>JAUMJL010000766.1:0-615809 GCA_033558185.1 Dromococcyx pavoninus | reverse complement strand
CCCAGAAAACACCCCATTCCAAGCTGGGAGAGGAGCTGAGCGCCATGCGGGGCAGGGAGTGCGTGTGTTTATTTTGAAACAAAAGCGCGGTTGTGAATTTTCAAGATGTTCAGGTGACCCTGTTTCTTGATCTGCGTAAATATAATTAAAGTCCCTTTTTGTGGCATTAATAAAGAGTTATTTGTACACCATTTCCAGGGCAGCACAAAGAGGACCTTTATGTGGGAGAAGTTTCGAATGGAGTCCAATTTATACAAAAATTTTGTATTTTTAGCCCTGGATTCTGTTTGGACGGAGCCTGTGGAAAAGCGAGAACCCTTTTCTGGTCCCCCTGTTAAAAAATCTGATAAATTTCTTTTAAAAAATAAAGCCCTATTGAGAGCGGGCGGTTAACCCTTCGGCACCGCCGGCGAGGAGGCAGCGGGGCTTCTCCGGTGGCGGGGATAGGGAGTGGGGGATAGGATGGAGACACCGGGGACAGCCTGGATGGGGCTTTTGAAACGCGACCTTCTCTGGCTGGAGCATCCTCACCAGGCTCCTATTTCCTTAGGATGAGTCTTATTTTGCTCCAGGAGGAGGAGGGAGAGGTGGGAAATCCTCAGGCTAATTGTCCTTGGGGTTCCCCTCCTGGGATGCTGCGGGACGTGGGGTCCCCCCCCAGCCTTGCCCGCGGCTCTCCCCACTGCGAGGCCACCTCCTGCCTCCTCTCCTCCCTTATTTTTAATTTTTCCCGTATATTTTTGGCAGCCACGTTCCTCCGCCGCCGTCCGATGGGGATCCCTCTCCGCCCGCCGCTGCTGCTCAGCGTTTAGCGAGGTTAATCCCGGGTTAAGCTACCGATTACCTCCTCGGGCTTCCCCAAAGCACAAACCTAAACTGGGAGGCTTGGGAATCCGATGGGAACAACCCCGGGAATGGAGATGGGAGCACGGGTTCCCCCGGGGAACCCCCAGGTCCGTGCCTACCAACACCCACACCACGCCCCGGGGCAACATACCACCACCCCGTCTTTAGAAATATTAATTATTTTATACGGATTTCGGCTGGAAGGAGGGAGAAAGGAGAGGGGTTTTTTGGGGGGAAATGGGTTTTTAGGGGGAAAAATGAGGGGGGTTTTTGGGGGGGATAGGTTTGGGGGGAATGAGGTCTTTTTTGGGGGGGAAATGAGGCTTTTTAGGGGAAAGGACGGTTTTAAGGGAAAAAGGAGGTTTCTTTCAGGGGAAAAGGAATTTTTGGGGGGTGAAAAGGAGGGGGTTTTGGGGGGGAAAGGAGGTTCTTTTTTTGGGGGGAAAGGAGTTTTTTTCGGGGTGGGAAGGAGGTTTTGGGCGGGGGAAGACCCCGAATCTCCAGGGGAACCCCATCAGGAGCGCAGCATGGTTTTAGCTCCGGGGTGATGCCCAGCCAAGCTGGGCTCCCTAAATCCCCCCTAAAGTCGCCACAAGCCCCCCTCAACCCTCCTCTGCCTCCCCAGTTCCTCGGGAACCCGCATGATGCAATCGAAAGGAAAAGAAAAAAAAAGGGGGGGAGGAATAAAAAGACTTTAAAAAAGCATTAGTCTCGGCCCGTCTTCCAGGGAAGGAAGGGAATCCTTACCTGCAGGAGCCAGTGGAAGGTCTCTCCGATTAAAGGGAATCCCATAGAGCCTTTAGGGATGGGGAGCTTGCAGGTTTTGTCCGCGGGTGGCAGCCCAGCGGAGCTGCCACAGCTGTTGGGACACGGCCAGCAGCAAAAGTCAGTGACACCAAGCACGCCGCGAGGGTTGCCAGTGCCGAGACGAGATCGAAACTTGCGAAAAGCATATTTGGGAGAAGGAGGAGGAGGAGGGTGGGGAGAGAAACAGCCCCTTGACAGGCACCTCCACTCGCACCCACACGCACGCACGGGAAGGGTTGAGGTGGGGAAGGGGAGGTCTTGGGGCTGGGGGGGGCCGGGGGAGCCCCCCTCTCCTCTGGCAGGTTGGGAAAACAACAGGCAAAAAGGAGGGAAAAGGGGAGAAAAAAACGTGGAAAAAAGCAGTTTCTCCTCTGTTGCTCTCTGAAAACTTTTTTCTTGTTGGGAATAAATCTTGACAGAGTGACACGAGCGGAGCAAAAAAAAAACCCACACAACACAAAAAGAGAGGGGAAAAATAAAAAGGAGGAAAAAATCCAAAGGAAGGGGGTGGGGGGCAGCTGAGAAGCCAAAAATGCAATAAAAAAATATATATAAAAATAAAAAACTTGGAGTGAAAAAAAAAAACCTTCAAAAAGTCCAAATGCAGATGCTCTGGGTCTCGCTCGCTTTCAAAGCACCAGAAAGGTGGGGGGGGTTTGGGGGGAGGGGGGAAGAAAGCACAAAAAAAAAAAAAGGAGGCGAGATTAAAAAAAAAAGAAAAAAAAAGAAAATTAAAAAAAATCAGAAAATAATTCAGCCACGGCCTGGAGAGATGGAAGAATGAAATAGCTCGATATATGTATCTATACACACGGATCGGTTTATATCTCTGTCTCTCTCTATAAATATATCTCTATAAATATCTGTCTATCGGAATGCCGGTGATTTGTTAGCCCCAGACTTTCACTTCTGAGGAGGGACGCAGGGCTGCTGGGTATCGCCCCTCTCGGTGTTGGGATTGAATAGAAAAGAAGTCCATGTGTGTTTATATAGAGGCGGGGAAGCCGGGGCTGGGCTGGCAGCCAGCACGGCTGCTCCCCCCGCACCCCCCCTCCCACACTTCTAAAGGGGCTTGGGGGGGGGGGGGGGGGGGGGGGGGGGGCCAGGAGGAAAGGGGGGGGGCGGGTCCCAGCCGGGCGCTGGAGCGTGCGAGCCCTGGCCCGCCGCCCGCCTCCTCCTCCTCCTTCTCCTCCTCCTCCTTCTTCTTCTCTGTCCGCACCTTCAGCCTGCGGGAAGACAAGAGCAGCTCAACCCCGGCGCCTGTCCCCCAAAGATTTTGCCCCCCCCCCAATATTTAACCCTTAAGGATGCCCTCCTTGCAATGGATGTTGTGGTCCCCCCCCATCGTTGTACCCTCGCAGTGACTCCCGCCTCTCTTGATGATTACACCTTGTGCTGGTCCCCCAATATTTAAACCTTAATGATTCGCTCTTGCAGTGATTCCGCAATATTTAATCCTCAATCATTTCCCCCTTGGGTTGACGCTCCCTTTCACTTTTGCAGTGATCCCCTGACATTGAATACTTAATGATTCCCCCTTACAGTGACCCCCCAATATTTAATCCTTAATGATTCCCCCTTGTGTTGATGCCCCAGTATTTAACCCTTTATCCTTTCCCCCTTGCAGTGATCCCCCTATATCTAATCCTTAATGATTCCCCCTTCATTCAACCCCCAATATTTTAATCCTTAATGAATCCCCCTTGTAATGATCCCTTCAGTATTTAATCCTTAAGCATTTCCCACTTGTGTTGATCCCCCTATTTCTCCTTTGCATTGATTCACCCCCTTGATCATTTCCCCCTTGTAATGATCCCCAATATTTAATACTTAATGATTCTCCCTGTAGTGATCTCCCAATATTTAACCCCTGATCTTTTTCCTCTTATGCTGATCTACCCATTACTGTCTTGCAGTGATCCCCCAATATTTAATATTTAATGATTCCCCTTGCAATGATCTCCCACTATTTAATCCTTAAGCACTTCCCCCTTGTGTTGATTCCCCATTTCCCCCTTGCAGTGACCTCCGAGTGTTTAACCCCATTTACATTGATCTTTGATCATTTCCCCCTTGTAATGATCCCCCAAGATTAAATCCTTAATCTTTCCCCCCTTGCATTGATCCCCAATATTTAATCCTTAACCATTTCTCCCTTGCATTAATCCCCCTACCCCTTGCAATTATCCCCAGTATGAAATTCTTAATCTTTCCCCCTTACAGCGATCCACCCAATATTTAATCCTCAGTCATTTCCCACTTGTAGTGACCCCCAATATTTAACCCTTAAAGATTCCCCCTTACAATGATCACCCCAATATTCAACCTCAATGACTTCCCCCTTGCAGTGATTCCCTCTCCCAAGATCCACCCCCCTTACAATAATACCCCAATATTTAACCCTTAACAATCCCCACTTGCAATAATTTTCCCCATCGTTCCCCCTTTGCAATGACCCCCCCATACACAAGATTTATCCCTTACTGATTTCCCCCTCAGTAGTTTACACACCACACACACTACTTTGCCCCAAGCAATAGTTCTCCCCCCGTCTATCAATTTACTCCCTCTATTGATTTGCCTGTCTTTGACTGCTTGCTCCTTGCAATGCTTTACCCTCCTCATAATCATCCAGAGCCCTCCATTTCCCCACTTGCGACTCCTTGCTCTCCTCCTATCATTTCCCTGCTTGCAATGTTTGACCCCCCCTGCTATAATTTGGCCTCTTACAATGCCCCGCCCCCCCAAAAAAAATTGCCGAATTCCATTGATTCCCCACCCTCCAATTATTTTTTCCCATTGATTTCCCCCTTGGAATGATTTACTCTCTGCCCCCACAATATATTTGGGAGAGGTGGGGTGTTCACAATATTACACACACACACTGTTTTGGGGGAGGCTGCGATTGTCCTGACCCCCCTTCCTCAGTGTTTTCCCACCACAGAAGAGGATCATGGATGGGAAAGCTAAACTGTGTGTCCAACCCATACGCTGCCTTGCCCAGGAGGCTGCAGTACCGCCCCCGCCCCCCCCCAGCACCGATGGAGGCAAAAGCAGGTATCCGCGCTGCCTGCTTACAGCCAATTTTGCAAAGCATTTGCTATAGATTACAGGAAAAACAAAAGTTCATTGAGTTTCCCCCCCCCAGTCCTTCGCCGCCCCCCACCTCATACCCCAGTTCCACGTCCCCCTTCACCCTCCCCAGCTGGTTTGAGTCTGCTGGCTGGTGGCATTGTGGAGGGTTGAGAGGGGCTCTGCCACCTCCCACCCCATCGCTGTAGGGGTCCCTCCTTCTTTTGGGTGACCCAGGACCTCTTTCCTGGAATTACACCCCACCCCATCCCAGCGCCGGGGTGCACCTGGATGTCTCCCCACCTCCAACATCCCTGGGCAGCCCCAGGGACCACCCCCCACACACACTGGTGCAGCACTACTCCCCGAAACCGTGTGCCCCGGTCTCTCCAGGGCCACAGAGCGAGACAGGGGCTACCCCACCCCCATGGGCTCCTGGCTGACCCCCTCTCCCCCCGTGCATCCCGGTGCAGGACCCTTCCATCCCAGTGCACCCCCCCCACCCCCCTCCGCCAGTGCTGAACCATAAGTCGCCCCCCCACCTCCACCCCCCGGCGCCGCTCTCACTCTTTGCCCTGCGGCTCCACCTAGTGGCCATCGATGGAACTGCAGGTAGGGGAGCGCAGGTGGCCGCACCGCAACCCCCCACACCCCGCATCTCTCTGCACCGCTCTGTGTAAAGCAGAGACCCCTTCCTTCCTGCAAGCAATCTCTCTGGCTCAGCCTGAAGCTTCTCCACAAAGCATATTCCTAAAGCGTCTTCCCTAAGCACCTTCCTCAACCTATCTTCCTAAAGCATCTTCCTAAAACACTTTCCCAAACCACATTTCCAAAGCATCTTCCTTAAGCACCTTCCCAAAACATAATCCTGAAGCATCCTCCCAAAGTATCATCCCAAAGCATCTTCGCAAAGCATAATCCTAAAGGACCTTCCGAAAGTATCTCCTAAAACATCTTTCCAAAACATCATCTTTCCAAAACATCCTCCTAAATACTCTCTAAAAGTGCCTCCAAAAAAAAAACCACTTTCCCAAAGTGTCTCACACCATCCCCAAACGCTTCCCCCAAATACCTTCCCGAGCACTTTCCCAAACTCCTTCCTGAAGCATCTTCCCCAAATCCTTCCTGCCACACTCCCCAGCTTTCCCTGCCCACCCACTATCCTGGGAGCACCCCTCAAGGGCTGGCAGCCCTGGTTGCACTCCAGATCCCAGTGTCCAGCTCAGCTGAGTCCTGCAGGCCAGTCAGCCTGCACACCTCAACAGGTGCTAAGCAAGGAAAATGGGGCAAAGGAAGCTCAATCCTCCCTTTATCCCCCCACCCCAACCCCGATCACTGCAAAGCAGGACACTATGCATCTCCTAGTGAGATGATACTGGGCTCACCATCTACCCTGGGCCGGGGACAGAGTCCCAAAAAGACATTTGAGAAGCACTTCCAATGGCTTCGCTTCAGTCCCTGCCACAGGAAAAACCCCAAGCTTTGGGGCCAACCATAACCATGCTCAGCAAAGAGGGTGGCATCGTCCACCTCACTCTCCTCCTCCCTTTCGCAAGGAAAAAAAAAAAAAAACCAAAAAAACTCGGAGATGCTTTCAGCCCCCCCCGCCCCCAAAGCAGCAACGGGTGTGAACAGAGTTCATGTCCTGAAATGTCTCCCACTGCTTTCTAAGTGTGTGAAAACCCTTCAAGGGGCTGCAGAGGGACAAAACCAAGCCATATTTTTCATAAGAATCAGATTATTTTTCCACTGGTGGAAATCTAGGGACAAAGGGCAAAAAAATTCTAGGAAATATTTGTGATGTTTAGGGGGTTCTTTTTTTTTTCAGAATCCTCCCCTCTGGAGATAAAGCCAAGTGAGTCCAGAGGGAAAATGTCTTTTCCAAGGTCAGTGGCAGAAACTAGGTCACCAGGGCAAAGACGTTCCCGGTGATGCCCAAGTTTTTACCGTAACTTGGATAATCTTATCATCATCCACAAATAAAGCCAAAAGCCCGTGAAATTGTAAATGGTGTGGAGGGAGTAACAGAGGAGCAATAATTCATGAGGAGGAGAGGGGTGACAGCACCATCGTGCAACAGGTTTGGTAAGACCAGCCCTAAAGTGTTTTGGTGATGGATGCTGTTCCCACCAGGAACGGGTGAATGCAAGGAACTCATCGCCCTGGGATGCAGCTGAGCCCAAAAGCAGCAGCAGGTTTGAGGCTCAGCATCATCAGCACCCATGTCCTGAGGCTCAATCCTCATAAGGCTGGACCTCGGTGTCCAATTTTGCAACACAAATGGGATTGTGACCTTTCTTTCTTCTTCCCATGCCAGGAAAAAGCAGGAAAACTCAGTGCCAGGAGCAACCAACCAGCCCCAGGACAACCTCCCTCCAGGCTTTTTTCATAAGATTGATGCTGGTTGATGCTGCTCTGTGCCCTAAAGCAGCAAATTTCCCTCTTTCCAAAATTTAATGGTATTTGACACCACTAGAGTGGGAAATGCCTTGCCTGCAACTCCTGAAACACTCCAGGGCTATTAAATTCCAGCTGGAGAATCCCACAGGTTAAATGCGATGCCGTATTACTCGGATATTCTCATTATTAGCAAATGCAGTGTTGTTCTGGCTTCTGGGTCATCCCTGGCTCCTCCGTTATGGGAGGGTAAAAATAGGGGCTTGATTTGCTCCCTGCACACATAAACTCCCTCCGTGCGCTTCCCTTCCCCTCTTTCACGGCCGTTGCCGGCAGAGCGAGCTGCATCCGTTTCGGCCACACGGACGAAGGGGATGCCCTGAAGTAATCCCGGAGGCACCTCTAGGTAACATTTCATTCTTATTTTTTTTATTCAATTTTTATTTTATTTTACAATTCAATTTTAATTTTCTTCTGAAATCACCTTTTCTTGCAGTCAAATGCTCACTCACGTCCCATCCCTTGTTTTAATGCACTGATTCTTTCTCTCCGATTTAGTGCAGGCAAAACCCATTGAAAGGGGAATTGGGAGGAACTGGAAATGCATAACTGCAATTTATGATTTTCATATCCTACTCAACAACTGCAATGTCGTTCCTATTGGATTTTTAAAAAATCAAACCAAATTCATCCAAATAAATTTAAATTTTGAGCCAGAATTCCCTGCTATGAATGTTTTTTTTTGGTCTGATGGTGTCTTTTATTTCTCGTGGGCATTAATATCCTCTCTTCTGACAACACTTTTAGAGCAGAGTTGATAACTGATTTGATGGACCACAACATCCTTTCTCACCGCTCAGCCCACCTGTACGGCAAATGAAGAGCGGGGATTGCTGTGCTGAACAGCCAGAACCTATGGAACCTTTACAGTTCAGAGAAATCCCATCTCCAGCTTCCTTGTAATTCAACTACTGTCCCAGCCAGGCTAGGAATGGGGATAAAAAGAAAAACATATTTGAGATTTAATTATTGCTACCAAGCTTGCAATGTGATTTTTGCAACCAAATCTCCAGTATAATTTTTGCCACCAAATTTCCAATTTAATTCCCACTTCTTGACCAGTTTTTTTACTCCAAAGCGTGCCGGCATCCTGGGAGTTCCCAGCAGCCGATGCCCAGCAGCCAGCCTGCCCTGCTTGGAGCACAGTTACACCACTTACCCCACCTGGGAATAGGCCCCCAGTTCTGGTTTAGGGCTTTCTTTTGCTTTGTTTTGTTGGGTTTTTTTGTAAACCAGGCTCCTTTAAAGCCCTGCAATGAAATTTCGAAGTTGTCATCGCTGTTTTTTTCACCCCTGAGATGAAAGAATACAACAACAAACCCCTTGGGCAGAAGCAGCTCAATAAAAACCAAGGGGAGCGAATGACAGGGAAGAGATATTTTGTGGGCAAAGAGATATTTTGTGAGCGAAGAGATATTTTGTCATAGGTGAAGCTTCCCCAGCACCAAGACCCCCAGTTCAGAAACCAGGGGATAATAAATAGAGGTGTATAATTTTTGCCACTTACCAAACCTTGAAGCCCCAGCTGACTATGGCCACCCCGAAGGCGCAGGTCCCACGAGTCGCTCCCCAAGCCAGGGTAACCCGCAGCATTTTATAGCGTGAAAAGCTGGGGTGGTCCCCGCCCACAGGGTGCTGCCTGAAAATTAGTATTCATAAGCATTTCGGGACGATGACAATGTAAAGCTTCCTCCATGCTCCCCCAAGCCCTGGCTGCCGCCTGCATCGCCGGCCAGGCCCCCTCCAACCCTGCTCCTTCCTCTCTTCCATCACCAAGCTGCAAAAAACTCAGATTATTTTGTTTAAATACTCAAATAAGCTCCCCAATATGTAATCTTCTCCACTTGTCCTCCTTGTAAAGCAGCTCATGTGGGGGTGTCATCTGTTTCTTTTTTCAATTCTTTTCTTTTTTCATTTTTCTTTTCTCTTAATTTTTCTTTTCCCCTCATTTTTTCTTTTCCCCCCTCTTTGTTTTCCCTTTTCTCTTCTTGTTTTCCCCTTCTTTTTTTTTCTTTTTCCTTCCTTTTTGTTTTCCCTTCTTTTTTTTTTATTTTTTCCTTTCTTTTACCTTATTTTTTTGTTGGTGTATTTTTTTTTTTATTCCAAAGCCTCGGAAACCAGAATGTTTCTGCAAAGAGTTTATCAAATTACATTTGGGGACAAAGAGCTAAAGTGCATTTTCTTGAAGGCTTTGACAATTGGGGAGCCATCAAGGAAATGAAAAGAATGACAGAAAACCAAAGGCTTTTGTCAGATGGAGAAACTCCATCGAGAAAAGCCAGGGTTGGGGGCCTTTATTTTTGTTTTGCTTGGGTTTCCTTTCGACTTTCTTTTCCCAGGTGTTAAAGCTGGGGCTGTGGGGAGGGTAGGGAAATGCAAGGAAAAGCCATTGGGTTTGGAGGCGACGTAAATGAGGGGATTTCTCCTCTTGTTTTTTTAACAAGATGCCAGTGTTTAAAAGAAAAATGAAGCCCCTTTAGAAACGTGAAGCTGCCGAGATAATGACTGCGATCTCTCTAAGACTGGATGGGAACAGGTGATATTTTTTTCTTCCTTTCTCTTTCCCATCCACCCTTTGTTCTGTACGAGACCGAAGAGAGACAGAAACGAGATCATCTCGATATTCCCCTCTATGCGCATATACCTTCGCCCAAGGAAAAGAACCGCGGCTTGGTCCTACTCCAGGCGTTACTATAGAGGGTGGCTGCTGAGAGATGCACAAATAAAATCAAAATAAAACAACTCAAGTCATTGTTTTGCATCCTATAAAGTGCCTGGCTGGATCCGCTCGTAACAGGCAGTCAGAGCTGAGCTTGGGAAGACGATCTAGGGACACCCACTCAGCCCCTTGCGGTTATCCCATCCACAGCCTTAGTCCTGTCCATACTCAATTTTCTTCCCCCCAGGTGCAACAGCATTTTGTGGTCATTCTCAGCCCCTTTCTACCTCCCCAAAAGCCATCCTGACCCTCCATGCCCTCTTCAAAACCAAATGCCAGGGCAATAAACCAGTGGCCGAATGCTTCAATACTCCTTCAGAGCATTCTGAATCCCAGCCAGGCAGCCACACTCAGGGGCATCAGCAGAGGCTGCATATAGGAAGTTTTCAGCTCCTGTTGCTTTCTTTTTGCTCAATTAGGAACATTTTGCCTCTTTTCTCCCCCGCTTCTGAAAACAGGAAGATTTAAGCTCCTCACTGGGTCAAATAAGCAAAGATGCAACAGCCTTTCCCTGCAAGCTGGCAATAGTTTCTGTCCATTGTGAATAATCTCAGTTACCCACAGCCTTTCCTTAAAAGTCTTTCTTTGCTTTTCAAGAAGAAACTCTTTTCCCAAGTGTTCCCTTTTTAAATTTCTTCCTTGCTTTCTGGTTTGTCTCCTATTTTATCTTCCTTTCTCGTATCCCTGCAAAACATTGCCCTAAAAAAATCTGCTTTAACTGCCTATCTAAAAACCCAAGCCACCAGCCCCAGTTGGGATTTATTCTCTTTTTCCCAACAAACTTACTTTTCATTTTTTTTTAAATATTCTGCTACCAGCAAAACCACTTCTCCCAAATCTCGGCCCTTTTTTGAGAACCATCTGGCATTTCCCCTGCCTGGGTCTTCTGCGAGCAGTAGATAATTACTCGAAAGGGTGAGCTGCGAAGGATTTTTGCATCACTGCAAGAATACAGCCCCTATTCTTCTACATGTCATGCAGCCTTTTAGAGAATTAAAAAGGCATAACGAGAAACATCTTACCCTGCTCTGAAGGAAAATAAACTACGTCGAAGTTTCTCCGTTCATCTCTAAAGTAAATGCCAGGGTAATCCGAGACAGGGACCGAGAGGGAGGGAGCAAGGGGTACATGTGTGCATGTATACATTTTCAAGGGATGAGACTTTGAAGATGCTGCTGAAACCCTATTTATATCCTAGACCTTTTAATACAAAACACTGCTGAAGAGGTAACTTCAAGGACACGCCGAGTGGGAATAATTCAAAGTTTACTCAGGAATCTCTTTCTAAGACGGGGTTTTCCTTGCTGAAAATGCCAGGTGCACATGAATGGGGCTGGGATTTACACTGTTTTCTTAGATTTTCACCCTTCTTTCCATCCTAAAGATCCCCACCTTTGCCTGCTTTCAAACTCCTCTGAAAGCCTGTAAAAACTTTAATTCATAGAAAGAGAGTGATGGGGTCCATTGGCTTTTGCATGGCAGCTCGTGATTTCAGCTCAGTGGCAAACAAAGGGCTAAAACCAACACAGATGTTAACTACCCATGACGATGCCCTACTGCTGGCTCCCATCCCTTGAGACCTGCTTGCTCTGCTTATTAAATCCCACTGGGAAAACCAGGGAAGAAGGCAGGGAGGAAAAGAAAGAAAACAAAACAAGACCTAAATGAAAAACACATCAAGCCCCAACTGAGAGGAAGTTCAGTGTGGGATTCATTGTCTCCTCGAGTGCCGAAACGAAGGGCTCTGCTTGTGCCGGGCACACACTGCCCTCCCGAGACAAGACCCAGCAGGCCAAGGAGATGCTTTCCTAAAGGACCCCCCAAAGAACCCTCTTTTCCCCTCCAGAATTTTAAATATTTTTTTCTTTTGGTTCAAATAGTCAAGGATGGCAGCTGGCTCCCAACTCGCCCACAGCCGGGTGATCAGGGTGTTTAGGATGCATCCAGCATTTAGGACACCCAAGGAGAGCCCCTATCGGGTGAAGGACACTTCTGCTAACCCTGCATTCTCCCAGTCTGTATTGCCTGCATCTCTCTGGGGCAGGAAGCCTTAAATAGAGGGAAGATGCTTTGGGATGGGGCCACCTCTTTGCTGCAGGGTGATGGGGTGAAGCATCCAAGCATCCGCTGGTGGCACATAGGGGGACCCTCGGGTGTAAATTCTACTTGGCGTCCCTGCGTTTCCAACCTTCTTGAAAGTAGGGGTGCAGGATGGTGTCCCCACACCAAAGGTTGGAAGCTCATCCAGCCGTGGAGACAGGATACGGCACTGAAAACCAGAACAGGGGAGGGATGAGAATCTGCCACCACAGTGGGATAACACCAGGCTGGCATCAAGACTGGGCACAAGTGACAGTCGATATTTTTTTCAAAAAGAAAACAAAGAAAAAACATAAAATAGCTCTTTTTCCTCATCAGAATTCAGCAGTTTTCAATTTACTGTATTTTTTTTTTTTTAGTAAAACAAAAGAAGGGACATCTTTCTTCTTTGTGTCCTGAGAGGGGGGGGTTGTGCGAGAAAAAAGGTATTAAGGAAGAGGAAGAAACCAACATTTTTCAGAACAAGTCTTTCTACTTTGGGAAAGTTTGGGAAAGTTTTCCACTTCCCTCAAGGACACGTGGAAAGAAGCTGAAAGCACCACAGCTCGTGCAAAAATGCTTCATCTCCTTTCAAGCAGCACTGGCCTGAATCTTGGAAACTGCTTTTGTGACCTTATGATTAAAAGGAAACTCAACAGCCTCACTGAAACCTACAGAATAGAATCATAAAATCGTTAAGGTTGGAAAAGTCCTTTAAGATCATCAAGTCTAACTGTGAGCCCAACAACACTGTGCCTAATAAACCATGTCCCCAGGTGCCACATCTAGAAGTTTTTTGAACCCCTCCAGGGATGGAGACTCGACCACTTCCTCGTGCAGCCTCTTCCGATGCTTCACCACTCTTTCAGTAAGGAAATTTTTCCTAATGTCCAATCTAAACCTCCCTTGGCACAACCTGAGGTCATTTCCTCTCATCCTACCACTTGTTACCTGGGAGAAGAAACCAACACCCACCTCACTACAACCTCTTTCAGAGTACTGTAGATAGTGATAGGGTCTCCCCTCAGCCTCCTCTTCTCCAGACTAAACAATCCCAGTTCCTTCAGCAGCTCCTCATAAGGTTTGTTCTCCAGCCCCTTCCTCAGCTTTGTTCCCCTTCTTGGGATGCACTTTAGCTCCTCAAAATCTTTCCTGTACTGAGGGGCCCAAAACTGAATACAGGATTCAAGGTGCAGCTTCACCAGTACCAAATATAGGGTGACGATCACTTCCTTGCTCCTGCTGGCCACAGCATTTTTTATATCAACTCATTTTTTTAATTGGCATTTCACTCATGCACAAGGTGGGTCAATGCCGGCTCTGAGTAGCTCTCCATCTCCTGAACCAACGGTTTCTCTAACCCATCTTTAGGATTGCCGAGTTACAATAGGTATTTCTATTCCCCTCATAGAATTCAGCTTTCTTTTAAGGAAACTGACTTAAAACCAAAATTAATCTGTGTTCCCAGTTAAAAAACAGGGAAAGAAACTCATATCCAGTTTGAGCCACATTCAGATTTTCTGAAAAAGCATAAAATAGCTGGGAACAGAAATTAGTAGCTCAAGCAATAACCAGATGCTCCATGGGGTGTCCTGTTGGGGTAGTTTGGGAGTATTGGTATAGGAAAACTGGGTGGCATTGCCCCCCTTCTGCATTCCCTCCTCCTGTTCTCATGACAGCAAGCAAACCCATAAATGAGTATTAAATATCCAGGGTGATGAGGCCACAGGAAAAAAAAAATACCCTTTGCAAAGGGTTTTTCGAAGCCTGGGTGAAACTGTATCAAATCTCTGGAGCTGGCAAGCAGTGTGGGGAGGAAGTTGTTAACATTTTGGTGTGAGAAGGTACCTGCTCCTCCTTTCAGCCTCCGCCGTGCCCCTCGCCATTCAAGCTGGGCACGTGAACAGTTACGGTTAAGAGCACAAAACCTTTGCACAAAACACCGCGGAGTGACCCAGTAGCTAAAAGCTCATTTGCATTCATTAAGAGTCCTGAGCCAAGTTCAGAGCTATTACTGCAGACCTGCTCCCCCTCCTCTCCGTCCCCCGCCCCGTCCCCCTTACCTGGCCCGTGAAAGGTCCCTCTCTCCAGCTGAAGCTCAAGGGATCGCGCTGGGCTCGAGACCTATCAAGTGACAGAGAAAATAATTCACTCTGAAAGAGGATGCATCCCCAGGGTCGGACACTGAGGCCTCCAAAGAGGCAGCTCTGCAGCAATTCAGAAGGTTTTGCTCCACTAGGAGAGACACGGATGCATCCAAGTGCTTCCCTGGCTTCGTGGAGCCAGGGAAGAGGGTGGTCAATCTCAGAATAAAGTGGGGAATAATAAGGAATTTTATTCCACTCATTGTATCCTTCCCTGCCTTCTAATGGGTGATGTGGTTTACAACTTGGGGTTTAGGTCTCTTCCAACCCAAACCGTTCTATGATTCTATTACCAAGGAGATATCTAGCACCTGTGTTGGCATGAGTTTCACATTCCAAGACAAGGTTTGTTTGCCTCTGCCTCCCTCAAGGGCATCCCTTGTCTCCCTTGAAGGTCTCCAGGAGTGCTGAGATGCCCTCTGGGTCACCCTTCTGAGGAGCTCTCCTTTCTCTCCAAGGAGACATCCTAGTAATGTCCCAGTAAGCCCTCTTTAGCCCTTGGTAGAAACTCTGCACCCAACACCAGGAGGTTACCTTCCATGTGAAATCAGTGCCCCAAACTCTCCTGCATTTGGAGCCCAAGTAGGTACATTGTCCCGACCAGGAGGATGAGGAGGGTCCTGATGAGGAATCACGAGCAGAAGTGCTGCAGGCAGCTCACGGGGTGCCTGAGTGCCGTCACCACCAAGGCAGCCCCGAAGGATCCTAATGCACCACCAGCCATGAGTACCTCCTGTCTCCATTGCCAGTTTGCAGTATGGGTGTGCGCCAGAGGAGGGATTTGTGGAAGCAACTGTCCCCCATTATGAGGTACCGCGATGGCCAACGGTGGTCCCTGCTTGGGCCGCATGGGCTCAACACCACGCGATGCTCACATTGCATAATGCCACAGCCCAGAGATGGGCTGTGACCTCCAGGGACAGATCCCGATGCTCAAAGCTGCTGAAAAACCTCCAGGGCGCTAAGACATCCTTCTCCATTTCTCATTGTCTACCTCTCGCGCTAGACGGTTCTCATTAAGCCCCGCAATTGATCTCCTGTCTTTAAAGGAAACAAGAAAGAAGCAACAAGCCAAAAGGGATCCTCCTTCCTTCAGCCCAGGGGAACAAATCTGGCTTTAATTTCTTTTCCTTTTGTCATTCCAGTCGGGGATTTCACTTTAACGGCACTGCCTTCCCCATTCCTCTTCTTCTGCTCTTCAAGAAACAGGAAAGTCCCCCCTCTGCTTTCTATGTTTCCTCCCTTTGTTCTCCATGCCTCTGATTTATGAAAGAACTTTTCTCTCCCTGTATCTTCCTTGTTGGGAGTCGAGGATCCCCAAAAAGCAGTGGTCCCCACCCCGGAGTTCAGAAGGACCGCTCTGCGGCTTGCTCTGATGTTTCTGACTAGTGCTAAATATTCCATCTCCACTGGGAAGGTGCTGGAGGACCACACCTTTGGATCCATCCTTTAGGAGATGGCTTGAAATTTATGCTACTGAATGGCTTTGATTTCCAGTAATGGGAGAAAATCCATTCCTGCACACAATATAATTCATACCCAAACAGGTAGGAGGAGGCTGACAGACAGATCCATCAGTCTTAAACACTCCAAGAGAGAAAAAAGTGTACAGCAGTATTGCAGAAGACCCAGGAGGGATGTAAAATCACCTCCAGACCCTCACCAGCAAAAATCACGGTGGTGCACACAGATGGTGTGAGACGAAGCCTTCACTGCTCCAAGGGAGTGTGATGATAATCCCAGGAAAAAAGCAGGATTTAGAGGTTAAGGTGGGAAGAGGCATGGAGCATAATGGTCTTTTAATCAGAAAATGAGACCAAAATAATGGCCTTTTAAGGAGAAAATTGAGACCAAAATATGTTTTTTCATTTGGCATATGCATCAAAAAGTTATTAAAGGGAACTGGTTAAATATCTCATTAATGAAGATGAATGATGCCTCAAATTTGTTTTTAAACAGTTCAAAGCAGTTTTTTTTCCTGACCTCCCAAAGTGTGTGTGTGGAGGGGGATCTTAATTCCTTTTTTTTTTCTTTCAAGCAGCTTAAACTGATTTCAGCGCTGGAGCTGCTTGCTGCAATCCCTGGGAGGGAGAGATCAGGCTGGGACATGAGAAAATCAGTTCGCTGAGCACAGAAACACCCCAGGGATCTTGGAGGCTGCTCTGTAAATCCACATTCTTCATCCCTGGAGGTGTTCAAGGCCAGGTTGGATGGGTCTTTGAGCAACCTGATGCAGAGGAAGATGTCCCTGCCCATAGCAGGGGGTGGAACTGGATGGTCTTTAAGATCCCTTCCAACTCAAACCAGTCTATGATTCTATGTTCATGCTAGGAGACGTTTACAGCCAGGATTGAACAAGCTCCCTCACACACATGAAAGCCCAGAGAGAAACATCTCCACAAGATGAGACATATCATCCTCCTAAAATTACAGCTGGACCCTCCCCAATCTCCAAAGGATGCAGGTTGTCCCACCACTGTGTTTAACACCACCATCACATGGTCCAGGCATCCCAGCCTGGGACTTCAATAGGAATGGCTTTTAATTGGAAGGGGAAAGATTTAGATTAGACATTAGGAAGAAATTCTTCATGATGAGGGCGGTGAGGCACTGGCACAGGTTGCCCAGGGAAGTCATGGCTGCCCCACCTCTGGAGGTGTTCAAGGCCAGGCTGGATGGGGCCTTGAGCAACCTGATCCAGTGGAAGGTGCCCCTGCCCATGGCGAGAGTTTTGGAACTGGATGATCTCTGAGGTCCCTTCCAACCTGAAGATTTCTATGACTCTATGATGATGGAGCCTTGTCCTGGGGACCAGGTGGGACGGGATGTCCATCTGAGTTCTCACTCACACGGTCACCCCCAGGATGCCCTATGAATCTTGAGCCCAAAATTAAAATATCCCAGTGCCTGCAAAGCCCAGAGACGAGAGGGAGTGAAGGGCAGGGGAGGAGTGTGATTTCAGATTGGTTTTTGATACACAGACTAAAATAAGGCACAGAGGAGTTTCTCTTAAGAATGATTGCATTAAAATAGCCCTCTCCATTACACAGACACTAATAAAGGCTCAGTGCATTATTTCTATCAAGTGCAATTTGCATTTACAAAGGGTTCCCGGGAAGTGATGGATGGGGAAGGAATGGAGAAAGGCTTGTAAAGCCGAGCGTGCTCATCTTGGAGTAACTTTCAAGCACAAGGCGGTTTTTCTTACACCTTCCTCTCCAAAGAAACTCGTGATGTCTGCTTAAATGAACATTCAGGCTCTCGCCTTTCACCCCACAGCCCATCAATAAAAGCTGGAGGAGCGGACGAGAGGGGAGATTCATTTATCTTCATTAGGACTCTGGCCAGCTCCTCTGATCAACACGTCGGCGTCGCCAGGAAGAGAAAAAGCTACTGTTCCTCACCCCGGCTTCCCTGCCCGCACACGCACAACCCACCACTGGGCTCACAAGCATCTCAGGGTGGTGGGAACCTGCTCAGCACCTGCCCTCAGCTGAGGGAAAAATGGGATTTTGGGGGCATTAATCCTTCTCTGTTCCTTTGCAGAAGCCAAGCTCCAGGACGACAGTGATGGGGGGAAGCAAATTAATGTCACGAGAGCCACCAGTAGAGGTAGACTAAAGAGGAGGGGAACCTGCAGGCAACAGATGAACCATAGAATAGCTTCAATCCTTAAAGCCCATCCAGTCCCAAACTCTCTGCCATGGGCAGGGACACTTTTCACTACCTCACATTGTTCCAAGCCCCATCCAACCTGGCCTTGAACACCTCCAGGGACGGGGCAGCCACAATTACTCTGGGCAACCTGTGCCAGTGCTTCATCACCCTCATCGTGAAGAATTTCTTCCTAATGTCTCAGCTAAATCTTCCCCTTTCCAATTTAAAGCCATTCCCCCTCATCCTACCACTCCAAGCCCTTGGAAAAAGTCCCTTCCCAGCTTCCCTGTAGCCCCTTCAGGTACTGGAATGTCGCTCTAAGGTCTCGCCAGAGCATCCTCTTCTCCAGGCTGAACAACACCAACTCTAAGCCTGTCTTCATAGTAGAGGTTCTCCAACCCTCTGATCATCTTTGTGGCCTCCTCTGGACCTCTTCCAAAAGTTCCATATCATTCTTATGTTGAGGATCCCAGAACTGGACAAAATACTCCAGGTGGGTGATAACTGGCTTGAAAATTCAGCCTCATCACCAGTCTCTGTGTAACCTACTTGCATTAGAGGCCCTCTTCCATTTTGGATGATGGGGAAATAATTTTGGATTCACTTCACCTTCTCTGTTCTCCTAAAGCTTTCTTCCCATGGCCACACTGAAACATCCCCTCCTTGAAAGTCCTCCACAAACCTTGCTGAGATGCTGAAGAGCAGAGCCATCACCTGCTGTGCTCAGGGATGTCACACAATCATCACTGGATGCTCTTCCACAAAGGATGCTCCTGGGAGCCAGGTTCTGGCAGGCTGGTACCTAGAGAGTGAACAGAGACGTCAGGTTTAGGCTCTACATCCTTAGTGAAACCCATCAGCAGCTCTCTAGGAAACCACTCCTGAAAGCAGCTCTCCCAACCCAGAGAGGCACCCAGTCCTTTGACTCTTGATAAATTTGAGCCTTGGTGGCTTCCAGAGGTGATCGTCTTGGTGGCCATGACTTCTCTGGGCAACCTGAGCCAGTGCCTCACCACCCTCACAAGAAAAAATGTCTTCTCATCTCAATCTCCACTCTTTCAGCTGAAAACCATTGCCCTTCATCCTATCCCTGCACTCCATGATCAAGAGCCCCTCCCCAGCTTTCCTGGAGCCCCATTCAGTACTGGAAGACTGCTCTAAGATCTTCCTGGAGCCTTCTCTTCTCCAGGCTGAACAAACCCAACTCTCTCAGCCTGTCCTCATATGGGAGGTGCTCCAGTCCTCAGATCCTCTCTGTGGCCTCCTCTGGACTCGCTCCAACAGATCCACATCCTTCCCACACTGAGGACTCCAGAAATGAACACAGGACTGCAGGTGAAATCTCACCAGAGTGTAGTAAAGGGGCAGAGAGTAGAAGAGCAGCCTCATTCCCCACCAGCAAAATCACCCTGGAAATAAAAAAAAAAGCGTAGAATAGAGCTTGTGGCTGCTGGGCACTAAAGATGATGGATTGAAGAGCAGTATTGCTCTCACAGCATTTTACAAGCTTCCCCAACAGCAGCTTCTCCGCTTCACAGGCAGTTATTGCCTCTATTTTCTCTCTATTTTATGGGATTAACAACCATATCACCTCTGCCCTTTCTAACCTACTGTTCTGCCTGACAACCACTTTTTTTTTTGCCTAATTGCCCAACTGACATCAATAAGTCACACTCAGTCATCCTCAGCCAGGACTGGGCTTGAAGAGTGCTCTGCTCGGGACCCAGAAAGAGGTTCACATGTCTGAAAAAAAAAGAATGTCCAATTCTACTCACAGATACTTGCAGAAAATAGAGAAGGCTCCGGGAAAACTCTACCTGAAGTCCTGTGTCTAGTTCTGGAATCCCCAACATAAGGGGGATAAGGAACTGTTGGAACAGGTTCAGAGGAGGCCACGAAGATGATCCAAGTGCTGCAGCATACAAGAACAGGCTGAGAGAGTTGGCATTGTTCAGCCTGGAGAAGAGAAGGCTCCAGGGAGACCTCATAGCAGCCTTCCAATACCTGAAGGGGCTCCAGGAAACCTGGAGAGGGACTTTTTCCAAGGGCCTGTAGTGACAGGACAAAGGGGAATACCTTTAAACTCGAAGGGGGAAGATTTAGATTAGACATTAGGAAAAAATTCTTCATGAGGGTGGGGAGGCCCTGGCACAGATTGCCCAGAGAAGTGGTGGCTGCCCCATCCCTGGAGGTGTTCAAGGCCAAGCTGGCTGGGGTTTTGAGCAACCTGATGCAGTGGGACATCTGCCTGCCCATGGCAGGTGGGTTGGAACTGGATGAGCTTTAAGATCCCTTCCAACCTAAACCCCCTTCTCTCATAGCTCATCTGCCCTTGTGATCGGAGATGGCTTGAACATTTCCCTGCTTCACAAAGTCCTGCAGGACAGAGGAGGACACAACACACACCTTTTCACAGAAACTAGGAGGTTTGCAGCTGTGCGTGCTACAATGAAGGAGGGATGATGGACAGAGATACAAGGATGTATAGTAGCTTCCACACCAGCCACCACTCAACGCATCTAAAGCCCTACTGTTCTTTGCTACCTTCCCTCCCACCTCAGCTCAGAGCAGTTTAATTCTGTCAAGCTGTAGCAGTTTTCCACTCCCAGCCCCAAGCAGCATTATTTTGGTGCTTTTCTTTTCCTGTTTGCCAATGGAGGAGCATGTTTGAACAATGCATTTGCTTTGCAGACAACACGTAAAGAGCTGGGAGTAACTATCTGACCAAGAATGACCTTCAGCCCCCTGTTCACACTCGTGCTGGCAGTCCCAGGAACCTCTCCAAATGCAGTGCATCTCCACACCAGCGTGGCTGCACCTTGCTCAGAAAACCAGCGTGCTCTGCGGTGACCCTTCATGTGCTACACAACAGCTGGGAGGGCTCTCTACATCCCACGCTCAGGTCCTGCTCACTTATGGGTGAGCATAGTCATGGGTATTGCAGCAGATAGGGGTCAATGAAGCAGTGTTTGAGGTGCTCAGGGTATCCAAGCTGTACACATGGAGCAGATGGTGACAGCTTACCACCTCTGGGAGAACTGCATCTTCCTTAAACAATGACTAGAGGCCAGGTGGACTCCCTGGGTCTCTGGAAGTGCCACCGGCCTCTGAGATGACCAGAACTGAATCTCACCTCTACATTTAAATGTGGCAGTCTGGGAGATGAATCTTGCCCTGTGTCCAGCTGGAACCCTTGTACCAGGGATGGGCATTTATATTACTGTGATAAGGCTGGAAGGACCTCAAAGGCAATCTCCTTTAAGGAGCCTCAGATTTCATAAGTAGTGCAGTAAACAGATTAGCTTCTCATTTTATGAAAGAAAAATGCACGTTGGGGGAGACTCAAGGGAAGAGGCGATGATGATGCTACTGTGTCCGCAGCAGCAAAACTATTTTAAGACCTGGTCCCAGCTGACTCAGCCACAGGATTATTGAAAAGATCTGAGGTTGAACAAACAAGAAAGAAAACCCTGAAAGCAGTGTTTGAAACCACTCTATTACTGGATTGTTTCAACAGCCCAGCCTGCATCACTGCTACTGACAAGGCGGCAGCTTCCATCACCTCTCAGCCCCAAAGCTGGGGGGACTGAAGTTGCCTCCTCCCCATGTCAAGCAGAATTCAAAAAAACTCTCAAAATATTTTTTTTTCTGGCATGATGTGGCATTCAGCTCTTTGCTGAGCCCAGATCTGTGCAGAGGTCCTCATGAAGCATTTGCTCCAGCACAAACCATTCCCAACATTCATTGGTCCTCCCTCATCTCAAACCTCCACGGAAAGAGATTCTGCCTTGCTGCAGCCCCCACACAAATGCCTGTCCTCACTACAGAAAAATGTTTCTCCTAATTTCAAGTCAATGTAATTTAAGTCAATTACCTCCTGTCCCATTTCTGGTGAACAAGGAGAACAGTTCATTCCTTTCCTCTCCGAGAAGCCTGTTACATATTTGTAGGTTGTTACAACGCTTTCCTAAATTAAGCAACTGCAAGGCTTTTGATCTTCCTTCCTTGGCCATGAGTTCCAGTCCTCTGGTCTCTTTTGCAGTCCAACTGCTTACTGAATCCAACCAGTCTGTGTCTTTTCAGCACTGCAGCCCACATATTTGGACTCAGAGGTCTCAGTAGCAGAAAGCTGGAGGGGAGAAAAGATACCCCAACCATGCCCAGCAGAACCGAGCTCACACCTTCCCCCTTCCATCATTTTCATCATTCCATGTCAGAAGGACATGGATCTGTTAGAGTGAGTCCAGAGAAGGCCACAAAGATGATCAGAGAGCTGGAGCACCTCTCGTACAAAGACAGGCTGAGAGAGTTGGGGTTGTTAAGTCTGGAGAACTGAGAGCAGCCTCCCAGTACTGAAAAGGGCTACAGGCAAGCTGGGGAGGGGCTCTTGGTCAGGGATTGCAGGGATAGGACAAGGGGGAATGTTTTAAACTGAAAGAGGGGAAAATTAGATTGGAGATTAGGAAGAAATGTTTTCTTGTGAGGGTGGTGAGGCCCTGGCACAGGTTGCCCAGAGAAGTCCCAGGAGGTGTTCAAGGTCAGGCTGGATGGGGCTTTGAGCAGTCTGATTCAGCAGGAGGTATCCCTGCCCATGGCAGAGGGGTGGAAATAGATGGACTTTGAGGTCCCTTCCAACCCAAACCATTCTATGATTTTTTTGATGAGAAACACATTTTCCCTGAGCATGTTCTCTCCAGCTCTACCTGCCTAGAGCAGTACCCAGATGTCAATTCACTCAGCCTTCCTTGAGTGAAATTTCCCCAGCAGGAAAGCAGCTGTGAAAAAATATTTAAAAGGAAGCCAAGCAACTAGGTGTGTCTCAGAAAGCCAAAGATGTACTTTAGTCATCAACTTATCTGTATGGGAACAGAGTCAGAGTGACTCTGTGGTTAAGGTTGTCACCCGTCACACTCACCTGCTTTCTAGTACTCCATGGGGGGGGAAAAGTAATAAAAGGTTGTCCATTAGATGAATAGAAAAAAACAAATAAAAATATAATAAGCCAAAAAGCAAGGAAGAAGTTGGTCCCCTCTGCACCAGGGAACTTCCTTGTTGAAATTCCAGCATGCAAATCTTGCCTGCCCATCCCACCTTCCCAGCAGACAAGGTAAGATCAAAAGTGCCAGGGAAGCACGAAGGTTTTACAAGGTGCACAGCACTGGGAGAGGAGGATCAGGCAGTTTGGGCAGCCTTGAATGATGATGATGGAGATTTCACCAGTGCCAGTTGATACATGCACTGCTGGGTCCCAGTAGGGGGTAAGTGGTTTTCCCAGGAAGACTGGGAGGCACAGCAGGAGTCAATGGGTGTCTCACCAGCGGGCAGAAAGGTGAGGGCTTCTTGTCTCTGCTGCCAGGAACCAATCCTTCCCTGGTGACATCTCCAGCTGCTGCAGACAAGGCCTTAATCAGCAAAAATAAGCACCTTGGCCAAAAAAAAGAGAATTAAAAATGATGCTACTGTAAATTAATATGAATGTATGCAATTATAATTAATTACTATCACTTAGGTGTTCACAGCTGCACATTTGGTAACTATCCAAGCTGTGAAGACTTGAGCTGTAGGTTTGTTAAATGAGAGCTCAGTTGATGTGCAGGAACACAGAAGCTACATCTGCACCGGTGCGATGGACATGTCTGGGACCATGTCCAGCCCTGAGGGCATCTGGCAGGGACAAGACTTCACCCATGGAATTGACCTCCCCTACCTGCAAAAACAGGGTGACCACATCCAACCTGGATCCGGGGCCACGCATGCTCCAAAACCACGCTTGAGAATAACCTGGGCCAGTGCCAATAAATTAACAGTGAGGATAATTGGTGTCTGAACCCTGGAACTGTTTAATTTGCTGGTAGAGACACAGCCTCAGAGCGCTTGAGGCAGCCCTACCCCAGGAAAGCATCCCAGAGGCTTGAAAGTGTTTGAGCAGGTGTGAAATATTTTCCTGGGTCAGGACTAAGGGGGCTGGTCTTAAGCTGAAGTCAGCAGTGGGAAAATCTTGCCCTGGTAACCCCAAAAGGCCAGTCCTGACATATACTGAGCTCAATGTCCAACACCAGGCTGGACTTTTGATGAAGCCAGTAACCCTCATGTGCTCCTTCCAGAATCTTTGGGCCAAACCCCAGAGAGATGCTATCCACCTTGGTGTGCCACCACATGACTGCATGAGCCCTGGGCTGGTTTCTCTGCAGACAAAGCTCACAAACCTCTCCAAAGACATAGAATCATAAAATGGTTTGGGTTGGAAGTGACCTCAAAGCCTACCCAGTCCCAACCCCCTGCCATGGGCAGGGACACCTCACACTGAATCAGGCTGCTCAAAGCCCCATCCAGCCTGGCCTTGAACACCTCCAGGGATGGGGCAGCCACCACTTCTCTCAATCTCCCCTCTTCCAGCTTAAAACTGTTTCCTCTCATCCCATCCCTGCACCCTCTGATCAAGAGTCCCTCCCTAGGTTTCCTGTAGGCCCCCAATATATTAGGTTCCCAGTGACCTCTCCCATACAAAGCAAACCTCATTGCCTCGAGAAGCCCCAAAGCTCTGCTGCAGGGAGCAGCAAAGCAACAGCTTCAGGTGGGGCTGGGAGTGGCGAGGGAGGAGGACCCATTGCTGGACCCACCGCCAGCTGGGCTTGCAGAGGGTCCATCCCTCAGCATGGGCAATAGTAAAGATATTCACCTGAAGGACATTTTTTCACTACTGTGGATTTCTTCCAATCTGATTCATGAGGCTGCACAGAAGTAGAGGAGCATAAGCCAGGAAGGTGAGGAATAACTGTCCAAACAGGACAGCTTAGGGGCTGCCCTTTCTTGGACAAATGGGAATAGAAATACCTGGAGATCCAGTCACTGACCAGGCCCTGGAAAACCCATGACTTTGGCTTGTTAAGAGGCTGGTAGGGCAGAGTGAAAGAGAGGAGCAGAGAAGATTGAAATGTTGCCTTCAGCCAGGGCTTTTGCACTTCGCGGTGAAGAAACAGTACCAGAGCTGTGAAGGAGAGTGGTGGGATGGAGCCGTAGATCATCCCCTAAACTTTGCATGGTCCTAGGGACCATTGCAGCTTGAGCCTAAAAAGGGGACAGCAGTGAAAAACCTGAAGTTCAGGTTCTTTCCAAGTCTCCACACAACTTGTTCCCTCCAGGCAGCAGCTACCTGACCCCAGTGGGATGGGTTTGTCACCAGGCCTATGGATGGAGATGAAGCAGAATCTCCTTCATCAGATTCTATTGCCTTCTACAGTTCTGCATCTACAAAACAGGTTGATGAGGTGCTCAGGGATCTGGTTCAGTAGTAGACAGGTATGGTGGGACTTCGAGATCTTAAAGGCCTTTTTCAACCAAGTGATTCTATTGAAAAGATGGGAGTCCCTTGCTTGGTGGAGCAACAAGTGTCCAGGGCCACCAAGAGAGAAGAAATCAGGTCCGGCTGCTTCACCTTCACCGAGGAACCATGAGTGAGGACTTGGGTAGCAAGTGAGCATCTCTGCCCCCCCTCAAAGAATGAGCCGAGGTCTGCAGCAGGGCTGGCTAATGAATACAAACGACTGCCCCGTGCCCCGCCAGGGGGTCTTTAACACTTCACACATCTCTGCGACGTTGAGTAATCATCTCCCAAAGCTTGCTCGGGCAACCCTTCCATCCCACGGCGAGTGGCGCAGAGATGAATGACTGCCGAGAAGACACGGCATCGCCATAATTTTTCATCCACGGCGTTGCTTAACCTTTCGTGAGCAAATCACATTTCCCTGACACCGGCCTGGGCGCTGTACCTGCATTAAGTCTTGCTGGGTCAGGGAGGGGCAGCCATGATTTATGTCTTCTCCTTGCTAATCGGATTCTGGGGCAGGCAGATATTGATGGGCTCCTGCCTTTGATCCATGGCTCTCGTGAGCTTTCATTCAATTACTGCCCCACAGAATGCAATTAGCAGGACCACGAAGCCACGTGGGCTTCATAATCATGGCATAGAGCAAAGATGAAGGGGCTGTCACCGAGAGGACCACCACCCGGTCCCACCTGGGGATCGGATGTTTGAAAAAACACTGAGAAAGCATCAAGCAGGAAAGAAGGGAAGTCCTGTTTTTGCTAAGTGGTCCTGTTTTGCTCCTTCCCCATCACAGTATGCTCCGAGCACCCTCACCTTTGTAGAATATCCTTGACCTCTCTTGGCATTACAATTACTCAGCCGTTACTCCCTGAACAACCCAGTTTCACATCCCAAGTTTGGCTGCTCCATCTCCGGTGTCTCCCTGCCCACATTTCTTCCCCTGTATGTAATGCTCTGTGCTCATTCCTCTTGGATTTCATCCAGTCTCCTTGCCAGGAAAAGTGCAATGCCTTCTCTAGCTGCTTCACCTTCCTCACCCATCCTTATCACAGGTTGTGCTATCTCTGAGCCATCTGTTCCTCTCCCTTCTCACCTTCGTTTATCTGATTTATCTCCTTCACCTGTGTTCTCCAGCCATGTGATGACAGCTGTCTCTTATCAGCATCCTTCCTCCACTTCTGCTTTAAACTCTTCACTTGTGCAAACTGTGGTGGTCCTTCTGATCTAGTGTCCACCTGCCCACCTGTTCCTTGTTTTCAAGGGTGGGAAGAATTTCACTGAAGATGGTCTCATTCTTTCATTCATCTTACACAATCTTCCCTATCCTGCCAAAATTGGGTTTGACCCATGACAGAAGAAAGAGAGGTTGGGTTGTTCAGCCCGGAGAAGAGGAGGCTTCTGGAGACCTTAGAGCAGTCCTCCAGTACTGAAAAGTGCTACAGAAAAGCTGTGGAGGGGCTGCTTATCAGGGAGTGCAGGGACAGGATGAGGGGGGAATGGCTTTAAGGTGAAAGAGGGGAGGTTTAGATGAGATCTTAGGAAGAAATTTACTACTGTGAGAGTGGTGAGGCACTGGCACAGGTTGCCCAGAGAAGTCATGGATATCCCATCCCTGAAGGTGTTCAAGGCTAACCTGGGTGAGGCTTCAAGTCACTTGATCCAATGGATAGTGTCCCTGCCCGTGGCAGGGGAATAGAATTGGATGAGCTTTAAGGTCCCTTCCAACCCAAACCATTCTATGATTCTATGACAAATCCTGCACACTGCTGCATCACCACCATCACCAGGGATCATGGTGATGTCAGCTGAGAACTGAACAACCATAATGAGTGGTGTAAAGGCAGGAGGGTGAGAGCTGTTAGAACGAAGTGCAGGGTTATGCAGCAAGCTAAGAGCCCTTCACCTCAAAATGGCCTATGAGTAGAAAGACCTGGATGCAATGGTCACTGCCTACAACAAAGCAATTCTGTCACAGCTCTGAAAGAGGGCTTTTAGTATCCGGTGAGACGTTTCCAGTTGAGGCAGTGAAGCATTAATGCCCATGTACACATCAGTCCCGGCAGCGCCTTGCAGCACGCACCTTTTTGGTCCAAGATGCTGAGAGGCTCAGATGGGATATGGGAGCATGTATGGGAAATGGCAACCAGAATATTGAGAGGAATAGGGAGCCTAAAGCCCCTGGGCTTTGCTAAGCAAAACTGAGAAGAGAGGGTGAAGTCGTATGACGAGCTCCTAAAGTCACTTGGTCTGTTCAACCTGGAAAAGAAGAGACTGAGGGGAGACCTTAATGGGGTCCACAGCTTCCTCACAAGGGGAGGAAGAGGAGCAATGAGCTCTTCTCTGGTGACCAATGACAGGACCCAAGGGAATGTCAGGAAGATGTGCTGGGGAGGGTTAGGTTGAGTATTAGGACAAGGTTCTTCACCCAGATGGTGATGGAGCACTGGAACAGCTCTGCAGGCAAGCAGTAATGGAACCAAGCCTGACAATATTCCACAAGCATTTGGACAGTGCCCTCAGACACATGGTGTGAGTGCTGGGGTTGTCCTGTGCAGGGACAGGAGTTGGACTCAATAATCACTAATAAGATCAGCTCAACACCTCTAAGAACCAGACTCTCAGACAGAAGCTTCGAGGTCTGATGTGAGCCCAGGCGTTTTGGGCCATATACCCCAGCCTATGTGCAGGGACCTGCATCTGACCTACTCAACCTTTGGGGCCAACAAAGAGAAGGGGCTGTCTGGGCCATCATTATCTGATGCTCAACCAAAGTTGGGGGTTAGTTGGGAAGGTTTTGGCTCCCTTGCAGTCTCTTGCCTGCAGCCACCACCCCTACTCAGAGTTCAGTGATCGCCCAACAAGGTTTTCTTTCTTGTTGCATTTGCTGTAGCTGTTTTCCAGAGTTAAATCCCAAACCCACAAGCAACCACAACTAGGGAGGTTTTTTCCTCATTTTCTTCAAGGTAGGCAAGACAAATACTTTTGAACAGATATTCCTGAGCATTTACTTCCTCCTATCTCTGTCCCTTCTTGCCTTCGCCTTGGTTTACCTTCTAACCTCCTTTCTTCCTTGATGAGATTGGCTGAGGTTGCAAGAAGGTGAAGTTGTGAGCAGAGCCTGTCTCCAGCTCCTCAGAGCCTTCTCTTCTTCAGGCTGAACAACCCCAACTCTCTCAGCCTGTCCTCATAGCAGAGGTGCTCCAGCCCTCACATCATCTTTATGGCCTCCTCTGGACCCATTCCAACAGTTCCATATCCTTCTTACATTGTAGATTCCAGAACTGGACACAGGACTCCTGGACACAGGTGGGGTCTCATGAGAGCAGAGTAGAGAGGGAGAATCCCCTCCCTTGCCCTGCTGGCCACACTGCTTTGGATGCAGCCCATGGGACAGAATAGTAGCTTGTGACTGGAAGATTCCCGCATCAAGCTGTGGGTTTGCTGTCTCATCATGTCCCATGTACAAGACATTTGTCTGCATCTTCTTCACCTCCATTACAATGGTTTGCCTAGAAAACAGTCACAGAGTGGGAACTGAGTGGCTGAGTACCAACTCTGTTGGACCAGACCTAGTGGCAACAGGGACAACCAGGTTTAACGCAAGCCCACAGCTCATTGTGAGCACAGAAAATCAGCTCTGGGTGCTGTGTTCATGTTGCACACTAAGAAGGTCTTCACTGGGAAGGTGGTGCAGCTCTGGAACAGGCCACCAGACAGGTGGGAGGTGTCCATTCTTGGAGGTTTCTCAAGACTTGATCACATAAAACCACAGCCATCCTGATCTAGGGTAACAGTTCTGCTTTGAGCAGTAGACTAGCCTAGAGACCTCCAGAGGTCCTGTGCCACTGGAAAGGGAAAGAGCATTGCTAGGTCCAAGCATGTTAAGATTGTGCTGGAGCTTCTTCCTTGTGTTGTTCTGCAGACCCCCACAAAGCTATAGTGAAGGTGGCAACCCAGCTAGATACGCCACTTGGCCTCCATCCCACCTATGTGGGAAATGCAAGGGGGTGAGCCACCACATGGAGATGTTAAATCCTGGTGCAGAAACTCAGCACCCCACAGAAGATGTCAAAATAAGAAACTCTTAGAATCACAGAATCATTTAGGGGTGAAAAGACCTTTAAGATCATCAAGTCCAACCATAAATGTAACATTTCCAAGTTCACCACTAAACCATGTCCCTAAGCAAGGGACAATCTTATTTTAGAATGAGGAAAGCAAGGCTTGAACAACTAAAAGGAGCAACCCAAGGGCTCGGGAGATGCATCTACTCAGCAACATGGCATCAGGATGTGAGTGAAGATGGGGGCCAAGGCTCATCCCCCTCTGCACTGTCCCAATTTGCTCTTCTCCAGAAAAGCCTGGGCATGGTCCTGGGGAAGGTTTGCTCCAGGGACTTCTCCTTGAAAGGATGGAGCTACACTCAGCATCATCTTCAATTCTGGGCTTGCAGCGTGTCCCCAGAGTTGGGACAACAGGCTCGCTGCTCCAGCCCAGGTCACACAAGGGGCTGAGGGCAGCAGGGCTGAAAGGTTGGTGGCACAGAGACAGTCGGGAAGCTGTGGGTGCCCCTCAGCTGTGGTGAGGTTTGACCCTGCTTTGTGCAGAGATTTAGGTGCAGGCAGAGCCCTGCCACACTGCAGCACTCAGACTTTGGTACAACATCGCTGTGTTAATGATTCTATGATCCCACACCCGTGTCCCAAAACGTACCTGTGGCTGCAGCTTGCTGATCCAACATCCAGGATGGTCCAGCTGCTCACCATCTCCCACTGGCATCTCATGGTGCTGGACCACGTCTCAGCTTGGTGAGGGCTGTAGAGCATCTCCACCTCTCCTGCTCTGGGCTGCGTGGCTCCTGTAGCGTGGTCCTGAGCCTGGACCAGCACATATCCAGTCTGTTCTTAGCACTGCTCAGCATTCCAGGCCAAGGGGACCAGGGTGAACATTAAAGCCCTTCACCAGGCACTTTGCAGGGAGCTGCCCCATGGGAAGAGGCATCAGGCTGATCCATGGTGCTATGCCAGCTGCTGAGTCCCAAGGTGGGCTGGACAGGCATGGGTGGCTTTGTGCATTTTGGGGTCCCACCTGGACCTTCTGTCAGAGGAGATGGCACTTTCCCTTTTGTTCATGATTGCCAATGCCAGAGAGCACCCAAAGACATTCTGAGGTGGACAGATGACATTTGGGAGGTTCCCATCCTCCTTTGATCCTCTTTTGCCCCATGTGCACATGCAAACATCCTGGCAGAGGTTTAGAATCAAACACCAAGGAGCATTTTTCCTCTCCGTTGCACTGAAATAACATGTGGCACTCCCTGCCCCAGGATGTGATGGAAACCAAAACAGATAAATAGCTTAAAGAAGAGTTTTAGAGGAATTAATGAAATACAATCCATCCAGTATCCTTTTACACAGCTCTCGCTTTCCAGGCAGGAAGTTCTCCAGGCCATAACCATGCCCTAAATCCTCCACCCTTACACATCAAATCACACCGTTTGCCTGAGCCCTTCAAACAAACCTCCCCATTGCTTCTACCAGGGAGACAGGACCCCTAGTTCTGCCTCCCAGCCTGGAATCCTCAGCATCACCTGGCTCCATGGAGATGCCCCAGTGCTGCATCTCTGTTTAGGATTACATCCCAGTTAGATAGTTTTTAATTAACATATGTCCTGTTGATTTTATATCATTTTAATTTCCTAATCAATGTGCCGTGTGGTACCAAGTCAAACACCTCACAAAAGTCTCCTGCACGTTCAGTGTGAGGGCTGGGATGTATCTGGGGAATCCAATACCTTAACACTACTAGGACCAGAAAAAAACCCAGATTAATATAATCATCAAATTGTGAAGGAGGATAAATACCATGAAATAAAATACCCAATGTGAGCAGGCAAAAAGATTTCCCATAGAAAGCTAATGCAAGACCCAGCTTTGCCTCGATGAACTGCCTGTTACCTCTGCTCTGTCCCCCAAGTCTTAAGCCCTGCTCAGGAGTACTATCTCCATCTGCAAACCCAGATGCAATCAATGAGACTGAGGTAGCTACTTCTTCAACCTCAAGCTTGGATTTAATCATAGAATCATGGAATGGTTGGAGTTGGAAGGGACATCAAAGCCCATCCAGTTCCCACCCCTCTGCCATGGGCAGGGACATCTCCCATTGGATCAGGTTGCTCAAAGCCCCATCCAACCTGGCTCTGAACACCTCCAGGGATGGGGCAGCCACAGCTTCCCTGAGCAACCTGTGCCAGGGCCTCACCACCCTCAGCATGAACAATTTCTTCCTAACGCCAAATTTAAATCCTCCCCCTTCCAATTTAAAGCCATTCCCCCTCGTCCTATCACTCCAAGCTCCTCAAAAAAGTCCCTCCCCAGCTTTCCTGGGGTCCCTTCAGGTATTCAAAGGCTGCTCTACTATCTCCCCAGAGCCTTCTCCTCTCCAGGCTGAACAACCCCAACTATCTCAGCCTGTCCTCATAGCAGAGATGCTCCAGGCATAGGATCATCTTCACGGCCTCCTCTGGACCCATTCTAACAGTTCCATATCCTTCTTATGTTGGGGTTTCCAGAACTGGACACAATACTCCAGGTGGGGGGGTCTCACGAGACTGGGGATGCTCAAGAAGCTGGAGTGAAATTCATCTCGACCTGAGTGCTCAGGCGCCAGTAAGGCTTGGGGTGCCACCCCAGAGCACTTCCACAGTGGTAGGAGCTGCTGGAGGGATGCAGGATGCTGCTTTTTGCCAACTGGTTCCAATTTTCTCTCCCTCTACTCCTCTCTTGTGAGGTCCCACCTGGAGTTCATGGCCTCACCGCCCTCACAGGAAAACATTTCTTCCTAAGATCTCATCTAAGGCTCCACTCTTTCAGCTTAAAATCATTCCCTCTCATTCTAGCTGTGCTCTTCCTCATCAAAAGCCCCTCTCCAGGCTCCAGCCTGGTCCAGCAGGCCACGACCTCCCTAACCAGCCCATAGACTTAACCAGGCCTGTAGCCTTGTTTATGGTAGAAACCAATTAAAATCATCACCAAATCAGGCAAAACTTGGCTTTAGCTCATAATACGGCAATGCCACACAGGGTGTGGGAGCCAGAACTCATTAAGTTCATTAAGGGTCATCTCCCCATGGGACAATCTGAGTGTTTCAGCACCAAATCCTCACTGGTTGTACAAAAGGGCTGTTAAATTTTGCCTTTTGTGGGATTTAGGATCTTTTTTCAGTGATGTGACGGCAAAGACAGAGCTTTCGCAGTGATGTACAGTGAACCCAGTCACTTATTTAAACAGTTTTATATGCAGTATTGTTTAATAGAAGTTACAATAGGATAAATGTACACTGGAAATCAACATGCTAATGTCTAACGCAACTGAACCTGTAAACCATGCAGTCCATTTTTCAGTCAGTCCATCTCTTCTTTTATACTTTTAATCAGTAGCTCTGCTAGTGAGTTTTAAGGAAAAAAAAAAAAGAATTTCCCTTTAAAGTTAAACCTAATTTACTAATTTTTCCCCTTATTGTGCAATGACTTGTGCAAAAAAAAGCTGTTTTCACCACATTAGTTAACAAAATCAAGTCCTTCTGCCCCCCAGAAGATAAAGAGAAAAGGCAACCCAAGCAGCCAGTGGACAGGGAGGGATGGGGATGAGGGATCAGGTGTGTTTTCGTGCTCAGCCTGAGCCCCAATTCCCCATCCAGAGTTTTTGGGATGAATCCCACCCAGAACACGGTGTATTTGGGTCACTTCCCTCAAAGCTGATGGCAGAGATGGGCTCATCTTGAAGTCATTTGCAATAAGATATATCTGTGAGCTGCATTCCCTTTGAACTCCCCAGCACTGTGGCAACCACATGAGTCATGCCGGATGGGGATGGACACACAGAGTTCCTGGGCACCGTGTAGCCATAGGAAATGGGGTGCAGAGACCCCAGAAACCCCACAGCATCTGGGGATGGGACATTCATACAGGCGGGGCATGGGAGGGTGGTTCAAAGCTCCAAACAACTTGATGGTCCAAAAAAAGCACCAAACCCAGCCTAGAATTAAAAGGAAAAAAAACAAGGTGTGGCTGAGAGGTAGGAAACAACCAAAGCTGTCTCTGCTTGGGGTTTGAAGGGATGCTGGGGGGATTCCCTACCACAAACCTCCCTCACTTGCCACTTGCCATCATTGCTACCTCGCAGGGTAAAAGATTTTACCTCATAACCTGCTTCAGTACAGGAGGTGCCAATAGCAGCCGATGCCACCGGAGTGGCCTCGGCTCCATCTCGGCCTCTGCTCTTCACGCTGCCTCCCAGCATCTTGCCAACAGTTTGAGACCAGCACGCAAACACCCACGCCTTCTGCCCAAACACCCATTTTCAGAGCAGCACAAAAGCAGCCGATTTTTAAGAAAACAAACCCCAAACCAGCCCCTCCAACAAAGTCCCGGCCAGCTTCTCCCTCCGCCTCATCGCCTGGAGTTGTGGTTGGACGTAGAACAAAGTGCAAAATTGCTACGAGCATCTGACTTGAACTTCAGCCCTAAGGATAAGGAAAAACACCCAGAAAAAAAATCTCCTCCTCATTCTCCCACAAATGCCCACGTGCTGATGTCTAACACAGGCTCTTCCCCCTCACACCTAGGTACGGTTTTGAGTCAGTGCATTAAAGACCTTAAATAAAATTATTCCACCCCCCCCGGCTACCTTGCAAAGCCCCTGAAGGTTATAAACAGGAGAAATGTGTGGTAGCTTCTCAAGAAGCCAAATCTGTCTATTTTGTACAGCCACAGCTTAAAAAGAACTCTAAGGAAGGTTCAATGTATGGAGATGGAGGAGTTAATAGCAGCATTATTAGTTTTGGGGGTTGCAAATCTTCAAGAACACAGCGAGTTCTGCCCCTATTTCCCACCTCCCCTTATAAATTTATAGCAACAACCTCTCCCTCCTAAGCAATACCAGCCGTAGTAGAGGATACTGATCATTAGTAAGAGATTTAGAGGGGATTTTAAACGTCTTCCAGGGCTTTTTAAGCAATCTGTTTAAAAGATTAGTTTTTATTTTGAAGGGATGGGACTGCATCCTTCGGAACAAAAAGTTAATTAGGACCAGAGCACCAAAATGCCATTTTTCATCCCATTCTGTGACTTGTGGTTAGGCACTTGACCTCCAAAATCAGAAACTCCCTGAATGTCTTCCCTCGGCCGAGTTTGAATTTCCCAGCAGCGAGTCCTGAGTGCCAGAAGCTAGTTAGCAGAATTCCAATCCCAGTTTCTCCAAACAGAGCTTAAAGAAGTGAGGAAATCCCTTTTGGGCAGGGATGGCAATGCCGTGTCTCTCCTCTTCTAACCAAAGCTCGCTGGAGATGGGTGGGAAAACCCTGATATGGGATGGGAAAAGCTGGAAACGAGCTGGAGTATCTGAAACAAGTTCTTGCCCTGAGATCCAGCTGCTTTGGGAATTTTATATGGGAATAACTTGTGCAATGCAATACAGAGGTCATCCCTTGGGGGGAAAACAGTGGAGTTTCAAGGCGGCAGCACAGCTGGATGTGTTTTTCTGCTCACACTGACAGCAACACAAAGCCCTTTCCCTTTTCCTCAGGGAGCAGAGGCAATACTGCCCAGCGCTGCCTCCTCCTCCCTCCATCCCTAGCACGGAGGAGAGAAAAAGCCTCCCAGCTGCAAAGGCACCGCCTCGCCTGGCAGCAAAGCCAGCAGCTGACAAAAGCGATTAAAAATTGTGTTTGACAGGCTATCCTCCCACTAATAAAAACTGGAAATGCCAGAGTGTCTTATTTGTCATGCTCGCTGATGCTCAGCGGTGCCGCTGCCAGTATCTGTAGCAGCTTGATTCTGAAGGATTTCAAAGTGCTTTTCACTATGTAACGGCCCTTAACTGAAGTGCCCTGTGGACTGGAGCTTCCCCAGTTACCTTCACCTTCGGATACCTGTGTTTTTTTGTTTTGCCCTCCATCCTCTGGGTAGAAGTTCTGATGCTTGAACCAGCCCATCCCACCTGCTTTGCATCCCCTTCACACTCTTGGCCCCACGTCTCTCCCCCAGCAGGGAGGAGGAATAAAAGTGACCTGTGGTCCTGCGGTGCATGGGATGCATCTTGGCTGGAGGGCTGAGGGCTCTCCCATCACTGCCAGGACCATGGTCTGTGTCCTTTCTCTCCAGCAATTCAGCAAGGAAGAGTTTCATATTGGAGTCCGGCAAACAGGGCAATTTGTCCTTCTCGGGATGCCAAGATTGAGCTGGAGAACGCCTGGGACTCACAGGGGCCGTGGCAAAGCCCCCAGGCTGGTTCACACTCAGATCCAGTGTTTTGGAAGGAGGTTGCCATTGGGGAAAGGACTGAGCTTATTTCCACGTGTCCCTCCCAAAGTCTTTTCTTTGTCATATGTAGCTGTGTCTACAAAGATACAAAGGCCCTTCTGGCCTTTGCTGCATCATGTGTAGACATATCTACAAAAATGATCCCTTTCTGGCTACGCTAACACCAACTTTCATTCAGCTGCTTCTTCCTCTCCGTCCTTCACACATGTGCTTCAAAGAAGTTAAGAGACAGGAAACTCTGATCCCTCCTCCCAAATCAAGGAACCGAAAGCCAAGTTTGGTTCTTCCCACCTCTTAATGCAAATAATCCACTGTTCCTCATGGCTGGAGACTCCTGCGACAGGATGACAGCCCCACAACTTTCCTATTGACTTTCAAGATTACTTAACACATTCGCTTATCAAAAAGAAAACAAAGACTAAAGTATTGCTGAGGAACAGGGAGGGACGATAAAGCACCATCCCTTTCATGCATCCAGAGCCTGAGTGTCAGAAGAGCTCCTCAAGCAAGAACTGCACAGCAAAAAGTGCATGTGGCCAGAGAGCAAAGAATGCACCAAGAAAGTGTTTCTGCTCTTCTGTAGATGTCATAGAGATGTTTTAACAAGTCCTATCCCCTCCCCAAGTTTCAAGAGTCTGTGCCAAGGCAGGGGAAGGAGAAGGAACCTTGCCCTACAGGCCACCAAAAAAACCCTCTGCTTCCAGGAGAGATTTGAGAACTGAGCATCCAGTGCCTTTAAACAAGAGTAGGAAACGGGCATGGCTCATGTCCCTGCTGGGGCCGTAACACACACCAGGAAGATCATAATTCCCTTTAACATCAAGGTTTGGGAGGTGGGGGAATGAGCTGGATAAACTTTCACCTGCAGTAATTAGAGTCAAAAGGGTAATATGAAGGTAAGGGCAAAAGTCCCCTCTCTCTGTAACCTGAACCCTGGGATTAAAGTCCTGTTGGTAGACTTACCATCCTCCTCAAAGCCTGTCTTGATTTGAGCAGAGGACGTTTGGGCACCTCCACAAGAGAGAGGGGAATTTTGTCTGTAGGCACTTTCTGAGCCAGGGGTTGTGGAGCAATGCTGCTCCATGGTCTCTGCTTCAGGGACCTCCAGGAGGTTCCTGGTTGGTGTCCTGGGCAGTAGTGGGTTTGCAGGGCTGTTCCTCGCATAACACAAGCCAGAACACGTGGGAAGCAGAGGGACTTCACCCCATTGCACTGTGTCAGGAGGAGAAGGAAGAAAGGACATCAGCATGGAAAAAAGGTGCAAGGAGAGGTTACAAACCTGAACAGAGTGCCCTGAACACCAGGAAAGCTCAGCCTGCCTTTGCACCATCCTTGCTGAGCATCCCTCCTATTTTGCTGGATGCGAGCAGCAGCATCCCAGCACCAGACTGGCCAAATCTAATCAGTGAGGGAGCTCTTGAAGCCCTTCAACATTCAGTGCAGGTTCAAAAGCCACTGGCAGGTCCTAGAGGTGGAGTTCAGAGGGTGGCTACACTGATTATAGACATGGGAAAGGACTGCAGCTCCAGAGATCTGCAGCCTATGGTGGAGATCAGCCCTTCCAGGAAAAAAAGGAATGTTGGGAAACCAATTTACCTTTTTTCCTACCTAAATTCAACACGCAAATGGGCAAGACAAGCTAACGAGTGACCTTCTTCCAAAACATCTGCTCCATGTACCAGAGCCCATGAAAGAACCTCAAATCACAACTCCTCCCTCTATTTTGTATTCTGCGACTGAATAAGTTAACAAAAAGGAAGGCAAGAAAACAGTTGTGGTGTGAACTTCTCTCTCGGGCTTCAGGATTCACCGACACTTTATAACCCCCTGAAAATCAGAGTTTATAATAGGAGATTCCTGCCACCACCTTCACAAGCAGTGCTGCCTCTCTTCCCAGGATTGTTTACCAAGGAATATTTTCTCATCAGGGTGGGTTTCATGAACACTATACAGGTGAATAAAAAAATACATATATTCTCTTTGAACAAGAATCCCAAGTTCAGGCTTGTGGAAGGCTGCGGTGCAGGAGGTCCCTCACGAGTCCCTCACGAATGATGGCTGTTGATCAGGCTGCGGAGCTGCTTGGCCACGGTGTCAATCAGCTTCTGTTTGTCCCTCTCATTTTTCCGAAACTGGGCAAAAACGTTGTTTTTTCTGCTTGTGTCTCTCATCCTGCGCAGAGCAGAAACAGGTTATGGCACAGGTATCACTGCTTAAACGTTGCAACCAAGCCCCGTGAAGGAACTGCACTTAATGTGACTGTGTTCAGGATTGAATCATAGAATCATAGAATGGTTTTGGTTGGAAGGGATCTTAAAGATTATTCAGTTCCGACCCCCTGCCATGGGGAGGGACACCTTCCACTGGATCAGGTTGCTCAAAGCCTCATCCAACCTGGACTTTAACACCTCCAGGGAAGGGGCACCCACGACTTCTCTGGGTAATCTGGTAGAGAGAGGAGGTGACAGGAACTAAAGGTTCTACCCCAACTTTTATCCCCTGTTTCTGTAAAGATGGGCGTTCCAAACTATCAGCAAGTTTTACAGTTTGTGTTTTTCCTTTAAAGCCCAGAAATCCCAATGAATGTCACAGAATCATGGAATCATGTAATGATTTTGGTTGGAAGGGACCTTACAGAATCATAGAATAGTTTCGGTTGGAAAAGATATTTGAGATCATTAAGTCCAACCATCAAGCCAACCCTGCAAAGACCACCACTAGACCATGTCCCCAAGTATGACATCCACTTGTCTTTTAAACACCTCCAGAGATGGTGACATAACCACTTCCCTGGACAGCCTATTCCAATGCTTGATCTTAAAGCTCATCCAGTTCCAACCTCTCTACCATGGGCAGGGACACCTTCCACTGGATCAGGGTGCTCAAAGCCCCATCCAGCCTGGCCTTGAACACCTCCAGGGATGGGGCATCCACAAATTCTCTGGGCAACCTGTGCCAGGGCCTCCCCACCCTCACAGGAAAACATTTCTCCCTAAGACCTCATATCAATCTCCCCCCTTTCAGCTTAAAACCATTCCCTCTTTTCCTATCCTCGTACTCCCTGATCAAGAGCCCCTTCCCAGCTTTCCTGTCAGTTGCCATGGGGTCCATCTCTAACCCTCAAATGCATGAAACCCTAAAGCCTCCCATTCTCCCAAATCAGTTCTACTACGTCCTCATGTCATCTCATGAAGAGGTAAATAACAACACTGTAATACGAGGAGGGAATTTAAAAATCAGCATCAAATCCACACCATTAAGGATTCTGATTTGCAATGGTGCATTGTGGCTGCTTTTGGGGCAGCCAGAAAGGTTCGGAGTTGTGAAGTTAAAATATTATAAAATGTGATAGAATCATAGAATCTTTTGCGTTGTAAGGGATCTCAGGGACACCTCCCACTGGATCAGGGTCCTCAAGGCCCCATCCGACCTGGCCTTGAACATTTCCAGGGAGAGAGCAGCCACAACTTCCCTGGGCAACCTGTGCCAGTGCCTCACCACTCTCAGCGTGAAGAATGTCTTCCTAATGTCTAATAAAAATCTTCCCCCTTCCAATTTAAAGCCATTCATATCATAGAATATAATTTATGTTAAGAGAAGTTTTGGGATCCTCATCCCTGGAGGTGTTCAAAAATGTGTAGATGTGGTGCTTCAGGACATGGTTTAGTAGGCACGTTGGTATTGTGCTGATGGTTGGACTTGTTGATCTTAGAGGACTTTTCCAAACTTAATGATTCTATGAAGGAATCCAGCATTGCTTTCCTCAATTTAAATACCTTCTTCAGATTTATATTTTATTAAAATTACATTTAATACATAAAGTAGTGCATTTGTTTCCACGAGGAAGGCAGAGACAAGAATGGTGGGATGAGACATGAAGGCAAAGCTGGTGCAGCTCCATTTCTCTTAGCCATGCAAAGCTGGGGCTTCACACACACTTGCATTCGCGGATGCTTATTTTTGGGGTGGGAGCAGGTCTTCTTGCACTCTCCAAGTGCTGGTTTTGCACAGGCAGGGCATGTGCTGGGAAGGGAAACAACCCTACAAGGGTCAACTCTTCATCAGCTCCTGAAGGCATCAGCCTCAACATCCAATCCACCGGTTCTCAGCTGGCACTGCTCTTTTATATGACCACAATTTGTAAATGATTTTCTCAGTAAATCAGATCTGCCAGAGGCTGATGGCTGTGCATGAGCCACAGAAGCCTGTGCTTTCAGCTTTGAGGACCTGAATCAAGCATCCAAGCAACTGGGACACAGTGCTGATAGTCCCTGGGAAGCTGGCACTTCATCAGATCAGGGGGTTTTTGAGTCAACCGAGCCCAAATCAAACCTCTAAAAACTTATATAACTGATTAAAAAAACAAAAAACTGAGGTTTTTCACGCTTCAGTCTTCCTAAAAAGAGCCAAAGGGAATTTGAAATGTTCCCAGAAACATTCAGCTTGCAACTGGAAACAGGGAGAACAACTTTATCCCAAAGGCTGATTTGAAAGAGTTATAAGTGCCCAAAGGCACGGGAGTATATTCAAGCTGCTTTCCCAACAGTAACAAGATAGCTCAGAGCACTTTTATCCAGCAAAATAAGTATGATTTTTTTCCTTTCACTACTTTTTTTAACCAAAGCAGATCACCAGCTGCTGCACTGTGAGAACCAGGGAGCGACCGCACTGATGGGAAGCAGGGTTTTTGAGTCACACATGTCAGAGGTGTCCCAGCATCCCGAATTTTGGAAATAACCACTCTCCTATGGGACATCCATTCTTCCGGTAGCACTGTAAGGCTCCAGTGGGTCTCCAAGCCCTTCATTAAGAGGGCTAAGGGCTCTGTTTCCACTTCACAGGTGATGTGGGGACATCAGAGCCACTGGAAGTAAACCTGCACCTTCAGAAACATCCACCCAGTGCTGGATCCATCACTTTCCTTCACTGCCTGCTGCTGTTACCACAGGTAATGCATGGGCTATTTACAGCAGAGCATCCTCTGCCCTAAGAATCCTCACATCCTCAAAGCCATCTCTGATGCCGTGGAACTTCTTCAGGTCCATGAAATGTTTTTGAGAAGGCTGCATGTATGGAATGTTTCTTGCATGTTGTATGCAAGAAAGCTTGCACACTTGTTTGAACAATTAGAAAGGAGTTGCATGAATAAAGCTACCAGATCAGGATGAAAAAGCAGTCAGAGCACTGATCTCACAACAAAGCCCTGTAGGTGGATCTGTTTAACTGGGGACAAGTGACTGGGGAGGATGGGAGGTGCTGGTATCTTCAGACCCGACAGAGTCATAGAAGGGTTTGGGTTGAAAGGGACCTTAAAGCCCATCCAGTCCCACTCCCCTGCCATGGGCAGGGACACCTCCCACTGGATCAGGTTGCTCAGAGCGCCATCCAACCTGGCCTTGAACACCTCCAGGGATGGGGCAGCCACCACTTCTCCTGGCAATCTGTGTCAGGGCCTCACCACCCTCACAGGAAAATATTTCTTCCTAAGATCTCATCTCAATCTCCCCTCTTTCAGCTTAAACCATTCCTCATAGTCCTATCCTGGCACTCCCTGATCAAGAGCCCCTCCCCAGCTTTCCTGTAGCCTCCTTCCTTACTGTAAGGGTGGTCTAAGGTCTCCCCAGAGGCTTCTCTAGGCTGAACCACCCCAGCTCTCTCAGCCTGTCCTCACATGGGAGGTGCTCCAGCCCTCGCATTATCTCTGTGGCCTCCTTTGGACTCGCTCTACCAGATCCATGTCCTTCCAGCAGAATGCTGGCCTGTTTCTTTCCAGCACTTGACTCTAGTGACCAGGACACAGTGCTGATAGTCCCTGGGCTGCTGATAGCACCTGTCCATGATGAAGTGGTGCATCCAGACACCAAGAATATTTGCTTTGGAAAAAGGAGGCAATGCTTTTGAGCAGCTAAAGAGCTCTTTGGAGGAGGAACAGTTTTATTTCTTTAAGTGTGTGCCCGCAGAGTACTCGGACAACCGAGCACAGTTTAGTAAGGTGGTCCTTGTGCAAGGATTAAAAGTAAGAGGAAGGGAAAGCACGAGCTCAGCGCTGTCCCCACCCCTGTCAACAAACACCACCTTCAACAGAGCCAAGCTTTGTTTAAATTAATCTATAAGGAAAAAAAAAGAAGCGAAAGAGTAAAAGCTCCTCTTTTAGCTCTAATTAGTACATTTGAGACGATAAAGTTACCGGAGGGAACCGTTTCAAAGGCAGCTTGCATTTAGATAATTTAGTGCTCCATTTAAATCAAACAATAAAGTCACTGCAAGGTGAGGGTAAAAGCCCAAGCAAGCAGCATACTTACACTCGTGATATCCTAGGAGACATGTGTGATTAGGAAAAGAGATAACGATGAAAACAGGTTACAAAACGAACCAGCGGATCAGAATTCCACGTCGCTTTGTTGGCAAAGCCTATGGAGAGGGTTAGGGAGGTGGGCTCGGAGTGGACATGCCTGAAGTTATGGCCAGGTCAGTGAAGAGTCTCAGTGGAGCTGGAGGTGGTAGATGATGCATGGAGACTCCTCAAAAGGCCTGAAGCCCAAGCAGGGCCAGGGCAGAGCCCACCTGAGCATGCAGGCGATGCCATGCAGGTGATGCCTCACCATGAGGATGCTGGGGATGCAAGTGCCAACCTAGTGGTTCCACCAGGTCTGCCTCCAGAAAGCAAATTGGACACGTGAAGCTTGCCCTTCAAATGAGATCCTTCTCGGCATTCCAAGCCAGGGTTTGTGGCTTTTTAATAACAGCATCAAGCATGGATGCTGAACGCTCCAATACGAGCTGAGCAAAATGGCTCGGAGCATGAAGCTGCCCTCCTGCTGTCCCACTGCCTTCCCAGCACCTGCCCTGGATCTCAGCTCACAATTCTCTGGTTCTCCCTGCTGCTTCATGTCCAAGCTCTCAGATTTTTGATAGCTCTTCATTTTATCATTTTATGGATAGTTCGGAACATACCACATGCTGTTCCATCATAGATGTCAGGCTGTGAATACATTGTGAGCAACACAATGCATTACACAGCACATATAAATATGTATAAAACCCCTTTTATAATGTATAAAAGCATTTTACACACAGCAACTACCCAAGTTTAGTCCCCATGTTCCATATTGATAGCATTTGGATGTCATATATTGCTGTGAAATTCACTACTCTCCTCACTGGGAGAGGAGGTACTGCAGCTATGTCTGCCACAGATAACAAAGATGCAACTCCAAAGCTCAGAAGCACACTACGTTCCCTCTTCTAAAGGTTTAGCCTCAACTCTAAAGTGGCTGACTCCTATAAGCAACAGAGAAAGAGAGGAACTCAAAAAAACAACTCAAACTCCTCCCCAGTGTCTTGACTGCATGGTAAACATAAACAAATCCAACTGTAATTCACTTCTGCCAGCTCCTCCATGCAAGACATAGCAGTGGAGTGCCCATGTCATGAGCTGCTTGGACAATTATTAATGATCATTTTCGGCAGGTTACTTCTTTGTCATATCAGCTGGAAGAGCAGCTGTGAGGTCTCATAGGATCAAAGCTGCATGAGTAGGGCTGATCCTCCTCATGACAGCCTGGAGGTCTCACCAGAGAAAGGGTCATTGGGGCCATCTCATAGACTCATAGAACCATAGAATGTCCTGAGTTGGATGGGACCCACAAAGATCATTGAGTCCACCTCCTGTCCCTGCAGAGGACAATCCCAACATTCACACCATAAGACTACCCTAAAGGACAGAGCCACCTGAAGACTGTCTCTGTCCCATAGCCAGGCTTTTAGCACTTGAACCCCTCCATGGATCCAACAGAAGTGAGATATGGGAGCCTGCAGGCCAGCAAATTTGAATTTAGGGGCATTGAGATCCACCTCTACAGTGAAGTCTGCTCTAAGACAAGGAAAACTCAACTTAAGAGTGAAGCAAAAGACAAACCCTCAGCCAAATCATTGCATTTTGACACAAAACCTGGAATTTATGTTAGGGGAATAAAACAGGATTTTTCTACTTGAGCTCCAGAAGTCCATCTCAGGGCTTTGCTAACTGGACCACAAACAGCCTGGTACTCTCCAGGTTGCTCTGTCCACACACCACATGTGATGGAATGAGCTTCTAAACCCCGCGCTTGCCCAAAGTGAGATGGGAGTGAAAAACCTATCCTGGGTATCTGGACCCACACTCACTTTTCCAGCAGGATGAGGGCTGTCGTCGGGTTCACGCGAAGATACTTGCACGTGGGTTGCCCGTAGTCAGCCAAATACGTCGACCAGTCCCACTGGATGAACAGATCCAAAAGCTGCAGCAGCCACCGGGAAGGAAAAACAAACAGAAATAGAAGAGTTGAAAAAGTTGGTGAGAGAGGAGGATGTTCAGATGAGAGGTCGCAAGGACACTGGCCAGGTGGCATTAACCACAAAACCTGGTTTGAAGGCTTTATTAATTTATTTAATATTATTCTGCTAATATTTAATTATTAAGCTGTCAATATTTAATAATTAATGTATTATTATTTGATATTAATTTATGAATGGCTATATTAATTTAGCCACAGTTCCCTCCTGGTACATTATCTCTGGTTTTGGTGGTACAGGGAAAACGAGGACAACCTGAGCTATGGCAGAAGGGCATTTTCGGGGTCAAAGTCACCACAGATTTCTTCTGTCCCCAAACAATTCCCAGCATCACTTGAATCACAGAATCATAGCATGGTTTGGGCTGGAAGGGATCTTAAAGCCCATCCAATTCTGACCCTCCTGCCAAGGGCAGGGACACCTCCCACTGCATTAGGGTTGCTCAACTCCAGGGATGAGGCAGTCACAACTTCTCTGGGCAACGTGTGCCAGTGCCTCCCCACCCTCACAGGAAAACATTTCTTCCTAAGATCTCATCTCAGTCTCCCCTCTTTCACCTTAAAACTGTTCCCCCTAGTCCTGTCCCTGCACTCCCTGATCAAGAGCCCCTCCTCAGCCTTCCTGTGGGTCCCCTTTCAGTACTGGAAGGCTGCTCTAATGTTTTCTCATCACGCTCACTTCATCTGAACATCTTCCAAGTACTCTGTAAGCACCTCTCATGACAAGAGCTCTCCAGGGAGATGTGAGTCTATCCAGGAGCTCAGGGGCTTAAATTAGGTGAATGCAGCTACCAGAGAAGACTGGGAGTCCCAGGTGATTTCCAGCTGTTAGAAAAATCATTGCTGACCCCACCCCAGCAGCACAGGAAGAAAAAAAGGGGATTAATTCAGTATATGTGACAGTCCCTGATCCAGACTCTCAGAATTCACACTTGAAGCCCTTTGTCTGGCCTTCCTGGCCAGTTTGGGTGAGGGACAACCAAACTACAGGTTTCCCAAATACCCTCTTCCACCTCCATCTTTTGCATCTTTAAAATACCCCAACAGGACCTCCCATGTCTTTCCACACAATGATCAGCTCGCTCCTAACAGGACTTGCCTCTCCACCCACCCACTGAGGATGTATGAGATGCAGCCTTCGTCTCCATCATCTGAAATAGGTTAATTAGGAGTGGCTGAGTTCTGCCCCCCTGGACCGTTCTGCCTTGGAGAGCTGCTGTGACCACTCTATTGCAGGACAGGCTGCCAAGCACACCGACGTCTTCATTGCCCGCGTCTGCATGTCCCGGCGCCCACCGCCGCAGCCCGAAGAAGAAGGACCATCCTGCAGCCAAGCGAGGCCCATAGAGGGTTCATTGTCCCCACGTCTCCATGGTTTTCCTGGAGCCTCCAGCACTGTTTAACAACACATCCCGCCCCGCCAAGAAGGGGATTTGGCTCCTCCGAGACCTCAAGGTCCAAAACAAAAATGTGCAACAAGATTCTTTTTGACTATGTAGGTCAGGGCAAAGAAAACAAGCTGTTGGGAACAATCCCTGGGGTTGGCGGGGGGGACGGATTAGCCGGGACCTAAGAGGGCCTTTCTAGCCCGCGATCCCGCGCGGCTTTGTACGGCGGGTCCATTGTGTTAACTACAAACCCGAGTTGAACATCATCAACAGGAGGGCTTTTTATCCCCGAGGGCACCTTCAAGAGACAACCTTAAATATGATTTCACAGGCTCTTTTCATCCAGCACAGCAGGGCCAAAACTCTTCTATCGGATTTGCCGGCCGCTGTGGGAAGCTGCATGGTTGTACAGCCTACATCGGATACCCCCCAACGCACTGAAGTCCTCTTGCTGGTGGCCCCTGGGGGGAGCTGAACGTGCCTCTGGCAAACCACAAACAAAGCAGCATGAGTTATTGCCATAGAAAATGCATGGCTGGACCATCAAAGCGCCAGGTAGCTTCATGGGGAGTGAAAAATAAAGCCCCAGGAGAAAGGGACAAAAGAAGAACCAAAGTCAAAAAGGTGATGATTAGAAGTGGGTTAGGAGAAGATGAAATCATAGAACCATTAAGGCTGGAAAAAACCTCTCAGATGATCCAGTTCAACCATCAGCCCAACACCACTGTGTCTACTATACCATGTCCCAGAGTGCCACTTCTACAAGGCTTTTGAGCCCCTCCAGGGATGTTGACACCACCACTGCCCTGGGCAGCCTGTTCCAACGCTTCACCACTCTTTCAGTAGAGAAACTATTCCTAATATCCACTCTAAACTTCCTCTGGTGCAACTTGAGGCCATTAAAGAAAAAGCATTGGGAGATATTTTAAGCAGGAGGCTGGGTGGGACAGCAGAAGCTCAGAGACACGTGCAGGAACTCAGAGGATGGGTAAGGAAAGGGCTTGCAGAAACCTCCTACACATGCCTCTGAAAGCATGTGGCCAATCCAGCATGGGGAGGTTCTTAAGTAGATGTCAGAGGAACGGCCACCCATGGCAGCTCAGCCTTTGGTCTCCTGCTCAGGAGCTTGAGTCAATGCCTGCCATTCCCACCAGGGCCAGGTGACAAGTGGCTAGGACAGCACACAGCCCATGGCCCGACAGCCACCACTGTCCTGCTCCAACTCAGTCCAACTCAGCCAGGTTGAAGCAACAAAGCTCTCCCATCTGAGGCTGCCAAGCTTTGCTGGGCTTTGCTGGCGTTGAAGGTGTACTACCACACCTCCATTCCAATGGCATCAGCATGAAGGGACAGTCAGGGTAAGTTATTTCATGGACCTCTTTTAACATAGACCTGTTGGAGCATGTCCAGAGGAGGCCATGCACTTGCCCTGAGGGCTGGAATACCTTGATAAGAAGAAAGGCTGAGAGAGTTGAGCTTGTTCAGCCTGGAGAAGAAAAGGCTCTCGGGAGACCTTAGAGCAGCCTTCGAGTACTGGGAGGGGCTCTTGATCAGGGAGCGCAGGGATGGGACAAGGGGGAACGGTTTTAAGCTAAAAGAGGGGAGATTGAGATGAGATCTTAGGAAGGAATGTTTTCCTGTGAGGGTGGGGAGGCCCTGGCACAGGTTGCCCAGAGAAGTGGTAGCTGCCCCATCCCTGGAGGTGTTCAAGGCCAGGTTGCATGAGGGTTAGAGCAACCTGATCCAGTGGAAGATGTCCCTGCCCATGACAGAGAGGCTAGATTAGATGGTCTTCAAAGGTCCCTTCCAACCCAAACCCTTCTGTGATTCTATGGTTTTACTCTCATCCATCACATCCATGGCTACAAGAGTGCAATAGGCACATTCGAGAGAAACCTCAGTGACTTTGGGTTGCTGGTCAACAGTGGCTGAACATGAGCCAGCAGCGGCCCAGGTGGCCAAGAAGACCAACAGCACCTTGGCTTGGATCAGCCACGGTGTGGGCAGAAGAAGCAGGGAAGGGATCAATCCCCTGTACTCGGTGCTGGTGAGGCCGCAACTCGAATTCTGTTTTCAGTTTTGGGCCCCTGACTCCAAGAAAGACATTGAGGGGCTGGAAGGCATCCAGAGAAGGGAGTGGAGCTGGAGGAGAGTCTGGAGCACAGGGGTTATGGAGAGCGTCTGAGGGACCTGGGATTGTTTAGCCTGGAGAAAAGGAGTCTGAGGAGAGACCTGATCACTCTCTGCAGCTCCTGGGAAGGAGGTTGGTGTGGGGTCGGTACTGGTCTCTCAAGTAACAAGCAATAGGATGAGAGGAAATGGCCTCAAGTTGCGACATGGGAGGTTTAGATCAGATATTAGGAAAAATTTCTTCATGGAAAGGATTGTCAAGCATTGGAAGAGGCTGCCCAGGAAAGTGGTGAAGTTCCCATCCCCGGAGGGTTGGACTCAGTGATCTGAAAGGCTTTTTCCAACCAAACGATCTTATGATTCTATGAAATGATTCTAAAAAAAAGACGCGTAGATGTGGCACTTAGGGACATGATTCAGTGGTGGACATGACACTGTGAGGTTTAAGGTTGTTCTCTACGACCTTAAACGTCTTTTCCAAACTAAATGATTCTACATCCTAAACCTGCTCCCACCTTGGGCTGGAGCGTCCCTGAGTACTGGGAGAGCCAGACTCCCCCTGGCCAGCTCCTGACAGTGACGGATGCCCTGTGTATTTAACAACTGCTTGCCCACATCCATCTTTCCGGGGAGGTAGGTCCGAGGACAAGCCAGGGCCTGCACCTTTGGCCCTTGGTTGCCACACGGCGCAGGCCATCACCAGCGCTTGCAGGGTTGTTCTGTGGGTCATGCTCCGTAGAAGAGAGGGCTTGGAGGAGGAAGCCTGATGGCTGAGGGCAAGCTGTCTCGAAGCAATTTATCTGTCACATAAATGTAGTTTTATTGGTTTTACTATTTAAACTTTTCACCTCTACTGCTAAATCTGAATGAGCGTAAGAAAAAAAAAAAGGAAAGGAAAAACCCGCCTGCACAGTGGCGCTGGGCTGCCAGGGGAGATTCTAAATAAAATATGCAAATACCATTAATTCTTCAATCTAGAGTCTCCTTTTCAAGGCTATAAATCAAACTCGACAGCACATCCACCGCAGGGAAAGGAAAAGAAGAAAGGGAGGGGGGAAGAGGAGCTTCTACCAGGATGACATGAAAGTGGAATAAGCTCTGAAAGCTGCAGACGTGCTGCGTGCACAGAGCAGGGCTGAGAACTTGCAGCTTCCTGGGAAAGGAGAAGCGTCTTTGGTGCAAGAGCAGGGAGAGGGTAACACATATGTGCATGAAATGAAGAATCACAGAATGGTTTGAGTTGGAAGGGGCCTTAAAGATCACCCAATTCCAGTCCCTCTGCCATGGGCAGGGATACCTCCCACCAGACCAGGCTGCTCAAAGCCCCATCCAACCTGGCTCTGAACACCTCCAGGGATGGGGCAGCCACAATTACTCTGGGCAACCTGTGTCAGTGTCTCACCACCCTCACCATGAAGAATTTCTTCCTAATGTTTCACCTAAATCTTCCCCCTTCCAATTTAAAGCCATTTCCCCTCAACCTATCACTAAAGACCCTTGGAAAAAGTCCCTCCCCAGCTTTCCTGGAGCCCTTTCAGGTACTGGGAGGCTGCTTAATATCTCCTCCAGAGCCTTCTCTTCTCCAGGCTGAACAACCCCAACTGTCTCAACCTGTCCTCATAGCAGAGGTGCTCCATCCCTCAGATCATCTTTGTGGCCTCCTCTGGACCTGTTCCAACAGTTCCATAACCTTCTCATGTTGGGGATTCCAGAACTGGACACAGGACTCCAGGTGGGGTCTCACAAGAGTGGGAGAATAAAAAGCTCCAGCACATGCGCACACACCCCACAGGATGGAAGGGGAAAGACGACTCAAGACCATTGCCAGGCAAACCTTGCAACCTGTTTCAACAACTGTAAATGCAATTATTCCCAATTTCTCACAACCAGCCAGGCTAAGGGCATTAGGGTTAACCTGCTGTGACTTTATGAAGGAGATGGCCAGGCATTTACATGAGCCTGGCTTCCATCTAGGTGGTGCCAATAGCAGATGTGTGAGATCTTCCTTGCAGTGGGTTTTAGGGAGGTTCAGATCACCATGGAAGGGACAGCTCTGCCACATAGTTCTGGTCAGGCTTTTGTGATAAGCTTTATGTCCCCTAGATGCCAGGGTGCAGAGAAGTGTTAGTTAAGGCAGGTTTGGAGGTTTCCCAGCTGGAAGCAGCACTCCTGCCCTGAAATTTGCTGAGAGTCGTGGTCCTGAGCAACTACTTTTGCTTTCTGGGGGCAGAAATACGGAATATTTTCAGAACCAAGCTGAACCCAGCTCTATTACCTCTCCTTACCCTTACAACCTCAAAGTTTGATACTCCTCTCCCTCAGCCTTTGTTGCTGGCAGCATTCAGAATGAACAGCCTTTGACCTGACACCTTCTACAAACCAACCGTTTGCAAGATTCAAACTGTTAGCTTCCAAACCTACCAAGATATTTTCTTTAACAAAATTCATTTTGATGATTTAACACCACAGCTCCATTGATAAAGGTGACAAGACGCTCAGAGGAAGAAAGCACTGAGTCCTACCACCATCCCTGAAGGAAGGGAGAAGACACTGCCAGTAGGACCAGAAAACACCCAGGTAAGACTTAGTCCTGCTGGGTACCCCCATAAAAGCACAAGAAACTATGGAATGAGCTCACAGCCCAGAATGCCAACTGAAACCTGGGCTACGTCCAAAGCAGCGTGGCCAGCAGAGCAAGGGAGGGGATTCTCCCTCTCTATTCCACTCTTGTGAGACCTCACCTGGAATCCTGTGTCCAGTTCTGGAATCAACAACATAAGAAGGATATGAAACTGTTGAGAAGAGTCCAGAGGAGGCCACACAGATAATCCGAGGGCTGGAGAATCTCTGCTATGAGGACAGGCTGAGAGAGTTGGAGTCATTCAGCCTAGAGAAGAGAAGGCTCCGGAGAGAATTTAGAGCAGCCTTCCAGTACTGAAAGGGGCTACAGGAAAGCTGTGAAGGCAAATTTCTAAGAGCATATAGTGATAGAACACGGGGGGGGTGTCTTTAAATTGGAAGGGGGAAGATATAGATTAGACATTAGGAAGAGATTCTTTATGATGAGGGTGGAGGGGCACTGGCACAGGTTGCCCAGGGGAGTTGTGGATGTCCCTTTCCTGAAGGTGTTCAAGGTCAGGCTGGATGGGGATTTGAGCACCCTGACCCAGTGGGAGGTGTCCCTGCCCATGGCAGGGGGTTGAAACTGGATGGTCTTTAAGCTCTCTTCCAACCCAAACCATTCCATGATTCTATGAATTCAAATCAGTGGCCATTCCCAGTTTGCCCATGCTTAAACTTGCCCACAATCCATCCCCACCACTGGCTGAGGAGCCCCTGCCGCCAGTCAGTGGGTAATTGTTAAGGAGCACAAAAGCCCAAAGAGGTTCCAACATCAGCAGCCACAGACAAGTACATTCAAAATAATTTATTTTGCTGAGGTTTCAATTACGCCTTGCGGGAAAGTAATACTGAAAGAGAAAGAAAGACTCTAACCCATGGGGAGACGTGGGTTTGGACAATAGCACTACTAAGAAGAAAAGGCACCAGGAACTGGAACATGATATTTGTTCGTTTACTCGTGAAAGACACGGAGGGTAAAATTGTGGCCGAAATGAAATCAGTAGCAGATTTATCACCAATGGATCGACTCGATCACTCTACATATTGAGTGTACTTTGCACAAGGGAGTGGACAGCTTCTGCGGTAACCTGACGCTGAACAAACCAACGCGGTGCACAAGCCAAAGGATCGATGCATACGGAGCTCAGAGAAGGTCAATCTCATTTTAACACAGAATCATAGAATTGCTTGGTTGGAAAAGATCTTTGACATCACTGAGTCCCAATGTGCCTGTCCACTACTAAATCAGATCCCTGAGCACCTCATCTACCCATCTTTTAAACAACTCCCGGGTGGGGACTACACCACCTCCCTGGGCAGTCTCTGCCAGTGCCTGAGAACCCATTTGCTGAAGAATTTTTTCCTAATGTCTAATCTGAACCTCCCATAGTAATTTCCTTTTGTCCTATTGCCTGTCACTTGGGAGAAGAGACAAACACCTTGCTACAACCTTGTTTCAGGTAGTTGTAGACAGTTAGAAGGTCTTATCTTAAGGTGCTTACCAGACCTGCCTGCAAGACAGAAATGGACTTCCAGGAGCTATTGTGGATGAGCGAGCTCTGTCCAGCCTGCTTGGACCTCTCTGTAAGGCACAGTGACTCTCCAATCAAGTGAAGCATTGGAACAAGCTGCCCAAGGAAGTGGTGGAGTCACCATCCCTGGAGATGTTCAAACAATGTATAGATGGGGAGCTTCGGGACATGGTTTAAAAGACATGTTGGTGTTGTCTTAATGGTTGGACTGGATGATCTTAGAGGTCTTTTCTAACCTTAATGATTCTGTGATTCTATGACCTCTCCAGGTCTGCTCGGCTTACGTCCCATCGGGGGCTATCCTTCCTCCTGAACACTCAAGCTGGAGGGAGAAGAATCAATTCCACCATCCTTATCCTACATTATAACTGGATTTTGTGAGTTAAGGCAGCAATTTTATCTTTCTTTTTTTTTTCTCTGTTTACTGCTATCTGGAAAAGTGAAACCGTACTTAGAAAAAACACAAGAAGAATCTGGAAAGATTTATGGCAAACGGGACAGAACGTAACAGAAAAAGGTTTGAGAGCAACAAAGTCCTAATCTCTCCAGTCTGGATCCTTTTCAGATTTGTATTATTGCCTGTTTATAGGTTTTTGTATTACATCAGATTTTGAAGGGAAGGTCTCCAGAAAGCTTTTCTCTGCACTATGTGTACGGAAAGGTCTTCTGGTTTTCCATCTGCAAATGTTCACCATTCATTAGGAGAAAAGCCTCTGGCTTTCCATCTGCTTTAAAGAAGTGCTGTGATTACAGGGGTTGATTGCCATTCAGAGACCTTGACAGTCTTGAGAGTTGGGCCAGTGCTAAACTAATGAAGTTCAACATGGCCAAATGCGAAGCCTTGCACTTGGGTCAAGGCAATCCCAAGCACAAACACAGGTTGGGTGGAGAATGGTTTGAGAGAAGTCCTGAAAGAAGGACTTGGGCTGCTAGTGGATGAGGAGCTCAACATAAGCTGGCAACGTGCACTTGCAGCCCAGGAAGCCAACCATGTCCTGGGCTGCATCGAAAGAGTGTGACCAGCAGGGCAAGGGAGGGGATTCTGCCCCTGTGCTCAGATCTTGTGAGACCTCATGGGGAGTTCTGTGTCCAGTTCTGGTGCCCTCAGCACAGAAAGCACATGGATCTGTTAGAGCGACTCCAGAGGAGGCCATGAAGATGACCTAAGGGGGCACAGTCTGAGAGAGTTGGTGTTGTTCAGTCTGGAGAAGAAAAGGCTCTGGGGAGACCTTACAGCACCTTTTAGTACTGAAAGGGGCTACAGAAAAGCTGGGAAGGGGTTCTTGATCAGGGATTGCAGGGATAGGATGAGAAAGAACGGTTTTAAGCTGAAAGAATGGAGATTGAGATGAGATCTTGGGAAGAAATGTTTTCTTGTGAGGGTGTAGGCACAGGTTGCCCAGGGAACTGGTGGATGCCTCAGTCCTGGAGGTGTTCAAGGCAAGGTTGGATGTGGCTTTTGAGCAACCTGATCCAGTGGGTGGTGTCCCTGCCCACGGCAGAGGGAGTGGAACTGGATTACCTTTAAGGTCCCTTCCAACACAAACCATTCCATGATTCTATGACTGTTCTACCAATTTAGAAGTTATTTATTCCAAGGGTCTCGTTAAAATCATAACAAACTTAATTTCACTTGAAAAATTTTGTGTTTCTGCTTGTCAGTCACTTCTGCACTTAAAGCAAAAAACTCCCTTTTGGGTTAAATATGGCTTTGAGGAATCCACCTTCTCCTCCCAGCCTGAGACACGAAACCACAAGAAGGAGCCACGAAAGGTCATCAGTCTTCAAGAGAAGTGATGCAAAGCAGCCCAAGAGCGAAGGGTGGGGATGCTGAGGATTAGCACATCATGTTACAGTGACAGTCTTGAAGATGACTGGAAAGTCCCTACTGGCTTCATTCACACTCGTGCTAACTTTGATAGTGCAGGATCATGGCTTTATTCATTTACTGGAGGCTTGCCCTCAAGAAAGGCTGATCTGAATTCTAGGGAAATCCCAGGTTTCTCTGACCATGACAAAGACCTGTGCAATGCTGCTTGTAAAATAAAAGGCATGAAAATTCTTTGGCCCAAAACAGCTGGGATTACAATTGTTCAGAATAAAAGTGTAAAATCATAAATCATAGAAAGGTTTGGGTTGGAAGGGACCTTAAAGGTCATTCAGTTCCATGACCCTGCCACAGGCAGGGAGACCTCCCTCTGGATCAGGCTGCTCAAGGCCCCATCCAACCTGGCCTTTAAAACTTCCAGGGATGGGGCAGCCATTACTTACCTACCCTGGACAACCTGTGCCAGGGCCTCCCCACCCTCAGTGTGAAGAATTTCTTCCTAATGTCTAATCTAAATCTTCCCCTTTCCAATTTAAAGCCATTCCCCCTTGTCCTATCACTACAGACGCTTGGAAAAAGTCCCTCCCCAGCTTTTCTGTAGCCCTTTTCAGTAATGGAAGGCTGCTCTCAGGTCTTCCTGGAGTCTTCTCTTCTGCAGGCTGAACAACCCCAACTCTCTCAGCCTGTCCTCATAACAGAGGTCTCTGGCCTCCTCTGGACCCATTCCAACAGTTCCATATCCTGCTTATATTGGGGATTGCAGAACTGGACACAGGACTCAAGACAGTGGAGCAGAGGGGCAGAATTCCCTCCCTCACACTGCTGGCCACACTTCTTTTGATGCAGCCCAGGTCACGGTTGGCATTCTGGGCCAATCAACATTAGTTGGTTCTAGCGATAACCGCCCAGACGGGGGATTTTATGAATGGCCAGAAGAACAAAAGGAAACTCTGCCCTGCTGGATTTAGTAGCCAATTTGCACTAATTATTGAGGCTCATCAAATTCTCCACGCAGGTTCACAAGTCTGCATGGTGCTTTCCGCCCAGAGAAGACGACCGTATTTCTACCCTCCAGACCCTACAATCCGTGTAAGACAAAGAGACAATACTGGGCAGCAGCCAAAAGAAATGAAAGAGACGCGGAAGAGTGTTCTCCAGGGACAGCTATTGAATAACACTTTGCGTTTCCATTTAGCCATCACAAAGGGGGATTCATTCCTGAAGCAAAGATGCCTCCTTTAGAAGCACCCCCCTGATAGTCTCTCTGGCTCAGATCTTTGGTGGCCATGGCTGGGAGGTGCACCCATTGCTCTACCCAGCAAGGATGGAGAGACCAAATTTGGGATGCAATGCTTGGAAAGCGCTCAGCTTGCAGATAATTATTCTTAGAAGGATTTTTGAAGCTATTGTAGGAAGGACAAGCTGAATTTGTTAAAAGACTCTCTTCCTCTGTGGTCAGGACATGATGGCATCATGTGAGCATGTACCCCTTGTTTACAGAAATACCTTCTCTACCGCTATAGTCTGGGTCCACACATCCTCATGCATTTACCTGACTCACACTGCCTGACCCACCCTTCAAAATCAGCAGCTCCAGAGAAACTGTTAAGAAACAGCATGGAAAATTCTAATATCTCAGTGGCAGGTCTGAAATAGGAAGAGTAAGGAATGAGAAGAGTTAACAAGAGTGTAAAAAAGGCACAAAACGCCCTAAACACAGGAAAGTGGGGTGAGAGGGGACAAAAACAGCAGAACTCCGAAATGTCAACACACAAACCACCTCCATCATCTCCCCTACAGCATCAGAGGGTGCAAAAAAAACCCTGTAAATGCCACCTTTCTAGGGGAAAATGAACGTGAGCCACTGGCACAGGTTGCCCAGAGAAGCTGTGGCTGCCCCATCCCTGGAGGTGTTCAAGGCTATGTTGGATGAGGCTCTGAGCAGCCTGATCCAGTGGGAGGTGCCCCTGCCCATGACAGAGGTTTGGAACTGGATGTGCTTTGAGGTTCCTTCCAACCCATTCTATAATTATATTGAATGTTCCTGATGAATGGACAAATCAGGTATTCACAGGCAGTAAGCTTTTGGGCCACTATGGGTTAATGCTCCCTGTCCACTGACAGGGTACCTGCAGGGTCTGCCCAGAAGACAACTGAGATAAATAGATCCCCTCCCGGTGACACCAGTGTGGTTTTAAGCTAAAAATAATGGTAACAGTTTTAAGCTGAAAGAGGGGCGATCTAAACTAGGTATGAGGAAGAAATGTTTCCTCACCTATTTGTGAGGGTGGTGAGACACTGGCACAGGTTGCCCACAGAAGCTGTGGCTGCCCCATCCCTGGAGGTGTTCAAGGTCAGGCTGGATGAGGCTCTGAGCACCCTGATCCAGTGGGAGGTGTCCCTGCCCATGGCAGGGGGGGTTGGAACCGGATCATCTTTATGGTCCCTTCCAGCCCAAACCATTCTGTGATTCCATGATTCTATGACATGATGCCCAAATACCCCGGTGAGGGGCACTGCGTGGTGTTTTCCCCATGTGGGGTCCCACCAGCAGTGGGAAGCTGGCACAAGCAACCCAGGAACATCTTTCTGAGCACAGCAATCAGGATCCCTCCTTTCCACTATAGGAGAAAGCCACGATATTTGATTTAAAACCCTCCTGTCATTCCTTAAAGACACTGGCACCACCTTCCCTCACCGGGTACCAGACCTCCCCGCAGGGGCCAGCACACCCCAATTATTTTTCTTATTGCTCAGCTGATGCCAAGTCCTATGCAAAGTTGCATTTTCTTTTGTTTACACATTAAAAAAAGGGGAATAAAAAAAACTCCACAACCAAAAGAAGAGGTGACCTCCCACTAACCCCAGCCAGTCTATGAGAAGCCGCCGCTGCCTTCACCTCCAAATGAACTTTCAGATTATCTCAGACAAGATTCACCTTGCATTGAACTTGTACCCTGTGCGGCAGCACACAGTCACGTAACTTTGATTAAACATTACAGCGCAACGCGGCTATAAATTTAATGAGCATTATCGGTGCGCTTCCTCCCGGAGTCCTCGGGCAGGGGGAGCGATGGAAACACCAGAAGCTGCTGGGAACCAGCCTGGCGTGCACTGGCATTGGCAGGAGATGGAGACGCAGCTATTTCATAGAATCGTACAATAATAGAATCACTTGGATGGAAAAGACCTTTGAGATCATTGAGTCCAAACACGCCTGTCCAATACTAAACCAGATCCCTGAGCACCTCATCCACCTGTCTTTTAAACACCTCCAGGGACGGGGACTCCACTGCCTCCCTGGGCAGCCTCTGCCAGGGCCTGAGAACCCTTTCAGAGACGAAATTTTTCCTGATGTTTTATCTGAACGTGCCCTGGCGCAACTTGAGGCCATTTCCTCTCATTCTATCACCTGTCACTTGAGAAAAGAGACCAACACCCATCTCGCTAAAACCTCCTTTCAGGCAGCTGTAGACAGTGAGGAGGTCTCCCCTCAGCCTTCTTTTCTCCAGGCTAAACAACCCCAGTTTCCTCAGCTGCTCCTCATAAGACTTGTTCTCCAGACCCTTCACCCAGCCCCTATTTGAGGGAATAATAGAGTGAGAAACTCCTATGCTGTCCTCTGCTCCTTTTGCCTAGGGCAGTGGTGGAGTGTCTAGAGCAGAGCAACGAAGCTGCTGAAAGGGCTGGAGAACAGATCTTATGAGGAGCAGCTCATGGAACCCGGATTGCTTAGCCTGGAGAAAAGGAGGCTGAGGGGAGATCTTATTTCTGTCTACAGTTACCTAAAAGGAGGTTGTGATGAGGAGGGTGCTGGTTTCTTCTCCCAAGTGACAGGTGATAGGACGAGAGAAAATGGCCTCAAGTTGTGTCAGGACAGATTTAGATTGGATATTAGGAAAAATGTCTTTACTGAAAGAGTGGTGAGGCATTGGAAGAGGCTGCCCAGGGCAGCAGGGGAGTGTTGTTCCCTGGAGGCATTCAGAAAACGTGTAGATGTGGTGCTTCAGGACATGGTTTAGTAAGCACAGTGGTGTTATGTTGATGGTTGGACTGGATGATCTTAGAGATCCTTTCCAACCTTAGTGATTCTATGATTTCTGTGCATGCAATGAGTTGTGTACAGGCTCTGCAGGAACTCCTGGAGGAGCGAGTAGCTCTAGGTGCTGCCGTGATGACCTGTGGAGGGCTTGCATGCCTTTCTGCTCAGAAAACCCAAGAAGGAGCAAAAAGCAAAGAGCAACAAGGAATCATGGAATCATTGAATGGTTTGTTTGGAAGGGACCTCAAAGCCCATTCAGTTCCAGCCCCCCGCCATGGGCAGGGACACCTTTCACTGGATCAGGCTGCTCCAAGCCTCATAAAGCCTGGCCTTAAAGACTTCCAGGGATGGGATATCCACAGCCTCCCTGGGCAACCTGTGCCAGTGCCTCACCATCCTCATTGTGAAGAATTCCTTCCTAATGTCTAAATGAAATCTTCTCACTTTCAATTTAAAGCCATCCCCCTTCATCTTATCAGTCCAGACCCTTGTAAAAAGTCCCTACACAAGGAGTGATAACAGGTCCAGCAGTTCCTTCACCCAGCAGGAAACCTTCTGAGGCCACGGCCTCCTAAACTCTGGCTGCCCTCTTCACGCAAAACATTGCAGCCCATCGCTGTCCTCCCATTGCTTTTCAAGATGCACGCGTGACGGGAGGCAGAAGCAGCTGCCTCTTCATCTCCCAGCTGACAAGTACAGAAAGGGAGAACTCAGCCTCCGCGCTGGCGGCAGCGATTCCTGCCGCTGAGGTCACTCGGCTGCTGGAGAGGAGAGTGTCTGGGCGGGGAAACAGATATGCTCAAGTTCAAGTGCTTGAAATACCTTCCTTTTTTTTTTTGTTAACCACTCAAAACTAAACTAATATATCCCCTGCTTTTCATGATAACTTCCTCCTTACCCTTGGCGGTTTTGTTTAGCAGATCTATTGTTCTCAGCGAGCCTTGCCCTGGGGTCCAATTTGACTGCGTTTTCATTTCCCCCCCTATGTAACTGATGCTTATTTCTTTAAACTTTACTGTAAACAGAAAACACGCCACAGTGCCCTTGCCTGGCTCTGCAGGAGGCAGGCTCAGACCTGGAAGTACTTATCATAGAATCATAGAATAGTTTGGGTTGGAAGGGGCCTTAAAGCCCATTCATTTCCAACCCCCCTGCCAAGGGCAGGGACACCTCCCACTGCACCAGGCTGCTCAAAGTCCCCATCCAACCTGCCCTCAAAAACTTCCAGGGATGGGGCAACCACAGCTTCCCTGGGCAACCTCTGCCAGTGCCTCACCACCCTCATCATGAAGAATTTCTTCCTAATGTCTCATCTAAATCTTCCACTCTCCAATGTAAAGCTATTCCCCCTCGTCCTGTCACTCCCCAGCCTTCCTGGAGCCCCTTCAGGTACTCAAAGGCTGCTCTAAGGTCTCCCTGGAGCCTTCTGTTCTCCAGGCTAAGCAACCTCAACTCTCTCAGCCTGTCCTCATAGCAGAGGTGCTCCAGCCCTTGGATCATCTCCGTGGCCTCCCCTGGACCCGGTCCAACAGTTCCATATCATTCCCTCTATCTAACGGCGTCACCTGCAAAACTAATTTGGCCCGTGAACTAATCCAGCAATTTGGGTGGTTGATTAGAACTATTTTTCTAAGGTAGACAGAGATTTCCAGAGTCTGAAACAGTGTTTGGAAAACATCGAGAGCCGTTTAGCGAATTCTACAGAGAGGCAGAGACAGAAGCAAATCAATATTTAAAACAGCTGTGAAGACAAGACTGGTAGGAAACAGTTGGCTAAAAGCAAACATAGACATAAAATAACTTAACAGAAGGTTAGAAAACTGTGAATTTCATAACGGTTGACATTGGGAAAAAATAAGTGTATTTCTTTGGCTTCTAAATCACCATGGAAAATGTAAAGATTTAAGTCCGTTATTTCACCTTATATTTTCTATCCACAATGTACAGAAGTCTTTTTGATTGAGTGGGCACCACAAAAGTGACCCTTGGGATGGCTCATAGCTCCTCTTAGCATGGCAGGAAGATGTGCCAGGGGTTGGATATTAGGAAGAGGTTCTTCACCCAGAGGATGGAGAGGCACTAGAACAGCTCCTCAGGGAAGCAGTCACAGTACCAAGCCTGACAATATTCCAGAAGAATTTGGTCAACACCCTCAGACACACGGTGTGAAAGTTGGGTTGTCCTATGCAGGGATAAGAGTTGGACTTGATGATCCTTGTGGGTCCCTTCCAACTCAGGTCATTCTACAATTCTACAGTCTACAGGGCAAAGCAGATTTTATACAACAAGATCACAAAATCTCCGAGCTGCAACTGACAGTGATGAGTGAGTTGATGCTTTTTGGAAGATACCATGCTTTACACCCCAGTCTTTCATGTGAGCCCCAAAAAGTCCTTGTAGTTAAAAGAGGAGGGTTTAAAATTCACACTCATGTAAGAATTGTTTGGAAGCCCGGCTAGACACCTCTTGCCTTACAGCACCTCTCTGCTTTTGAGAAAACACTGAACTTATTTGAACCTGTTACATTTTTGGTGGGTGCAAACCATTTTGAGACCTTTAAATGTGTAGGAAACTAATATGTAAGGGGAAAAAAAGATGGAGCATTCTTGTGCAGTAATTGTGCAACACTTGCTTTCCGTAGAATCATTACGGCTGGAAAAGATCTCTAAGCTCATCCAGTCCAACCATCAGTCCAACACCACTGAGACTACTAAAGCATGTCACAAAGTGCCACATCTACATGTTTTTGAACACCACCAGGGATGGAGACTCCACCATTTCCCTGGGTACCCTGGTCCAGTTCTTCACCACGCTTTCAGTGAAGACATTTTTCCTAATACCCAATCTAAACCTCCCCTGGCACAACTTGAGGTCATTTCCTCTCATCCTATCACTTGTTCCTTGGACACTGCAGTAAACAGCGATGTTGTACCTAAGTCCAAGTGCTTCGGTGTGGCAGGGCTCATCCTACCACTTGTTACTTGGGAGAAGAGCCTAGCACTCACCTCACTACAACCTCCTTTCAGGGAGCTGTAGAGAGTGATGTGGTCTCCCCTCAGCCTCCTTTTCTCCAGACTGAACAACCCCAGTTCCCTCAGCTGCCCCTTCCTCATAAGACTTGTTCTCCAGACCCCTCCCCAGCTCCCTAAACAAAGTCAACGTCCAGGTTTTGGCATTCTGAAAATATCAAGGGTGAACAAAGCCCAGCTTCCAACAAATTAAAACACCAAACCCTCACAGGGAATGTTTTCCTATAACTAAATAGTATGTGATGAAGAAGCTGAGCATCAGGAGGGATCATAGAATCGTGGAATGGATTGAGTTGGAATAGACATTAAAGTCCATCCAGTTCCAAGTCCCCTGCCATGGGCAGGGACACCTCCCACCAGCCCAGGCTGCTCAAGGCCCCATCCAACCTGGCCTTGAACACCTCCAGGCAGTCACAACTTCCAGGGGCAACCTCTGGCAGTGTCTCACCACCTTCATCATGGAGAATTTCTTCCTAATGTCTAATCTAAATCTTCCAATTTAAAACCATTCCCCCCTTGCCCGATCACTACAGGCTTTTGTAACCCCCCCTACTCCCCAGCTTTCCTGTATCCCCTTCCGGTACTGGGAGGGTGCTCTAATGTCTCCCCACAGCCTCTTCTCCAGTCTGAACAACCCCAACTCTCTAAGCCTGTCCTCATAGCAGAGGTGCTCCAGCCCTCAGCTCACTTTTGTAGCCTCCTCTGGACCCATTCTAACAGTTCCATATCCTTCTTATGTTTAAGATTCCAGAATTGCACCTAGGACTCCAGGCAGGGTCTCAGCAGAGCAGAGGGGCAGGATGCCCTTCCTTGCCCTGCTGGCCACACTGTTTTTGATGCTTTTGGCCTTCTGGGTTGTGAAGTAGCATCTCATCCTGCTATTGCAACCACCGGGTGTGCGCGGTAGCCCTGGGCACAGCGAGAGCCAGCAGGATTTATGGCTATTTGTTGTAGATAAAAAAACCCCAATCTTCTGAGTGCTCTGAAATCCAAAGCAAAGGCTTTTCCTGATGCAGTGTCACAGTAACCTCTGGATGGCCTCACGCTTATTGTCCCAGCCTTGGAGAGGTATAAACAAAGGGGTTTGGATGCCAAGAGGCGGGTTAGGAGAGAAAGGAGAGGCACTGCTGCTGCGAAAACACCTTTGCACTGACATTTAGGGTATAAATCCCAGGAAGAGATGTTTTATGATGTGCATGCAGAGTTATCACCCTGTTATAAAGTGATTCGTGGGGAAAAAAGGGCGATAGCAGATGACGGCGAGGTCCCAGTGGAGCGGGAATTCAACACCCGCAGCCAGGGAGGTGATGGGGGGCGGCAAGAGGCTTTGAGAAGGGAGGAAATAGCAGAAAGTCCCTTATGGGGTTAAAATTGCTCAGTCAGCATCCTGCAAGAGGAGGGGCTGGTGTGAGAGTGGCTCCCCATGGCTGAGATGGGACCCCAAAATGTGCTTACGTGTACAAGGATATGTTGCCCAAAGCTGATGGTCACCCCTATCCCGCAGATGATGGTCCCAAAGCTCAACAGCATCTCAAAAGTAGGTCTTCTTTCCAAACTTCAGGGAATTTTAAATGCACCGCAAGAAAAGTGCTCCAGTGATTTTGAAGTAAATAGTGAAAAAAAAAAAAGATAATTAAATAAAAGGAAAAAAGAAAAAAAGAAAAAAAAAAGGGAAAAAGCAAAGAAAAAGAACAAAGAAAAAAGGAAAGTAAGAAAAAATATTAACAACAACAATAATACTAAACAAAAATAAAAATAATAATAAAAGTAAAAAATAAAGACAGAGAAATTTCATGTCGAAGTTGTTTTAAAGGAGGGGGATTTTCCAGAGCATGTTACAACTCATATAAGGAACCCACATCTGGTTGGGGAACTGCTGTCACAATTACAGCGCTGGACTTTTGTTTCCAGATCTGACACACCCATTAACTTCTGACTATTTAAGGTGGTGAAACTCCTCGAAATGAGCAAGACCCTCAAGAATTTGCTCAGCTTCCATGCTCTCAACACTCTCAAGCCTAAACTAAAAATGGCTCAGCTTTAAGCCCTTAGTGACCCCACTTCAAAGCCGAGCATAGAATCATAGCATGGTTTGGGTTGGAAAGGACCTCAAAGTCCATCCAGTTCCAGCCTTCCTTCCATCCAACCTGGCCTTGAACACCTCCAGGGATGGGGCAGCCCCAGCTTCCCTGGGCAACCTGTGCCAGTGCCTCCTCACCCTCACTGTGAAGAATTTCTTCCAAATGCCTAATCTAAATCTTCCTCCTTCCAATTTAAAGCCATTACCCTTGATGTCCCAGGTTGGGATTTCTGGCCCATGGGATGGTGATGGTGAACACAATAGTAGGACAAACTATATCCTTTGGAGCCTGGGGAGGGTCCAGCTGTAGTTTCGGGGGGAATAGATGTCTTCCCCCTTCCAATTTAAAGCCATCAAAACCCATTCCTATTTCTGCACTACTTCAGCCCAACACGAAGGAGCTGCCCCGGCAAGGCACTGGTACTACCAAATACTATGTTGCCTGGTTTCCTCCTATTCAAAGTGTTCCTATTTCTCAGGGTTTCTCAGGGTTCACCCGTCAATATGAGCATTTCCTTTGACATTTTGCTGCCTCATTCACTTCTTTCCTGCTTGGCAAGGAGAAGCTGGCAATAGGGCCAAGCCACCTGTTCACCCATTACCATGCTCAAACCACGATGTTTGAGGAAGGAGAAACTAACATGGATTTTCCTCTATTTACACCTGTTTACTTCCTTCTTTCTTTTCAATTTTATTATTGTTTGATAGGAACATAAAGCAGAAGCCCAGCAGATTAATGCTAGAGGCTCCCAACCAAAGAGCTCCTTGCAAACTTCATTTCGGTTGCTGTAAAATTTTTTGGTGGGGTTATGAACTCCTTAAACAAACAACTGAGGTCATTGGGAGCTCAAAAAAAAAAGAAAAAAATTGTTTAAAGAAATAAAAAAGACAGACACAGTGGAAGCTGCTCTGCATAAAAGGGAGCTGAGCTGTTGCACGGCAACATCCATGGCAGAACCATCAGAGAATCACGTGTTTCGCGTACTTTTCCTAGTCCAAACCACATTATTAAGACCACAAAACCTGGAGCCAGGTTGGGCGGGATATTTGATATCACTATATTGTGAGATTTCAGTCCCAGTTCTGAAGGTCACAGCCTTGAATTGAGGAACTTTTGGTGACAACAATACTGTCCCTTCCAATCTCTTGATGTAATGAGCAATCCAAGCTCTTCTAGTGGCCAGTACACAGCGTGGAAGGGCAGCAAATAGCTCTGGAGATACTCTGTCCTCATAGAATGGATCACGGAATCACAGAATGGTTTGGGTTGGAAAACACATTAGAAATCACCCAGTTCCAACATCCTGCATTGGCCAGGAACAGCTTCCACTGGATCAGGTTGCTCAAAGCCTCATCCAACCTGGCCTTGAACACCTTCAGGGATGGGGCAATCATGACGTCTCTGGGCAACCTGGGCCAGGGCCTCACCACCCTCACAGAAAAACATTTCTTCCTAAGATCTCATCTCAATCTCCCCTCTTTCAGCTTTAAACCATTTCTCCTCATCCTACCCCTGCACTCCCCGATCAAGAGCCCCTCCCCAGCTTTTCTGCAGCCCCTTTAAGTACTGGAAGGCTGCTCTGTTGTCTCCCTGGAGCCTTCTCCAGGCAGAACAACCTCAACTATATGATTGATTCTATATGATTTATTCTATATTCTATTCATATAATTCTACAAATACGTAAATAATTTAACTGGGTTTGAGTGCTGTTCCCAGCAGATGAAGCCAATGTCCTCAGTCATCTTCCACCCAGCTCCTCCAGGAGGTGGTCATTTCCAGCAAAACCTTACACCTGCAACCACCCCAGCTGCACCCACAGCAAAGGCACTGCACAGTGAGCGGTGATAAGAGAAGGAGAAGAGAGAAGAAAGGGAAGGAATGCTGACATTATCATTATGGGAAATAAATAGATCACTAACAGGGCATTTGTCGGAGCCAGAGGACGCCAGAGTGACCGTATCAATGGCAATATGTGAATATCAATAAATTCAGATGAAAGGAGAGATCAGGATATCAGCACGTTGCAACAGAAAAGCCAGAGAGACCTCTTAACCTGAAAATTTACAGTCAGAAAGAAGAGTCTGGCTGTCTGTCTCTACACACAACCTCTTCCCATCGCTTGATCCATATGGGATAGAATTACTCGCCCATCCCTAGAGGTAATCGCATGCAGGATTTCGTTTCCAATTGCCAGCGATACTCCAGTTTCCACTCAGCGGGATTGCTCTCACCCTTTGGTGAACTTCATACTTTTGGAGAACCATACCTTGCTGCCTCTCCAGGGGTTTGCTGTAAATCATACATGAAGAGCAGGATCCATCTCTAACACAATCCACCTACAACAGATACAGCAGAGACATCCCCAGGAGAAGCTGGGTGCTTCTTGCACCCCTGAAACCCACATGCAACTTCAAAACTCTGCAAAGAAATTCATGTTTATATGCTGCTCATCCCTTTTTGCTGCTAACAAGCCTCTCCCATAGCCTCATTTTTCATTCCTGCCTTAATGCTTTCTCCCACATTTCTTCCTCTTGCTTCAAGATTTCCCTCTCTGAGCCACCGGCTGCGCCTGATACTCTTTTCTCTTTAAAAAGGGCTTGTTTTCTGAATGGCCCAGAAAACCCTCAATCTCCCGAGACAGAAGCATGAATAAATTAGACAGTGAATTCAAAAAGAAAGTAAAAAAAAAATTAAAAATAAATAAAAGCCAAGCATGTGCTGAACTCTCCTTGTGCTCAAATACAAATTTTTCATGACATCTCATCAATTATTTAGTCCGCAGGTCCATGACCTTCTGCATATCGGATAGACGAGTAACGCCACTGCCCACCTACACCCTCACCCAGCCCCAGGAGAGACAACAGAGCCTCCAGGAAACCCTGGCTCCACTTGAAAGGAAGCACATTTAAAGGGTTGATTGTAGAACTGATCTACAGGACTACTCAATTTAGTAAAAATGAAAAGGAAAAGAAAAACAAAATCCTTGTAGATGGAGAAGATTTAGAACTAAACACCAGCGGAGATGGGAATCATATGGGTTATTAATCATCTGCCTGCTCCAAGGCTTGATCTAACGCCTAAAGCAGAGCTGAAAAGACAATGCAATGTGCAAGAGAGAAAACAACACTGCTTTTAGCAGCCCAGAGAACCTCAGGCACTTGATATTCTCCTCCTCTTCCATCGTGGATGTGTGCAATGTTATATATCACACTATTTGTCCAACTTGCTCCTGGGAGGGAGCCACCAGAAGGGCTCCAGCAGAAGTTCTCCACCTTCTCACCTGATGTGACCCCATGGTCATGGCTGCTTGGCGCAGCTTTCTCACTCAGGACTGACACAGAAAATAACTAAAAGGGTAAAAAACCCCAGTGTTCTGCAGCCTTGCAAGAGGTTTCTGTGCTGCCAGTGCAAAACCTTCAGTGGTGAAGACACTGCATGGGAGATGTGGCTGTGATGGAGGCGTAAAGGGTATAAAGAAGCCACAAGATATATTACAGCACAGTCGTTATCATACATAGGGACGATGCTGTTGTGGGTGAGCTAAGCCCTAAATCGTTTCAGGAAACAAACAAAGCCCAGAAATCGTTTCAGAGATGCTGAAAATCGGTAGCTCCTTCAAAGAAACAAATTAATTGGACCACGTGGGATTTAAGGGTCATTTACAGAGTCAGCCAGGGGCTCATAAAAAGAACCACGTCCTAAGCCCTAAACAAGTGTTTTGGCAAACGCCAAGATAAGCAAGTGTGGTTTTAAATAAATTCATGTCTTGTGATTGATACAAGGATGGGCCAACTTCACGTTATTCTGTCTAGAGACTCCCCCTCCTGCTGGATTCTCTGGGTGTAACGAAGCGTGATCCCTCGGCACAGCCCCTCTCGAGGGATAACGCTTGCTGGACTCTGTGCCTCTTATCCTATTTCCATGAAACTTGTTGTAATTTAATAAACCTCCACCCTTGGTGAAATTTCAGCAAACTCTTGCGATGAGTTCAAAAAGGGTAAAGAGGTGCAGAGGGGGAAAGACACGGGCAAAACTCATAGGCAGTGTGAATGCCTGGGTCTCGATTTCCTTTAGAAAAGATTACACTAGATATAGTCCTATGTCCAGTTCTGGAATCCACAACGTCAGAAGGATATGGAACTGCTGGAATAGGTCCAGAGGAGGCCACAGAGAACACCTCTGCTACGAGGACAGGCTGAGAGAGTTGGCCTTGTTCAGCCTGGAGCAGAGAAGGCTCCAGGGAGACGTTACAGAGGACTCCCAGTACCTGAAGGGGCTACAGAAAAGCTGGGGAGGGACTTTTTCCAAGGGCCTGTAGTGACAGGACGAGGGGGAATGGCTTTAAATTGGAAGGGGGAAGATTTAGATTAGACATTAGGAAGAAATTCTTCATGATGAGGGTGGTGAGGCACTGGCACAGGTTGCCCAGGGAAGTTGTGGATGTTCCATCCCTGGAAGTGTTCAAGGTAAGGTTGGATGGGGCTTTGAGCAGCCTGGTCTGGTGGGAGGTGTCCCTGCCCATGGGAGGGGGTTGAAACAGGTGGGCATTAAGGCCCCCTCCAACCTAAACCATTCTACGATTTTATAGGATTATATCATATATAAAATGATATATAATTACAGATGAGTACAGATAATATTACATAATTATATCATTTATGTTATATATTATATATGTATTATACACTAGGTACTATATTACATATTACATGTCATCTATAATACATTATATTATATTATGGAAACACAGAATGATAGAATGGTTTGGGTCCGAAAGGTGGGTCCGAAAGGACCTAAAAGCTCATCCAGTTCCACTCCCTCTGCCCTGGGCAGGAACACATCCCACTGGATCAGGTTGCTCAAAGCCCCATCCAACCTGACCTTGAACACCTCCAGGGATGGGGCATCCACAAATTCTCTGGGCAACCTGTGCCAGGGCCTCCCCACCCTCACAAGAAAACATTTCTTCCTAAGATCTCATCTCAATCTCCCCTCTTTCAGCTTAAAACTATTCCCCTTCATCTTATCCTTGCACTCCCTGATCAGAGCCCCTTCCCAGCTTTCCTGGAACCCCTCTTTAAGTACTGGAAGGCTTCTCCAAGGTCTCCCCAGAGCTTTTTCTTCTCCAGGCTGAACAACCCCAGCCTTCTCAGCCCATCCTCATGTATAATTCCACATCTTTCTTGCCAAGGGGCATCACAATAGAGAAAAAGAAAAGGTTCAGGATGGAAAGAAAGGGTATGAAGGAGAAATCAAGTAGTGAAGAACAAAGAGTGTTTCCAATTCAAGGTTTTTGAAAATAAAAGGGGACAAGTTAGGATTACAGAGTGTGTGCCAGGAGAATGGGAGCACCCAACATGTAATGGGAGAGGAACCATATGCAGTTTCCTGGGGGCTTTAAGGATGTAGCAGAGAATTTAAGAGAACCAAGAAGGATGTTGTGCACTTTAGCCCATCCTTGTGGACTGAAGGGATTTCAACAGAGATTTATTGCACTAATTAATATTAATTGAGATCATAGAATCACTAATGTTGGAAAAGACCTCTAAGATCATCCAGTCCAACCATCAGCCCAACAGTAAACCATGTTCCAAAGTGCCACATCTCCAGGGAAGGAGACTCTACCACTGCCTTTTGCCAGCCTCTGCCAGTGCTCCACGACTCTTGCAGTAAAGACATTTTTTGTAGGATCTAGGAACAGAAACAGCATGAATCTGATTTTTTTGTTGTTGTTTCTTCAGTAATAACTTACTTGGAAACAGAAGCAGAAAAGAAAAAAAAAGCCAAATCTCTAATTCATCTCAAATCCACGCAAAGAAGTCATTTAACCCTGGGAAAGTGAGAAAGCCTGGAGTTAGGAGTATAAATAAGAGCTGATAGGGATCTGACCCATCCTTTGTCGTTTATGGAGGCCGAAGGGAGGTTGTCTTTCTCAGTCTGCCTCCACAGAGCATCCTCGTGGGGGCTGGGGAATGGAGAGGCTTTGCATCTCCCATTGCTCCCCCCCAAGGCCTCACTGTAGAGCTTACAATTTAATTTTCTGCATTTGTAAACTGTAGCCCTTGTGCACAAAACATCTAATGAAAAAGGCCTTTTTTAAATTAACATGGTATTTGGGGGAAAAAAAAATCCAACCATGTGTCTCTATTTCATTATTGAACTACATTTATAAAGAAAGAAAGTACTCGAGGGGAGGGCGATTGGATTTAGTTGGCAGGGAGACAGAAGAGTCAGAAAACACAGATATCCTTATGTAAATGTCTGCACAACATCAAAACGCCTGTGGGTACAACTTTGGTTTTGGTCAAGTTAATAAAAGCCTCCATGACTCAGGGCTTGATGCCCCAGGTCGCTTGTGCATCCACTGGGCTCTTCTCAGTCTCTTCTCCTCGACACCAATCCTGCCTGGTGCTGACTCCATGATTCACTTTCCTGCTGGATACAATCATTCCGTTGGGAAAGACCTTTGAGATCATGGAGTCCAACCATACCTGTCCACTAGTAAACCATAACCCTGAACACCTCAACAACATAGGAATATGGATCTGTAGGATAAGCCACTCTGCTTTTTCAGCACTCAGAATCCCAGAATGGTTAGCGTTGGAAGGGCCCTCTGCAGCTCATCCAGTCCAACCCCCCGTTAAAGCAGGGTCACCTACAGTAGGCAGTACGTCCAAGTGGGTTTGAATATCTCCAGAAGAGACTCCACACTGTCCCTGGGCAGCTTGTTCCAAAAGTCACCCTTACAGGAAAGAAGTTCCTTCATGGATGTGTTCCTCAGGAAAATGAGGCTTACATGGTTATTCTTCATTCAATGAAATACTCATAAGGGTCAATCCTTAAGTCATCCTTAATCTTCCTAAAATACAGACTGGCAAGTAGAGACCTCACAGTTGTAAACATAGACTAGACTAGACTAGACTAGACTAGAATATTATATTTCAGTTGGAAGGGACCTACAAGCATCATGGAATCATAGGATGGTTTGGGTTGGAAGGGACCTCAAAGCCCATCCAGTTACAATCCCCCAGCCATGGGCAGGGACAGCTCCCACTGGATCAAAGCCCCATCCAAACTGGCCTTGAACACCTCCAGGTCTGGGGCAGCCACCACTTCTCTGGGAACGCTGTGCCAGTGCCTCACCACCCTCACAATAAAACAATTCTTCCTAAAATCTCATCTCAATCTCCCCTCTTTCAGCTGAAAACCATTACTCCTCCTCTTACCCCTGCACTCTCAGATCATATGGGCAACCTGCCTGACCACTTCAGGGCTGACCAAAACTTGAAGTGTGTTTTTAAGGGGATTATCCAAATGCCTCTCAAACACTGACAGACTTAGGATACCAGCCACATCACAAGGAAGCCTGTTCTGGGGTTTGGCCACCCTCTCAGGTAAAGAGATGCTTCCTAACATCCGGGCTAAACTTCCCATGGTACAGCTTTGAACCTTTCCCATGGAGAACTTGGAGAACCACAGAGTATCTGGAACTGGAGGGAACCCTGAAAGATCACTTTGTCCCTGGCCAAGGCATGGGAACTGGAGTGACTTGCTGAGGATATCAACTGATGCTGGAGTTTAGGTATCTTCAGAGATGGAAACTCTACAGCTCTTTGGGGCAATGACCTTCCCTATTTACTCAAAGCAGAGGACCAGCTGCAGAAGTCAAGTCCATATAACAGAAAAACTCAGCTGTATTAGACAATAGAGAGGCCAAACAAGGGCGAGCTGCTGAAACAAGACTTCCTAACAATGCCACTCCCGGGACACTGGTATTTTCCCTGTTTCAGATATTTATCAGGGCTGGAAAAGATGCTCGGCAAACCAACTGTGTGTCTTCAAGAGGGCATCAAACCAAGCTCCTCCGAGACAGCTCCCACCGTCTTTTGGAAACCACTTCCCCCCCCCCCCCCCTTTTATTTTGCTGCCATTGCGTCCTCTGGCTCCAGGCTTTCCAACATCTCTATTGCTTCATTTCTTTTTAATCCCGGCACCTCAGAGGGAGGAAGCCGTCCTGTTTTCCTTATTAATCAGAAATCTCTGGCATTGACCACAAGAAAGGCCTCCAAGAACGCTGAACTTTTTGGTTCAATGCATTTCATCATAATAGAGCTACCAGCACGCAGAGTTGATTTAGTTTTGCAATTTTCTTTGGAAATACCTTACAATTGCTTGCGTTGGCCTCCAGAAATCCTTCACTCCACTCAGAGATGCAGCAGAAACATCCCAGAAAAGAAGCTCTGTTTTTAGAAGCTACCAAATTCCTCAAAAGCATCAGGTTAAGCCATTGTTCTGAGTCTGCAGCATTTAAAGTGGTATTTGGGGGGGAGGAGGGAAATAGTATTTCCATCTGAATCTTAAACATCTATTATTAAAATGTCATTGTGAAGGAAGCTGATCAACAGCAACACAACACAAGCCCACCACGTGTGTTTGGAAAGTGCCTGCCATGACCTCAGGTGGTGTTTCAAGCTGGCGATAAGCTGTTCCTTCGACCATCAACTGGTGGCCCTCAGGGGTCCATACTGGGACCAACGCCCTTTAATACTTTCATTGATGACATAGAGAAATCCGAATGCACTCCCAGCATGCTTGCAGATGATACCAAGCTGAGTGGGGCAGCTGCCACACCAGAAGGACGGAATGTCATTCCAGAGGGACCTGGACAAGCTGGAGAAGTGGGCCTGTGTGAACCTCATGAGGTTCAACAAGGCCAAGCACAACGTCCTACACCTGGGTTGGTGCAATCCAGAGTTTCAATACAGCCTGGGGGACGACGTGATTGAGAGCAGCCCTGAGAAGAAGGATGTGGGGGTGATGGTTGATGAGAAGCTCAACATGAGCCAGCAACATGCACTAAAAGCCCAGAAAGCCAACTATATCCTGGGCTGCATCCAAAGCAGCGTGGCCAGGGAGGGGATTCTGACCTTCTCCTCGTGAGATCCCACCCGGAGTCCTGTGTCAAGTCCTTGAGTCCCCAACATAAGAAGGATATGGAAGTGTTGGAAAAGGTCCAGAGAAGGCCATGAAGATGAAGGTGGTGAGACACTGGCAAAGGCTGCCCAGGGAAGTTGTGGATGCCTTCTCCCTGGAAGTGTTCAAGGTGAGGCTGGGTGACGCTTTGAGAAACCTGATCCAGTGGGAGGTGTCCCTGCTTGTGGCAGGGGGTTGGAACCGGATGATCTTTAAGGTCCCTTCTGACCCGAGGCATTCTATGATGCTATGATTCTATCCTCCTCTGCACTGACAGCTCACCTGGTCTTTATGATGTTTATCAGCCAGGCTAATCGAGGAATTGTATCTTAACCTGCACTTCTTTATAAGAATCTAGATATGGATAAATGCAACTCTTCTGGTCTCCTCTCTGAACAAAGGGTTGTCTCTCCAGAAAAGGGAGTATTAAATAACAGGGCTTCTATTTTCCTGGTGGGTTTCTCCCATCTGTTAATACAATTTAAGCAACCCAATTTCAACCATCATCCCTCCATCATCTCTAACGTCCAGAGCAGGGCAACGAAACTGGTGAAGGGTCTGGAGAAAAAGTCTTATGAGGAGCAGATGAAGGAACTGGGACTGTTTAGCCTGGAGAAGAGGAGGCTTCTGGGAGACCTCACCATTCTCTGCAGCTCCCTGAAAGGAGGTTGTAGTGTAGTGGGTGTTGGCCTCTTCTTTCAACTAACAAGTAATAAGACAAGAGGAAATGGCCTCAAGTTGTGCCAGAGGAGGTTTAGACTGAATATTAGGAATGATTTCTTTCCTGGAAGAGTGGTTAAGCATTGGAAGAGGCTGCCCAGGGCAGTGGTGGAGTCCCCACCCCTTGAGTGGTTCAAATAATGTGTAGTCATCGTACTGCAGAACATGGTTTAGTAGGCACAATAGTGTTAGGTTGACGGTTGGACGGGATGATCTTGGAGGTCTTTTCCAACCTTAATGATTCTATGATTAGCATCCCTAAAATTAAAATATAATCTCATTTAACCTTATTGTTCTCCAGCATATCAAGGTGGACGACACGGCAACACGGTCCCCTAACACACACCGACGCAGACTGCGCTGCTACGTCTTCAGGCTGGAAGAGGTCTGAGCTCTGAGTTTCCTTGATGTTTATCAGGGTTCACTCAGCTGAACATTATTTCATGATTGCCTTTGGTGTGTAATCCTATTTCAACACCGGATCTGACCTTGTCATGGTGTAAAGTGAGTGTTCCTCCGAGGTTATGGCCGTGCGACAGACTGGGGGGGGACCATTTTTCTATTGCAGAGCTCCTGTAATTCTATTCAATGCAATTTATTAATTGTTCTCCCAGCATCTGGAAATACTGGGTATCACTTTCGATAGGAGTTACAGGGAAGGCACAAGAGGCAGCATCTCGATGGGGAAGAAACCTCACACTCCCAGAGTTGCTACTGCCTGCATAAAGATCTCCAAAATGAAAGGTGTTTTTACCCAGCACAACACACATCACGATGAGACATGATTATGATTTTCAAAATTCTGACCTGAAACCTGCAAACTTTGGCTCCTTTAAGAAGAACGAAAGAGCAAATCACGACACCTGGGAGGAAAGCACATTTTTCTATTTCTGTCATTGAGGTTGGAAAAGACCTCTAAGATCACCCAGTTCAACCACTCAGCCCAACACCAGTGTGCCTACTGAACCATGTCACAAAGTGCCACATCTACATGCTTTTCAAACCCCTCCAGGGATGGAGACATCACCACTTCCCTGGGCAGCCTCTGCCAGGGCTTCACCACTCTTGGAGTAAAGAAATTTTCCCTAATATCCAATCTTAACCTCCCCTGGCACAACTTGAGGCCATTTCCTCTTGTCCTATAACTTGTTATTAGGAGAAGAGACCAACACACACCTCACTACAACCTCATTTTAGGGAGCTGTAGCCTCCTCTTTTCCAAACTAAACAATCCCAGCTCCCTCAGCTGCTCCCAGAACCCCTGTGCTCCAGACCCTTCACCAGCACCTGTCCACTTCTCAGGATGTGCTCCTGTGCCGCAATGTCCTTCGTGGAGTGAGGGGCCCAAAACTGAACACAGAATTTGAGGTGCGGCCCCACCAGTGCTAAGACCAGAGGGACAATCCCTTCCCTATTCATGCTGGCCACACCATTCCTGATCCAAGCCAGGATGCTGGTGGCCTTCTTGGCCACCTGGGACACTGCTAGCTCATGTTCAGCTGTTGATGACCAGCACCGCCAGGTCCTTTTCCACCAGGCAGCTCTCCAGGCACAACCCAAAGCCTGGAGCACTGCATGGAGTTGTAGTTACTGAAGTGCAGGAAATGGCACTGAGCCATGTTGAACCTCATCATGTTGGATTTGGCCCATGGATCCAGCCTGTCCAGATCCCTCTGCAGAGCATTCCTGCCCTCCAGCCTATTGACCGAGCCTGGCCAGAAGAGCGTTCCTGCCCTTGAGTAGATCAACATTCCCGCTCAGTTTGATGTAGTTACTGAGGAAGTGCTTGAGTCCATCATCCAAATAACGGATAAAGATAGTAAACAGAACCACCACAGCACTGAGTCCTGAGGACACCACTTGTGACTGGCTGCCAACTGGATTTAACTCTGTTCACCGTTTTCCTTGTATGTTCCTCTCTGAATCCGCCTTTGGAAGAGTTTGACAGTCTATGTTTTAAATTCAGCCACATCAGCTTTGATTTACTGTGGCAGCAAATTGCTATTCAAGCTCCCATCCCTTTCAATTTTTCAGTTTAAGAATCTTTAACCCCAGTACCTTGTTCTCACTTGATGGGACTAAATAAAAAGCAGGGCTGAATGGATTTTTCTCGGCTAATGTTTTTTTTCCTGCTGGTTTTCAGCTCATCCAGCCTCTCACCACCAAGAAAAGCATCATGGTTCTCTCTGGTTTCACAGGGCCTCAGCTTCTCGTGTCTGTCTACACCACGTTTTCCGTCTGTTCTGCATTACAATTCAAAGCTTCCTCCCTGCATCTGCAGCTTCTTTGAGGCGATTCCACATGCCATTACATAAACAGAGTCGATAACTTAGTTAGAGAGGAGGTTAAGACAGGGCTTTTGCTCTCAAAGAAAAATTCTTCAAGTCCAAGAAGCCTGATTAGAGTTGGAAAACAAGAGCAGCAACCTCCACTCCACGCTGCCCGTGATGCAGCTTTCCATGATACCCTAGCCCCAGGATATCAATCCTGCCGTTAATTCATGGGATGTTTGAACCTCATGAAGCTATCGTGGGCCTGGTGGCATGAGCTCAGCTCCTGTTTTTTACAGCTGCTTTGCCATGAACTTGGCAAGCACAGGAAGGACATGGATCTGTTGGAGCGTGTCCAGAGGAGGCCACAAAGTTGATCGAAGGGCTGCAGCACCACCCATACAAGGACAGGCTGAAAGAGTGGGGCTTGTTAAACCTGGAGAAGAGAAGACTCCAAGAAGATCCTAGAGTGGTCTTCCAGTACTGAAAGGGGGCTTCAGGAAAGCTGAGGAGGGGCTCTTGAGCACGGAGTGCAGGGACAGGATGAGGGGGAATGATTTTAAGCTAAAAACGGGGAGATTGAGATGAGATTTTAAGAAGAAATGTTTTTCTGTGAGGGTAGTGAGGTAGCAGCACAAGTTGCCCTGAGAAGTTGTGGCTGCCCCATCCTTGAAGGTGTGGAAGGCCAGGTTGGATGAGGCTTTGAGGAACCTGATGCAGTGGAATGTGTCCCTGCCCATGGCAGGAGTGTTGGAACTGGGTGGGCTTTGAGGTCCCTTCCAACTCAAACCATTCTGGGATTCTACGATCCTCTGAATATCAATTTGTACCAGGCGAAGGCACCTGGATGTGCCCTGAGATACTCTGTTCAATGGTTCCCTCCTCATTTCAACTCCCTCGGCCACTTTCCTTCTGCACAGTCTAACCAAGCACTTCAAAATACAGTGTGATGTTGTTTATGAAAACCAATCCTCCTTTAACAGCCTCTTTTGCCAAGCAGATTTTGCTATGATTTCATACGCAATATTTTTGTCAATAGAGATGTCTTAAATTTTCTTCTGAGATTATTTATTGATCATATAACATTGATAGGATGTTCCTGAGATAACCACAGACCAAAAGCAATTAACCCAGGGTTGAACTTCAGTTCCAAAAAGCAGAGCACATAACCACGCATCTGACTACACGCAAGAGTTTTGCAGTCATTCATGATATTGTTTTACTCGGTTGTTAATAATAAATTGAGATTGCTCCTTCAGGTTGATACACTTTGAAGAGCCTCCCCCTAGAAAAATAGAATTGTTATGGTTGGAAAAGAGGTCTAAGAACATCCAGTCCAACCGTCCACCCTACACCACTGTGCCTGCTGACCCACATCACAAAGTGACATATCTACATATTTTTTGAACACCTCCAGGAAAGGGGACTCCACCACTGCCTTGGGCAGCCTCTGCCAATGCTTCATCACTGTTTTGGTAAAGAATTTTTTCCTAATATCCAATCTAAACCTCCCCTGGCACAACTTGAGACCATCTCCTCTTGTCCTATCACTTGTTACTTGAAAGAACAGACCAACACTCGCCTCTTTACAACCTCCTTTCAGGTTGCTGCAGAGTGATGAGTTCTTCCTGCAGCCTCCTTTACTCCAGACTAAAAAAGTCCCAGGTCCCTCAGTTGCTCCTCATAAGACTTGTGCTCCAGCCCCTTCCCCTTCTCTGGACATGCTCTAGCCCCTCTATGTCCTTCTTGGAGTGAGGGGCCCAGAACCAAACACAGAATTCATGGTGCAGCCTCACCAGCACCAAGTACAGGGGAAGGATCCTTTCCCTACTCCTGCTGGCCACACCATTCCTGATCCAATGATACAAGCCAGGACCCTGTTGGCCTTCTTGGTCACCTGGGCCTCTGAGGGCTCACGTTCAGCCTGCTGTCACCCAGCACCCTCAGGTCCTTTTCTACTGGGCAGCTTTCCAGATTCCCTAAGCCTGGAGTGCTGTACGTGGTGGTTGTGACCCAAGGTTAGGACGCAGCACTTGGTCTTGTTGAATCTCAAACAATTGGCCTTGGCCCATTGATCCATCCTGTCCAGATCTCTCTGTAGAGCCTGCCCTCAAGCAGGAATCACCACCATCTGATGCCATCACATTTACCTGAACACATCGCTTGTGTCAGAAGTCAAAGGATGGGCTGAACCCACGTTGTTGCCTCCATGTAATAGCTCCATGAGACACTTCCACTCAAACAGTGAAGTCAAGGAGAAATTAAAGTGTAACCAGCCCCACACCGGTGGAGCTTCGCATCAGCTATGGAGAGCTTGCAGGGGGCCTATGCTGCAAACCAGCCTTGTGATTCAAGTTCATACGGATGTGCTCTGTATGGTCCAGATCTCCTGGGGATTAAAACACTGGTGATCCCTTCATCCTTTTAAAAAAATCAGGTTCTGAAGTAATTTTCTTGTCACCTTGTATCAGGATCAGATCCAGGCTGACTGAAGGTCGCTCAGCCTTTCCCCAGCATCACTTGCTATTCATATATTCCCCCTCCAAAGCTGCTGAAATATAAATTACTTTTGCAGAAGAAATGGAAACTTGATCACTAATATTAGATAACTGCCCAAACCCGCTAAATATAAAACCAAAATCAAGGAGGTTAAGAAGAAATTAAAATAAAAACATCCCCACACTGGTGGAACTTCTCATCTGTGCTCAGGAGCTTGAAGGGCACCTATGCTGCGGACCAGCCTCATCACTCAAGTTCATATGGATCACACTGGTGATTCCTCTGACCCCTCCCAAAATGAGGTTCTGAATTAATTTTCTATCCAACTCATATCAGGGTCAGATCCAGACTGACTGAAGGTCGCTCAGCCATCTTCACATATTCCCGCTCCAAAGCTGCTGAAATAAAAATTACTTTTGCAGAAGAAATGGAAACTTGATCATTAAAATGAGATAACTGTCCAAACCCGCTAAATCCAAAGCCAAGATCAATTCTGTTAGGAGGGAAAGCTGTCATTTAATCGATAGCTGTGCGCGACCTATAATTCCGATGCTCGACATAAGCTCTCGCATGGAGTGTTAACGCGGCCAAGCACGGAGACCTTGCCCAGCACAGGCTTGGCCACTACTGGGAATACTCAGACGATACCATCTGCTAAGCCTTTAAAGCTGGGGTGACATTTTAGGTGACCAGTGAAGGGTGGAAGCGTTTAATTCAGGATGCTTTCCGGCACAATCATAGCAATAGGAGATCTCATAGATAAGTTACACCCGCCAGCATCCTTCTGGGAGATTTTTTTTAATTCCCCTTTCGCTATCCAACAGGACAAAGGGGCCTTTATGGTGTTTTTAGCAAGTCTGTTTATTTAGTACATATTGTGGCTGAGCCGCTGTTGAAATATCATCCATTTCCCTCCCCTGAGAGATACTCAAAGGAGCAGCAAGTAATCAACTTTAAACAAAAAGGCCATCTAAATATACAAAAAAAGGAGAACAATAGCAGCATTAATTATAAACCAGGCAGGCGGGTTTCCAAGAGGAATTCATACACAGAGAATTCGTTTCTGCACAATTTATTCCTCTCTCTGGGACCTCAGAAGAGCGACAGCAGCACTGAGAGGCTTGCACGGAGCATTGTGACAAGGGAAGGATGGGGAAGATGAGGATGGAGGGGTGGGGAAAGAGAGAATTGTCAAACGAACTGGAATCACCACAGGCCAAAACCAGCAGGAGAACCAAAGCCACACAATTTTGAATGGAGAAGAGAAGTACATGGAATTCCCAACATAAGAAGGATATGGAAACATTGGAACGGGCTTAGAGGAGGCTGCAAAGATGATTCAAGGGTTGGAGAACCTCTGCTATGAGGATAGGTTGAGAGAGTTGGGGTTGTTCAGCCTGGAGAAGGGAAGGCTCTGGGGAGAACTTAGAGCAGCCTTCCAGTACTGAAAGGGGCTACAGGAAAGCTGGGGAGGGACTTTCCAAGGACAAGTAGTGATAGGACAAAGGGAATAGCTTTAAATCGGAAGGGGAAAGATTTAGCTTAGACATTAGGAAGAAATTCTTTACAATGAGGGTGATGAAACACTGGTACAGGTTGCCTGGGGAAGCTGTGGATGTCCACTCCCTGGAGGTGTTCAAGGTCAGGTTGGATGGGGCTTTGAGCAACCTGATCCAGTGGGAGGTGTCCCTGCCCACGGCAAGGGGATTGGAACTGGATGGGCTTTGAGGTCCCTTCCAACCCAAACCATTCAATGAATCTATGATTCTAAACCCCAACCTGCAGCCACCAGCACCCAAGGACCCACATCTAAGACCTGATGGCAGCTCGGCAAGGCCTGGTCCAGAGCCAAGGTCACACCAGGGTTTAGCATTGCCCTTTGTGTTCTCCCCTGTGCACACACCGAGACGGTTTACAACCAAACCACAACCACTTAATCATGGAGGGAAGGCAGGAAAGGGCCAGGCATGGGGTAGGGGGTGGGGAGCCTGGACGCCTCACCGGGGTGCAGAGAAGGCACCCGGCTGGTGTGCGGTGGGGTTGGCCAGTGGCCACCCAGCTCGCCCCATGTTCAACCTTGCAGGCGGTGGGGCCCGCTGTTACCAAAGGGGCAGCGCTGCTGCCTCACAGCACTGTGTTTGCTGCCTGTCCCGCTCGCTAATTGCCCCTATTCCTAACTGCCCCACTTGTTAATTGCCCTGCTCATTAACTGGCCCATTCACTAATTGCCCCGCTCACTGTCCACACAGCTCCAACTGCCCCTCTCTCTAACCACTCGCTAACTCACTACCCCACTCACTAACTGTCCCACTCACTGACTGTCTCACTCCCTAACTGCACCACTCAATAATGGCCTCACTCTCTAACTGCCCCACTCACTGCCTGCCCCACTCACTAACCACCCCTCTCAATAACTGCCCCACTCACTCCTGCCCCACTCACTAACTGTCCACTCACTGACACCTTCCCCCCAGGCAGATCCCTGGGGGAGACAACACCATCAGAAAGACCCAGCAGGTCCCATATCTTGATCAGCAAACCTCAAATCATGTTGAGGTTCAACAACCTTGAAGGGTCTCACCTTCACGTGTAATTTTATTCCTATTTTCCCTTTTCTAAGTATCCCCTTTTCCCTTTTCTTTGAGGAAAAACACTTTATCGTGCTCCTCCACTGACTCCCCACCCACCATCGCGTCCATCGCAGCTTCGTTCCCACCACGGCCACGATTCAAACACCCTTCAACTCCAAATGACCTCACCTGCTTAATTTTTCTTTAATTCTTTTCTCCTCCCTTTTGTCTACGAGGATGGAATTTCTGTCAACAATGCTGTGAGGCCAAGTGGAGTTCATAGCAACAATTCCCATTTCTTAGCAGGTTGCCCAGAACTAAACCTTAACCTTCAACATGAAAACACAGTAGCTTGAAGAAACCAAGAGATATAAATCTTAACATAGAAAATACCAATATATCAATGTTGGACTGATTCCTCCAAGTCTTGGCCATAACTCATTGAGCCTGGAGCACCTCAGCTGTTGGATATTTATGTGGTGCTTTAATTGCGAGAACAAAAACAACTTTCCGAGCCCAACATGTGCTGTATTTTGAAATCCTGACAATGGGGGCTTTCAGTGACATAAATTACACCGTTCCCCTTGCAGAGCCAAAGTGACACGTGGATATGAAGGCTCTTTCTGGCTGCTCACTCACAGGCAGGGTTATGCCAGCTGCAGGCAGTGCGGAACGAGATCCACCTTCGGCTGCGACTATGAGCCACCTTGGAATAGAATAGACGGATTTATCATAGAATCATGGAATTGTTTTGGTCGGAAGGGACCTCAAAGACCATCCAGGTCCAACCCACTGCCAGGGACACCTCCCACAGGGTCAGGTTGCTCAAAGCTCCATCCAACCTGGCCTTGAACACCTCCAGGGATGGGGCAGCCATGACTTCTCTGGGTAACCTGTGCCAGGGCCTCCCCACCCTCACAGGAAAACATTTCTTCCTAAGATCTCATCTCAATCTCCCCCTTTTCAGCTCAAAACTGTTCCATCTCATCCTGTTCCTGCACTCCTTGACCAAGAGCCCCTCCCCAGTTTTCCTGTAGGTTTTCCTGTTCTATGAAAGAATATAAGGATTCTCAGGCTGAGACAACTGGGGTTGTTCAGCTTGGAGAAGAGAAGGCTGTGGTGAGACCTTGTAGCAGCCTTCCAGTAATGAAAAGGGCTCCAAGAAAGCTGAGGAGGGATTCTTGATCAGGGAGAGCAGGGACAGGATGAGTGGGAATGGTTTTAAGGTGAAAGGTGGAAGAGTTAGATGAGATCTTAGGGAGAAATGTTTTCCTGTGAGGGTGGGGAGGCCCTGGCACAGGTTGCCCGAGAAGTCGTGGCTGCCCCATCCCTGGAGGTGTTCAAGGCCAGGTTAGATGGGGCTTTGAGCAACCAGTAGGTGTTCCTGCACCCAGTACTTGAGGTAGCGCAGAGCAGGACAACCACCTCCCTTGACCGACTGGCAATGCGACGCTGGATGCATCCCAGACACCACACCCCACCATGCTTGGAGCTTCCCAGGTCCCCACTCTCATTGCTGGACATCTTCCACCGTCCTTGCAAAGATGCCGGTGCCAAGGGCAGTGCAGCTCTAATTGACCTCATGTGTGCATCAGGCTTCGTTAGAGCACACACATGGCACAAAATATAGCTGGAAAAATGAAATAATAATAAAAAAAATGCATTTTCCTTCCCCACTTAGGAGCAGGGCCTGCGTAGCAGCCGAACTCAGTGTACATACGTTGTTTGACACAGTTTAAATATAGCATCTAACTACGAAAACATGAATAATTGCGGTGCTTAAACTGTCTGGCTAATCTTTAGCAGAACTGCAATCAATCATCGGTGTCAGAGCGGGAACCATTTCTCAGTTTCATACACAAAACCTTCCTTCAAATGCAAAACTTCCAGTGTTTGGACAGATTTTCCCATCTGATATTAATGGAAGCACCCTCGGCATGAAGAGACGCTGGTTGGGATTGATTTTCTGATTGTATTTTAAATAATACATCCAGTCACGAATGACAGTTATAGGTTAAAAAACCCCTTCCATTCCCTGAAGGGATGAAGGGGAATTTGGATGAGTTTGTAGCTTTACTAAAGAAAAGACTCAGAATGCATTCGGCTGACCAGCTCACAAGACCAAGAAGACTGGAAAGGCAACAAGGAAAAGTCAAATGTACAGCTCAGCCCAAAAACCCCATGGCACTGTGTGCCCACCATCCTTACCGCCTCTCCTCTGGAAGCTTGGTACTTCCTCACCTACAAATGGTGAAATACAGAAACATAGAATGGGTTGGGTTGGAAGGGAAGTTAAAGATCATCCAGTTCCAACCCTCCTGCCATGGGCAGGGATACCTCCCATTGGATCAGGGTGCTCAAAGGCCCATCCAACCTGGCCTTGAACACCTCCAGCAATGCGGCAGCCACAGCTTCTCTGGACAACCTGTGCCAGGACCTCAGCACCCTCACAGAAAAACATTTCTTCACAAGATCTCATCTAAATTTCCCCTCTTTCAGCTTAAAAACATATAGAAAAAAAATACTGGATTATTGAAAATTGGACCGTTCTTTTCTTAATAGCCAATATTCACTCATTCAAAGGTCAGCTGCACTGTTTGATGGTACACTCTAGTCCAGATCCCTGCTATGCCGATGCTTTGCCCTATGTTCTTCTCTACGTTCTTTCCTTTAATCACAGAAACATAGAATGGGTTGGGTTGAAAGGGCCCTTGAAGCCCATCCAGTTCCCTCGGTAGCCAGTAACACCTCTGGCTTTTTTTAGGAGAGCATCTCTTATGTTTTCGCCGATGTCCCAGAAAGCAGTTGCATTTTCTGCCACATCTGCATTCTGAACAGTGTGTGTCTTTCAGACAAGATTCTGCCCAACCAGAAGATGCATGAGCAAGACCAGAATAACTAAGCCAAATCTCCTTCCCCCTACCAAGACTTTGTCGGAGACCAGCTTTTATAGAATCAGAGGATCATGGAATCATTAAAGTTGGAAAAGACCTCTAAGATCATCCAGTCCAATCGTCAACCCAGCACCACCATGCCTACTAAACATTGTCCCAAAGTGCCACATCTATACGTTTTTTGATCCCCTCCAGGGAAGGAGACCCCACCACTTGCCTTCCCTACTGCTTGGTACAGAGTTCAGTTAATGCAGTTTACAGCCAGGTTTAATATTCCCACTTTATTACAGCAAAGATGGAAGGGTCCTTTCACCATATACCATTTAAATAAGAAAACCTCAGAGCTGGCAGCAGTAGAAACAATAGTTATTCCAGTTGCTGGCATCAGAACCTACACTTCATCTGAAAACTTCTGGATGATAAAACTCATCAAGTGTTTTAAGCTGTCAAACCCCTATAGTTTGGCTTGAGGCATAGAATGGTTTGGGTTGGAAGGGACCTTAAGAATCATCCTATTTCAACCCCCTGCCATGGGCAGAATCACTTTCCTCTAGACCAGACTGCTCGAGAACCCATCCAACCTGGCCTTGAACACCTCTAGAGATGGGACATCCACAGCTTCCCTGGGCAACCTGTGCCAGGGCCTCACCACCCTCGCTGTGAACAAATTCTTCTTAATGTCTAGACTAAATCTTCTTCTGATTTAAAGCCATTGCTTCCAATTTAAAGCCATTAATTGGATGGATGGAATGCATGAAGGAATCAGACCTGATGAGATCTTAAAGCCATTCAGAGTGGATATGGGCATGTACAACCCACTTCGTTATGCATCTCTTGCTACTTCTTTCTCCCAGTCCTCTGTTTTTTTTAATTTATTGGGATTTTTTTTGTGGGCAGACTCCAAAAAACAAAGTTCTGACATGCGAGCCAGTGACCGAGTCAAGTGCCTAAGAGCTGACATCTCAAAACAAGAGAACAAGGTTTGTCAAAATTAAACAGTGCTAAGACTGCATGTGCAGCCACAGATCTTGTATCTGGAGCCTGGGTGAGGCCCTTTAGGATATGGAAAGTTGATAAAATCTGGTGAGTAATACCTGCATTTTTAATCAGTCACAATCTGAGCGCAAGCTCATACATAATGTTTTTTTTAACACTGGAACATGCAGATTGTTTAAAGGTGTAAGAAAAGGTATCAAAGCTCTGCCTGAACTGCAGGAAGCATGGAAGACCCCAGGTGACACCACCTACTCCAAGTGCAACCCTGCCTGTTCCTTGCTTTGATAATGATTTTGAGGTGCTGGACCATGTCCAGAGAAGGGCAATGAAGCTGGTGAAGGGGCTGGAGAAAAAGTCCTGTGAAGAGCAGTTGAGGGAACTAGGGTTGTTCAGTCTGGAGAAGAGGAGACCTCCCTGAGGGGAGACCTCATTTCTCTCTAAAACTCCTTGAAAGGAGGTTGTAGTGAGGTGGCTGTTGGTCTCTTCTCCAAACTAACATGTGATAAGAGAGGAAATGGCCATAAGTTGCAAAAGGGGAGGTTCAGATTAGACATTAGGAAAATTTCTTTACTGAAAGGGTTCTCAGGCACTGGCAGAAGCTGCCCAGGGAGGTGGTGGAATCCCCATCCCTGGAGGTGTTTAAAAGATGGGTAGATGAGGTGCTGAGGGATCTGGTTTAGTCGCAGACAGGTGGGGTTGGAGTTGATGATCTCAAAGACTTTTTAAACCAGGCAATTCTATGATTCTGTGGTTCTATGATTTGCTCCTGTGATTGTGACGTTTGACACACAAGTATTGCTTTCTTTCTTTCCCGGTTCAGCAAACTGGATCTTATCATCTTGGCATCAACGCACATCTTCACGGCCAAGGTCAGAAACTCCTAGCTCATGATGCTCACTGTCACTTCCAGCCCATGACTCACCCTGCACCTGTACCACGGCCATGTGCACAACCCAGAGTCAGGTTGATTTGGGTCATTTCAGGAAATACAGTGAAATAAAAGAAATCATAGAATCATGGAATGATTTGAGTCAGAAGAGACCTCAAAACCCATCCAGTTCCAGCCTTCCGGCCACACGAAGGGACATCTTCCACTAGACCACGCTGCTCAAAGCCCCAACCAACCTGGCCTTGAATACCTCCAGGGAGGGCGCAATCACGATGTCTATGCGCAACCTGCGCCAGGGCCTCTCCACCCTCACTGGAAAACATTTCTTCCTCAGATCTCATCTCAATCTCCCCTCTTTCAGCTTAAAACCATTCCTCCTTGTCCTGTCCCTGCACTCCCTGATCAAGAGCCCCTCCCCAGCTTTTCTGGAGCCCCCTTCAGTACTGGAAGGCTGCTCTAAGTTCTCCCCAGAGCTTTATCTTCTCCAGGCTGAACAATCTCAACTCTCTCAGCTTGTCCTCATACAGGAGGTGCTCCAACCTTTGGATCATCATCACAACTTCCTCTGGACTCACTGTAGCAGATCCATCCCTTGCTGAGGACTCCAGAACTGAACAGGGTACTCCAGGTCATACAAAACCACTCTATTTGTAACCATCAGATAGGGGGGTCATGGGAATTCTGCTTTGTTGGGACATTTTCTACAGCAGCAACCATGCAATAACTCACCCTGAAGAGACTCTGCTGGGCACACAATGGACACCTGCAGAAGAGTGAGGTGGGAGGTGTCCCTGCCCATGACAGGGGAGTTGGAACTGGATGATCTTTAAGGTCCCTTCTAACCCCAATCATTCTATCATTCTATGAAAAAGACACTCTGAAAGTTCATGAAGACATAGTGAGTGGGGTCTTAAAGGGTCAAACTCCCATTTAGCATCCAGTCTTGGGACAAGAAAACTTCAAGAGCCAAGGTTCCCTCTGCTGTTCCTCTGAGCTGCCTGCTGGAGAAGACAACATGCTTGAGGTTAGGCTTAGAGAACTCTTTGCACATAGTAAATATGAGGAAATTAAGGCAGGATGGTAGCAAACACACTGTAAATTCCAGTTCTGGTTTGCTCCCCACTCATCACCCCACAGAAACAGGCCCTTTCATTGACATGAAAATAATTCGCCCAATTGTCAGGACCAGCAGGCATCTCGCTAGTGCAGAGCTACTCGCTCTGAATTAGCAAAACGAAGGCAGCAAAAAACCATTTGACAGCAAAAGGCATTTGGAAAAACTGTATTTCTGGGTAAGTTTCCATCCCGTAAACACCGCAGGAGTTTGATCACGGCTCTGGATTCTTTTGCTTTCTGTTCTAACTTAGTTGTTGTTCATGTGCCAGCTTACATAAGCGAGCACGGCTCTATCGTTAGAGCGAGGAACAACGGATGGGGATGTGTAGGTGCAATCAAGAAGCCAATCCAGGTGCAATCACTGGTTTCCACTAGGGCAAGAAGATGGTCCCTCCAGGGAGCACAAGCTCTTGCCCAACACATCCTCTCCCCGCAGAGTGCCCTGACTTCTTCCCGTAAAGGCACTAAAAGTATCTTTTGTTACTCACTGAGCCTCGAGTCAAATAGAGGTTATGATAAATTAAAGACATGAACATTTACAATTGTGCTGAAATGAGCAGTCTTCTCAAAACGTGTTTTGGTCACTCTGGATGGATAAAACCACGCCTGTTCCTCATAGCAGTGGGACCAGGGCTCATTGCACATGAGAAGGGATGGGATCCCCACTGGCGCCAAGCAGAAGCTGTCAGAAAGCCGACCAGATGTCTACTCCGCCGCGACTGCCCTTCCAAGAGAGGATCTGTGGCATGGACAGCAGCCAGGTGGAGGAACAAAAGGGCGCCTGCTTGGTGTTTCCTCCAGTTATTCAATACCAGGGCTTAGCGGTCCCACCACATTTGCCTCCTCCCCTCTCCGCTGATGGATGCTCGGTGCCCGTCCCAACTCCAACACACGCAACAGGGTCTCACCTTCCTTGGTCTGCGCCGCCGCACGCTATCACCTCTCAATTCCTGCAAGGCATCCCAGGCCAAAATATAATGTTCCTTAAATTTGCCGGATGAGAGCACGTTAACAGGTCGATCTTTTGAAACCCTCCCATTCTTCTCATAATTTATTGATGAAAGGATTCCTCACTGGTTAGGCAATATCCCTCCGGATGAAAGCCTGGCTACGTTTCTCTTCTTTCTACCACCCTCAGTAACGGACACCCCCTCTCCAAGGGCCCCCTGATGAAAAATTCACGACGTGCCAGGCTGCGCTGCCAGTTGTGCTGCTGATGGATCGCATTACTTTTTACCTGTTCAGATAAATCAGGTTACAGCCCCAGCCTGCCAACAAAGCATGGCCTCACACCTCAACTCCACGACCTAAATCCACATGCAACATCCAAATCAGGCAAACAGCCCTGTGGAGAAGGACTTGGGGGTACTGATTGATGAGAAATTTGACATGAGTCGGCAGTGCGCGCTCACAGCTCAGAAAACCAACCGTGTCCTGGGCTGCATCATCAGAAGAGTGGCCAACGGGGTGAGGGAGAGGATTCTCCCCCTCTACTTGGCTCTTGTGAGAACCCACTTAAAGTCCGGTGTCCAGTTCTGGAATCCTCGACATAAGAAAGATACGGAACTGTCAGAACGGGTTCAAAGGAAGCCACAAAGATGATCCAAGGGCTGGAGGACCTCCCATACGAGGACAGGCTGAGAGAGTTGGCCTTGTTCCACCTGGAGAAGAGAAGGCTCTGGGGAGACTTTATAGCAGCCTTCCAGTACTGAAAGGGGCTACAGGAAAGTTGGGGAGGGACTTTTTACAAGGGCCTGTAGAGACAGGATGAGGGGGAATGGCTTTAAATTGGAAGGGGGAAGATTTAAATTTAGACATTATGAAGAAATTTTTCACAACAAGGGTGGTGAGTCACTGGCACAGGTTGTCCAGGGAAGTTGTGGATGCCCCATCCCTGGAGGTGTTCAAGGCCAGGTTGGATCAGGCAGCCTGGTGTGATGAGAGGTGTCCCTGCCCATGGCAGGGGGTTGGAACTGGATGGTCTTTAAGATCTTTTCCAACCCAAACCATTTTAAGATTCTATGTATGCCGACGCTTGAAACCAAGCCTGCGATACAGGAGTGGCTTTAGCCATTGTTTCAGCTGAAGAGAAACCTTAATTTGTAACACATCTAGCACGTAGAACCCATTTATATTTGCAAAAAGTAGTTGTGAAAAGCAGTGTGCCAGCCAGTGGAGCAAGAGTTGGGTGGTGGAAAATGAGATTGAGGAGCTCTGCTGCCATATGAGACCATTTCCATGTGAGCTCCTAGACTGTAAAACCAGCTCAATGCTTCCCCTCCCTCTTAGGGAGGGCTATGTGGAAGTTTAATTTGTGTTCTTAATGATCTGAGACACTTGTGGATGAAAGCAGAGATAGAAGTAATCCTAATTATAATACTTTGCAAATTCAATACCCAGTCAGGCAAAGTTTATTACCAGGAGTAACCCTCATCTCACCAGAGGACAAGGCCCATATATCATTTTAGGGCTTAAATCCAGTTTTGTAGTCCTTAGGATTTTACTGCCTGTGAATAGTCCTTACTCTGAACCTGTTTGATGGGGCATTTCCACAACCAACAGCCCACAACCAGCAGGGATCATAGAATCATGAAATGGTTTGGGCTGGAAGGGATGTTAAAGCCCATTCAGCTCCAACCCCCCTGCCATGGACAGGGACACCTCCCACTGGACCAAGTTGCTCAAAGCCCCGTCCAACTTGGTCTTCAACACCTCAAGGCATGCAGCATCTGTGACTTCTCTGGGCAACCTGTGCCAGCGTCTCACCACCCTCATAGTCAGAATATCTAAAAGATCTTCCTAATGTGATGCACTGCCATAGGTTGCCAAGAGAAGTCACGGCTGTTCCAACCCTGGAGGTGTTCAAGATCAAGCTGGATGAGGCTTTGAGCAACCCGATCCAGTGGGAGGTGTCCCTGCCCATGGCAGGGGGTTGGAGCTGGATGAGTTCCCTTCCAACCTAAACCATTCTATGATTCTAAGATAATGTCTAATCTAAATCTCTCCTCTTTTAGCTGTCCTCTTTCAAGATACCTTGGTGTGTGGCTGGATGACATGGAGGAAATGACCGACCTGCAGCAAATTCCAGCCTGCACTTCATCCACCGTTTTGTTCAAATCAGAACTTGCTCAACTTTTTCTTCTTGGCTTCACCTTAATCAGGTGACCAAATGAGGTAAGGTATCACCTGTGGGAAACGTAGGTAATTTCTGCAGCCAAATTCCACAGCGGTGCATTTCCAATTGTATCGTCACTCATCACGAATGTCATGGAGCTTATTCAACAATTAAACCTAGCTTCTGAGAAATTGCAGCCCTAAGACAAACCAAAGGCACAGGAAAATGCAGTAATCTTTAACTCAGTACATTTCCGACAGAATTCAGAAGCCAAGATGGCAACATCTTGGGGAAGAGCTTTAATTTTCAGAGAAAGCTCAAAAGGAAATAAAAGAATATATTAATATTAACAATGTTCATCACCATCATCATCCAGACAATAAGAATTGATGAATACCCTTCATAATCTGGATTTTCAAAGTCAGAAGCATAACCAATATGGAAAAAAACAATGGTGTGGCCAGTAGGAGTAGGGAAGGGATTGTCCCCCTGGACTTGGTGCTCATGAGGCTGCACTTCAAATCTTGGCTTCAGTTTTGGGCCCATCACTACAAGAAGGACATTGAGGTGTTGGAGCACATCCAGAGAAGGGGAACGGAGCTGTAGAAGGGTCTAGAGAACAAGGCATATGAGGAGCAGTTGAGGGAACTGAGATTGTTTAGCCTGGAGGAGAAGAGGCTGAGGGGAGATCTCATGCTCTCTACATCTCCCTGAAAGGAGGTTGTAGTGAGGTGGGTGTTGGTCTCTTCTCCCAAGTAACAAGCAATGGGGTGAGAGGAAATGGCCTCAAGTTGCAGCAGAGGAGGTTTAGATTGGATATTAGGAAAATATTTTTTAATCAAAGGATTGGAAGAGGCTGCCCAGGGCAGTGGTAAAGTTCAAAAAAAATGTGGTTGTGGCACTTGGGAACATAGTTTAGTAGGCACAGTGGTGTCGAGCTGATGGTCAGACTGGATGAGCTTAGAGGTCTTTTCAAACCTTAATGATTGCCCCCTTCCCTGGAAATGTTCAAGGCCAGGCTGGATGGGGCCTTGAGCAGCCTGGTCTAGTGGGAAGTTTGAAATGGATGATCTTTAAGATCTCTTTCAACCCAAACCATTCTATGATTCTATGATTCTATGATTCCATGATTCTATGACTCTATAATAAGCTTGAGCACTGCTGAAGCTCACAGTTCTTTGTTCACAGGAGGAAATAACCCCATTTCATAACTTTTTCCTATTTATCATGAAATTAAAATCAACCAGTTGGCAAGGACTGCCCTCATTATGGTATTTTACCATCATTGTAGGTAGCTGTGGAGTTCTCTGTTCGCTTTTTTCTATGAACTAGAAACCAAGGTACAAACTTCAATAAAGCCTTTAGTCCCACATTAGGTAGAATCCGCCCATTCAATGGAATGGAAATGTTAAGAACACAAGTTTCCCAATATCATCATGATCAATTGGCAAAGCAAAACCTAGAGCCTCCCAGCTCCCAAAATTATCTATGGAAATTCCCCTCCTTATTTCTTCCAGCTACCCTGGAATGTTCCTCCAACATTTTTTCTGCTCTTTGGATCTAGTACGTGTTCTGGGGTGGCTGTGGGTCTCCTGGCTTTTTATCGGCTGTGTTGTTTGTTTTCTGTAAATTCCTTCTTTACTTAATTTTTCCTGAAATGCCCAGAAGTCATTTATTAACAATGACCAAGATTTGCTGCAGAAGGCGATATTCTCAGAAAAGCAAAGTGCTCCAGCAATGAAAGGAATGCGCGCGGATCGACTGGCGAAGAACTAATGACTTCAAATAAAGGGCATAACATCTGGCTTAGTTTAGCCTAAAGCTGTAACCAAACCACAGTCTCCTCAACTCTACTGGCACCGTGCTCATGAAAAATCACACAGCTATGAGATGACAGTTCGGAGTCGGAGCGGCAGCAAAGAAATATTATTTGATTAGGTGTCAAGTAAAACCATCTTCGCCGAAACAAAATTGATGAGACATAGCTTTGATCCCCTGGGAACATCGTTCAATCAGATAACTGGATGGCTTAAGCGAAGTTGTACATATTTAACCCTCTTAGAGACACATGCAAGCTAAGAGGTGCTGCAGAGCACCTCTGAGATTCCCGATCGGCAGGGAGGACCAAGAGCTTTCTCTACTGCAGAGCACTGCAACACTTCATATAATCATAGAACTGTTTGGTTGGAAAAGACCTTCAAGATCATCGAGTCCAATTGCACCTGTCGACTAATAAACTAGATCCCTGACCACCTCGTCTACCTGTTTTTTAAATCCATACAAAGATGGTGACTCCACCACCTTCCTGGGCAGCCTCTGCCAGTGCATGACAACTCTTTCCGTGAAGAAATGTTTCCTGATGTCCAATCTGAACCTGCTCTGGCGTAACTTGAGGCCATTTCCTCTTGTCCTATCATCTGTCACTTGGGAGAAGAGACCAACACTCACCTCACTACAACCTCCTTTCAGGTTGTAGACAGTGATAAGGTCTCCCCTCAGCCTCCTTTTATCCAGGATAAACAACCTCAACTCCCTCACAACCCTTGTTCTCCAGCCCCTTCCCCAGCTTCATTCCCCTTCTCTGGAGGCACTCCAGCCATTCAATGTGCTTCTTTGCAGTGAGGGGCTCAGAACTGAACCCAGGATTCAAGGTGCTGCCTCACCAATGCCAAGTACAGGGGAACAATCACTTCCTTGGTCCTGCTGGCCACGCTGTTTCTGATACAGACCATACTCTCTGTTTCTCCTGCACCTGATTTTTAAGCCTTTTTTCAGTAACTACATGGGAAAGTAGTGCAAGAAGCAGCTCCTGCAGCTCACATTAGCACCCATTCTTTGTAAACACGTTTATGATTCAAGTTGCAGCTCCTCAGGTGCTCAAGCCAGGGGAAAAAAGGGGCATCAAGGCCACCAGAAGCCTACTTTTTATGCATTTAATTTTAAGACAAAATCTTGTGATTTAAAGATCCAAGTTGCCTCCCAGCACTTAAAGGCCTACAGGAGAGGTGGGGAGAGGCATTTGATCAGAGAGTGCAGGAACAGGAGAAGGGGAAACAGTTTAAACTGAAAAAGGGGAGATTGAGATGAGATTTTAGGAAGAAATGTTTTACTGTGAGGGCGGTGAGGCCCTGGCACAGGTTGCCCAGAGAAGTCATGGCTGCCCCATCCCTGGAGGTGTTTAAAGCCAGGTTGGAAGGGGCCTTGAGCAACGTGGTCTAGCGGGAGCTGCCTCTGCCCATGGCAGGGGGTTGGAACTGGATGGGCTTTAAGGTCCCTTCCAACCCAATCCATTCTATGATTCTACGAATGACTGTTAGTTGATGACCATAAATAGCTAAAATGACCCAACTCCAAAAGAGGAGTTCTGTGTCCCATATGACTTTGCAAGACAACAGCTTTCCTGTGAGAAAAGGAAAAAAACCCTCCTTTTTTCCCCATTACTACTTGGCTTTTTGTCAATGTCCACATATATCAAAGGTTTCACGGAGGAGAGAAGGAAACTGAGGCTTGATGACTCTGGTCAAGATGATGGGCCAGCAAGCACAGGGTGCAGAGCTGCAGTCGTGGTGTGCTGTTCTGTGTTGGTCCCTGTCAACTCTGTCCCCAGCCCAAGAAACCTGGATCCTATTAGAGACTTTGGCAAAGCCTTCGGGCCAGTGCTTCGCTCGTGTGAACTACTTCTGTGACTCGATCAGCGGGACTTTCCTGCGCCATGGTTCAGTTTCCATCCCAGCAGGGCTGAGTTCAGAGTTTCGGGAACCTCCGAGGAAGAGGAGCAATGGGATGCTGGGAGATGGGCAGTTTCTGCTTTAAAAGTAGCAATTATCAGAAGCACTGATTATTTACTTATCAAGGCTTTTGGACTCAGAAACCAGGTGGAGGTTCATCCTGAAGCAAAGCAATTCTCAGTCCAAGGAGGTATTGTTTTGATGGTTGGACCTGATGATCTTAGAGGTCTCTTCCAACCTCAACGATTCGGTGATTCCATGCAAAGGTTGGCCAGCCAGCAGGGCTACAAATGTTCTCCCAAATCTTTCTAAATTAAAGCTATTTCTAACCTCCAAAATGACCTAGAAAGCAAAGGGCAGATGAATCCCATCCTTCTGCAACACAGGGGAGGATGGTTTCCTTCCAAAAACTAATTCTCTAATTCTTTCAGCTTTACAATAGTTTCACTTGGGAGAAAAAAAAATTAAAAAACAAAAACCTAAAAAATCTATATTTTCAGGACCAGACTGGTCCCACACTAGAAGCGGAAGCTTATGAGGTCAAGGTTTTTGGTACCTACCAACATAAAAGAGAGAAAAAGGAATCAAAGCCTTTTCGAGGCAACCAGTGAAAGATAGGAGACACAGGTCACAAGATGAGAAATCAAAATGGCATACATGGAAAAAAACAGAAAGATATGTGGGAAAGGGGTCCACTGAGGTTGTGAATTCTCTGGACAAGATCTTGAGTGGTTGGTCTACCTTTGTTCTGCTCCTGACAGCAGACTGGAGATGAGATGCTCATGGATGCCTTTCCAGTATTCTTCTGCATTACATGGGTTTTTTGCTCCCAGGTTTTGCACTTGGGTCACAACAATGACATCCAACACTCAAGGCTTGGTGAAGAGTGGCTGGAAAAATGCTGGACAGAAAAGGACCTGGGAGTGTTGGTCAAAAGTGACTGAACATGAGCCAGCAGTGGCCCAGGTGGCCAAGAAGACTACCAGCATCCTGGCTTGTATCAGCCATGCTGTGGCCAACAGGAGTAAGACAAGAATGGTCGAATCGTCCCCCTGGACTCTGCACTGTTGAGGCCAATCCTGTATTCAGTTTTGGGCCCCTCACTACAACAAGGACATTGAGGGGCTGGAGCATGTCCGGAGAATGGAATGGAGCTGGGGAAGGGTCTGGAGCACAGATGTTACATAGAGTGGCTGAAGGCCCTGGAACTGTTTATCCTGGAGAAAAGGAGGCTGAGGGAAGATCTCATCACTGTCTAGAACTACCTCGAAGGAGGCTGTAGGGAGGTGGGTGTTCGTCTCTTCTCCTAAGTAACAAGTGACTGGATGAGAGGAAATGGCCTCAAGTTGCACCAGGGGAGGTTTAGATTGGATATTAGGAAAAATGTCTTTATTGAAAGAGTGGTGAAGCACTGGTAGAGGCTGCCCAGGGCAGTGGTGGAGTCTCGTGTAGATGTGGCACTTTCATTCATGGCTAAGTAGGCAAAGGGGGTTGGACTGACAATTGGAATTGATCGTAGATGTGTTTCTATGATTCTACCCTTCAAAGTGGCCTTTAGTGGGATACAGCAACCCCAAAGCTTTAAATCAAGGCTTGATTTCTGCATTAACTCACTGCACTGCTTTGTTCAGACCTGGAACTTGAACATCTCATCTCTCTGAGCCCTGTGCTCCAGGTGGGGTGGGTGGGAATCTCTGCACCCCATGGAGGTAGAAGAAACCACAGTTTCCCCAGCTCTTCACCTAAGCATGAAAGAGTCAAGAAACAAAACAAACTTATGAATCTTCTTTCCCTTCCTCATCAAACTGTCACATGTGGATGAGGACTACAAGGTCTTATGGACTGGGCTACTTCAGAGAAAGCAACAACTGACATTATTCCCACACATTTTGCAAGGGTTGTCTTGCTTCACAGTTTCCAATTGCACAGAAAGGTTTTAAAATCATAGAATCATACAACAGTTTGGGTTGGAAGGGACCTTAAAGTTCATCCAGTTCCACCCCCCTGCCATGGGTACTCCTTGATAGAACTCTGATGTTCAAAATGAAACCCAGTTTGTACAGTAAATTGGTGGGTACCGCGTCCGTGTGAGGCCAATTTAGAAATAAAGCCGATCAATAGAGCAATAGTCAATAAAAATTGAGTCAAACAAGGACATCTCAAATCCCAGTGCAACTGCAGGGCATGAGGCTTCCCTTCAAGCCAACCGTTGCATGCTTGAGAGCAGCTAAGCGGCAAGTGAAGCATTAGAGCTGAGACACAGACCTGGAAACATGCTGAGCAGGAGAAATGAGAAAATTAACCTGAAATGCAGAATCACAGAATCATAGAATGGTTTGAGTTGGAAGCGACCATGAAGACCCTCCAGTTCCACCTCTCCTGTAATGGGCCAGGATACTTTCCACTCGATCAGGGTGCTCAGAGCCTCATTCAAACTGGCCTTGAACACCTACAGGGAGTGGACATCCACAACTTCTCCGGGCAACGTGTGCCAGGGTCTCCCCACCCTCATCATGAAGAATTTCCTCCTCATGCCTAATCGAAATTTGCCCCTTTCCAATTTAAAGCCATTCCCCCTCATCCTATCACTAAAGGCCCTTGGAAAAAGTCCCTCCCCAGCTTTATTGTATTCCCTTCAGGTACTGGAAGGCTGCTCTATGGTCTCCCTGGAGCCTTCTCTTCTCCAGGCTGAAGAACCTTAACTCTCTCATCCTGTCCTCATAGCAGATTTTCTCCAGCCCTCAGATCATCTTTGTGTCCTCCGCTGGACCCATTCCAACAGTTCCATATCCTTCTTATGTTGGGGATTGCAGAACTGGACACGGGACTCCAGGTGGGTTCTCACGAGAGCAGAGCAGAGGGGGACTATCACATCCCCCACCCTGCTGGCCACACTGCTTTTGATGCAGCCTAGGACACCCTGGTCCACATTTCTACCTCTACAGTCACCATGGCAATGCAGCCTGTGAACATCCAAAAGTCTTTGAACATACTGGAAGAGAAGAAATCCATTCAGGCAATGCAAACACGCAAGGCACACAAAAAGTTCGCATTATCCAGAGCTGAACTGGTTTAAAAGGGTTTTAATAACAAGGGAAGAAGATAAAGAGTTTCAACTCCCCTAAAAATGGCTTTCTGCATGCACTGCTTGGCCAGCCATACCAACCATCACCAAGGCAATGCCCAGCTTCCAATAGGGAATGAAAAAGCAGAAAGATAAAGGCCAGATCCTACACATCAAACAGAATAGTGTTGCAGGAAAAAGCCACCCAAAAATGCCCTGCTGTTCTGTAAGAGGCCATGGGGGGCTCAGAAACTCATTTGCAAACATCTCCAGAGGATTCATGAAGGAGAGTTGAGCACAGGTTCCCACAGAGCAGCCCTGCTCAGGAGATGCTGCACCATGAGCAGCCAGGTGCTACCTTGGCAGCTGCAGAGACTATAACTCATCCTGCCGGGAAACAACTCTGTTAGAAGGAATCATTTAAAACTCAAATTCAGCTCTGAAAACAGCAAATACCATTATCTGGAACTCTTGTTTGAACTCCATCCAAGCTGAGAGGTCTCCACCAGGATGGTACCTCACAAGCATGATGCTGGGTCATGTCTGAGGGTGGTTTTTGAGAGGACAGGCACCGAATCGAAGCACTAGTCCACCTGTTGACCATGCTTTAACCTACTAACTTATGAGGACTGGCTGAGTAAACGAGTGGTTTAGCCTGGAGAAGAAGAGGCTGAGGGGAAACCTCATCACTGTCTACAACTGCCTGAAAGGAGGTTGTAGCGAGGTGAGTGTTGGTCTCTTCTCCCAAGTGAGAGATGATAGGACAAGAGCAAATGGCCTCAAGTTGCACCAAAACAGGTTCGGATTAGACATCAGGAAAAATTTCTTCACTGAAAAGGTTCTCAGGCACTGTCAGAGGCTGCCTTGAGAGGTGGTGGAGTCACAATCTCTGGAGGTGTTTAAAAGACAGGTAGATGAGGTGCTCAGGGATCTGGTTTCGTAGTGGAGAGGTACGGCTGGACTCACTGATCTCAAAGGTCTTTTCTATCCAAGCGATTCTATGATTCTGGGATTCTACTGCGCCCAATTCCAAATCCTCTCGCAGAGTTGGTAAATGAACTGCCCTGACCCCACAACGTGGTGCAATGGCAAATGACTCCGTAAATTACAGCACTGCATGGACCGTGCCTCCTCCAGCTCTTCAGCCTCCCCTTCTGCCATCCACAGGCTGATTTTCTAGGCTATTTTTACCTTCTGTCAAACTGCTGAATCGGTTCAACACCTCCAAGCCATGACAGATGGCTCCGCACGTAGCTGCTAATGTGCTGGAAACACCGATGGATGCTGCTCACGGCTTAAACCCAGCCCACAGTGCTGGGGGAGCTCTACTGAAGGGGTTCACATTTCAGTGGGTTTGTGCCTTGTTCCACTAATTTATATTGTGTTATCAGACAAGAGGAAGAATAGAAAAAATATTATTTCTACAGTCCATTACACAATGTTTTCCTCCTGTAAAACTTTGTAAATTCATATACCAAGCAGAAATCCAAGCTCGGCAGAAAATGGACCGGGAACAGCCCTGATGAGGACTTGGGGTGCTGGTGGAAGAGAAGCTTAACATGAGCGGGCAATGTGCACTCACAGCCCAGAAAGCCAACAGTATCCTGGGCTGCATTGAAAGAAGCGTGGGCAGCAGGGCAAGGGAGGGCATTCTGCCCCTCTGCTCTGCTCTGGAGAGACCCCATGTGGAGTCCTGCATCCAGTTCTGGAGTCCTTAGCTCAGGAAGGACATAGATCTGTTGGAGAGAGTCCAGAGAAGGCCACAAAGATGATCTAAGGGCTGAAAGAGTTGGGGTTGTTCAGCCTGGAGAAGAGAAGGCTCTGGGGAGACCTTAGAGGAGCCTCCCAGTACTGAAAGGGGTTCCAGGAAAGCTGAGGTGGGGCTCTTGAAGGGACAGGATGAGGGGGAATGGTTTTAAACTGAAAGAGGGGAGACTGAAATGAGATCTTAGGAAGAAATGTTTTCCGGTGAGAGTGGTGATACTCTGGCACAGAGAACTTGTGGCTGCCCCATCCCTGGAGGTGTGGAAGGCCAGGTTGGATGGGGCTTTGAACAACCTGATCCAGTGGGAGGTGTCCTTGCCCATGGCACAGGGGTTGGAATTGGATGGGCTCTCTTCCAACCCAAACCATTCCATGATTCTATATATATTTACCCATACAGCCCCACAGAAGCTGTGCTCTCCCCTTACGAGAGCAGAATATTCACATCATAGATATTAAAGGATAAACTATAGGAAAAATACTCTATTGGTGAGAAATTTGTGCTGGAGGCTTCCTCTTCAGAGAAAGCTGTGAGTGGCTAAAAGGCAGAGTCTCCAATTAGTTCTGTGAGCAATGCTTCAAGTCAAGGGGCATCTGGAATGCCAGGTGATGCTCATGGAAAGCTTCCACCCATTCGGAGTGGATAAAATGGAAGCAGCATTTTTCCACAAACTGGGAAATAACATCTGGACACTCATTTCATCCACCTGCTTCCACAACTGTGAATAACAACATCGCCAAGAGGTTACACAGCAAGTTTGGAGCCCAGTCATTTCAAAAAATAACACCTACCTCCACCAAGGCACAAGATAAAAGTGTGTGAACTCAGGTTGACCTGAAAGAGATCCCTGGACCTAAAAATATAAAAGACAAACTGTTTCCACCAAGAGCTGCTACATAAAACCACCCTCTATAAAAGCACCGTACTCCTTTCAAACTAACCTCAAACATGAAGCAAATTCCAGGCTGCTATTTTCCTCTGGCATCCTGGAATGTAACATCCCAAGGACAGAACGGGCTGTTCAAATTAGCTCCTTCTCCTGCAGAAGTGATTGTTTTCCAACACATTTGAAAAGCAGTTCTGGACAGGGTGTGGATTCCAGGGAGGATTTCCTCCCTGCTCCAGATCTGAAACCTTAAGAGGAGCAGAGCAATCACAGCTTTGTACACTTTGGTTCCAAATTTCCACAAAGAAAAGATGACAGAATCATAGAACCATGGAATGGTTTGGGTTGGAAGGGGCCTCAAACCCAACACAAGGAAGAAACTCTTCACAATGAGGGTGGTAAGGCACTGGCACAGGTTGCCCTAAGAAGTTGTGGATGTCTCCTCCCTGGAGGTGTTCAAGTCCAGGTTGGATGGGGGCTTGAGCAGCCTGGTCTACTGGGAGGTGTCCCTGCCCATGGCAGGGGGTTTGAAAATGAATGGGCTTTAAGGTCTTTTCCAATCCAAATCATTCTATGATTCTATGATCACTGGGTCCAACTGAAGATGCCTCTGGCCTTGGCCTGGATCTTCCAGAGGGCAGTGACAGGTCTGGATTGCGAACAAGTCAAGCCGCTTGCAGAGGGACTCAACTTTCATGAGCGGCTTTGTGCTCTGAGTCAGCCTGGAGGACTATTTCTGGTTACGGGGCACGCCCGACAAGACTATCTACTCAGGTTCACTTAATCTGTGAAATAAAAGATTCCAATCTACCATCACTGTCATTCCTGATTACCACATCATTTCCCCATCAGCCCTCATGTCAGCAACTGAATTAAGGTATTACAGCCTGGAACATTTAACGTGATTAGATCCGAGGAGTATTTACTCTTCCACTTGGGCAGATGCGACTGCTGTGAACAGGAGGATAGGGAGATGCCAAGTGAGTCTCGGCATGGTACACGCCTTTTGCTCCTTCTCTGTCTGGCTGACACCACGTAAAGCAAAAGCCAGACCTTTTTTTTTATGGTATTCAGCATGTCAGGGTGCTCAAAGCATACACGTACTTCAAACAAAATTCAAAGACACAGGTGTCCACCCAGGACAACCTGAATTTCCAACGCCAGGAACTCCCTGCCCCACCCAGCCCAGCGCCCATCGGGGGAGACGGAGTCAGACAGTTCATGGGAAGCTACAAAGAAAATCACAGAAATGAAACAAATCTGCTGCTCACAAGAGGTCTCGTGCCAAAGGACACAAAACTTCTACCTACGTGCCAGAAATGAAAGCTGGGCAACCTCTATGTCTGATCGACCCAAGCCATGGCCCAAACATTGACTGGCCAAACACCCCAATGGAGTGATTAATCAAAACAGACAAGAACAGAGTCACAGAGCTAAACTACGCGATATAATGAACTCAGGATTTGCTCAAGCAAGATGAAGGCACTTCATGACGCACAGGATCCAGCCGTCGCCGTCCCAGTCAGTACCAGTTGGGTCAAAGTTGGGCCAGTTAACATCTAATATTACAGTATTTGGGTTTTTTTTAATGTCAGAGGTGGTCAATTGCTCTTTTTTAAAATTCACTGGCACTATTTTTAGCCTGTTTAGTGGAGATGGAAATGGTGGCACAGCGCAGTACAGTAATTCTATAACCACCCTTCCAAATGTGATTTTGGTGGAAGACTTTTAGAGAGAAGATGTCTGGGCATTGATCCATAGAGTCTGTGTTGGGTAATGCGGCAATGGAACAGGATGTCCACAGAAGTCATGGATGCCCCCTCCCTGGAGGTACTCAAGGTCAGGTTGGATGGTGCCTTGAGCAGCCTGGTCCAGTGGGAGGTGTCCTTGCCCATGGCAGGGGTGTTGGAACTGAATGGGCTTTAAGGTCCCTTCCAACCCAAACCATTCTATGCGTCTATTGGCCTACGAGCTCCTAAAATTGTGAATATATTCTTACAGCTGACCTCTCAAACATCAGTCAAAATAACTCAAACATCTCCTGAAAACTTTCTTCCCCATGACAGAACTGTTTCTTGAGTACCATGAGTGGGTATCATGGAAAAACATCAGGATATCCCCACACTGCTCCTCTGTCAGACCTTTCCAAATTCATGCCATGTGCTGCCTTTCATAGAATCATAGCATCATTAAGGTTGAAAAAGACCTCCAAAATCAACCAGTCCGACCATTAGCCCAACACCACCATGTCTACTAAACCATGTCACAAAGTGCCACATCTACACGTCTTTTGAACGTGTTTTCCCACGGCACTCCCCTCCAAATTGCTGCATTGCTGTTACTTGCTTGGCTCCAAAACATAAAAATTCTTAAAGAAAGCAGAAAGTTCATTCCTGCCCTCTGCAATCAGTCAAAACTGCTTCAGAGAAGGGAAAAGGTGGACGTTGCTGATCTCTGATGGGATCAGTGAGGGACTTGAGCCCTGGAACAGAAGGGCATAAAACTCAACCCATTTTCTGCAGTGTGCAGTTACTCAATCATAAAATCATAGAATGGTTTGGGTTGGAAGGGACATCAAAGCCCACCCAACCTCTCTGCTATGGGAAGGGACACCTCCCATTGGATCAGGTTGCTCAAAGCTCCATCCAATCTGGCCCTGAACAACTCCAGGTGTTCCATGACTTCTCTGGGCAACCTGTGCCAGGGCCTCACTACCCTGACAGGAAAACATTTCTTCCTAAGATCTCATCTATATCTAATCGATAGTGACAGCTACATAACCCCATTTACCCACAGTTCTTCGGTGGCATATGAAGCACACAAAAAAAGAGGATCCCCAAGGGACCCAACACCCAAACCACACCAATCAAGGGGCACAAGCAGAGAAACAAGAGGTTAAGAATAAATTTTGTGCTTCACTTTTCTGTAGCAAGATCTTCCAGCCATGACTGGTTTTGCCACATCCTTTCTTTGCAGCAAATTAAAATGTTGATGGAGCCCCCTGAAGCTGACTTTAGTGGATCCTTTCCATTCTCACTGTCTGCTCTGCTGTTATGAGACCCAACCAGGAGCCCTGTGTCCTGTTCTGGAATCCGCAACATAAGAAGGATATCAAACTGTTGGAACAGGTCCAGAGGAGGCCACAAAGTTGATCCAAGGGCTGGAGCACCTCTGCTATGAGGACAGGCTGAGAGAGTTGGGCTTGTTCCGCATCAGAAGAGAAGGCTCTGGGGAGATCTTATAGCAGCCTTCAGGTACCTGAAGGGGCTACAGAAAATCTGGGAAGGAACTTTTTGCAAGAACCTGTAGTCATAGGATGAGGGGGAATGGCTTTAAATTGGAAGGGGGCAAATTTCGATTAGACATGAGGAAGAAATTCTTCACGCTGAGGGTGGTGAAGCACTGGCACAGGTTGAGAAGTTGAGGATGCCCCATCCCTGGAGGTCTTCACGGCCAGGTTGGATGGGACCTTGGGCAGCCTGATCCAGTGGAAGGTGTCCTTGCCCATAGCAGGGGGTGGAACTGGATGATCTTTATGATCCCTTCCAGCCCAAACCATTCTATGATCCTATGATTCATTCAAGCAACAGCCTCACTCTGCAATTATCATGCCCATCCGGTCCAACTAATGTGCTTGTTTACACTCTCTGGCAAACTCCAGATCGAGTGTCATTTCATCACTGGGATTCTTTTGGCTAAGCCAAGACCAACAGACCATAGTGGTAATTGAAACGCTGAAAGCTTGCACAGTATCGATCTGTGAGACTTGACGCCAGCTCACTGTTACACGAAAACACATCCCCCAGGAAAGAGCCCTTGGCAGGGCCTGACGGAGAAGGAGAATTTAAATGAAGGAAGGAAAAGCAGCCTGCAGAGATTAATATGCATGAGCACATGAGCTGAATAAATGCTGCACTTCATGTGGTTCGTTAGATTTATTAGAAGGAGCGAGGGATTATCCAAGGAAACTATGTGAAAACACACCGTAAGCTGGCGATGGGGCTTTGCAGCAGAAACCTGTCTGGCATCTCCGAAGAGTCCAACCGATGAGACACGGTGGCTAAGAATGTGCTAAAGCATCCAGTAATAACAGGCGCAAAGTGAACAGAATTACAGTTAAATATAATCAGCACTGTCTGAAGTCACATGTCTCCCCTCCATCTCTTTTGGGGCTGACCTGTCCCAGGCATGGGAAGATGTAGGGTACAGTGGAAACCACCCCTCCTTATACCTGCAAGAAGCGGCCATGCATTTCTGCTTCCCTCTAGAGAAGGGCAATAAAGCAGATGAAGGGTCTGGAGAAGAAGTCTTATGAGGAATGTCTGAGGGAACTGGAGAAGTCTGGAGAAGAGGAGGCCAAGAGGAGACCTCATCGCTCTCTACAACTCCCGTAAAGGAGGCTGTAGTGAGGTGGGTGCTGGTCTCCTCTCCCAGGTAACAAGAGATAGGACAAGAGGAAATGGCCTCAAGTTGTGCCAGGGAAGCTTTAGATAGGATATTAGGAAAAAATTCTTGACCAACAGAGTGGTCAAGCATTGGAAGAGGCTGTCCAGGGCAGTGAACACCTTCCTTGGAGGTGTTCAAAAATCGTGTAGACATGGCACCTTGGGACATGGTTTAGTAGGTACGGTCGTGTTGGGCTGATGGTTGGACTTGATGATCTTGAAAGTCTTTTCCAACCCTAATGATTCTACAGTTCTATGATTCTCAGTGAGGAAGAGTCAGAGGTTCAAAATCATTACAAAACACATTGCTTTTTGACACAAGGGGCATCAGCCACCCTCTCTGCGTACACTGGAAGGGCCTCCTGGAGAACACTTTGTAGACACTTGGTCTGAAAGGCATTGGAAACTTGCCATTAGCAATTAAAAGGGAGTGGGAGGAGAAGATTTCATAGTTTTTCCATTGTTTAACGTCAACTGAGCCAAGTGAGATTCACTTTTTCTGCTTGGACCCACCTGAAGGTATAGAGATGCCACAACCATTTCCAGAGGCACTGAAGATATATCAACCCTCCCACTGGAGAAATGCATATTAGGCTGGTTTAACCTTCAGCCAGATCCTCCAAGAAGCCCCACAACAGAAAATATCCACTCTTCTCTGCTGGTGGTCGGATAACCTCAATCTTTATCAATTAGAGACCATTAGGATAATTGCTCTCTTCCTCTTCCTCCCTATGTACCATAGCACACAGAGCCCTCAGCACTCTGCTGATCTCACATACCATGTTGGAAGTCACGTGTTGGTTTGGATACATCTAAAAATAGGCAATAATAAGAGTATTTATTCTATTATTTACACCGGATTTCTAATGCTTGATAAATCTCTGATGTTTTGGTGAAGTTTATTACTTTTCTAGGATTAAGAGTTCACTTTCCTAACAGGCAGGAATGTGAAGTCAACCTGAAAGCTAGAAAGTCAACAAAAGATATTTCAGGTTTGTTCACTTTAACACTGGGTGTGAAGAATCATAAAATCATAGAATCATTTAGGTTGGAAAAGGTCCTGAAGATCATTGAGTTCAACTGTTAATCCAGCACTGCCAAGTTCACCACTAAACCCCCTACACCTCTGGGCATCTACTACAGCAGTCAACATCTGCATTTAGACACCTGTATCATTGCCCTCCAGTTCTAGAGGAAAACTGCTGAGGGACCTGGGATTGTTCAGCCTGGAGAAAAGGAGGCTGAGGGGAGACCTCATCACTGTCTACATCTGCCCAAAAGGAGGTTGTAGCGAGGTGGGTGTTGGTCTCTTCTCCCAAGTGACAGGCGATAGGATGAGAAGAAATGGCCTCAAGTGGCACCAGGGCCAGTTCAGATTAGACATCAGGAAAAATTTCTTCACCAAAAGGGTTCTCAGGCCCTGGCAGAGGCTCCCCGCGGAGGTGGTGGAGTCACCATCTCTGGAGGTATTCAGAAGACAGGTAGATGAAGTGATTTAAAGGATGAAGGGGCATGGTTTATTAGTGGACAGGTACAGTTGAACTCAATGATTTCAAAGGTCTTTTCCAATCCAGCGATTCTATGATTCTAAACATTGAAGCACCAATGTAGATCAAGAACACAAAAACTCCCATGACCACCAGATCAATCCATAAACTCTCCTAATAGAGCCAACCTAAAAAATAACCCATCTAAACATCTAACAGCAACCGCATGTGCCCTGGAATCAACAGAACTAGTAGGAACACAAATTAGTATTTTTATCATGGGATGGGAGGTGAAACTAATAGAAAAGTTGAAATAAATCCTTCTGTAATGTTCCTTGCTGTACAGTGCCACCTTGCTGTGAATTCATCAACAGAAATGACAACTGCAAAGGACAGATGCTTCTGTACAAGATGGATGGTACACTGATGTTAAGTGATCGAGTTTCATAGAATCAGAATGTCCTGAGTTGGAATGGACCCACAAGGATCATTGAGTCTAACTCCTGTCCCTGCACAGGGAAACCCCAACATTCACACCATGTCTCTGAGGGTGTTGTCCAAATGCTTCTTAAATATTGTTAGACCTGGCACTGTGTCTGCTTCCCTGGGGAGCTGTTCCAGTGCTCCACCACCCTCTGGGTGAAGAACCTTCTCCTAATACCCAACCTAACCCTACCCAGGTACATTTTCCTGCCATTCCTGCAGGTCCAGAGAGAAGTGATCAGCGCCTGCTTCTCCTCCTCCTCTTGTGAGGAAGTCATAGACCGTGATGAGGTCTCCTCTCAATCTCCTCTTCTCCAGGCTGAACAGACCAAATTACTTCAGCCACTCTTCATACTGTTTCCCCTCTAAACCCTTTGCCATGGCCCTTCATAAAGGAATTGTTGGCTGAAATATAATATGAAAGTCAGCTTAAAACACAGTCCTGAGATCCCAACTCTCAGCTTATTTGGAGGATGTATCTCCTCTCTGTTGGCTTCTTCCAAAGTTCCAGTACCACTGTCATTCCTGCATCTGCTCTCCACTGCTTCAACTTGAAGCATGAAGAGGTCATGTTCCTTCTCCTCTGTTTTCTCTCCTTCATAGGGTTCTTACACATCAGAGTTGCTCAGTTTTCCCCACAAACCTCAACTCATTTATTAACCTCTTAATCCACATGTACAGTACTACATAAATCAATAGAAGATTGTGATAATTGATTGCTCTGGGATGGGTCACCTAAGAGATAATTAACAGCTCATTCCTGAAGGATATGGGGTACGGACGTCGTCTCAAATAACTGCCTTGCAACTGAAGACACCTTGATGGATAAAAGCACCAGTGGTCCTGTCCTGCACACTTTCCCCAGCTGTCCATCACGCCACTGGTGGCTTTTTGCTTTGCATGTGTTATTTCAGAAAGTTGACTGCTTGACCGGCAAAATATCACAATAGGCTTTCCAAGAGCTGTTTCCTTGCTCTGGAACAACAATCCAGCGATGCAGCTGCACTCAGAATATCCCAAGGAAAAGAATTACATGGATGCATTGAGATAGTGTTTCCCTACAGCTTCAAAGGTAAGACTGCTCTGCAAAACTGACTTTACCACCCACCGAGATCCAGATGACGCCTTCCATGGAGACCCAGCAGCTGAGCCAAATGACTCTTTGCTTTCACAGTAGCAACAGGGGCACTCAAGGAAAAGAAAAAGAACCATGTTGCACAAGGTGAAGCTAGGATGTCATGAAAGGCAGCTCCATAAAGGCTTCTTTATGGATGGCTCTTCCTTGTCAGCTTGAGAGTGACAGCTCCCAAGCACGCACAGATTGCTGAAGTGGATTCGGTTTCACTGGCGGAGATGTTGAGGTGAAGGGCAACCACCTCTGGCCCTCTCTATTCCCTGTCAATCCTGCCTCAATCAGCAGGTTAAAGGTGAAAGCAGGCCTTACAGCTCCAGCGGTGTCCATTTCCCCGGTCAGATGACTCTCTCATAGCCCCTTGCAATTTGAGGCCACAGCAGGGAGGAGATCTCTCCTCCCACCAGCACGGGCCAGCTCCTGCTATTCCTGCCCCATGGCAGATGCCTGAAATAACAGCAACCTGCTTCAGGGTGGAGGGACAATGAGCAGGCAGAGCTGAGGGTGCTCAAGAGGAGGCAGGGTCTACAGTTGAGTCCTGGAGGGATAAGACCCAACCAGAACATGTTCCTGCTCTGGTGCAAGGTCCCCTTTTGCTGAGGTTCTTCACAGAGTCCTGTCTGAGTGGCTGAACTGCTTGTTTTAGCATAAAATATACATGAAAACAAGCAAACGGAATAATAAGAATTGCATAACGGTTTAGTGAACTGCTCTCAGCACACAGCATTGGAAAGAAAAATCTATTTTCCTAGAAACATAAAGGCTGGAAAAGACCTCTAAGACCACCCAGTCCAACTGTCAGCCCAAAAATTCCATATTAACTTCAGCAGATGGACACAGAGGTGTGGGAGGCACAGGATCAAGCCCCAACCGGGGGGTGACTACAGCATGAAAAGCCCAGTTGTTCCTGAGATGGAACAGCAAAAAGCACCAACTAAGGGGAGAACAAGTATCTCCCACCCCATTATCTTCTGATTTCAGCATCTAAACCAGCCCAGTGCACACTTTCCATGACATCTCTTAGAATCAAGTTGCCAAGAAAACCAACAGCATATTGGCCTGAACCGGAAACAGCATGGCCAGCAGGACCAGGGCAGTGATTGTGCCCCTGCGCTCGCCACTGGTGAGGCAGTACCTCAAATCCTAGGTTCAGTTTTGGGCTCCTCACTACAAGAAGGACATTGAGGGGCTGAAGCGCATCCAGAGAAGGGGAATGGAGCTGGGGAAGGGGCTGGAGAACAAGTCTTATGAGGAGCAGCTGAGGGAACCGGGCTGTTTAGCCTGGAGAAAAGGAGGCTGAGGGGAGACCTCATCACTGTCTACAAATGCCTGAAAGGAGGTTGTAGCGAGGTGGGTGTTGGTCTCTTCTCGCAAGCGACAGGCGATAGGATGGGACAAAATGACCCCAAGTTGCACCTGGGCAGGTTCAGATTAGACATCAGGAAAAATTTCGTCACTGAAAGGCTTGCCAGGCCCTGGCAGAGGCTGCCCAGGGAGGTGGTGGAGTCCCCATCCCTGGAGGTGTTTAAAAGATGGGTAGATGAGGTGCTCAGGGATCTGGTTTAGCGGTGGGCAGGTATGGTTGGACTCGATGATCTAAAAGGTCTTTTCACACCAAACAATTCTATGAGTCTATGAATTTAAAACCCAGCCACGAGGTAGCAAAGTCTATTCCTCATTTCCTCCCTTTATTTCTTTTGTCTAGCCTGAAAATCTCTGAAGGAAAGAGGATTTGATTTGTTTGTTTGATTTTATTGTTCCCGTCTCCAAAGTGTCGACAGGCTCCACAGTTTCCATGGCCATGCCCTAACGAAAGAAACCCAAGTAGCTCTCCCCAAATAAGAGAAGTGCTAACAGAATATGTTTGCACTCTTGACTTTTTTGTTGTTTGAAGACTCCAGGGAGCATCCAAGCACTTTTAATTCCTCACCATGCCAAAACATCCTTCCTGGATCAAGAGTGAGGGATTCTGACCGAGTCCAAACAGCCGAACGGGACGAGGGATCAGTGTGATTTAAACATAATTGAACTACAAAAGGCTATGTTTAAAGTAACGCTAAGACTGGCTTAAACCCACCAAAGCAAAAAAATTAGAGTTAAGGCTCTAAATCCGCTCTGAGCTCAGATCTTCAAGTGTCTTCTCTCCTCATACCCCTTCTGCAGAGCACAGCAAGTAGCAGCTTGAATTTGCAGCACAAACTTTGCAGCATCCTTCCTTTGTGAGTCAGACAGCACTGATTTTAAAATAAATAAACTACTTAATGTGCCCTTTTCAAATACTCTTGGGTTTGCGGCACTGAAAAACCCATACTCTGAGCCCAGCAAAGAAGAAACAGTGGTTTGGCCAAGACCCTGGAATGTCCTTGCTGGTGCACTGGGTTTGCCGCAGCCCCGGGAATTCCTGCACCGTTCCCTGGGCAATGCCTGCCCAATGCCTGTCCATGTCTGAGCACATCTCCATGGGCATCCGCATAAAGATCCATTGGAAAGGAGAAAAAATACCTCCGTCTCTCATCCATGACGGTTCTCCAACATGGAGCATCTTCTCTGATGCGTAGTCTGCATGGGTTGAGCACCACCAGAGGAGCAGGATGCCTGAAGGCACATGTCCATGACTTGGAGACCAGTCCAACCTTTAGGAGGTTCCAACACAGCTTGCAAACAATCTCTTGCTACTTTAGATATGTCACAACTGCTCTGAGACAGCTTTTAATAAAGGTCCAAATGGTTTCATAGAATCATAGAATCACAGAATCATAGACTGGTTTGTGTTGGAAGGGACATCAAAGCCCACCCAGATCCAACATGGGCAGGGACACTTTCCACTGGATCAGGTTGCTCAAAGCTTCATCTAACCTGGCCTTGAACACCTCCAGGGATGGGGCAGCCATAGCTTCTCTGGGCAACCTGTGGCCAGGGCCTCACCAAACTCACAGGAAAACATTTCTTCCTAAGATCTCACCTCAGTCTCCCCTCTTTCAGCTTAAAACCATTCCCCCTCATCCTGTCCCTGCACTCCCTGTTCAAGAGCCCCTCCACAGCTTTCCAGGAGTCTCTTTCAGTACTGGAGGCTGCTGCAGAGTCTCCCCAGAGCTCTCTCTTCTCCAGGCTGAACAACTCCAACTCTCTCAGACTGTCCTTGTCTGAGATTTCCTCCAGCCCTCATATCATCTTCATGGTCTCCTCTGTACTTGCTCTAAGAAAGTCCTTCCTGTACTGTAGACTCCACAACTGGATACAGGACTCCAGGTGGGGTCTCACGTGAGAAGAGTAGAGGAGCAGAATTCCCTCCCTCACCCTTCTGGTCCCACTGCTTTGGATGCAGCCCAGGACACAGTTGGCTTTCTGGGCTGCAATCACACACTGCTGGTTCACGCTGAGCTTCTCATCCACCAACACACCAGGTCATCAGTGTTAGGAAAGAAAATATCATTTAACTGGCAGCAAAATGTCTGCCTCTTCCTGGTCTCCACTGCCTATTTACACTCTTCAGGTCTTCATGTTTGCACAAGACCCAGCAAAATGTGCAGTTATTAGTTGGCCTGTAGGCACTACCATAGTGATTAATAACAGTGGATGCATTATCCAAAAGATATCAATCAGTGGAAGGAACTCGGAGAGGAGAAAAAAAATAAGTAATTAATAGCCTGGAGATATGATCTTAACAGCAAACCCCTATATATAAGGTTAATGATAAAACCAGCTCAAACCCATCATTGCTGGGTAATTAAGAATGAAGGCTGCAACTGAAACATGTGTCTTCACACCTCTTTTCTCCTTTGTGCACAAAGGAGATGACATTTGCAATGACAGAGTAATAAAATGCAATGTTTTGCTTGACACTGTTTGGGAAGCAGCTCCAGGCAGGGCATGCAGGACCACTCTGGAGAGCCTATCTGAAGGGCTTCAGATAGCTGAGCTGCAGAGGAGAATGTGGCAGAGGCCACATAATTACAGTTAAATAATTAAAGCAAGCACTATTAAGCAAGGACAAAATACAGGGTAAACACAGGGGTAAAAGGGTCCAGTTAAAAGGAGAGGAGTGAATCATAGAATAATTAAGGTTGGAAAAGACCTCTAAGCTCATCCAGTCCAACCGCCAGCCCAACATCACCGTGCCTACTGAACTATGTCATGAAGTGCCATGTCTATATGTACTTAGAACACCTTCAGGGATGGGCACTCCAGGACTTTCCTAGGCAGCCTCCTTCAATGCTTGAGGACCCTTTCCATGAATTAATATTTCCTGATGTCTAATCTGAACCTGCCCTGGTGCAACTCGAGGCCATTTTCCCTCGTCCCATTGCCTGTCACTTGTGAGACCAGCACCCACCTCCCTACAACCTCCTTTCTGGGAGTTGTAGAGAGCCATGAGGTCTCCCCTCAGCCTTCTCCAGGCTAAATAGCCTCAGGTCCCTCAGCCAATCCCAGAACCCCTGCGCTCCAGACCTTTTCCCAAATCCGTTGCCCTTCTTTGAACACGCAATGTAAGTTATGTGAGATGTAAAATGGAAATGATGTCTTTCTGCGATAAAGGTCCCCTTGCAAAGGGCACTCAACACTAAAGACAACCAGAAACCAAATATACAATAGGGTTTCCCAAGGAAAATATGTATCCCCCATGCTGCAGTCTTTGGCCAGAGCCCCGCAACGGGTGTTTGGGAGAACCAAGAGAGCTGCGAAACTGAAGATGGGCAAGGTAGGGCCAAGGGGATGGCAGTCTAAAGAACAATCTGGAGATGGAAAAGAGCAACTGGCAAGGAAATAGATGAGATGAAACCCATGAGTCACCTCTTCACCTTGGCCTTGCTGCATCCAATGATTAACACATCAGTGACTGTCTGCAGCTTCTCTTATGACAGACACCTCTGCTTCAAAGATGCAAGCAACTACACGTGAAGAGGAGACATCTCGCTGAGATAGGTAACTTAATTGATCCTTCGTCTAATATGATTTTCAACTTCTGTTGCATCTACCAGAAAAACAAGTGGATGAAAAATAAGCCAAACCAGTTCCACACCTAACAAACCTCTCTCTGCACCACTGCACACTCATGGCACTGGCATCTCCTCTCAGCAGACCCAGGCCTGGCTCCAAGACTCACCCAACGTCTTGTTTTCACACCATTCATCAGATAATTAGACTTTGCAGGGCAGGGAAACCACATTCAACCACAAAATATGAAAATAAGTTAAAAAAAAAAACAACTCAGGGCTTCATGCCTGGTGGGAACAAATGTGCATAGAACCATATCATTAAGGTTGGAATCATTAAGGTTGGAAAAGACCTCTAAGACCATCCAGACCAACCATCAGCCCAACACCACCGTGCCTACTGAACCATGTCAAGGAGTGTATCCTGGGTGCGACATCGGAGCTCTTGGAGGGACCTTCTCCATCTTCCTACTACTGAACTGCCTCAGGCAACAGAGTAGAGAGGCTTGCAGAGGCTTGCAGTAGCATCATATCAAGGCCCATGGGGACTTATGTCTTCCAACACAGATTTGTAAGGTTTTCCCCTTGGCCACTATGCCCAGGGCTGTACATGAAAGCCCTGGACCACAAGGTAGGAAGGACACAGGGCTACACCTCACAGGCTCTCCTTGTTCATCCTAGAGGACACTGAGGGGAGATCTCATCTATAGTGGTCTATAGCTTCCTCACAAGGCGGGGAGTAGAAGCATGTGCTTCTCTCTGGCCACCAATGATGGGACCTGAGCAAATGGCAGGAAGATGTGCCAGGGGAGCGTTACATTGGACATTAGGAAAATGTTCTTCACCCAGAGGGTGGTGGAGCACTGGAACAGTGCCTTTGCACAAAGGCATCAAACACACGGTGTGAATGTTGGGGTTGTCCTATGGGGGGACAGGATTTGGACTCAATGATCCTCGTGGGTCCCTTACAATTCAGACATTCTACGTTTCTATTTGATGACTCCAGGAAGTGTGTTTAAAGTAGTCAACAACCAAGCCAGATGGAATTTTAAACCCCTTGTTTATCATCTGGTGTTTTGATAAGAAGCTAAGATGGATATCCACAAGCACAAGTAGTACCGTATCTCTCAGCATAACCTCACAGCCTGCAGTTCCCTGCAACAGAATATGTGGTTCCTTAAAACCAAGCACAGAACCAAGAAATCCAGGTTACCCATGGGTTTCTCTCAACCACAGAATCACAAAATCATAGAACAGTTTGAGTTGGAAGCGGCCTCAAAGCCCTTCCAGTTCCAGCCCTCCTGACATGGGCAGGGACACACTCCACTGGATAAGGTTGCTAAAAGCCTCATCCAACCTGGCCTTCAGCATTTCAAGGGAAGGGGCAGCCACAACTTTTCTGTGCAGGTTGCACAGGTGCCAGGGCCTCACCACCCTCACAGGAAAACATTTCTTCCTAAGATCTCATCTCAATCTCTTGTCTTTCAGCTTAAAACCATTCCTCCTCATGCTATCCCTGTAATTCCTGATCAAGAGCCCCTCCCCAGCTTTCCTGTAGGACCATTCAGTACTGGGAGGCTGCTTTAAGGTCTCCCCAGAGCCTTCTCTTCTCCAGGCCGAACAACCCCAACTCTCTCAGCCTGTCCTCATAGGGGAAGTGCTCCAGCCATCGAATCATCTCCATGGCCTCCTCTGGACTCACTCGAAGAGATCCATGTCCTTCCTGTGCTAAGGACTCCACAACTGGACACAGGACTCCAGGTAGTTCTCACAAAAGCAGGGCAGACGGGAAGAATCACTTCTCTCAACCAGTCGGTTACACTTAATTTGATACAAGGCTGAGTTCAAGGGATGAGTTCACACAGTGGCTTTTCTTGTCTACCTTCTCTCCTCATATTTTCAAAGAAATTTATAGAGCTGCTACACCAACCTACTATGGCCAAAACTGTCCACAAGGTCCCGAAGTTCAGAAGTCACTGAGAGAAATGACAACAGACACAAAGGCAGAACAATTGCACACCTCAAGGCTAAGAGGTCCTGCGTAACTTTGTATTTCATGTCTTTTAAACGAAAACCTGGTGAAGGGTTTAAGCACAAGCCTTATGAGGAGTGGCTGAAGGAGCTGGGGTTGTTTAGTCTGGAGAAGAGGAGGCTGAGGGGAGACCTCATTGCTCTCCGCAACTCCCTGAAAGGAGGTTGTAGTGAGGTGGGTGCTGGTCTCTTCTCCCTGGTAGCAACTGACAGGACAAAGCCAAATGATCTCAAGATGCACCAGAGGAGAGTTAGGTTGGATATCAGGAGGAATTTCTTTACTGAAAGGGTTGTGAAGCATTGGAAGAGGCTGCCCAGAGAGGAGGCTGAGTCACCATCTATGGAGGCATTTAAAAGATGAGCAGATGTTGTATCTGGGGACACGGTCTAGTGCCCAGTTTAGCAGGGCTGGCTCGATGCCTGGACTCGATGATCTTAAATGTCTTTTCCAACCCAAACTATTCTATGATTCTGTGAAAAAAAAACCCTCCCATGACTATGCAAACAATGCAGAGGTGATAGGAAACCTCTCTGAAGAGAAGAACAGGGCACAGAGCAGGGATGGTGGGAATTGTCTTCCTGTGGGGAACACTCTTTTAGGAAGCATCTCTATCAGAGATAACAGGAAAAAATTAACGCATGAGACGGAGACCTCTCATTACACAGCTGGCTTGCGTCCAACACGAACCCCCAATAGTCACAATTGGCTTCCTAATACAGTAAAAAAATGCATAAAATGTTTGCTATTGGACAAGAAGAAGAGCTGTTCCCCAACCAAATACAGCGCTCGCTTGTTTTAACCTCACTGACGGGGTCTGAATAGCTGATTCTCAAATTCATAACCACTGTCAAGTTAAAACCAGAAAGGAAAAGAGAAGAATGATGGAGCAGAAGAGCGGAACCTCACTGTCCTCACCCCTTCCACGCCCTCGTGCCTCCAACAAGACGGGCTCCTGCCTGTCTCCCTCGATGCTGAAGTCTGCACTTGCCGAGGAAACTCAACACACAGGATTCATAATTTGCTGGACAGACAGAGAGGCCTCGAGTCAGGAGCTGTAATCCATTGAGGACATTCCCTCGCTAAAGCCCAGAGTGAAATTCTTCGAGTGCTGGAGACAGATTTTCCTTGGCGGGCGGCCACGAGCGTCGATCTGGCTTCGAGGAGAGATCAGCATGGCTGTGGGTTGCAGCGACTTCACAGACAAACATAAAACCATCCCCCTCAACTGACTTTCTTAGAATTAACCCAGGAAAATGAAAAGCTAAAACACTTCCAGCTGGCCAGAAGCTGCGGAGAGAACAGGGAACTTATTGCATGTGCAGGCCTGAGGATGATTTGAAAGGTCCTGGAGACCTCCACTGGAATTTGGACATGCAACGATATTTGGACAGAAGCATCTAAGTCAATTTTGAAAGAGAGATGCAGATGATTTAGGTGCCTTTTATATTTTAGCAAAGTTATTGATGGAATTAATGATGGGCTTGCTCAGCCCGGAGAAGAGAAGGCTCCAGGGAGACCTTAGAGAAGCCTTCCAGTACCAGAAGGAGCTACAGAAAAGCTGGGAAAGGGCTCTTCATCAGGGAGTGCAGGGATGAGGTGCAACAGTTTTAAGCTGACAGATGGGAGACTGAGATGAGATCTTAGGAAGAAATGTTTTCCTGTGCAGATGGGGAGGCACAGGCTGCCCAGAGAAATTGTGGCTTCCCCTTCCCTGAAGGTGTTCAAGGCCAGGTTGAATGGGGCTTTGAGCAACCTGATCCAGTGGAAGGTGTCCCTGCCCATGGCAGGGGGTTAAAACTGTCTTTAAGGTCCCTTCCAACCCAAACCATTCTATGACTCTATGATTCTACAATTCTATGATTCTATGAATTAAATTTATTTCAGATTTCTAACACAGCACTTACTGTGTAAGAGTAAAATTTAAATTTTAAGGGGGAAAACTAGCCACTGCTTCCTTGGAAAGTGTTAAATATTTGTGTGTCGATGTCAGACCCTTGTTATAAAAGGCCTCTTACAGAAGGATTTGAGATGCAACTTGGTTTACTTTATCACTTCATTAACGATATTTATGGATTTAGAATTGTCCCAGGATGGGAAGAAAAGTCCCTTTTTAGACTCCTGTCTGCTCAGAATTGCAGTTTCAATTCTCTGGACCTGGCTCTTTTTCTCTTCGCTATACGGTGATGGAATTATTCCAAATTTCTTTTAGCACCAGGAGAAAATCAGGCTTTCAAGGTACAGAGGTATCTTACACTTGGGTCTGCTGCAGTGAACAAGGAGCTGATGCTCCTAGTGAACGACGTTCTTTATAAAGCTCATTTCCACTACAAGGACATATTCAAGATATGAACCCAATCACCAGAGTTTTTTTCCAGCTAATATTTTATCGTACTAAGAATTAATTTTGTTCATTTCCTTACGCCTACTCATCCCACATTACTTTTTGAATATTTTCTATCATCTCCAATTGCTCTGTGACAGCTCTTACTGAAATATCTTCCACTGAATAGTGGGAGGTGTCCCTGCCCATGGCAGGGGGTTGGAACTGGATGATCTTTAAGGTCCCTTCCAACCCAAACCATTCCATGATTCTCTTGAGTTCAAGACATGGCATTCTCCCTCTTTCAAGACGCTAAATATTACCATAATATTGACTTGAAGCTATGAACGGGGATAAAGATCTCATCTTGCACACTACTGCTAATCTCAAGTAGCCACTGACAGGTGGATTCTTGATGTCCACCACCTATGCAATACTTGGCATCAACAAGCACCCCTTTTATCCATGAGATCTGGGACTCCCTGTCCTCATCTGAAACTCAACAGGCCAGGTTGGATTGGATGGGTCCTCGAGCAGCCTGGTCTAGTGGGAGGTGTCCCTGCCCAAGGCAGAGGGGTTGGAACTAGATAGGCTTTAAGGTCTCTTCCAACACAAACCTGATTCTATGATTATAGATCTTCCTTTACTCCTCAGAACATTCTGAAAAGCCATTATTTTTAAATGTAAGAAAAAACGTTGGGACTACCTTTCAAAACAAAGAAGAAAATGATGTGTACAAAGAAGACCATTCGGCAGAGGAGGATGAACTGTAGAGAGCTACTGTTCAGCTTCCTCCTCATCCGAGCTGAATTCATTTGGCTGTGTCTTGCACTTATGAACCGTACAAGCATTTCCCTGCTAACGCACTGGCTCAGACCAGCTGAACCTCACCGAGCGTGTTTAAGGCATTTCATTCTTCAAAAAGCTGCAGCTTTCCTCTTCAAAACCCCTGCATTCAAGTCTTTGTGCTTGGAAAACGACCAAAGCCTCCACATTTCCTTATACCCAGGAGGTTGGGAGCGTGTTGCGTACTGCAGTCAATAAAGTGCCAAGAAGCTAATGAAGATAAAAGTGTCAACGCGGAGCAGTGATACCTCTCCCGTGTAGCAATTTTGACCATTTTGCAAACAAATTTGGCTGTTTCTTGCAGACCCGACTCCAAAAAGCAAACGCGCGGCCTCCCAACGTTATTAAACTTATTGCTACTCTGCAGAAGTGCCACGGGATGACAGATTGCTCCCTGCACATCAATTGGATTCTGAGAAGTTCTCAAACCCTCGCGGGTTAAAAGCAGCTCCAGCATGAATCAGAGTCCCAGTGGTTAAGGAGATCGATACAAGGGATTATGCAGATTTAAGAAATACCCTCGGCACCCAAAAGTTTTCAGAATGCAAACGACATCAACCCTGAAAACAAGAGGCACTGCATCATGATGGCAGGAGGGACAAAGCCAGGGGGGTTCAACACACAAAAAAAGATTGTTTTAATAGGAGAGAAGCATCAGTCATTGAGTCTTACTTCATTCAGACTTTTTATCCAACCCATCCATCTTAAGTGCCAAGAGATGACAGGACCACCTCACTTTTTCCCCCCAGCCTAGTATCAATAATGCCCGTTTCTACCCCAAACAAATGACTCGCTAGAATGGCCCTTTTCCCTAAACTGGCTTGCCAAGCCCCACAAATGCCTCACTACCTGCTATGGTCAACTTGGCTCTGATGAAGCCCCCTCGAGAGGTGGGCACCAAAGGGTGGAGCCTTCCCCAATCATCTTCCCCAATAGTCACTTTGTCATTCATGGCTGGGGACCATCTGCGGAAGAGAAGACCAGGGAGGGGGGGAGAGCTGAGCCAAAGACGGACACAAACGGGTGCGCACACAGGCATAGTCTCCCCACACAAGGCTGAATGCAAATGCCTTTGCCCTCGCAAAACATCTCTGTGGGCATTATCTGTGAACAAAAGTCCTCGAGGCGGGCGGTCTCTGCATCACTGCTCTCTCTGTTAGCACCACCTGCTTTGCGTCAGCCGGGAGAGTCGCCGAGTTATCTTTTTGCCGCGTCTGCAGAAGCCAACAAGAGCACAATGGACCCCAGCGGCCAGGGTCAGGCATGGCTTTCTTTCTTGCCCCCGTACCACCAGCCCTTTTCACCTCCACCATCTCCAAGACTCCGGAGGGCTCAATAAGGAGGTGGCTTCGAGCGTAGGGAGGAGGAAAGGGGGGGGGGTGCGAAATATAGGTCTCTGGCGTAAACCACCGACGGTTTCCCCTCCTCTCCCTTCCCTTAAGACCTGATGGTCTTCAGTCACACATCTTAAAAGAAAAACAAAAAACAAAACCACAAAGACTTACTTGTCTCAAGTCGATGAAGGCCAACTGCAGCGTGTCCCCTTGGAACCCAGGCACTGGGCCGGATCTGGCAAACTCTGTGGGAAAGAAAAGAGGATAAAAAGCGCCTTTAACTAACCATGGACAGGGAGATTGGCAGACGGATGACAGGGAAGACAAGAGAGGCTGGGAGAGAGGAGGACCGTGCTTCTAAGGAGTCATGTCTCCCTCCCTTCAGCGTCTTTGTTCGCCCTTCAAAATTCGTGTCATCAAAACACCATTAATTCCACCGTCCTGACAGCAAGGAAACTGTACTAATTCGACCTGAAATTTATTCCCATGAGCCGTACTGGGCTTCAGAGTATTTGTTTTGTGAATGGACAAACAACTCGCCGAGAAGAAAGGGGGGGTGGGGGGGGTGGAAAAGTTTTTCCTCTCAACACAATAAAATCTTCAGCTGTGAAACTCTTTTCAGTTCCGAAAGCTATTTATATTTTCGGGCGCTGAAGGAATTTTCTAATTTCACGCCTGTCACCAGGCTCCATAAGCATTCATCAAAAAAATATGCCCAGCCGCATCATTAATTACGCGGCAGCAGATTATTTGTATTATCTGGTACGGCGAGCTATTGCCAGCAGAGTCACCCCAAATGGGAAGAATCGTGGCCATTATGTGGCATATTTATTTATGTTGGATGAAGACATCTGACAACTGAATAACATTGGCTTAGAAAGTGAAGAGAGTATTTCCAAGGCCACATCTACCTCCTTCCACCGTAATCTGGCCAAAAGTTCATATTTAAATCATTCATTTTTCTTCTAATCCACTATTTAACCCAAATCTAAAACCACCAAGGAGAACTTGAACAAACCCATGTTAGAGGACCTTTGCTCTTCCATGCCATTTAAGAGCTTTTACTTGGTAGAGTTCATGAAGCCAATGACTTCAAGGATGTCTTTTGAATCATAGAATGGAAAAGACCTTTGACATCACTGAGTTCAACCGTACCTGTCCACTACTAAACCACATCCCTGAGCACCTCATCTACCCATCTTTGAAACACCTTCAGGGATGGGGACTCCACCACCTCCCTGGGCAGCCTCTGCCAGTGTCTGAGAACCATTTTGGTGAAGAAAGTTTTCCTGATATGCAATCTAAACCTACCCTGGTGCAACTTGAGACCATTTCCCCTTTGTCCTATCACTTGGGAGAAGAGACGAGCACCCACCTCGCTACAACCTCCTTTCAGGGAGTTGTAGAAAGTGATGAGGTCTCCCCTCAGCCTCCTTTTCACCAGACCAAAAACCCACAGATCCCTAATCCGCCTCTCATAAGACTTATTCTCCAGCCCCTTCCCCAGCTCTGTTCCCCTTCTCTGGATGCACTCCAACCCCTCAATGTTCTTCTTGAAGGTACGCCTGAGGTTGATTTTGCCCAACTGCACTTCATTTTCACCCTCTCTTACTACAGAAGTAATGGCTTTACCTTCACTCTCTGCGCAACTTTTGATTAGTGATGGGACCGAATTTGTGAAGCCACAACTCAACATTGTGAAAAACTCAAGAGGGAGCTTCTCCCTTCAGATGTATTTTCTTGCTCCTGCAGAAGTTTAAGATGCACATGCTAGAACAAAATGTTTTCTTGAGATGAAACTGAGCGTGAAAACAAAAGGGAAGAAAGGAGGGAACATATACGCCAGTCTACAGATTTTTAAGTTATGTATGGCCCATAATCACCCAACTATTCTGTTTTTTACCATGCAAGAACCCTCGAAAAAGCTCCTGGTGGCTCCACAAAGCTGAGGACTAAGGATGGCTTGGCAATAAGGAAGGAGAATTTTGCATTCTGTCTCTATGACCACATAGAGATACTAAAGGTCAAGGACTGTCCTGTCCTTAAACACTAAGAAGAGTAATTTCATGTCAGATGGTGTTCTCCTCGAATGCTTCTCCTTCCAAAAATTATCTCATTTCCAAGCAAATGTGTGAAAAGAAGGAAAACACAGTCCTACTTTTAAGCACTTCCTACAGCAGTTCAGTCACACGAGCAGTCCCCATGGCTCTAATGACAAAGAATAATGAATGAGACGCTGGGATTCAGCCCCGTTCCTCATCTGCCCTATTTCTGGAAACTAGAGAGGGGTTATTTGTCAGCTTTCTTGCTTCACCTTCCATTAATATCTCAGAATGGAGAACATCCTTCAACACAGACACAGGTACCTCCAGGGGAACAGTCGCCACTTTTCAGACATCCACAGCTTTGCTTTTTAATATTTTCAGATGCCAGAAGAGCTCTAAGATTGAAATGATCACTCATCTTCACAGTGATCACTCAAGTGGCAACTGCTGCAGGACAATAGCAAACACGGCTATAAAACCATTAGATTTATCCAAGTTACGATGAGAAAGGAAGAATAGAAACTGAAAAGGAGGAAGTATGTATGTGACTCTTGAAATTTAGATTTTGGAAAGGTAAGAGCATAAATCAAAGCCAGGAGAAACCATCCATCATTGTGCCTATGGACTTCAGAAAGGTCAAGAAAAGATAAAGGCAGAAAGCCAACCGTACCTTGGCTGCATCCAAAGCAGTGTGACCAGTAGAGCAAGGGAAGGGATTCTGTCTCTCTACTCTACTCTTCTGAACTCTACTCTACTCTTGTGAGACCTTACTTGAAGCCCTGCATTCAGCTCCGGAGTCCTCAGCACAGGAAGGACATGGATCAGTTGAAGTGAGTCCAGAGGAGGCCACGGAGATGATCCGAGGACTGGAGCACCTCCCGTATGAGGACAGGTTGAGAGAGTTGGGGTTGTTCAGCCTGGAGAAGAGAAGGCTCTGCGGACACCTTAGAGCAGCCTTCCAGTACTGAAAGGGCTCCATGAAAGCTGGAGAGGGGCTCTTCATCAGGGAGTGAAGGTATAGGACAAGGGGGAAGTGTTTTCAGCTGAAAGAGGGGAGAATGAGATGAGATCTTAGGAAGAAATGTTTCGCTATGAGGGTGGGGAGGCACTTGCAGAGATTGCCCAGGGAAGGTAAGGATTCCCCACCTCTGGAGGTGTTCAAGGCCTGGTTGGATGAGGCTTTGAGCAACCTGACCCAGTGGGAGGTGTCCCTGCTCATGGCAGGGGGGTTGGCCCTGGATGGTCTTCAAGGTCCCTTCCAAACCAAACCATTCTGTGATTCTATGAAACACTGGGAAACAGAAACTGAAAGGACCACAATGAAAGAGAATTTCTATTTTGGATTGAAGGGTTTCACACCTGCAAGGAATCTATTTAGAAGAACAAATGGAGTATGGAAATTTAAAATCTTCCTGAAAGCAAACATTTCAAATCCTCATGAGAAAATGCCTGTGACTCTTGAATGCTTTCACATGACTCATGAATTTATCACTACTGTCTTCTGCTCATGAGCAACCCGCAACAGAGTTCATCTCAAGACATGGTTGCTAGTTAGCAGCTCACCTTTAGCTGTCTCTTCCTAAGGAACTGTAAGTTTTTTTTAAGGTTTTAAAGTGAAAGAGGGGAGATTTAGATTAGATATCAAGAAGAAATTCTTTACTGTGAGGGTAGTGAGGCCTGCCCATGGCAGGGGGTAGAAATGGATGGGCTTTAAGGTCCATCCCCACCCAAACCACTCTATCATTCTATGATTCTATGAACTGTATGGGAAGAAGGCTGGGAGACTTATGGAATAATGCTGTCCTTTAACACTGCACATCACAACAATAATGGTAGCACATTCAACCAACGTTTGCTTGAATTCATCAAAGGAACGGTTTGGAGTCTCCACATTGTTAACAGTGCACTTGACATCCAAGAAGTGAAATCATCAAATCATAGAATAGTCTGTGTTGGAAGGGATCTTAAAGCTTCACCTCCTTGCCATGGGCAGGGACACTTGCCACTGGATCAAGTTGCTCAAACCCTCATCCAGCCTGGCCTTGAACATCTCCAGGGATGGGCAACCTAAATTTCCCTCACCTAAATAGGCTCACCTAAATTTCCCCTCTTTCAGCTTAAAACCGTTCCCCCTCCTCCCATCCCTGCATTCCCTAATCAAGATTCCCCACCTTTCCCACAGGCCCCCTTTAAGTACTGGAATGACATATGAGATCATAATATTTGTCTTACAGAAGAAATGAGATCAAGAATCCAGCTCAGACACTGAAAGAATGCTACTACAAGCGCTTGGCTGCAAGGAGGCCGAAGAGGAATGAATGCAATGCTTCACCTCATGGTTGTTATAAAAATAGCTGTACCTTCTGTAACTATAGGTCACATTTTCCATACCAATGCAACCAACTTATTTGGAAGGAGGAATGAACAAAGTCTTAAAGAAAAGAAAGAAACAAAGAAGAGAACGGAGCTTCAAAGGAGAGACACAGCCAGTTCTTCTTGGTTTTAATCTCTTCAACCAGATTTCAGGATGATTTTCTTGGAACAACGAAGCACAGTGGTGGCCTCAGCACTGTCGGATTCGTTTATTGTAGAGTCTCCACCACCGAGGCAAGCAGCAAACATAGCAAGCAACCTACAGTACGGCCCCTTGAGCAGAAAATCACAAGAGAATAGAGCAGATCAGTATGCGGCTGTTTGTACAAAGCATTTAGCCAGGCTAAAGGTTTGAGAGCCTTGTGTTCAGGCCAAAAAAGTAATGTCTTTGCAAGGTCTACAGGCTTGGGCCACCCAGGGCAGGTCACAGGGGGACTTTAACCTCTCTTCCAAAACATTTCACCGATGAAAGAATCAAGGAACAGGAACCGTTAAGCCCTTTACAATGGACAAAGAATAAAGAGTTCAAACGCTCACCAGAAAAAGAGACATCCACTGTAAATTAATTATACAGAGCGGGGGAATCTCCTCCCTATGGCTGCGCACAGAGGGACAGAGTCCTACACACATTGTGAGGTTAAAACAGACACAGCTGGTGACTTCATTCCTCAAATACATCATTTGGAGGGTAAGATTTTCTCTAAATTATGCACCACCACCAGAATCGAGGGGTTCAAGACCAGGCTGGATGATGCTCTGAGCAACCTAGGAAGAAATTCTTTACCTTGAGGATGGAGAGGCACTGGCACAGGTTGCTCAAAGAAGCTGTGGATGCCCCATCCCTGGAGGTGCTCAGGGCCAGGCTGGATGAGGGTTTGAGCAACCTGATCCAGTGGGAGGTGTCCCTGCCCATGGCAAGGAGGATGGAACTGAATGATCTTTAAGGTCCCATCCATCCCAAACTATTCTATGATAATTCATGACTGCAGACCCGCAGGATGGAGGTTACATCAGCTCCTGTTGAGGGGAACCTGGACAATTCACTTGCTGTTGCATCAGTCATGAACAAGATTTTGTATCTGGGGAAACAACCATTTCAGCATTCCTCAATAAAGACAGTAGGTCTCAATGTCATCTTCCTTAGACAGACCCTTGGAAAGCTATCTTAGTAAAGCCACGGAACAAGATCTCTTGCATCCTACCAGAGGCACAAAACAACACCTTGATGATACTTAAGCTGAAGAACAAATCTCTCTGTGGACTCTGGAGAAGCTCAGAAGTGGAAAAAGAGAAATTATGGGTAGGATTCATGCAAGCAGAACAGAGAGCAGATCCCATTTTCCATACTGAGCTTATTCTTCACCCACAGCACTCCCACACAGCCCTGCTTTGAAGCTGTTCCCCACTAAAAGTTGAATTATCAAAGCTCATCCTCATCTGGGGAATTTCAGAAAGCTGCAAGAAGAGGGAGAAGTCTTCCAAAATACACTGAACTGGGTCAGATTAAATAAAACCTCTATTCCTCTTTGTGGTTTGTTCTTTTATGGAATAAAGATGAGCCTGGAGTCCTGGTACTGCCTAGAGACGAGTGGTCCCAAGGGCCACTGGTCTACTGAGTGGGACTGAGAAGCACCAAACGGGAAGAGCTCTAGAAGACCAGCTGACGTTTTCAAGTAGAATAGGAAGCTCTTCTGAAGAAATTGTAAAAGAGGTGTGCTAAGAAAACTGGTACCTGCCAGTTTGTAGGATGGGTCTACAGTCTCAAGTTACAGATCTACACAGCTTCCCAAACTCATAACCCAAGATGTACAACGCATGTCTCTGAACAGACGTGAAGTTCTTAGCTCCATTAAAATCAGGAAAAATGGAATGTGCACATCTCACCATCACCTCATTCAAGCTGCAAGGGTTGACAAGCATCGATCATGTGTGTCCATGATGGGTACGGTAGGGAAGGTAACAATGTGTTCTTAAAATCACTTAAAGAAAATCAGCTATGGCCCAAGCCATCTCCCCTTCCTAGAGCGGCAAAGGACAATAACAATGGGTAAATAAATATCTGTGAGTGTCCTGGTAACAAAGGAGAACACAGGAAGGTGTTGGAGATGAAGGATATTCAAAATGTTGTAGTGGAAAGGAAAGTTTAGAGACAAGAGGACAAGAGAGGCTGACGGGACACTAGGGAACTAGCAAGAGGTTTAAAAAAAAGGCAGAGGAGAAGGTATCCTGGGCTGCATCCAAAGCAGTGTGGCCAGCAAGGTGAGGGAGGGGATTCTGCCCTCTACTCTGCTCTCGTGAGACTCCACCTGGAGCCCTGCATTCAGTTCTCGAGTCCTCAGCACTGGGAGGACATTGATCTGTTAGAGCGAGTCTAGAGGAGGATACAGAGATGATTCAAGGGCCGGAGCTCAGTGCAGAGGACTTCTCCAGTGTGGTGAGTAAACCCCATTGTCCTACATAAATATCAGGATATCCATGTGAGAAAATCCTTGGAGTCAGATAACGCAGCCAAGAAGGAGGTGACCAATGGCTCCGTTGGGACCCGTATCGGTGCATTTTGGCACGCTCGTGTGCCGGGCTGGAGGATCCCCCAACATGGCACAGACATCTGTGTTTCTTACTGAGCGCCCCCAGGAGTGTGCAGACTGAAAATTGGGAGTTTAATGAAATTTGAAATATAACTTTTACAGCCCTTTTAATTTCCCATAAAGCAGCAGTTAAAAGACTTTGGAGATTATGGAGCTGCTTATTTTATGATTTAAGTATTATAAAAACAATCTGCCTCAGCTGCTGCTGGAACTGGTTACTGAGATGGGAAACGTTTTTGTAGGAACGAGAACAGCCCCCTTCTATTTTCTTTTTTGGTTGTACACTCCAAATCCAGATTACAGAATCATAGAATTACAGAGTGGTTTGGGTTGGAAGGGACCTTAAAGATCATCCAGTTCCATCCCCCCTGCTGTGGGCACGGACACCTCCCACTGGGTCAGGTTGCTCAAAACCCTGTCCAACCTGGCCTTGACCACCTCCAGAGGTGGGGAATTCATACCTTCCCCGGGCAACCTGTGCCAGTGTCTCAGTGAAATCTTGGGTTTCAGACAACTTCCGGAAGACAGCAAACCCTTTTTAAAAATTAATGTCTACCTGAAAAGAGCAACACCTCGTCTATTTACAGATTGACAGAAATATTTGTGTTAGGTTTGTTTGGGTTTTTTTCCCTCTCCAGAGTTGTTTTTTCTGTTTTCAAGTTGGCTCGTTGGGCTGGAGCCAGAAAACACTCCTAAATTGAGACATAATTAGATGTGTCCTACTGTGTCTTTCTGGGCAATTCATTTAACCTCTAGGACTTATTTCACTTCAGGTTTAAACAAAGAGGTGAGAGAATTTCTCTTGTCTACATAAAAAAAAAGAGCTGTATAAAGCCAGGCAATAAGAACAAGAATTACAACCAATACATGGCCAACAACAGACATCTTAAACATTACTTCTGTCCTTTCCTGGACATCAGCTCTGCCCTTCACGCATACAAATTGTTATAAATGAGTTGAGGTTGTTCAGCCTGGAGAAGAGAAGGCTCCACAAAGACCTTACAGCAACCTTCCAATATGGAAAGGGGCACCAGGAAAGCTAGGGAGGGGCTCTTGATCGGGGAGGGGTTCTTGATCAGGGAGTGCAGGGATAGGACAAAGGGGAATGGTTTGAAGTTGAAAGACGGGAGATTGAGATGAGAACTTAGGAAGAAATACTGTCCTTTGAGGGTGGTGAGGCCCTGGTACAGGTTGCCCAGAGAAGCCGTAGCTGCCCCATCCCTGGAAGTGCTCAAGGCCAGTTTGGATGTGACCTTGAGCACCCTGATCCAGTGGGAGGTGCCCCTGCCCACGGCAGGGGGGTTGGAACTGGATGGGCTTTGGGTCCCTTACAAATCAAACCATTCCATGCCTCTGATTTAGAGGAAGGAACATAGGGATGGGGTTTGCTGCACTGCCTTGAGTAGCACTGGCAAAAAGACATCAAGCTGTCTCTACCTGGATCTGCTTGGTGTAAAATGAGCACAGCATGATGTGAGAATCACAGCATCAAGAACTGACTTTACAGGAGGTGTTCATGGCCAAGATGGATGAGAATTTGGGCAACCTGACCCAGTGGAAGGTGTCCCTGCCCATGGCAAACAGGTTGAAACTGGATGGGCTTTGAGGTCTCTTCCAAACCAAACCATTCTATGATTCTATGAAATCCGCACCAAAAGACTTTTAAACCTTGAAAACATCTTGGAAAACAGCTTTTTGCTCGGAAAAAAGAACAAATCCAAGTTGCTGTGCAGAACTGGTGCATTACATCTCCACAAGGGCTTTGTCCAGCTGGAGCCTCCAGTGTCGTTGTCTTCCCAGGGGGATAATGCCACAGGAAAACTGATTGCATTTTTCCTGAGTTTCTCACATCATAACCAGCTTAATAGGATTTTTACAGCCTTGCAGCTCCACTCTTCCCTGCCCCTTCAACACAAAAAATGCTGCTGACGTATACGGGACTATTCCTATGATCAAGTCATGCAAGATTTGGCTCTTAATGTTTATTTAATTTACTACTTGTCCCCAGTCTTCCAAAAGATTTCTTTTTGAAGGTCATAAAACTAACAAACTGTATATCCAGTGTTTTGAACAAAACCAGAGTGTTTCTAGGGAAGAGAACTTATCATGCAGGCAAGGGGTCCCACAACCCCACACTGGCTGCAACCAAAACGACGAGTTTTAACAAGGCCAAGTGTCAGGTCCTGCACTTGGGACACAACAATCCCATGCAGCGCTCCAGGCTTGGGGAAGAGTGGAAGGAAAGCTGCCTGATGGAAAAGGACCTGGGGGTGTTGGTTTGCAGCAGCTGAACATGAACCAGCAGTGGCCCAGGTGGCCAAAAAGGCCAACAGCATCCTGGCTTGGATCAGAAACAGTGTGGCCAGCAGGAGCAAGGGAGTCATCCTTCCTCTATACTCGGTGCTGGTGAGGCTACACCTCAAATCCTGGGTTCAGTTTTGGGCCTCTCACTACAAGAAGGACATTGAGGGGTTGGAGCACGTCCAGAGAAGGGAATAGAGCTTGGGAAAGGGTTGGAAAATAGGTTTAAAAGACAGGTAGATGAGGTGCTCAGGGATCTGGCTCCGTAGTGGACAGATCAATGATCTCAAAGGTCTCTTCCAACCAAATGATTCCATGAATCTATGATTTGTGCCTCTCCCCAGCGCTATCCAGGTTTGCATGTGCCTGATTCCAAACCTGAGTCTGCTGCAATAGTTCATCCAGCTATTCCCTTTTGATGCTGATGGGACAATAACTTATTTATACATCATCAAGTATTTCGTGATGCCACCATTCTGGAGAATTAATTCACTGGTATCTTGTTTGAAGCCTAAGCCACCATCTTTTTCAATTCTACAGTCATTATCTATTCTATATGTAAACCCATTGTCTTATAATGTGCATTATATCTACTCTAACATAGAGCAAATTATCTGCACCACCTTCAAACCATGCTTAATACACAACTAAGTCCTGTCACTAATTTTCCTCACCACTCTCAAAACCTGCTTATACCTTCAGCATTCAGAAGAGACTTAAACAAAAGCATGATAAACTCTAGGATGGAAACCTCAAAGCCCCATTATCACATCAGAGAACTCAGTGGAAGTGCTCCAAATAACCATAAAATTCTATTTTAATATGATAACTATGTGATAATGACACTAAACAAGGTAAAGCCTGGGGAGGCTAGGAAGAGGAAAGTGGCTGAAGACAGAGATAAAGTGAAATATGCAACTAGTATAATAATGATTATAAGATCATAGAATAACAGAATGGTTTACATTAGAAGGGACCTTAAAGACCATCCAGTTCCCACCCCCTGTCATGGGCAGGGACACCTCCCACTAGACCAGGCTGCTCAAAGCCCCATCCAACCTCCAGGGAGATGGCCTCCACAGCTTCCCTTGGCAACCTGTGCCAGGGCCTCACCACCCTCACTATGAAGAATTTCTTCCTAATGTCTAATCTAAATTTTTCCCTTTCCAATTTAAAGCCATTCCCCCTCATCCTATCACTACAGGCCCTTCTAAAAATCACAGTATCGAAGTATCACAAGGTTGGAAAAGACCTCTGAGATCATCGAGTCCAACTTATGACCCAACACCAACACCTACTTGACATTTAAACCATGGTACTAAGTGCCTCATCCAATCTGTTTATAAACACCTCCAGGGACGATGACTCCACCATCTCCCCGGGCAGCGCATTTCAATGGCCAATCACCCTTTCAGTGAAAAAATTTTTCCTAATATCAAGCCTAAACTCCCCTGACAAAAATGCCCTCCCCAGCTTTCCTGGAGCCCCTTCAGGCACTGGAAGGCTGCTCTAAGGTCTCCCTAGAGCCTTCTCCAGGCCGAACAACCCCAAATCTCTCAGCCTGTCCTCGTAGCAGAGGTGCTCCAGCCCTCGGATCATCTCCGTGGCCTCCTCTGGAACAGCTCCGACAGTTCCATATGCTTCTTATGTTGGGGATTCCAGAACTGGACACAGGACTCTAAATGTGGTCTCACAAGACCCTCCCTCACCCTGCTGGCCACACTGCTTTGGATGCAGCCCAGGACACGGTTGGCCTTCTGGGTTGCGAGCACACACTGCCTGCTCATTTTGAGCTGCTCATCAATCAACCCCATCAAGATCTTGATGTACTACTTCTCAAAAATAGAATTAAAATTATCCCCAGTGTCAGCAAGGCCACCAGGCAAACTCACATGGATTTTTCCTGCCAAAGAGGAAGAGAAAGGCTTTGTCTGGGTTTCTCGTTCTGAGGGCTGACAGTGATGGATTGGAAAGTTCCAGCACCAGCATCCATCTCCATTTCCCTACCCGCAATGGCATTTTGGGCCAGAGCTGGGGGCGGGGGGAGCAGGTTACCTGTCCCACTGCTCAGGTTGCTCTTGAATGTCTGAGTGGTCCTCGTTTTGTCTCACAAACCACCTGGAATTCAAGGCGCCATACTTTAAAACTTGATATTAAATGTCATCCATTTAACTGGAGCTCTTAGGGAAGAGATACTGCTCAGTGACCCACATTAACAAAGAGGCGGAAAACTGCAGGGTTGTGAGTTTGTTTGCAGGCAAAAGAAAAAGAAGGAAATGATTATTAACGACAAATGCTTCCTATTCTTCGCAGCAACATCGCCTGTGCCTCTGCAGACACCGACTGGGAAGAAGCTGCTACCGGTACAGACCCGACACACTTACACAACACAAATTAGCCTGAATTCAGGGCTAAAAGCCCTTCTGAAATGAAAACAAGGTATTGTTTTGCATTAGGACTTATGAGGACAGGCTGAGAGAGTTGGGGTTGTTCTGCCTGGAGAACAGAAAGCACCAAGGAGACCTTAGAGCAGCCTCCAGTACTGAAAGAGGCTCCAGGAAAGCTGGGGAGGGGCTCCTTATGGAGGAGCACAGGGATAGGACAAGGGGCATCAATTTTAAACTGAAAAAGGAGAGATTTAGATTAGATATTAAAACTAAATGTTTTCCTGTGAGGGTGATGAGGCACTGGCACAGGTTGCCCAGAAAGTCATGGCTGCCCCATCCCTGGAGGTTTTCAAGGCCAGGTTGTATGAGGCTTTGAACACCCTGATCCAGTAGAAGGTGACCCTGCCCATGGCAGTGGGGTTGGAACTGGATGGGCTTTGAGGTCCCTTCCAACCCAATGATTCAATGATTCTATGAACCAAACTAGCAGGGCTGAGAGCAAAGCCATGGTGCTGGCACCACAATGCTCCACACACCCCTCAGAACAGATGTCACTATTTTGGCACAAAGCATTTCTTTTCCATAACAGTAAGTTTGCAAAAACTGTTTGTTTTGAGAAAAAATGCACTGCAGCAGATCGAGAAGACAAACAGGCGAGGTCAGGAGAGGACCAGAACTTCTCTAAGAACGTAAGCCAGTTATTGTTTTCTGAACTAGTGACAAGTAAACTGATTTTTGTTCGCCATCCTCATGTTTTAGCAACTCTAATTCCTCCTATTTTTAAAATACTCCATCTCCAAAAGCAGGGGTGGTCTGGAAAGCATCAAGACAGCATTAAAAAGAAAAAGAAAGCATAAAGCTGTGATCACTTAGAATTTTCTGGGCTTCTTCTGTCCACATATTGCCAAGTGTCATCACGGACAACCCCAGTGAACTCCACAGGCGTGCACCAGTCCCAAACACTTGGCATCGCTGAAAGCTCTGGCTCAGGTCCCGACACACAAATGGGCAACACAAGAGACGGAAGAGGAGATGATCTTACGTTCACACTCCTCGACGTCCAGGTTGAACTGCTGCAAGGCGCCCAGCGTCAGCTGCCGCACTTCGGCCTCCAGCAGGAGCTGCATCAGCGAGGTGGAGAGGTGTTTGCATGCTGACATGCACGCCGTCTGCGCCACCTTCCCCTGCAGGAGAAAAGGCACACTCAGTAAGGCCATCCAGTACAAAATGGAAGATGAACTTTAGACCAGGACTCTCCACTCCATTCTCTTTAACACCTCCCATCTTCTAAGGGACCTTCACGTAGAGCTCAATCTCAAAACATGTTTCAAGGCAATCACCTTTAAGGACTCCCTATTGCTGCTTTTCAGGTGCAGAGTGCTTGGGAGCAGCTCAAATCCAGGAGAACCTTGGGACACTTAGAACTCTAAGCATCTCTCATCATCACATCCTAATGTAGAGAAGACAACGTACCATATTTTATTCAACATCCTATATAAGATTGCGTGGAGCAACCTTGAAGATAGATCAAGTTAGTGATAATGACAATTCTAAACTCCAGCCTACAAATAAAGCAATGTCTATGTTGTCCCAAGACAGGAATTTCAAAATCCCTTTCCAACAGCAGAGGCTTGTACCATATCCAACCGTATCCCAGGCTGCATCAAAACAAATGTGGCCTGCTGGGCAAGGGAGAGGGTTCTGCCCCTCTACTCCGCTCTCATGACACCCCACCTGGATTCCTGTGTCCAGTTCTGGAGCCCCCCGCATAAGAAGGAAATGGAACTGCTGGAATGGGTCCAGAGGAGGGTTACAAAGATGATCCAAGAATTGGAGCACCTCTCCTATGAGGACAGGCTGAGAGAATTGGGGAGACCGTAGAGCAGCCTTTCAGTACCTGAAGAGGCTACAGAAAAGCTGGGGAGGGACTTTCTACACAGGTCTGGAGTGACAGGATAAGGGAGAATGGCTTTAAACTGGAAGGGGAAAGATTTAGATTAGACATTAGGAAGAAATTATTCATGATGAGGGTGGTGAGGCACTGGAACAGGCTGCCCATATAAGTGGTTGCTGTCCCACTCCTGGAGGTGTTCAAGGCCAGGTTGGATGTGGCCTTGAGCAGCCTGGTCTGGTGGGAGGTGTCCCTGCCCATGGCAGAGGGGTTGGAACTGGATGGGCTTTAAAGTCCCTTCCCACTCCATGATTCTATGTAACCTCACAATAATATTTCTGGATGATGGTGCTACCACGCAACCAGCTTCAAGCATGAGATTATGTTTTCAACTGCACACAAAAGGCTTTAACACGCTTTCTTGGAAACAAGGAGCGGCTTTGGAGATCTCACCGACTTTTTACATGCACTTTATTTAAACTGGGATTAACACAAGAAAGTTACGCGGCGTTTCAAGTGAAGTTTCATTACCGCCGCACAGAGAGACGAGCAAATGCTTGATGTATGAGTTGGGAAGTGTTTTTACCAGCTTTGCAAAGTTGGTTTGGATCTCCAGGCCATATTCATCCTCAGCAGGAGGGGAAATAAAGCATTTTGTATTTAAAAAAAGAGCAGATCTATGAATTATGGGGCAGGGTACTTCATCTCCACTCTTCATTGCCGCTCCCAGGCTCCAGGAGGTTTCATTACTCACCTCCAAACAAACACCTTCACCAAAATTAAGATGAAGCATAGCAACCATAAAGTTTAGCAGAGCCCCGGGTGTTTTCTTGCTTTCCATTATTTACTTCTGCCCCTCTGACACATTTGGTTATTTAAAACGCCTCTCGTATCAATTCCTCATCCCTGACCGCAGCGGGAAGCGCGCTGCTACCCGAACATGATTTTTCTTCATTATATCTAACAGACACCTGAGTTTTTGCTTTGTCTGAGTACTTTTGAAGTGTTATTGAGCAGAAGACTGATACAGAAGCAGAGGATGAGAAAGCAAAGCTCTGAAGCCATGCCCTCAAACCCTACTCATGGTGGGCTCTGAGGACACGGCTCCTTACCCTTCTTACCCTGCAGTCAGTTTGCAGATGACACAAAACTAGGTGGGATCTGCTCAAGGGCAGGAAGACTCTGTGGAGGGATCTGGACAGGCTGGATCCATGGGTCGAGGCCAAATTGTATGAGAGTCAAGAAGGCCAAGTGCCGAGTCCTGCACTTAGGTCACAACAAACTCATGCAGTGCTCCAGGCTTGGGGAAGAGCTGCTCGAAAACTGCTGGAGGAAAAGGACCTGTGGGTGTTGGTGGACAGTGGCTGAACATGATTCAGCAGTGGCCCAGGTGGCCAAGAAGGGGAAGAGAAGACTGAGGGGAGCTCATCGCTCTCTGCAGCTCCTGAAAAGGAGGTTGTAGTGAGGTGGGCTCTGGTCTCTTCTCCCAAGTATCAAGTGACAGGATGAGAGGAAATGGCCTCAAGTTGCTTCTGGGAAGATTTAGACTGGATACTGAGAAAAATGTATTTACTGAAAGAGTGGTGGAGCACTGGAAGAGGCTACCCAGGGCAGTGGTGGAGTCTCCATCCCTGGAGGGGTTAAAAAATGTGTAGATGTTGCACCTGGGGACATGGTTTAGTAGACACGGTTGTGTGGGGCTGATGGTTGGACTTCATGATCTTAGAGGTCTTTTCCAACCTTGGAAGAGCACAAGAAAATTCCAACGAGTAGTTCCTGCTTGCACATCAACAAGAGTTTGCATAAAGGCTTGCAACCCTCAGAGAAGCCTACGAGATGTTCACTGCCAGGTGAAGTCAAAAGTAAAACTCCAAAGAAGGTTTTATGCCCCGTCAACAAAAATTTAAGAGGAACAACCTTCCTGCAAATCCAAGCAAGGGTCAGATCAGCACATGTGGAGGCACCTAAAGGGTTACCTACGCCTACAAGAGCAGCATCAAACAGGCCTGCCCTGGTGCACGCATTCCTCTGGCCAGACAGGCTTGCCCGAATAAAGAGTGAATGACAAGTGACACCAGGAGGGCGTGAAGAAGAGCAAATAATTGAGATGAAATGTCAACTTAATAGGCCGAACATGAAGAAGACAGGATGGAAAAAGTAATTTAATCATCAGGGCTTGACAGCCCAACAAGTCTGCTGAGTCTTAACCACGAAAGCAGAGTGGAAGTGGTACTTTAGGACATTCTTTGTGATTATTTTCTACTGCGATTCGTTGCAGAGATGGTAAAGGGGATCCAACTGCCAAGCACAAGAGCAGCTTTTCGCTCAGCCTTCCCTCCTCCTCCTCCTTTTTTTCTCATAGGATTTGGTCGGGTCCAAAACATTTTTCAGGTGCAAATGTGTGCTCTTTGAAAACTTCGAAGTGAAATCTTCTCATTACAGCTGAGAACCTAACATTTTATTCCCATTATTCTTAAGGTTTAAATACTTGAAAATCATTCTATTTTACAAAAGATTCAGTCTTTCATCTTAGATCATAGAATCATAGAATGGTTTCAGTTGGAAGGGACCTTAAAGATCATCCAGTTCCAATGCCTCTGACATGGATCAGGTTGCTCAAAGCCCCATTGGATCAATTATGCAAAATTATATGGTGGATTTTGCCTCTGAATTGTACTTTTATCCCAGTTGAATATCATGGCACACAGGATGAGAAGGTCCCAACCCATGCTGGGCACATGCATCCATCCTTCAGTGGTGCAAGGGACAAATCTGGATCATGATAAACCTAGAATCATGGAATGGTTTGGGTTGGAAGGGACTTTAAAGCACACCAAGTTCCAACCCCTCTGCCATGGGCAGGGACACCTCCCACTGGATCAGGTTGCTCAAAGCCCCACCCAACCTGGCCTTGAACACCTCCAGGGATGGGGCAACCACCACTTCTCTGGGCAACCTGTGCCAGTGTCTCACCTACTTCATCATGAAGAATTTCTTCCTACTGTCTAATTAAAATTTAAGAACATAAAGATATCTGACATTACTGGATGAAAGACAAACATATATATGGGTATTTTTTTCCACTTTTTAAGCATTAATCCATTTTTGCTTATATTTACTCCAAGAGAGCCTGGAGACAAAACAGGGGTTTAAAACATTGTGTTAAATGTCTCGCTAGCAAAATGCAGGCACTACCAGGGATGACCAGCAGCTCACTCCTTCCCTGATTTTATGGTTTTCAGTCTTATTTATAAGACTGAACTAAATCCTTTCCTGTCTCACCCCTGCACTCAGCACAACAAATGCCCACTTACAACAGTTCCTTAGAAGATCAGGAATGGCTTACACACATCAATTTTAGACTTTTCCCCCATAAATACAGTGTGATATCTGCTTGATAAGCAGCTGCTGTTGACAGGAGAAAATCCAGTGCCAGGACACCGATATATCACTACAATTAAGCTGTTGCTGCAAGTGAAGAAGGTTGCTTGTATTCACATTTGCGATGATATCAAGTACAGAGGAGGCCACAAAGATGATGCAAGGGCTGGAGCACCTCTGCTGAGAGAGTTGGGGTTGTTCAGTCTGGAAAAGAGAAGGTTCCAAGGAGACCTTAGACCAGCCTTCCAGTACCTGAAAGGGCTCTAGAAAAGCAGGGGAGGGGATATTTTCAAGGATCTGTAGTGATAAGACAGGGGAGAATGGCTTTAAATTGGAAGAGGGAAGATTTAGATTAGACATTAGGAAGAAATTCTTCAAAAGAGGATGGTGAGGCACTGGATGCCTGGGATTCAGATGTCCACAGGGTATGAGCAGCATCCAAAACCCTCTCTGCATCATAGAATCATAGAACGATTTGTGTTGGAAGAGACCTTAAAGCCCACCCAGTTTCAACACCCCTGTCATGGGCAGGGACACCTCCTGCTAGACCAGGCTGCTCAAGACCCCATTCAGCCTGGCCTTGAACACCTCCAGGGATGGGGCAGCCACAACTTCTCTGGGCAACCTGTGCCAGTGTATTACCATGCTCACAGAAAATCGTATTTTCCTAAGATCTCATCTTAGTCTCCCATCTTCTATGGAAGGGGGGGAGTGGAACTGGATGATCTTTAAGGCCTCTTCCAACCCAAACCATTCTATGATCCTACATCCCCAGACCACAATGTGCCCATCTTAGCTGTTTGGCTTTTATTTACCAGGGAGGCTGACTTCATAGTTTTCTTTTCCCCCTTCCCCTGTTCATTTTTCAGCTTTCCTGCAGTGCTGGAAGAGCTCCTGTTCACCCCAGGGTGCCCGCCCGGCACACTGACACGCAGAGCTGAGCCCATGACAGATGTGTTTTCCACCAGCCGCACCTCCCTCCCAAAATCATTAAGTGCACCACCCACAGCAGCGGTGTCAGGACATGTGCCTTGGCACAGAGATGGAACTGTTTGCCTCTGAGATGTCATCCCTGGACGTTGCTGCTCCTAGAAACCCCCCCAGTTCAGAGGAGCCGCTGTGCTCAGCAGGGACGGTTCAGACCTCGTGCTAATTACCCTGATGATTTTTGTGAGCATGTGGTGGAACCAGTGGCACTCCCAAAGGCTCTCCCCATGCCAGCGCCCCAAGGAATTCATAGAATCAAAGAACGGTTTGAATTAGAAGGGACCTTTAAGATTATCCAGTTCCAATCCCCTGCCATGGGCAGGGACACCTCCCACTAGACAAGACTGCTCTGACGCAACGAAGGGACACCTACCAGAGAACATTTCCATGGGCTACTCCCCCTGTACCTCACCAAGTCAATCACATTTCAGGAGATAAGACAGGACCTCTGGACAGACTCCTTGTGGCCACGCCAACCAGCAAAAGGACAAAGTCAAAACTCTTGAAGCTCTTCCAAAGACACAATGAAGGGGAACCTACCAGAGCACATCTCCGTGGGCTACTCCCCATGGACCCCACCAAGCCAATCACACTTCAGGAATCTGCCAGGATATCCAGACAGGCTTCTTGTGGCCATGTCAACCATCAGAAGGGCAGATCAGCCAAGAAATTGCCTCTTTTAATCTGTATTTCATCCTTGGACAGCAGATTGAAGCCTTTGTGTTCCCAGGAGGACGGGCAGCCACCACGAGGGAGGGTAGAACGGAGGCTCCAAAGCCAGCGCTGCTCACGGTAGCACGCTTGTTTGAAAACAGCCAATATGTTAACAATTAGGGAAAGGAAACACTGAAAGGCTGCCTTGTTAATTAAGGAACTCACTATCAAAGGACTCATTAAAAGCTACTGAAATGGAATGGTTGTTAAAATAAATACCCATTAATCTTAACGTACAATCAGGAATCCACTGCTGCTACCCACCTCGTGGTGGGGGGAGAGAAGCTCCTTGCACACGCCTACCGCTGTGGTCATGGCACGAGTGGACAATGGCCACCAACCAGAGGGGCCCAGAAGAGACCTCAGCAGGTTGTCCACCCGTCCCACCACCTCGCAGGAGCACGTCTGGCTCCATTAAGGAAGAACCTGCTGGTGCCTCCAGCTTTTTGCTTGGGCAAAATGAGGTGTGATGTGGTCACTGCAATCCAAACAGAAGTTCATTTCCACCAAACCCACCAAAGAATTAATACACTATTTCCATGAAAAATAAAGCCTGACAGGTTTCAAATGGTCTACGAATTTCCAATTATTTTTATTTGTTGCCAATGATAGAATTTCTTTTTTGATCTGCAACCACCATTGCTATTGATGTGATTGAGTATACTCAGAAACACAAAACTGGCCTACAGACAAGACTTCAGAGCAGCCTTCCAGTACTGAAAGGGGCTCTGGGAAAGCTGGGGAGGGGCTCTTGATCAGGGAGTGAAGGGATAGGATGAGGGGAAACGGTTTTCAGTTGAAAGAGGGGAGATTGAGATGAGATCTTAGGAAGAAATGTTTTCCTGTGAGTGTGGGGATGCACAGGTTGTCCAGAGAAGACATGGCTGCCTCTTCCCTTGAAATGCTGAAGGCCAGGTTGGACGAGGCTTTGAGCAACCTGATCCAGTGGAAGGTGTCCCTGCCCGTGGCAGGGGATTGGAACTGGAAGGGCTTTCAGGTCCCTTCCCCTGTAGTTGTGGCACTAGTTGAGCTGCCAAGATGACTGGATGATCTCAGAGGACTTTTCCAACCTCAGTGATTCCATGACCATTCTTACTACACAACAGCTTTGTTCAAGAGACAGCTTTCCACGACTGAAATATCTCAGTCTCACCATGCAAACATACCAGGAGCAACCCCTTAAAGCAGAGCAAACTAATTTTGAGTGAAATCTGTCTCATGCAGAGACCAACTCACCTGAAAAGTTGATGGCATCTGAACAGCGAAAAGCACAGTTACTCTAACCAAAATGGAAGGTCTCAAACCTCTGCCTGAAGCATGACTGCTTTCAAACTCATGTGAAAGTCATATCTGGAGGTGTTGAAGGCCAGGTTGGATGGGGCTTCGAGCAACCTGGTCTAGTGGAAGGTGTCCCTGCCCATGGAAGGGGGATTGGAACTGGATGATCTTTAAGGTCCCTTCCAACACAAACCATTCAATGACTCTATGATTCTACGGAAGCTCAGCACAAGCCCATCTGTAAGTGGCTGCCTGCCAGGGGTATTTAAAAGGATCGACAGGGTGTCATTTTCCGAAGTAAACATTTACCACTTCGATTCTATTTTGAGCATTACAGGGAAACCAGGCTGTCACAGATACGGCAGCAAGACAAACATATGGCAAAGCTGAGCTCCCTCCCAACAGAAGCTCAGAGGCATCCACACAAATAGAAAAGAGAGGGAAATAAAAGCGCAAATACAGCAATTATCCTCACCACAAAAAAAAAACAAAAAAAACCCCAGCCAGTTCAGCCTGACACAAACCCCCTCACATTCCAATAAAAGAGGAAGAAATGCAACTGTTCGGCTGTGTTGAAGATGCCCAAGGTCAAAAGCTGGAGACTATTTTGGCTGAAGTCAAGGCTCTGTTCATTCAGAGCAGCACAGTAGAATCCAGTTCCAACCCCCCTGCCATGGGCAGGGACACATCCCACCAGACCAGGCTGCTCAAGCCCCATCCAACCTGGCCTTGAACACCTCCAGGGAGGGGGCAGCCACAACTTCCCTGGGCAACCTGGATCAGGGTCTCATCACCATCATTGTGCAGAATTTCTTACTGCCATGGTGGCCATTTGGCAGCCTCCCCCTAGCGCTAGATTATCAATTTTTGACATTCAAATGCATTTCAGAGAGACCACTGCAAGCGACCTCGAGCAGCAGACTGAGGAAGGATGGTGCTGTAGGTTCAATGCAACCCTTGGAGAGGACGGCGACCCATGAACCTGCTGGATGGGCTTAGACAAGGAAATCAGCTTGATGCTCCTCCATTTTCTCCTCCTAACATCTCAACACTTGGGTCTCCAGAAAGACGATTCATGTCTGGAAAAGACATCAAGACCCTGCAACAAGAGGTGCTAAGGACAAAACGTGGTGCTCTGACAGTGGAGGCATCTCATAGAGTAGAATCATAGAATGCTTTTGGTTGGAAAAGACCTTTAAGATCATTGATTCCAACATTGATCCAGTCCTGTTAAGTCCACCACTAGATCCCAGTCTCAGCCTGAAGCAGAACTAAAAGAGTAAATAACCTGCATGTAATGAATCTCTATACATACACAAGAAGTAGCCCTGATTTTTCTTGATTTGTGCCCCCTGACTCAGATTGAGGATCCATCCTGGTCCTCATGTCCACATACTGAGACCTCCTGAGTTAACTTGACACAAACCAGAGCCGTGGCCCGACCTTGATCACAGCGCACGGCTCCACGACTGGAAAGAACACAAACATAAAAAAAAATAGATGACATATTTCATCCTCCTCTTTTTGTGGCTTCTATTTTCTTTTGTATTCGCTTTGGGAATAGCATTCTTTCCATTGGGAAGAGTCTGATTTTCCATTAAATACAAAGCAGCTGCCATTTTGGAAACAAGAAGTTGATTAAATACAGATTTTTTTTTCATTTTTTCCCCTAACGAAGAGCTCGAACCACACTTCTTTCCACTGGTTTATCAGGGTAAAGCATCTGCCAACTGTGGCAGCAAGAAGACTTAGAGAGGGTGAATGGAATTGTTTCATCTTTGCTATATAGTTTTAAGTGATAATTCGATGTTATAAATAAAAGGAGAAAGATCTCAAGGCTTGGAGCACAGCACAATGCACTCATTCTCGTGATGGAGCCCTCTGGCACATTGACACCAAGGGTTCCTCACCCTTCCCATACATAGGGATGGGCCGGATTCCCTGCTTACGCAGATTTCTGCTTGCCAAGGTGCCACAGGAAGGGTCGGCACGTTGCCGTGACGTATGACCGTCTGCTGCAAACCCAACTCACGCATGACTTAAGGCCCAGATGTTGAACAGACTGGAAAAAAGGACGAGATGAGAACATAAAAACCAAACCCGCCTACTCCATTTCCACTCCATAAGCCGCCAGCACCCAATTTAGGAGATATTTTCTCTTCCAAGTGAACCGGATTATGGAGTGACCAACACAAGCGAGAACAAGTAGAGAACTTCAGCGTGTTTTATATTTTTCCATAAAACTGACTCATAAATTACGTTTCTACTTCCATAGAATCATAGAACGGTTTGGATTGGAAGGAACATTAAAGTCCTCCAGTTCCAACCCCCCTGCCTTGAGCAGGGACACCTCCCACTGGATCAGGCTGCTCAAGACCCCATCCAACCTGGCCTTCAACACCTCCAGGGATGGGACATCCACAACTTCCCTCGGCAACCCCTGCCAGTCCCTAACCACCCTCACAGAGAAGAATTTCTTCCTAATGTCAAATCTAAATTTTCCCCCTTCCAATTTAAAGCCATTTAAAGCCAAGAGTTTGGACATTTAGATGTTATAGTCAAAAAACACAGAGAAGAAAAACAGAGATGCTAAAAGCTGTAGAAATTACTGTTACCTTGTATTTTAATTAATTCCTTGGGCTCTCCTTATGGATTGTCCTTCAAGAAGCCAAATGAAGAAAGACTACGGAGATCATGAGAAAACCACAGGGTCTGCTCTTTTAAATCTTCACTTCTAGAGACCAGGCTGGATAAGGCTTTGAACAACCTCATCCAGTGGAAGGTGTCCCTGCTCACGGCAGGGCAGGTGGAACTGGATGGGCTTTGAGGTCCTTTCCCAAACCCAAACCATTCTATGATTCTAAATGCTTTGCTTCTCTTTCTTGTTATTACATTTAACCTAGTCTGTAACATCCAGGGAGAACATATCTCTGCATGCACTCCCTATGGTTGTCAAGAAACATGTTCTTAATTGCAGTCACTTCAAGTATACCAATAGCTCTGAACTGCCCTCACACAGCTACAGGCTCTGAATGATAGCATGAGGTCCCAACACTTCTCCGAGCAACCTCATGTGATCTCTGCATTAGCACCCCAAAGGACATTGCGTTTGCACGTTGGGCTCCTCCAGGGCAGGTGGGTCTCATGGAGGGGCTCTCTATCAGGGAATGCGGGAATATAATGAGGGGGAATGATTTTAAGCTGAAAGAGGGGAGATGTAGATGAGATATGGTTTAGTAGTGGACAGGTGCGGTTGGACTTGGTGATGTCAAAAGTCTTTTCCAACCAAGAAATTCTATGATTCTATGAGATATTAGGAAGAAATGTTCTACTGTGAGGGGGGGGAGGCACTGGCACAGGTTGCCCAGAAGTCATGGATGTCCCATCCCTGGAGGTGTTCAAGGCCAGGCTGGATGGGGCTTTGAGCAACCTGATTCAGTAGAAGCTGTCCCTACCCATGGCAGGGGGGTTGGAACTGGACGGGCTTTGAGGTTGCTCCCAACCCGAACCATTCTATGATTCTATGATATCTGGGGGCTTTCAAAGCAGACATTGTGTTAATCAATGTTCTTTAGCACGTTCACAACTAAAGAGAAGCCGTACAACACGCCAGCTTGGCAGCGCATGAAATAAGAAGGAAGTAGATAATTGTAATGTCTATTGTTTAATTTAAATATGAGCCTAAGGGGTGAATAAAATTCTCATACTTCAACTTCTGTTTGGGTTTTTGGAAGGTAGAGGCTGGGATTCTGCTGCAGGAAGCAGCAGGCATTTTTGGATTCCTTCCGCTGAGGATGGATTTTTGGCTGCCAAATTCCCTGTACCGCACATTGGATTCTTTGTGTAAAACTAAGCACAAAACGACTCGATAAATCTACGTTTATAAAACAAAAATGAAAGCCAAGCGTGCCAAGGTGACTACACAAAGGGAAGCAAGACCTAGGGAAGCGTGCACACCCTGGTTTAAAGGATTTATGGGACTGGGCATTTGAGTTTCAATTAATTTTCAAAGTGCTGAAAGCAGACAAGAAAACCATGTAATTACAAGATAACTTGGCTTACCCGGATTCGAGTTAACTAGCGCTCCCGGGTTAATCAGAGGTCAGCCCTTGCCCCAGCCAACAACGCTAAATCCACCCAATTTGAACACTTTGCTCCTTGCTGTAAAGCAACCATTAGTTCTTCTTCCAACTCCATCATTGTGGGAAGCGTTTGGGATTTGGGAGACACTTGAGAAGACCGGGAAAGGAATTTGCAGCCACGAGACCACAGCGAGGTGGACAGCAAGGGACTACACAGCCACGCAAGTCACCAGTCCATCTTCTTCCCTCGTTTTAAGGACATTTTGCTCAATTTTCGGGCAAAGCTGGTCTGAGCAATCCCTCAGGGGACTCAGATCATCTCTGGAGAGCAGAAGCAGCCCCTTAAGGACCATACGAAGAGAGTGATGAAGTTGATCCAAGGTCTGTGCCCCACATGAAGACAGGCTGGGAGAATTGGGGTTGTTCAGCCTGGAGAAGACAAGACTCCAGGGAGACCTTACAGCTGCCTTCCAGTACTTAAAGGGGCTACAGAAAAGCTGAGGAGGGGCTCTTGATCAGGGAGTGCAGGGACAGGATGAGGTTTTGAGCTGAAATAGGGGAGATTGAAATGAAATCTTTAGGAAGAAATATTTTACTGTGAGGGTGACCAGAGAAGTCACGGCTGCCCCATCCCTGGAGGTGTTCAAGGCCAGGATGCGTGCGGCTTTGAGCATCCTAATGCTGTGGGAGGTGTCCCTGTCCATGGCAGGGGTCTGGAACTGGATGCTCTTTGAGGTCCCTTCCAACGCAAACCATTCTATGATTCTATGATACAAGGAGGATTTTGGACACTGCTAATGCCCTGTCCAAGTCTGCATCTCATGCAATTCTCCGCTATTTTTGATGTGTGTCCACATCTACAACACCAAGAAACTCCCAGGATCACGCACAATCAGACCTTTTAAGCTGCGTTACAATTCCTCCTTTGTCCTGCTATTTCATGCAATCAGATTTTTATTTTTCAGCCTCTTTTAGCCACATTAGTGATTTATTTCCAGCAATTAATCCAACTACCCAGAGAACAGAAAATCAGAAGAGTTAAAAGAAAAATCAGGGTCCATCACAGTTAAGAACAAAACCAACTAAGTGCAGGCTGGCAAAGTCCCACCATATAAAGGGATTACACCATTCCTGACCCTTTCCAAAGAACCTTCAGGTATTATTTTTCATTGATTTACCTTAATGAAATTAATGCACCCCTCTCCGTAGGAAGCTGACTCCATAGTTGTCTAGGCACTGGATTCAATTAAAGGAATAAATACATCCGGCTTCGAAACATGTTGAAAAACCAGAGGCAAGACCACTTTTTGCATCTATCTCGCTTAGGGTATGCCCTAAGGACACCAAGTTGGATGGGCGACATTCAACACCGCTCCTGGAAACCCATGGCCGTGGGGGATGCCCAAAACATCCCCGGTTGCTCCCCGAACCCCTCCCAGCAACCAGTTGGTGGCCTTGATGGAAGTTGGCCTCAAATTGCTTTAACAAAGCTCTTTCTTTCCAGAAACTGGCGTTGATTTGAGACCTTGATGTTGACTTAGAAACCCCCAGGTGCCCAGAGCCTGCAAATACTCAATGCTTAGCTGCTACTCTCAGTTTCCAGGAAAAGGGGTACAAGCATCCAACTGCAGCACGAAATATCAACACTTCCACAGCAGCTCAGCGTTAAAATGCAGAGCAGGGGTTAAAGGAGGGAAAGCAGAAGCTTGAGTAGAGGTTACGTCTCCGTGCTGGCTGCATCTTACACCGCACAACCACATCGAGCAAGGGTTGCACGGACAAAACCCACTGAGGCACAATTTGCTTGCACGTGCCTTGGCTTGCAGGCATGGGAATAGAGGAAACAAGGTAGCGCGAAAGCACTTTGTTTGCGATCTATCCAGCAGAAAGGCCGCAGCTTTTTTCTCCCGCACATGTAACAAGCAAAAATGATAACTAGAGGGGTTCGTTGAACCAGAAGGCAGGTACGAAAGGTCTCCTTTGCTCTCTTTGTGCTAATTGCCCTAATCTAAAGAGGGAGACAGAAAACTTCAAGAATCCACGCTATTTTCTGGATAAAATACTCCTCCACCACTCTAGCCGGAGGGAAGGCTTAATGATCCAAACACCAGGTTGGAGCACTTAGACCAGGAGGAACATCAGGCTGAAATCCCCATGGGAGATTTGTCTGAACAAAACACAGGGAGTGAGGGGGTGATTTCATAAAAGATCTTTTCTTTTTCAAGCAGAGGTTGAAGATTCCATCGTGCTTTCCCTAATAACAGGCATCTCCCCTAATTCACTGCACATTTAGGGATGCAGAGGAGGATAAAAGGAGCCAGTTAAATGCAACATGCTCTAAAAGCAATGATTTAGCAAGGCTACTGTAACAACATGAGCGTGACCAACATGTCTGGAAGGAAAGCCTTCTCCTCCGGTCTCTTATTTATCCTATTTATTTAAACTTCTCCTCCATCTTCTCCTTTCCTCCCTTCCAAGATGAAGGACCTTTTCTGGTTCAACTCGCCCTTTAACATTTGAGGTGTGAGCAGAGCAGACCAAATGCGCACGACACGCAGTCTTGTACTCACCGACATTGTAGAGTGGGCATCTACATCGCCCTACAGAGGACAACACAGGGAGTTGAAAGTCAAATGCAGAAGAGAGCAAAGCAACAGAGAGAAAGGTAGAGAGGTAGAGATCCACCATCGCCCGTAGGAGACTAAAACCCATCAATGCTCCAACTGAGGCACCGGTTGCTGGGCAGCTGGGGGAGTATTAAAAAAAAAAATATGGGCTCCTTGAACCTTCTCTAAGGATGACAAGGTCAGATTTATTGTTATTAAATACCCTCTGCAAGTCAACAACCACATGCCTCAGCTTTCCCACCTGTAAGATGGAGATGATGGATGTCAAATCCTAGTAAGCCTGGGACGGGGTTTTAGCAGGTAGTGCAGGGATAGGATGTGGAGGAACGGTTTAAAGCTGAAAGAGGGGAGATTGAGATGAGATCTTAGGAAGAAATATTTTCCTGTGAGGGTGGTGAGGCCCTGGCACAGGTTGCCCAGAGAAGTGGTGGCTGCCCCATCCTTGGTGGTGTTCAAGGCCAGGCTGGATGGGGCTTTAAGCAACCTGATGCAGTGGGAGGTGCCCCTGCCCATGACAGGGCGGTTGGAACTGGATGGTCTTTAAGGTCCCTTCCAACCCAAACTATTCTGTGATTCTATGAAATCCACAGACTTCACAGAACAGAAAAGTGGTTCAAAAAATTGCATGGGCTTTAAGGTCCCTTCCAATCCAGACCATTCAATGATTCCATGACTCTAAGTGACAGCAGGTGTCAGCTCAAGCAAGACTTGTTCAACTCTTCCAAGGGCAGGGAATATTATCTAATCACAGGCAGGATGTGTGCAAATGTAAAGGTGTCTTTAGTGTCTATATGGGGTCTTCATCATGGTTATATTCCACCTGGGTCATTGTCAATGCGGTCAAGGTTCTGGTTGGTGCAAAGTTCAAAGCATTTTATTTCCATGCACAGTGTCTTTCCTTTGAAAACATTATAGAGGGATCAAACTTTTTAAATCAAAACATCAGTAATCGTTCTATTTATAAAAAAAATAAACACTTCCAAAGCTCTTTCTATCACAGCGAGAGCTGCGAGAGCTGGCGTATTTATTTGGAACTGGGACAAGATGCCAATATGGTGATTGATGAAAAGTTGGACATGAGCCAGCAATGTGCGCTCGCAGCCCAGAAGGCCAACCGTGTCCTGGGCTGCATCAAAAGCAGTGGAACCAGCAGGGCCAGGGAGGGGATTCTGCCCCGCTATTCCACTCTTGTGAGACTCCACCTGGAGTCCTGCGTCCAGCTTTAGAATCACCAACATAAGAAGGACATGGAACTGTTGGAACAGGTCGAGAGGAGGCTATGAAGATGATCAGAGGGATGGAGCACCTCTGCTATGAGGACAGGCTGAGAGAGCTGGGCTGGTTCAGTCTGGAAAAGAGAAGAATCCAGGGAGATCTTAGAGCAGCCTTCCAGTACCTGAAGGGGCTCCAGGAAAGCTGGGGAGGACATTTTCCAAGGGCCTGGAGTGATAGGAGGCAGAATGGCTTTAAATTGGAAGGAGGGAGATTTATATTGGACATTAAGAAGAAATTCTTCACAATGAGGGTGGTGAGACCCTAGCATAGGTTGCCCACGGAAGTCGTGGCTGTCCCATCCCTGGAGGTGTTCAAGGTCAGGTTAGATGGGGCCTTGAGCAGCCTGGTCCAGTGGGAGGTGTCCCTGCCCATGGCAGGGGGGTTGGAACTGGATGGGCTTTAAGGTCCCTTCCTACGCAAATCATTCCATGATTCTATGAATAAGGCAAAACCAGAGCAGCTGTGGAGTTCACAACTGAAATCTGTGCCTCTCATCTGGCAAATATAAGCACAAAGAGAAAAACAAAAAAAACACCCCAACCCAAAAATCCCTCTGCAGGGAGTTCATGCTGAACCGCTCGGGCTGGTGGAGTTTGTTCAATTGCTGAAAGATTGCTTCCCCTTGCCGGGTCAGCGTCACCTCTTGACCTGCCCTGATTGCCTTCCAAAGGAGGTTATCGAGATACAAGACTAACAGAGGATTAAAGGAAACTTAAAATAAAAACAAAACACCCCCTCCCCTTCCCCCAACTCTGCTCCCCTCCCCCCAAAAACATCCTTGCTTTGTTAACCTGACAGTTCATGGTAGGTGTTGACACAACCCTCCATCTCCGAGCAGCTTAATATCAACAAATCAGTGTGTTTGGAGTAGCCCTGTCAGTGCCATTTACATTAACTTGTCCAACAAGAAATAAAAACAACAGTCGGCCATCAGAGACAAAAGGCTTTTTCAGTCATTCTTTTAAAAGTAAGATGCTGGAAATGTTAATTTTTGAGGCCATGGTCTTTTAGTTGTTGAAAACCAGAAACCACCTTTTTTTACTTCTTCTAGAAAAGCGTTTTTTCCTCTAAAATACTTTTTTCTTCTGAAATATTTTTTCTTCTGAAATATTTTTTCTTCAAAACTAGTTTTTTCTCCAAAAATATTTTTCTCCTAAAATACTTTTTACTTCCAAAATATTTTTATTTCTAAAATATATTTTTTGTTTTGAATTATTTTTTCTTCTGAACTATTTTAACTTCTAAACTATTTTTCTTCTAAACTACATTGTTCTTATAAAATTGTTCCTTTTCTTCTAAAATAATTTTTCTTCTAAAATTTTTTCTTCAAAAGTATTTTCTCTTCTAAAATATTTCTTTTCTTCTAAAATGATTTATCTTCTAAAATGTTTTTTCTTCTAAAGTATTTTTCTTCTAAAATATTTTTCTTCTAAAATACATCTTTCCCCAATTATTCTTAAAAATAAATAAGTACCGTCTTTTAAAGGAGCCCCAAGCATCCCATATTAAGAAGCTCAGCAGCAGCAGGCACTGACTCTCCCTGGTTAACACAGGAAAAGGGCAGCCCTGAAGCCAAAATGTTAATTATGCTTTGATTTCCACCAGCGGGTTATTTGCACGGAGACCTTTTTGGGCGTTTAGCAGAGCATTTTGGAATTGCGGCTCTCAACCACCATGAAAATTTCACGCAGTGGCGGAATGAAGCAAACCCCCATTCCCTTTGCCGTGAACTCTTCCTCCCTCACCCCGGCACATGCTGCACCCACCACCATGCTCAACCAGGGGCTTGGAGTCCTGAAGCAAAGCCTCAAAACCCAGATGGATTCCAGAGACTCCTAACATCAAGGGTTTTCCACCATCTCCCACAACGCCTCCTCTGATGCTCTAAAAGAATAAATAAAGATCGCAATTCCTTGTGGAACCCAAGAGAAAGTGGAAACTCCACAAGCGACAGGCTTTGGTCTGGGTTATTTTTCCTTCTTGAGCAGGGGGGCTGGACATGACGACCTTGTTACCCAGAAAAGCAGCAGATGCCCCACCACTGGACACATCCCAGGTCAGGGTGGACAGGACTCCGAGCGACCTGATCCAGTTGAAGATGTCTCTGGAACACCTCTGCTATGGCAACAGGCTGAGAAGGTTGGGGTTGTCTACCTGGAAAAGAGAAGGCTCTTGGAAGACCTTAGAGCAGCCTTCCCGTAACTAAAGGGGCTACAGGAGAGCTGGGGAGGGACCTCTTCCAAGGGCCTGTAGTGATAGGATGAGGGGGAACAAAGGCTTTAAATAGCCTTAGATTAGACATTAGGAAGAAATTCCTCATGATGAGGATGGTGAGAAATGGGCAAAGGTTGCCCAGGGAAGTTGTGGATACCCCCTCCCTGGAGGTGCTCAAGGGGCTTGGATAGGGCTTTAAGCAACCTGATCCAATGGAAGGTGTCCCAGGGGGGTTGGAATTGGATGGGCTTTGTGGTCCTTTCCAACCCAAACTGTTCCAGGACTCTATGGTTCTATGATTCTATGTCTCTGCTCATTCCAGGGGGGGTTAGACTGGATTACCTTTAAAGGTCCCTTTTAACCCAAACCATGCCACGATTCTATGATGTACAGAGGTCGACCCAAACCTCAATCATTCTGGGATTCACCACAATAAACAGAGGAAAAATTCGTCCTTGTGCATCCACAAAGGGAAACACAAGACCTAAACCTCAAAAGGTGGCTTGGAGTCACTTCTGCTCCTCTTCACCGCCTCTCTGAAACGTTGACTTGAGTCAACTGGACCTTTCAAGGGCATTTCATCTGCCTTGACCCCAGAAAGGTTTCCTGTAGACGAGCAGCCCCATCCAAGACAATAGGATTACTCACACCCATCACGTTAAGGAGCCACCTGCATTTTTGCACACTCAGGACTTTTGGCTCCATTCTATTACAGGACAGCACTTTTTCTTGGTGTAATTTTAGTGCAGTAACAGTCGACATGCCCAGGCTGAGCTTCTTTGATCAGCAGGAGAAGGTTTTTCTTGGTGTAATTACTGTCGTGACAAAAGGCAGGTGAGTAGCTCAGCTCGGGTCACTTAGTCATCTCCTCAGACTGCCACTCTTACCCTCTAAAAGCTGTTCCAATACTGGGAGAGCACTTTTAACTTCATTTAAATGTGTGTAAGTTTAGTCAACGTGAAGTAATCTGCTCTACCTTGACACTAGCTATCCTGCAATATTCTCTTGTACTTATAATTCACCCTTTCTGGAGGTAGTTCCTTTCCTTCTCAAAGCCTTCTCACTCTTTCATAGATTCATAGAATGGCTTGGTTGGAAAAGACCTTTGAGACCATCGAGTCCAGCCGTACCTCTCCACTATGAAACCAGATCCCTCAGCACCTCATCTACCTGTCTTTTAAAACCTCCTGGGATGGTGACTCCACCAAATCCCTGGGAGCCTCTGCCAGAGCCTGAAAACCCTTTCAGTGAAGAAATTTTTCCTGATGGCTAATCTGAACCTGCCCTGGTGCAACTTGAGGTCATTTCCTCTCATCCTATCGCCTGTCATTTGGGAGAAGAGACCAACACCCACCTCACTACAACTTCCTCTCTGGTAGTTGTAGACAGTTACAAGGTCTTTCTTTTCACCAAGGAAGCTCAGCTTCTATTTCTGGTCCTTTCACAAACCTCTCCATCATTTTTTTCTGCTGTGGGCTTCTACCCACTTTATCTCCTTCATTTGATTTAGCGAAGTGCAGCAACTTCAACGTGTTTCTAAATAGGACAATGGAAAAAGGCCCTTGAACCCTATAAGAACAAACCAGCAGAGACACCAAGAAGGCTGAGTGCCTTTTTGATCTACCTTGATTTTTTCTGACTTGTTCTCACCCAGTGTTGTCTGCAAGAGCACACGTGGGACCCATCAGCAATGATGGCATCTTCACAGCACTTCTCTAAAAGGAAGAAACTCCAATATATATTAAAAAAGAATCTCAAACCTACGGCTCCTGCAAACCACTGTCATAACTCAGTCAGCAGCCTCCCTTGTCTCACGGGACTATCAGGAGGAGCAGTGTCATGCAAAGCTTCGAAGATAAGGTGCCACATGTCTGCTCAGTGAACAGCACCAGCACATTTTAAGGCCAGGTTGGATGGGTCTTCGAGCAACCTGATCCAGTGGGAGGTGTCCCTGCCCATGGCAGGAAGGTTATAACTGGATGAGATTTGAGGTCCCTTCCAACCCAAACCATTCTATGATTCTATGACTTGGAAATGTATCTGCAGGTCCAGTAACAGGGATCGTTTGCAAAGAATCTTGAATGGCTATTAAGCTGAAAGTTGATGTATCTAAAATGCAGGTGGTCAGTGAATTATGATCCTACTTCTACGTGGTGGACTCTGATACTTCCCTCATTCATGTATCACAGTATCACAGTATCACAAGGTTGGAAAAGACCTTTGAGATCATTGAGTCCAGCCTATGACCCAACACCAACACCTACTCATCATCTAAAGTAGACTTGTAAATGCTTGAGGAGACTCTCACTGAAGCCAAACTTTTGGTAACCCATGAAATAGCTTGATTTAAAAATAGATTTGTCATTTCATAACACATGACTCTACTGGGCCCCACTTCCGTCACAGTCCATAAAGCTTGAGCACCCGTTTGCTTCAACAGCACCATCAGATTGTCCACACGCTTCTTGGAAGGAAAAAAAAGGAAATCAGTGGACATTGCTTACCGGGAGGTGGGTGAACACAGCAAATGTGCTGCGCAGAAAGCCAATGAGGTCTACAAGGTAGTCGCTGGCCTTGCTGCTCGGCTCCATGGCCATCCAGTCGTAGTCCGCCAGCTGCAAGAACTGGTCTATCTTCTGGTTCAGGTTAGTGTAAATCTCCTCCTCAGCAGCATGGCGGGCGTCCTGGGAAACAAGACCATGTCACATGGGATGGAGTATCCAAAATACAATTCTATAGGTAAGAGGACATGAGATTAGCCCAAATCTTAGCACTAAAGGCAGCAGAAGACAAAGCTCCCGTAGGCAACTACAGAGCTGCAGTGCTCTCAGTGGTGGGATGGGTTCCCTCAGGTCAGTTGAAGGAAAGGTCATAGAATCACAGAATCATTTGTTTGGAAAAGACTCTTGAGATCATCAAGTCCAACTGTCCCTGTCCACTACTAAATCACATCCCTAAGCACTTCATCTACCCATCTTTTGAATACCTCCAGGGATGGGTGGTCAACCACCTCCCTGGGCAGCCTGTTCCAGTGTCTGACAAGACAAAGCTGGGATCTGTCTCTGATGCAACCAGGAGGACAAATCTAGTACTAGATGGAAGAAAGAAGGGACAGGAATATTTTATATGGAGAAAGGTGGAAACCGACCAAACAGCATGTGAGAATGGGGCAGAGAAGGGCCACAGAGGAGCCTCCCTGTTAGAATGAAGAATCATAGAATTGTTTGGGTTGGAAGGGACATTAGAGATCATCCAGTTCCAACTCCCCTGCCATGAGCAGAGACATCTGCCCCTGGATCAGGGTGCTCAAAGCCCCGTTCAACCTGACCTTGAATACCTCCAGGGATGGGGCATCCATGACTTCTCTGGGCAAACTGTGCCAGTGCCTCAGCATCCTCACAGGAAAAGACTTCCTTCTAAGATCTCATCTAAATCTCCTGTCTTTCAGCTTAAAACCTTGCCCCTTGTCCTATCCCTGTACTCCCTGACCAAGAGCCCCTCCCCAGCTTTTCTGTAGACCCTTTCAGTACTGGGAGGCTGCTCTAAGGTCTCCCTGGAACCTGCTCCTCTCCAGGCTGAACAACCCTAACTCTCTCAGCCTGTCCTCATAGGGACAAAGGTAGGAAAACTAACCCTTAGGCCAATTAGGCAGATGATGTCAGAAGGTAAAACAAAAGGACTTCTTTAGGGACACTGGGCTTCGGTCTTCAGCTGACTTTCCCAAGGGGAAACCACACCTATACTTAGTGAACTACTGTTCACTACCATTGCTGGGTCCTCACCACTGTTCCGTGCCCCTGCTCTCTGGCCACAGAATTCAAACCAGACACCCCACAGCAGACTCAACTATGGCCTTAAGATTTCATATGAAGCATCCGGGTGGACATTCTTGGGTTAAGATTTAAAGCTTTTAATATCGGGAAGTCCAGCAGTTTCTGTGAGTCCTGAGTTTTAGGGTATAATACTAAAAGGAGTGGAAAGATATAGAAACAGAAGTTCTGAAAATCTGTTCTCCTCTTGGGTGAAAGAAGTACTTGTGTTCACGGCCAGTTGTGGGTAAGACTGCACAGCGCTCAAAGAGCAAAATGAGTAGCCCTTAAAAAGAAGATGATTTTGCTTAAAAGCTGTTTAATCCCATAAATTAGGGCTACAAAGGCTCACGATCTTGACAGAAAGAATGCTCCAAAGGGACACCACAAAACCTACTCCAATGACAAAGCTTCTCAGGATGTGACAAAACACCTTTTCAACTCAGCTCCCTCCACACCAGCTTTGAATGCTCTCCAAAGATACTCTCAAACCTAACAACACCTTCCCAGAGATGGACCTACCAGCCCTTTCTCACCTTGAAGGTTGTGGTCCCGTAGAGTTTTGTAGTATGGACAGTTTCTGGAAGTACATTAGTGATATTCGTTATGAATTCCTCGAGGAACTTGCAGGATTTCTCCAAATGGGTCGTGTTTATAATTATCTGTACAAGCTGCAAAGATAAAAAAAAATATTGAAAGACAGAATCATAGAATGGTTTGGGTTAGAAGGGACATTAAAGATCATCCATGGGCAGGGACACCTCCCATTGGACCAGGTTCCTCAAAGGCCCATCCAACCTGGCCTTCCACACCTCCGGGGATGGGGCATCCAACACTTCTCTGGCCAACCTGTGCCAGGGCCTCACCACCCTCACAGGAAAACATCTCTTCCTAAGATCTCATCTCAATGTCCCCTCTTTTAGCTGAAAACCATTTCACCTTGTCCTATCCCTGCACTCCCTGATCAAGAGTCCCTCCCCAGCTTTCTCGGAGCCCCTTTCAGTACTGGAAGGCTGCTCCAAGGTCTCCCCAGAGCGTTCTCTTCTCCAGGCTGAACAACCCCAACTCTCTCAGCCTGTCCTCTTACGGGAGGTGCTCCAACCCTCGGATCATCTTCGTGGCCTCCTCTGGACTCACTCGAAGAGATCCATGATCTTCCTGCGCTTAGGACTCCAGAACTGGACACAGGACTCCAGGTGAGCTCTCAGGAGAACAGAGCTGCTGAACGATGTTGCTCCTGACGCCAGAGAAGTGCCAGTGGATGTCGATTTACAAGAACTTCTGGCACAAAAAGCTGACACTGTACAAACACACTAAACTTTGCTCCATGCTTAAACGTTCTCCTCCTTTAACAACATCAGAAACTTAAATAAAAGCTAATTTTGGGGGAAAACCATTTCCCATGACAGCCATTAGAACCACAAAAGGTTATTTTTGCTAATTCCTTTCCTACACTCAGCTGTCAGTCAGGGCTCATTGCAGCCCAACTCAAATACAAAAAATAATGCCGTGTCAAATCATGAGAATTCTGTCAACTAAGAAACTCTAAATAACCCAATCTCGTGTGACACCAAACAATGTCTTATTAAGGTGTTTAACAAAGAAACAAGGTTTTACTTTTATAAGGGTGCTGTGGGTGAGCAGCAGATCTCATCCTTGTTTCTTCTCAATTATCCTATCCATCATTCTCTTCTGTCTTCCCAGCTGCCTTCACATGGCACAATCACCCTGTAGCTGCCTACGCTCCGCTGAAGTCATAGAATCACAGAATGGTTTGTGCTGGAAGGGACCTCAAAGCCCATTCCAATTCAACTCCCCTGCCATGGGCAGGGACACCTCCCACTGGATCAGGTTGCTCAAAGCCTGAACACCTCCAGGGATGGGGCAGCCACAACCTTCCCAGACAACCTGTGCCAGTGTCTCACCGCCCTCAGCATGAAGAACTTCTTCTTATGTCTAATCTAAACCTTCCCCATTCCAATTTAAAGCCATTTCCTCTCGTCCTATCACTAAGGCCCTTGAAAAACTCCCTCCCCAGCTTTCCTGGAGCCCCTTTCAGTACTGGAAGCCTGCGCTAAGTTCTCCCCAGAGCCTTCTCTTCTCCAGGCTGCACAACTCCAACTCTCTCAGCTTGTCCTCATACCAGAGGTGCTCCAGTCCTCGGATCACCTTCACAGCCCTCCTCTGGATTCCTTCTAACAGTTCTAGATCCTTCTTATGTTGGGGATTCCAGAATGGGACACAGGACTCCAGGTGGGGTCTCATTACAGTGAAGTAGGGGGAGAGAATCACAAGTCAACATACACAAACATTTAACAATCCAGAGCAAACCAATTCAGGCTTCCACTTTAGGATCACTGACTTGGAAGCACCATTAATTCCTTAAGCAGATACCTTTTTCCAAGCAGACTGCTCTGAATATTTTCAAGGTGCAACATAAGCTACAACAAATCCTTTCCAAACAACATCCAGCTCAACTATCATGCCAGAACAGTTCTCTTACAGACACGGAAGGCATTATAATGCTCCAGCTTGATATAATTTAATTAGAATCATAGAATTGTTTGGTTGGAAAAGAACTTTGAGATCGAGTCCAACCATACCTGTCCATCACTAAATCAGATCCCTGAACACCTCATCTACTCATCTTTTAAACCCCTCCAGGGATGGAGACTGCACCACTTCCCTGGGCAGCCTCTTCCAATTCTTCACCACCCTTTCAGTAAGGAAATTTTTCCTAACATTCATTCTAAACCTCCCCTGGCGCAACTTGAGTCCATTTCCTCTTCTCCTGCCACTTGTTGGGAGAAGAAACCAGCATCCCCCTCACTACAATCTCCTTGTGTGCAGCTGTAGAGGATTCAAAGATGAATACCAGTTTCTGGACAACCTACATCTTTATTTTAAACTCAAGTGGTGCTATGTAGGCTCTTCAGCTCAAACCATGTGAAGACGTCACTCTCAACCCTAAGAGCAGCATCATCTCCACTCAACATGGAAGATGCCAAGGAACACCTACACTGTGAGAACCGGGCAAAAGTGGCTGAGAGGACCATTGCACTGGGTTTGTCCTTCCTACGCTCAGTCAAACTGTGGGAATTTTTGCAACAGCAGCAAAATAAGATCCTTTAGGGGAGGGATAGTGTTGCATTCCTCTTGGTGAAGGGAGCCTTGGGAGGAGCTGGAGTGGAGAGGAATTTGCCCCCAGGGAACAGAAAGATTCCACACTGAGAGATAAAGAGCTGAGAAAGCATCATCTGTGAACACAGACACTTTAAATGCACTAAATTCTCCAAAACTCATCTCCACTGAGTATTTAATGTCCAGAGAACAGGACATGTTTCTACAGCACAGTCAATTAAACAACTTCAGATCTATTAATATCTACTCATTTAACAACAGCACAGTGAGGTCCCACCAAGGTATCCAGACTGCTCTGGGTATCACACATATTTCCAAATAGGGAATTTACAGGCATTAAACTTGCCAGAAACCTGTCTTCATGCACAAAAAAAAGTACCAATAGCAAAAAGAAAATCCCAATATACAGTTTATTCCGTAACAATGTCCTGAAACCAACCCAAACATCATCTATAGATGGAGATCACTTCACCATACTCTCATTATTACCACTTGCCTCTTCTCCAGTCCTCCATGAAACCTCCAGGGATGGGGACTCCACCACCTCCCTGGGCAGCCTCTGCCAGAGCCTTAGAACCCTTTCCCTGAAGAAATTTTTCCTAATATCCAATCTAAACCTCCTCTGGCACAACTTGAGGCCATTTGGTCTCGTCCTATCACCTGTCACTAGGAGAAGAGACCAACCCCACCTCACCACAACTTCCTTTCAAGCAGTTGTAGACAGTGATGAGGACCCCCTCAGCCTCCTCTTCTCCAGGTTAAACTGTCCCAGGCCCCTCAGCTGCTCCTCATAAGACTTGTTATCCAGATCCTTCACCAGCTCCATTCCCCTTCTCTGGACGCGCTCCAGCCCCTCAATGTTCTTCTTGTATTGAGGGGCCCAAAATTGCACACAGGATTTTGAGGTGCAGCCTCACCAGTGCTGAGTCCAGGGGCACAATTACTGCCCTGGTCCTGCTGGCCACGCTGTTTCTGATACAGGCCAAGATGACATTGGCCTTCTTGGCCACCTGGGCCACTGCTGGCTCATGTTCAGCCACTGTCAACCAACACCCCCAGGTCCTTCTTTGACAGCTCCAAACCAGCACCTCTAAAGGCTTTGTAAGGAGCTCCAAGGGACCGATCCCTCTTCTGTCACCCTGGCCTAGAAATGAGTCTGCCTGACGCACATCCTACCTCTGTCAGCCCAACATTTCTCCTCTTGATGACATTCTGTAAACAGTTGCTCAGTGTTCGGGTCAGCAGCAGATTTGTAGATTTTCTAATCATATCGTCAACTTCAGTCGAGCTGAAAAGTTGAATTTAAAGAGAGATTTAGAAACGCTCTACGAAAAGAAAACCACCTGCAGTCCTCATCACCCACTTCCCTTCCCAATCCTCCAACTGCATCATGTGGGATTACCCATTCACCACCACATGAATATATAGGAAAATACCAACAATTTAGGCTTTTCTTTGCATTACCTATAAGGAAGGGGGTCTAACACAGGCTAAACCTACATCCTTGAGTCTCTCCTCTTGACGGGGCTGGTACAGCACAGGTAGGAGTTGCCCAGAGCATCAGCACTGACCTATGCAGCCAAGCCTACACCCTGCACATAAGGCTGCAGTTCTACATGTTTATTACCAAAAAGGAAAGGGATCAAAGACCTGCAATGGGGTGAAAAAACAAATCAAACCCTTAAGATACTTCCTCAGCCTTCTCGTGGCTTTTATTTAACTAAATCACATTGGAAGCTCTTGTAACACATTTGTACCAAACGGCTACAACCACAGAATGGCTGAAGTTTGGGAGGTTGGGTTTCTGCTTAAGATCTCCTGCCCCTCCAGCACGCATGCAGGCAAGGTGCAACCTCTCCTTTCTGAAGCAGGTTTTGGAAACCCACCCCAACAAAAGCTCCTTTGATCTGTCGTTGGCCCTGCATTAGCCTTGATACCACGGGGCTTTATCTCTGGCAGCGCAGTGACAGCTGAGGGCAAAGAACATTTCCAACTGGAAGGCTGAGAAGTGTTAATAACTTGAATGCTCCCAGTAAATCAAACCCGTGACCTTTTGCTCCTTCTCCTGTTTTACCTGACAAAATGGGCCAGATTACAAAGCGGGAATGGACATGAGGAATAAAAGCAAATCTTGAAGCTACTGCACAAGTGGCATGAGAGGTGGGGGATCTCGGGGTGCTTCTCTTGGGGTGCCTGTTGGCACGGGAATGGGCGCTGCCAGCAATTGTACAGCTCACACCTCCCAAATTTCTGTGCCTGATCAACATTAGAGCAGATACACTGAGCCGAGCCCTGGTCCACCAGCACCTGATGCTCAGGAAAGGAAGACTAAGCCTTCTCCAACAGCAATCCAGTGGTCACAGCAGCCACCTCTGAACCTCCTCATTATCCCCAGGTTCCATTCATTCTTCAGCTGACTCAATTTTCCCAAGTCATTCAAGACATTCCTTGTGATGCTGCAGGAGAATTGCACTGAAATCCCCCAAATTCCCAGAAGTGACAACTATTGCTCCCTGCTCTCATCTCTAAGCAGAGTCATAAAATAATAGAACCATGGAATGGTCTGGGTTGGAAGGGACCTCAAAGCTCATCCAGTTCCAACCCCCCTGCCATGGGCAGGGACAACTCCCACTGCATCAGGTTGCTCAAAGCCCCATCCAGCCTGGCCTTGAACACCTCCAGGGATGGGACAGCCACGACTTCCCTGGGCAACCTGTGCCAGTGCCTCACCACCCTCACAGGAGAACATTGCTTCCTAAGATCTCATCTCAATGTCCCCTCTTTCAGCTTAAAACCATTACTTCTCCTCTTACCCCTGCACTCTCACATCAGCTGGGCAACCTGCCTGACCACTTCAGGGTTGACCAAAACTTGAAGTGTGTTTTTAAGGGGAGCTCCAAGGGACCAATCCCTCTTCTGTAACCCTGGCCTAGAAATGAGTCTGCCTGACGTACATCCTACCTCCGTCAGCCCAACATTTCTCCTCTTGATGACATTCTGTAAACAGTTGCTCAGCTTAAAACCATTCCTCCTTGTCCTGTCCCTGCACTTCCTCATCAAGAGCCCCTCTCCAGCTTTTCTGAAGCTCTCTTTTAGTACTGGGAGGCTGCTCTAAGGTCTCTCCAGAGCCTTTTCTTCTCCAGGCTGAACAACTCCAACCCTCTTGGCCTGTCCTCATAGCAGAGTTTCTCCAGCACTTGGATCATCTCCACGGCCTCCTCTGGACTTGCTCTAAGAGATCCATATCCTACCCGTGCTGAGCACTCCAGAACTGAACGCAAGACTCCAGGTGGGGTCTCACAAGAGCAAAGCAGAGGAGCAGAATCACTTCCTTTGCCCTGCTCATATTTCCACGTGACCAAGAAAGCCGTGTCTTGCTGCAGGTTTCCCAAGGAAAAGCTCAGCTGCACAACTCCCTGTACGCCCTCCGGCTGCTCGTCACACTGCGCTCCCCAACAGGTTTCTCTAATATTTCCTTGTCCCTGATGTTTACAAGTCTGCTTTTCTGAGCTGCTCGCCTGCCAAGGGTTGACCACTGTCTCCTTCCCAGCTTGATGCAAGCAGAGCAGCGCCAGCAGCTCAGCAGGACCGAGCTCCTGATAATTCAAACTCAACATTATTGGCCGAAGTCTTTGTGTGGGTCTCTCCTAGATCATCACCGCTGATCCCTGCGAGTTTATTTTCTTCCTGCTTAGCAGGGAAGCGCATCCTGTACCAGTGACAATCAGGGATGCCCAATCCACATCCCAGATGGACCCCTTGGCTCCTTTTCGCATGGTTTGGATGTGGAGTCCAAGGTGATTCATTAGGATGGAACAGAAATCAAAATGCAGGGGGAAAGGAAATCAGCTACTGAATTTTCCTCATCCTTATCCTTTGGCGAGGGCTTTTAAATAGGGTTTTACTTGAAAGATAAACAAAAAAATACAAATAAACCAAAACCCACCACACACATGTCATTAGGCCCTCCATCATCCCCCAGGAAGAACCAGATTGTCCCCAGTCCCCTCCACTAGAGAACAGCCAGGTTAAATATGGCAAACACAATAAAATCATAGAACCATAGAATGGTTTGGGTTAGAAGGGACGTTAAAGATCATCCAGTTCCAACCCCTCTGCCACGGGCAGGGACACCTCTCACTTCACCAGGTCACTCAAAGCCCCATCCAACCTAGCCTTGAACACTTTCAGGGATGAAGCACTCACAAGAACCCTGGGCAACCTGTGTCAGTGTCTCACCACCCGCATGGTGAAGAATTTCCTCCTAATGTCTAATCTAAATCTTCCCCTTCCAATTTAAAGCCATTCCCCCTCATCCTGTTACTACAGGCCCTTGGAAAAAGTCCCTCCCCAGCCCTTTTCAGTACTGGAAGGCCATTATAAGGTCTCCCCAGAGCCTTCTGTTCTCCAGGCTGAACATTCCCAACTCTCTCAGCCTGTTCTCATAGCAGAGGTGCTCCTGCTCTCGGATCACCTTCGTAAGCCTCCTCTGGATTCATTCTAACAGTTCCATGTCCTTCTTACATTGGGATTCCAGAACAGGACAAAGGACTCCAGGTGGGGTCTCACGAGAGTGGAGTAGAGTAGGAAAATCCCCTCCGTCTCCCTGCTCGTCACACTGGTTTTGGTGCAGTCCAGGACACGGTTGGCCTTCTGAGATATTCTGGGATATTCTCTATATTTACAATGGGAAATTCCACTGAAGCCAGTGGAAGCCTTCCAATGAGTGGATACTTTTAAAGACATCTCCTTGATGAGCTCAACTTTTTAACAAAGGCAGAGCTGCTGAAAATATAAAGGTTTTCTTTCTCCTAATTGAATTAATAGAGCCAAACCAAAAAAGCTCCACAACCCTTATAAATGCACAATGAGCTCCAAACTCTCTTTAAACACTTGAAAAGCAAAATAACTTTTGCAAGCATATCAACACGAAGGAGAATGTTCACGTCCAACAAATACAAGGAGCTGGTTTAGAAAAAATCATTAGGAGAAAATACAAGCTACGCTTTCAGCCACGGGCTCTGTTCTTCAGGAAAAGCCCGCCGAGTCTTGAAGGGAACTGTCTGGGTTAATGACAGCTGATGTCCCGTATCCCATAGCAGTAGTCATGACCTTCAGGCCCTCCCGTGACTGAGGGGCTGACCCCGACCACTCCAGGGTGCGAGGTAAATGACAAGCGAAGAAGAAAAAAGAAAGAGAAGAGAAAGAAAACTCGCTGGCGGCTTTGTAGCCAAGCTTCCTAATAAAACCTAATTCAAGCTGTCAGGGTGAAATGAAGAAAGTGTCAACAGGGGTTTGCAGAGAAATATTCCAAATGTTTGGCTAGAAAAGCCAAGAGCTGTGCTCCCTTCCCCCAACCCAACACTGCTCCGCAAAAAGGGCTGGAAAATCCAATGTCGAAAGGAATTTTAATAACGTGTCCAGGGGGACCCCCGAGGAGGGACCCAAGGGGACACTTTTCTTTCCTTCCCTGACAAACCCAATCATCTCCATAATGGTGAAGAGCACAAAAGTCACGAGGGAAATGCCAACGGAGGGGGCTGGTGAAACCAACATCCGTGTGAAATAGGACCATTCTGTCGGCTTTAGAAACCGAGATGTTTAATGGTGACCCACAGGTTAAGAGCCCTGGGAGCCACCAAAGAGAACAACCTGCCACTAGTGAAAGGTTGGGATCAAACGAGAGGTGAGAACATCCTCTGCTTCCAGAACATCCAATGAGTGACCACGTCCTCTAGCAGAAGGTGGAGAGAAAATGCCTCTCCAAATTACTATCCCCTGCACAAAGGAAGAGAAATAAAATCCTGAAGAGCCTTATGGAGGCACTGAAACATCAGGCAAGCCCCTCAAACACTGCCCTAGGTACATATCAGCATTGGGGCAATGCTCAATGTCAGGCCATGGCCAGGTCATGGAGTTGCTCAAGGGAGGAGAAACCCCACATGCAGTCCACCCGCATACTTATATAGTGCTGCAAACAGAAGGGAAGAAGGATCCATCCCTCCAGTGAAAATCCCATTATTCAGTTACAGAATCACAGAATCACAGAATAAATCATTCTTGGTTTTTTGAGTTGGAAGGAACCTCAAAGCCCGCCCAGTTCCACCTCTCACTGGATCAGGCTGTTCAAAGCCCCATCCAACCTGGCCTTGAGCACCTCCAGGGATGGGACAGCCATGACTTCTCTGAGCAACCTGCGCCAGTACCTTCCCACCCTCACAGCAAAACATATCTTCCTAAGATCTCATCATAATCTCTCCTCTTTCAGCTTAAAACCATTTTCCCTGCACGCCCTGATCAAGAGTCCCTCCCCAGCTTTCCTATAGCCCCTTATAGTTCTGGAAGACTGCTAGAAGGTGCCCCTAGCCTTCTCTTCTCCAGGCTGAACAACCCCAACTCTCTCAGTCTGTCCTTATATGGGAGGTTCTCCAGCCCTTGGGTCATCTTCATGGCCTCCCGTGCACTCGCTCCAACACATCCATGTGCTGAGGGCTCCAGAGCTAGATGCAGGACTCTAGGTAGATAACACCAGAGTAGAGGGGCAGAATACCCACCCTTGCCCTGCCGGTCCCACTGCTTTAGATGCAGCCTAGGACACGGTTGTCCTTCTGGGCTGTGAGTGCATATTACAGAATCAAAGCATGAGACGAGTTGGAAGAGACCCGCAAGGACCATTGAGTCCAACTCCTGTCCCCGCACAGGACAACCCCAACATTCACACCACATATCTGAGGGTGTTGGCCAAATGCTTCCCTGGGGAGCTGTTCCAGTGCTCCACCACCCTTGGCATGAAGAACCTTGTCCTAATGTCAAACCTAACCCTCCCCTGACACATCTTCCTTCCATTCCCTCGGGTCCTGTCATTGGTCACCAGAGAGAAGAGCTCAGTGCCTGCTCCTCCTCCTTCACTTGTGAGGAAACAGTAAATGGCAACACAGAAACATTTAAGGGTCACGTTGAGCTTCTCAATCACCAGCACCCCCAGTCCTTCTCTTCAGAGTTAAAGAAGAGAATTCATATTTTAAAGCTGTTGAGAACTTCCAGTGCAGACAAAATGTATATACCACAACATTACCACACTCATCTCCTACCTCAGATGAAGGTCTTCCGAAAACTTCAGGCAGGCGTAGATGAATTCCTTAATCTGATTGTAAACTTTAGGCACAAACTCGGAAAAGGGGAACTTCTTTGGAAATGGTAGCTGTAAAATACAGGACAGAAATCAAGCTGAAGAGCAGATATTTAACAAAAGCAAGGACCCCATTCCAGCAACGTGTGCCAAGCAGTCAAATTAATGCTAGTATTTAGCAACTCCAGCAACGAAGCAACAACCCAGCGTTTATTGTATATAAAATAAACATTTCAGCCAAGGGAAAGACCAGATAATCGCTTACAAATGGCACATGAATGCGTAAGGGATTTGGAGACTGAAACAGGCTGGAAGGAAACTCGGAGCTAGGAGCGAGCTGGCAGCACAATGCCACCCTCATTTCTTCTTCCAGTTCTATAACCAACATGACCCCTCTCCCACCCTGTTAGAGAACTCTTTGAGTTTTAACTCCCACGAAGTGTTTTGCTCGGTCAGCTCCCATAGAATAATAGAATTTCTTGGTTGCAAAAGACCTTTGAGATCACTGAGTCCAACCGTACCTGTCCACTACTAAACCAGATCCCTGAGCACCTCATCTACCTGTCTTTTAAACACCTCTAGGGATGAGGACTCCACCATCTCCCTGGGCAGCCTATGCCAGGGCCTGACAACCCTTTCTGGGAAGAAATTTTTCCTGATGTCTACTCTGAATGTGCTCTGGTGCAACTTGAGGCCATTTCCTCTCATCCCATCACCTGTCATTTGGGAGAAGAGATGCAACACCACCTCGCTACAACCTCCTTTCAGGCAGTTGTAGACAGTGATATGGTGTCCCCTCAGCCTCCTTTTCTCCAGGATAAACAACCCCAGGTCCCTTAGCTGCTCCTCATAGGTATTGCCTAAGGTGAGCACTTGCTCATGGACACCAAAAGCCAAGAGAAAACAGATGTTCCACACCAACTTTCTCCAACCAGGTTTTACCCACAGCACGAACACAGCTGGGACATGCAGAGCGTAACAGGAAGATCCCATGATACAATTTGAGGGGAGGAACACAGACTTTCTGCAATCTAAACACTTGACTTGGATCAAAAATTTTCCCAAGTTGTAATTGAGTCCACCAGGCTTTGCGCTCAATGGCTGCCAGATGTGGAGCAGAAGGCCAAGCAGGCTTTTAAGGGCCACTGGCAAGGTCAAATTTGGCTACGCTTAGGTTTTGCAAGCACATACTTCTGTACAAGCCAAGATATTCCATTTTGTTAGGCTTTTTAATTTAAATATGAGATTAAAACAAATAGAGGTCAATAACGCAGTACACAATATTAGAGTAGTACATCAGTGGAAGCAGATATTTCATGCCTCTTGTCTACTGCAAGCACTGCTCAGCTGTGATAATACTATGATCTAAAACCAATATTGATGAGGTACTGCTACACACACTTCCTTCATCCACACCAGCAGAAACATCTCTCATGGAAAATGTATTACGTTCTTTTTCCTTATTTTGGTTTCTTTTCGTTGTTCGCTTGGTTTCATTTCTTGGTTTCTGGAAAGGAGGGGTTATGCTTTCTCAATGCCACTGACAAGGGTGCAAGGTTTTCCTGCATCAGCAGACAGGCTGTGCCTGTCTGGGCTGGGTTGGAAGGAACCTCGAAGTCCACTCAGTTCCAACCCCCTACCATGGGCAGAGACACCTCTCACTGCATCAGGTTGCTCAAAGGCCCATCCAACCTGTACTTGAACACCTCCAGGGATGGGGAAGCCATCACGTCTCTGGGCAACCTGTGCCAGTGTCTCACCGCCCTCACAGGAAAACATTTCTTCCTAAGGTCTCATGTCAATCTCCCCTCTTCCAGCTGAAAACCATCCCCCCTTATCCAGTCCCTGTACACCCTTACCAAGAGCATCCCCTGCCCAGCTTTCCTGGAGATGCCTTCAGGCACTGGGAGGCTGCTCTAAGGTCTCCTCAGAGCCTTCTCTTCTCCAGGCTGAACAATCCCAACTCTGTGGGGTTGGTGCTCCAACTCTCAGATCATCTTCATGGCCTCCTCTGGACCCATTCTAACAGTTCCCTACCCTTCTTACGCTGAGGATTCAGAACTGGACACAGGACTCCGGGTGGGATCTCTAACAGTTCTAAGTCCTTCCTGTGCTGAGGACTCCATAACTGCACACAGAACTGAACCTTCCCCATTTCAAGACTACCTTTTCAAGTTCAGCATCCTGGAATGGGAACTGTCCAACTATCTTCTTATAAACTTCTTCATTCATCACTGGGATGGGACTGTAATTATCTGAGTCAAGTATGTTTCTAGGAAAAGAAAACACAAGTTAGAAAGGCAGCTCTGTGATGCCAGACCAACCACAACTTGGTAGATTTACTGCCAAGCTCCTAAGAAGCAGGTGCCAGTCTAAGACGCAATCCCATGGGCCTGCACTTCTCCCCACGTTTGCGACTGTTGAAATCATCTTTGCAGCAGCCTGACTCAATGATTTCTCCCAGCTCCCTGCCTCCAAAGCCACAACCAGAGCTCAATGGTGATGGTAGTACAGACTAGAGCTTCAGCAGCCATCCCTGGTTAAGTTCATGTGAGCTTCAGTACTGCCTGACTCAGGAACATGAATGCTGTGCTACTGGGGCATTGACAACCCTCCAGCACCTCTTCCCAATGTCCCATGCTCTGAGACATCTCAGTCTTCCTGGGATGACCCGGAGGACCATCACAGGATGAGCTGGTGGCTTCCCAGCACTGAGCGTGACCTTGGATTACATATCATGCCCTACATGAGGGCAACTGCTCAGCTCATGGATGTGCCTCAAGCAGCAGCACGTGGATGTGCCACTGATGCCCCAAGACACAGTGCTGGAGCAAGGGCAGTAATGCTGCTGGAACCCCATATTTCTGCATCCTTCCATCTATCAACCGTAAGCTTGAGCTCCATAATGAACCCATAACTATAACCATATCCCTCTGGAACAAAACTTCTGGTCTACACCAACGTCACCACACACAAGATCCTCTCAAGTGTATTTAAATTGGTTCTCCTTGCTCCAAGGAGAGTCCAGCCCTTGCTGTTGCCCAAAATTTAAACAAGACTTTGTTATCAATCCCTCAAAAGATGTTACTTATGGGTCAGAACTGCTCTGTGAGGGACAACTCATAATTTTGCTGAAAGAGCTGCCTACCTGAAAACTCCTGTCCATTTCTTCAGCAGGGTTTCACTATATTGGTCTTGGATCTCTAACAGCATGTCAAAGAGCTGGTTCACTGGGAAGCCATATCCCTGCAGTGGAGTAGGAGAAGAGAGCAACTTCAGCTGTGACAAATTCACCAACAAGCAGTTGAAGATTACTTCACAGAACCATGGAATGGTTTGGGCTGGAAGGGACCTTAAAGATCATCCAGTTCCAACTCCTCTGCCACAGGCAGGGACAACTCGCACTAGATCAGGCTGCACACAGCATCATCCTAGCTGGCCTTGAACACCTCTGTTTAAAAGGGACCACAGGGGTCAGTTCTCCCCTAGCACCACCAGAGGTGGACAATGCTAGGGGAAGAATTCAGGCGATGGTTTACTCGGGTGGTAGGTCCAAGGGCTATTAAAGTCTGAGCTGGGTGTGCACAGGAGGCATAAGGGCTTGGCCAGGTGGCCAACGCTTGGTCCTTGCCCACAGGCAGACCACTCCACATCCAGAGCAAACTAGGCTGCCCATCAGGTGTTCCAATTCATGCATCACAATGCCAGAAAAAGAAGCTGGGCCCAGAGAAACCATTTAACTCCACTGAGGGATACCATATGTGAGCAGCACAACCGCTGAGTGAGATAAAAGAGCAGTTGTCCACAGTCACATACCTGTAGTGTGTCTGCGAAGAGGACAATGAGGTTCTTCAAGTCTAACACCAGGCTCGGGTCTGAGCAGTAGGACTGCAAAGAAGTGGGGAGAATAAAACTCGGTTTCAACTGCAGCAATGAAGAATGAAAATTGCCCTCAGCCCTCCTGCGTTACAGAATCATAGAACTGTTTGCTTGGAAAAGACCTTTGAGATTATTGAGTCCAACCGTACCTGTTCCAATTTGGCCATTGGAATGCGCTGTCCAAGGAGGTGGTGGAGTCGCCGACCCTGGAGGTGTTTAAGGGGAGACTGGATGAGGCACAGAGTGCCATGGTTTAGATGATGGGTTGGTGTTAGTGTTGGGTTATAGGTTGGACTTGATGATCTCAGAGGTCCTTTCCAACCTTGTGATACTGTGATACTGTGTGATACTGTCCACTACTAAACCATATTCCTAAGTGCTTCATCTACTTGTCTTCTAAACACCTCCAGGGATGGAGACTCAACCTGGGCAGCCTATGCCAGGGCCTGAACCCTTTCAATTAAGAAATTTTTCCTAATATCCAATCTAAACCCCCCTAGCACAACTTGAGGCCATTTCCTCTCATCCCATCGTCTGTCACTTGGGAGAAGAGATGCAACACCCACCTCGCTACAGCCTCTTTTCAGAGAGCTGCAGAGAGTAATGAAGTCTCCCCTCAGCCTCCTTTACTCCAGGCTAAACAAGCCCAGGTCCCTCAGCTGCTCCTCGTAAGACTTGTTCTCCTGCCTCTTCACCAGCTTCATTGCCCTTGTCCCTTGAGTGATGATAAAGATATGGACACGCTGTAGAGTCTCAGGACCAGCAGCTTTTGTCCTACAGCCCATGCCCCAACGCTGTAGGGGGGCAAGAGAAGGCTCACTGATAATGGCATCTCTCCTCGTAACGCGGTGCTCTTGATGTTCTTCATGATGAATAAGGTTTTCTTTGCTCCAGAGATACTCGAAGTGTCTCTAAGATAACCCGGTAGCTGCTGGGGAAGTGAGAGGACATGAAGCAAATCCACGCGCTGCCATAACCAAGACAACAGCAGCGCCTCTCATCTAATATTTAGTGTGTTGTGTCTGATGGTAATGAAGCATCGCAGCGAGGCAGCCCCAAGCCCCAAGCGAAGGCTGCACTCCAAGTGCTTCAGGCTGAGAAAAAACACACTATGTGTCTACATTTCAGTAACATTAATCACAGAATCATGGAACAGTTTGGGTTGGAAGGAACCTTAAAGTCCATCCACTTCCAAGCCCCCTGCCATGGGCAGGGACACCTCCCACTGGATCACGTCACTCAAGGACCCATCCAACCTGGCCTTGAACATCTTCAGGGATGGAGCAGCCATGACTTCCCTGGGCAACCTGTGCCAGTGCCTCACCATTCTCATCATCAAGAATTCCTTCCTAATGTTCAATCTAAAGCTTCCCCCTTCCAGTTTAAAGCAATTCCCCCTCATGCAATCACTACAGGTCCTTGGAAAAACTCCCTCTCCAGCTCTTCTGTCATCCCTTCAGGTACTGGAAGGCTGCTCCGAGGTCTCCCCAGAGCCTCTTCTTTTCTAGAGCCTTCTCTTCTCCATTCTGAACAAGTCCAACTCTTTCAGCCTGTCCTCATAGCAGAGGTGCTCCAGCCCTCAGATATCTTCATAGCCCTCCTCTGAATCTGTTCCAACAGTTCCACACCCTTCTTATGTTGGGGATTCCAGAACTGGACACAGCAGTCCGGGTGGGGTATCATGAGAGCAGAGTAGAGGGTGAGAACAACCTTCCTTGACCTCCTGGCCTGCTTCATGGTCAGAACTACAACACAAGTGTTTATTGCAGGTCAGAACACTGCTGGAAACCCTAAAGATACAACTCAGCCCAGTGATAGCACTGATTGTTTCCCCAGAGCCTCCTCATGTTATCCACAGGCTCCATATGGTCTCTGGAAACAGCAGAACTCTACCCTGTGCTGAAATATGTAATGTTTCAGACAGATTCTGACCAAATACAGAATCATAAGCTGGAAAGAGAAACAAAATTTAAAGCTTTCTGGAAGCTCAAGGAGGAACAACTCCATTAATCAATGTGAAAGACTGGGAGAGACATATTTTCCATCACACTGTCCAAAAAAGCAAGACAGAAAGAAAGATAATGCCCTAAAGCTCTCAGAAGCGATAAAAGCTGTCCACATCTGCAGCAAGGAAGAAAATCCAGGCATAAGTTTGGCTGAATGGGAGGAACCAAACGAGCCTCGACAATGTGAGAGCTGCCAATCAGGGCTCATTGGCAATACGGAATGGATGGCACCAGTCTACGAGAAGCTGCAGAATGATGGAATCATTAAGGTTGGAAAAGACCTCTAAGATCATCAAGTCCAACAATGAACACAATAACAACATGTCCTAAAGTGCCACATCTACATGGTTTTTGAACTCCTCCAGGGATGCAGACTCCATCACTTCCCTAAGCAGCCTTTTCCAATGCTGCACCACTCTTTCAGTAAAGAAATTTTTCCTGATATCCAAGCTAAACCTCCCCTGGTGCAACTTGAGGCCATTTCTTCTCATCCTATCACCTGTTACTTGGGATAACACCCACCTCACTACAACCTCCTTTCAGGCAGCTGTAGAGAGGAATAAGGTCTCCTCTCAGCCTCCTCTTCTCCAGACTAAACACTGCCAGTTCCCTCAGGTGCTCCTCATATGATCAGTGCTCCAGACCCTTCATTAGCTTCACTGCCCTCCTAAAGGCTGAGCAGATGGTGATGACCACAACTCTGGTGTCGAGAAATCATGCAACCTTTCATAACTACTGAGAAAAAACTCTCCTGGCAGCCGCTCCGCACAATAAGTTTGGCATCACTTGAAACAACTCGTCATGGCAACAAAGCCAGTAAAACTGAAAAGCAGCGTGTTTGTACCTGGCTTGCTCTTACGGCTTTCACCTCACAGAAAACCCCACTTAAAAAGAAAATAAACACAAGTTTACAACCTAGCGGGGGTACATCCTAGTGTTTATCCCCTTTCATAATACAGAAGGTTAAATGGAAGGAGGCAGTTTTCCAGTCAACACAACTGCTGCGCCAGACAGAGCCAGAGTGCCCTGGGAAGCCTCTGCGGTCCCTCATCCCAACATGTTCCAGGTCCATCAAATGGATTATCCCTACACGTACAGGTAAAGCCAGGCATCTCTTCATCAACATTGCCCATGGGCAACCATGCTAAGCTAAAGTCACAGGCACATAAATGCAGACCTTGGTGCGGTCTGGAGCGAGGAGAGAATTGTGCCTCCACCCAGAAATTTTAGGGGTTTCTTAAAGACCAATGACGTGGTTAACACTTGGGTACCACCACGTGGATGTTAGAAACAGGTCTGCACTGACATAACCCAGAATCATCCTCATGCTCTCAGACAGCACTGCCTTCCAGGAGCAGCAGTGGGATTTCAGTGATTTAATAACTGGGTTTTGCTAGAGAAAATCATAGAATCATAGAATGGTTTGGGTTGGAAAGGACCTTAAAGCCTATCCAGTCCCAAACCCCCGCCATGGGCAGGGACACCTCCCACTGGATCAGGTTGTTCAAAGCCCCATCCAACCTGGTCTTGAACACCTCCTGCGAGGAGGCATCCACAGCTTCCCTGGGCAACCTGTGCCAGAGCCTCACCACCCCCAGCGTGAAGAATTTCTTCCTAATGTCCAATCTAAATCTTCCCTCTTCCAATTTAAAGCCATTCTCTCTCATCCTGTCACTACAAGTCTCTCCTCAGCTTTCTTGTAGCCCCCTTGCAGTACTGGAAGGCTGCTCTAAGGTCTCCCCAGAGCCTTCTCTTCTCCAGACTGAACAACCCCAAGTCTCAGCCTGTCCTCGTAGCAGAGGTGCTCCAGCCCTCGGATCATCTTTGTGGCCCCATGACGTGCAACCGGACTTGCGAAAATTCATTAATGCTTTTATTTTATGGTCAAATGCCTTTTTTTCATCTCGTTCATCAATAGGGCTTTCAAAAAAACCTCCAGTGCTCCCAGTTGAACCAGCACATCCTCACATCACGTCATGCAAAATCAGAAGAAAACTGTATATTTTTACCAATTTGCTTAGGGTTTTTTTGCTCAAGCAGAGAAAAACCAAAGTGACAAGCAATTTTTCCAAACTTCTTCCAATATTAAAGAATAAAAACTCTTTTTAATGTCTTTTTATGCAGAAATGATTTGCAGTTTGATAGCAGTCCATTCAATGCCATGAACTTTAAGGCAATATCAATCAGGGTCATCCTTCAATGTGCCAAATAGATGCCTTTTCCCCCCAGTTTTCTGGGATAAACCAACCCCCTCTGTTGGTGCTTTTCCAAAACGTCCATCGAAGCAATAGGAAAAACATCAAACCATTATTTTCTTCCTTCCAATCCCCCAAAATATTGAGAGTTTGGAAAAGGGAAATGAGAAGCATCAAGAGGGAAACCAAGTTTTTGGGGAAACAGCAGTGTATCTTCACGTTATTCCTTGAAACAAGGTCAAGAAAAGAGGCAAAACAAAGAGTACGACCGGAAAAAAACAGTATTTCCAGAACGTTAAGTCATAGTCAAGCAACAATTGAGCAACCCAGAGCTTTTACTTACTGAATGTGTCCTTAGTGCTGCAATTGTTTTTGATAACGCCATCTCCCACAGCTCATCAATGTAGGCTCTATTTACCAAGCCCTGCGTCGTATGCAAGATATGATCTTCAACTACAAAAAAGCTAACAGAGAGGAGAAAATGGGACAGTTACCAAAGGTTTGGAGACATCAAAAGAGATCTGTGAACTCCTCACATGAGGAATGCGTAACTTTTGCTCCTCTGCAAATCTCTGGAGTAAGCTCAGATACCTGTATCAAATACAGCCAAAGCTGAGCTCCTTATCCATAGAATCACAGAATGGTTTGGGTTGGAAGGGACCTTAAAGATAATCGAGATCCATTCGCTTTTAACACTGCAGTAATTGAAATGAAGTTCCACTGTGAGGGTGGGGAGGCCCTGGCACAGGTTGCCAGAGAAGTCATGGCTGCCCCTTCCCTGGAGGTGTTCAAGGCCAGGTTGGATGGGGCTTTGAGCAACCTGATCCAGCAGGAGGTATCCCTGCCCTTGGAAACAAATGAACTTTACGGTCCTCTCCAACCCAAACCATGCTATGATTCGATGATTATACAAGTGAGTCAAAACACAGTTGCTCACAGCAATGCAACTACAGAAAGGCAGAATTTCCCCTCTCAAAGTTCTCCACCCCATTATTTGCAGAACTGCGGATTAAACTCTGCTCCAGCCAGCAGCAATCACATTACAACAGTTTAACTGCAGGGAAAAACACTTTAACTGCAGGGAAAATTACTCTCCAAACTGTATATATGATGCACTCACAACCATTTCAAGGCAATGAATTTACTCGAATCTCATCAAACACACTGGCCAAAAAGGAACTATTTTTCTGGGAGTGAGCATGGCACTGTACATTTTTATAGAATCATAGGATAGTTTGGGTAGGAAGGGACCTTAAAGATCCTCCCCCCGGATGGGCACCTTCCATTGGATCAGATTGCTCAAAACCTTATCCAACCTGGTCTTGAACACCTCCAGGGATGGGGCAGACACAGCTTCTTTGGGACACCAATTCCAGTGCCTCACCAAAATTTTAAATGGCAACACACAAAATCTTTGGTCCGGGAAATCCAACCCAGGAGCACAGAGCTGTGCAAGAAAGTCAGCAGCAAATGTTGCATTCAGGATGGCCACAATTAAATGATTATATCATTATCATTAGCTAAAAGAATTTCAAAGTTGCACCCTATCTTCTCTGGATTAGGGGTCTTAGGTTGCCTCCTCACAGAACTGGGCTGGTTTTGGAAGACTCTTGTCAAATCGGACCGCAATACTAAGAAGTAAGAACTTACTGTGAGGGTGAGGAGGCCCTGGCACAGGTTGCCCACGGAAATTGTGATGCCCCATCCCTGGAGGTGTTCGAGGCCAGGCTGGATGGGGCTTTGAGCACTCTGATCCAGTGGGAGGTGTCCCTGTCCATGGCAGGGGGTTAGAGATGGATGATCTTCGCGGTCTCGTCCAACCCAAACCATTATATGATTGTATAAAACTCATAAAAACAGAGACTTGAGAATCACCTCTTTTTCCAGGAAAAAATAATCAGAAAATAATTATCAAATTTTAAGGAATAATTAAGGCAGAGCACCTCTTCATCTCATTAGCAGGGCAAGTAGATGCACATAGTCCACAGACATCATTTATCCACAGGTTCTCAGCAATGAGCTTGCTGGTACAAGAGCTGGCAGGTTCCTCCACACTCCCACCAGTGACACAGCAAAGTTCATGAATGCTATGAAACACACTTAAAAAGCCCAAACCACCTTTTTTTTTCCAGTTTTGACTCATTTGAAAGGACTCTCAAATCAACCTTCCCACCTTTCCTTTTTGAGCTCTTCAACACCACAATCCGTCCTTATTTAGCAAGGATGGGTATAAAAAGAATACGTACCCTACAATTTGATTGAAATACTTCCTGTAGCCATCTAAAGTTTCATGCTGCAACAAAGAAAAAGTGACCAAAGATTAAAACAAAGGCAGCCCAGAGCAGCTGGAAATAAATTAGAGACCACCCACCCGCAACGTCCCCAGACATAACTCTCTGCTCCTTTAATCAGCAGGTTGAGCACTGCTGGTTGGGGACCATCATACCATGTTTGAAGGTGGCTGGAGGACCAACCGGGCTTGTTTTCTTCTCTGCTTCCTGTAGTAGTTCTCAAAGGTTTCTCGGGCACCCTGGAAAACAGAAGAGATTAATTTAAGTAACGATAGCAGTTTGCATTAACCATTAATTTGGAATACAGAAGGTTGGAAAAGATCTCTAAGACCATTCAGTCCAACCATCAGCCCAACACCACTGTGCCCTCTAAAACATGTCCCCAAGTGCCACAACTACACGTTCTTTGAACCCCTCCAGGGATGGGGACTCCACCACTGCTCTGGGCAGCCTCTTCGAATGCTTCACCACTGTTCCAGGAAATGAATTTTTCCTGAAATCCAATATAAAGCTCCCCTGGCCCACCCTGAGGCCACTTCCTCTCATTCTATCACTTGTCACTTGGGAGAAGAGACCAACACTCACCTTACTTCAACCTCCTTTCAGGGAGCTCTAGAGAGCTATAGCCTCCTCTTCTCCAGCTTAAGAAACCCCAGTTCCCTCAGCTGCTCCTCATAAGACTTGTTCTCCAGACCCTTCCCCACCTGCATTTCTTTTTAACTTGTGATATCACAGAACCACAGAATGGTTTGTGTTGAAAGCTTAAAGCTCATTCAGTTCCAATCCCTCTGTCATGGGTAGGGACACCTCCCACTGGATGAGGCTGCTCAAAGCCACATATATGCCACATATATTTAAGATGCAAATCCCTTATTTCTTGAGCATATCTGTGCAACACTTGTCTAAAAAATGCAATCCCAATATCAAGAGATAAAGAATTTTCCTCAAAACACTGAGCCAAAAACCCAGCTGTTCAGGTAAGAAGATCTCTGATGGATGCTCCTGCACCCATTTTCCAGTATTGCTGTGTGGATGTGGTACACAGAGATGCACAATCAGCTTCTTCACTGGACCATAGCATGGAAAAACATCGGATTTATTTAACCATGGGGGCAGTGAAACAGAGAATTTCTACTGTTTGCAAAATGAAATAGGGTCCTGTGTCCAGTTCTGAAACCCCCAATATAGAAAGGGTATGTAATTGTGGAACGGATCCAGAGGAGGCCACAAAGAGGATCACAGAGCTGGAGCACCTCTGCTATGAGGACAGGCTGAGAGAGTTCGGCTGGTTCAGCCTGGAGAAGAGACGACTCCAGGGAGACCTTAGAGCAGACTTCCAGTACCTGAAGGGGCTACAGGAAAGCTGGGGAGGGACATTTTACAAGGGCCTGGAGTGATAGGATGAGGGAAAATGGTTTTAAGTTGGAAGGGGGAAGATTTAGATTAGACATTAGAAAGAAATTCTTCACAACGAGGATAGTGAGGCACTGGCAGAGGTTGCCCAGGGAAGTTGTGGCATTCAAGGCCAGGTTCGATGTGGCTTTAGCAGCTTGGTCTGGTGGGAAGTGTCCCTGCCCATGGCAGGAGGGTTGGAACTGGATGGGCTTTGAGGTCCCTTCCAATCCAAACTGTTCCATGATTCTATGACAAACAACTCCAAAATTCTTCCACTGATTCACGGATGCCGAGTGCTGCAAAGCCACAAATATCAGGGAATTTAGGGAAAACGTGTTTCTGCAGGTTACAGCAATTTTTGAGACAAGTCTATATCACTGGGAAAAATAAAAGAGGGAGGCTTAGGTCATAATTTCCCAGCTCTACGATGATTCCAAGCTTCCAGAAGAGAGATGGTTAGTCCTGAAAGCCAAAGAAGTGAGCTCCCTTCCATGGTCATCACCCACCCACAGCAGGCAACTGCAGTGGGGACCTGAACCGCTCCTCGGGAGGCTTCTTCTGTAGGTGGCTTGTTTTACCAAGTCAGGCTACACTGGAGCATCCCCACCCAGGCACCAAACCCGTGTGGATCCTCAAATGCCACCGACCTGCTGAAGCGTTCAGCTGTCCGCCCACCGCCCCAGTCCCCTAGGCTATGGAAAATGTTGCCGTTTTATCCCTGCCTGTTCCTCCCTCCTCCACGCCCGTGCTGTTTTATGTCTGAAATTGGATTATAAACACTTCAGAGAAGGGACAAGGTCTTGCTTTGAACTGTTCCGAGTCAAAAAAAAAAGATCTCATTTGGAATTCACAAAACAAACAACAAGCAACAACAAATATCACCTGAAGGAGGCACCAGGCATCAACCTTCTCCACTACAAGCAATAAATTAGTTAAAACAAAAACTTGATGTTAATTTAATGACTCTCCAGCTGTCGTGGCCTTACACAACCAGGCTGCCTCAGGATGCCCTCAGCTAAAGGGGTCTTATGAAATGTCTGCAAGAACCCTTGAGGAGCTGTAGCCTGACTTGCTCCTTGTCTTCTACAAGCTGGAGCTCAAGGCTTAAGCAAAAATTCAGCCTCGCTGATGTGCCCAGCAGCTCTCCCACCCAGCTCGGCCCTTCCAACATTCATTCAAAAAACCCTCCTTGGACCACGCACATGCAAAGATTATGTCAATTTATATGGTGGATTTTGTCTCTGAATTGTATTTTTAATCCTAGCTGGATATCACAAATGCACAAGAAAAGCAGTTCCCAACCCATGCCAGGCACATCCATCCATCCATCAGTGGTACCAACACCCTGGCAAGGGACAAATATGGACCAGGATAAATCACAGAATCATGGAACGGGTTGGGTAGGAAGGCACCTCAAAGATCATCCAGTTCCACCCTCCTGCCATGAGCAGAGGCACCTTCCACTGCATCAAGTTGCTCCAAGCTGGCTTGAACAACTCCAGGGATGGGACATCCATGACTTCTCTGGACAACCTGTGCCACTGTCTCACCACCCTCACAGGAAAACATTTCTTCCTCAGATTTCATCTTAATCTCCTCTCTTGGAGTTTGAAACCGTTCCCCCTTGTCCTATCCCTGATAAAAAGCCCCTCCCCAGCTTTTCTGTAGGCCTCAGCCTTTCTCCTGCAATCAAGCATCACCTTGAACCTACAAGTAATTTGACATTTTAAGAAAGCTTTTCAGAAACAGAAACCACCTGAGAAGCAACATTTCTCAGTGCTCTCAAAAGCTGTTTCCCCCTGGAAAGGGTAGAGTCATGAGACAGAAATCAGTGAGCTTCTTCTACAGATTCAATCCAGAAGAGGGAAGATTACTATGATTTCTATCAAGGTAAGTCCAACCCCCCTCAGAGTACTCCAAACAGAGAGCTATGACATCCCTTTGAGCTCCTCTGCTAGGCCGGGGAGCTGCGGCTTCTCAAGATGCTCCAGATGCTGGTGTTACCCACCTCCTCTCAGTTTTGGTGGTGCCATAGGAGAACCATCCCACTCCACCACTGATGGAACCACACTGAAGATATTCATTAAACCCTGCTGTGCCCCATCTCTCACAACCTTCTCAAGTGCCACAAAATCCCCTGATCATCTCCATCCTGACCAAGAGAGCAACTCATCTCTGGTAGCATCACCAAGATCTTTGAGTGAAGTCACTCCCTAACTTACTGTAGCCTACTTCTACCAGTAAAGTTACAGTGCAAATTCAAACTGGAAACTGTTTTTTTTCACTGTTTCTTTAAAACTTGATGTATGGCACCATTGAAGGCAAGAGCACACAGAGGTTTTACCACCACCACCAGCACAGCCACCACACTGGTCAATCCCTCATGCCAGTCATCATTTTTAGCTCGACCCAACATCATATGGAAGTTGGTGAGTAATAAATTCCCTGTTCTGGACAAGCATAAGCTGCCATTTCCCCAAGCTCCACAGGCGAAATTTTGTGGTGGCCTCAAGGACTCACTGGAAATTTGGAAAGCAGCTCATCAGGAACACAAGGCTGGTCTGAAACCAAAGAGCCTTGTAAATACCAGATTTTGAAGACTTCTGCTACAACTAAACCACAACAATTCCATTCAGCTGAAATCACTTTCCCTCATCCCTCCAACAAAGACGTTCCCTGCTCACCCTACCCTCACCGTGTTTTTCTTCAGGAAAGAAAGGCCAAGAATTCCTGGGAACACCTCCAGGGATGGGACACTCACAGCTTCCCTGGGCAACCAATGCCTGTGCCTCACCACCCTCATCATGAAGGGAGATCGACATGAGACATTCAGAAGAAATTCTTCACAATGAGGGAGGGGAGGCCCTGGCACAGGTTGCCCAGAGAAGTCATCCATGCCCCATCCCTGGAGGTGTCCAGGGCCAGGTTGGATGGGGCTTTGAGCAACCTGATTCAGTAGAAGGTGCTTCTGCCTGTGACAGGGAGGTTGGAACTGGATGGGCTCTAAGGTCCCTTCCTACCCAAACCACTCCATGATTCTAAGATTCTATTCAGTTTTAATGAAAATAGGCTTCACCCAATTCTCAGTTTCAGGAAGAACCCAAACCTACGCTTCCAAACGACACATTTGTTGTAATCGCTGGTCTAGGAAAAACCCTCAATAATGCCTCATATTTTTAAAATTACCGGGTAGAACTTTCCTTCTCAAATTAGCTTCAGAGTTCACAGAGTTGGCAATGGGAGGGAGATAATTAAGATCACAGATGAACACCACAGAAGGGAAAACAGAATAGAATCGCAAGAATGCAAAAACAACAGCTGAAAAAACCCAAAAAAATTTCATAATTGAAGAAGAGCAGAGAGCTGAAAGCAAATCTAACTGAGAATTACAGAGGGAAACAAGTCCTCAAGGTTTGACTCTGCTGTTGTCCTCAGCAAATAATTAAAATGCCCAGTAAAATGGGACTTTCTGGATCCAGAAGATGTAGATGACAATGTGATGGATTACTAAAGCTCTGCTTACCTGAAGCAGAAATGAACCCTTCCTGTAATGATGATTTATCAGCTGCACACAACTGGATAACACGTGCCATCAATAACCCATCGCTCCCACAGGGACGTTATTGGCTGAGGCATCTCAACACTTCACAGAATCACAGAATCATAGAACCATTTGGGTTGGAAGGGAACTTAAAGCTTATCCAGTTCAAACCACCTGTAATGGGCAGGGAGACCTCCCACTGGATCAGGGTGCTCAAAACCCTATCCAATCAGGCCTTGAACACCTCCAGAGGGGGCATCCACAACTTCCCTGGGCTACCTGTGCCACTGTCTCACCACCCTCATCATCAAGAATTTCTTCCTAATGTCTCATCTAAAACTCCCCCGTTCCAATTTAAAGCCATTCCCCCTTGCCCTATCACTTCAGGCCCTTGGAAAAATTCCCGCTCCAGCTTTCCTGTAGCCCCTTCAGGTACTGGAAGGCTGCTCTAAGGTCTCCGCAGAGCCTTCTCTTCTCCTGGCTGAACAAGCCCAACTCTCTCAGCCTGTCCTCTTAGCAGAGGTGCTCCAGCCCTCTAAGAGACGAGTACAAATGAAACAGAGAAACTTTGACTGGTTGTAATGAAAACCTTTTCCACTATGAGAAAAGTCAGGCAGCAGAAAGAGTTCCCCACAGGTATTTTATAGTCTCCATCCTTGGAAGTTTTCAAGACCAGACTGGATAAAGCCCTGAGGAACCTTGTCTGATCTCACAGCTGACTTGGTCTGAGCATGAGGTTGGACTAGAGACACCCTGAGTTCCATTCCTACCCAGACAACCCTGTCCTGTGAGAAACACGGTTTCCAAACACACTACATAGAGAATGTGAAGGCTCCAGGTATTTTATATGTGGTTTATTTCCCAGCCTGGGCTCCAAATATCTTGATCACCAGCAATATGACAAGAGGAAACGGCTTCATGTTGTGCCAGGGCAGGTTCAGATTAGACATTGTTAGGAAAAATTTCTTCACTGAAAGGGCTGGTAGAGGCTGCCCAGGAAGGTGGTGGAGTCACCATCCCTGGAGGTGTTTAAAAGATGGGTAGATGAGGTGCTCAGGGATTTGGTTGAGTAGTGGGCAGGTACGGTTGGGCTCCATGATCTCAAAGGTCTTTTCCAACCAAGCGACTGTATGATTTTATGACTCTCTGATTTCCCATGTGCCATGTTCCATGAGGAGGAAGGGCCAAAACCGGGCCAGAAGTCACATTTCATGAGGGTTAAATTCATAATTTTTGTCAATCTCAGTCTCATTTCATCAAGAACCAGTAGATTCCTTTTCCCTCAGGTCACTAAGTAAGTCCTGTGTTGTGCCACCACTCACCTAGCTGAAATAGCCCCTACAGGTAGTGTTTTATTTTAATTTTCCCCTAAGTGCCAACCAAAGCTTGGCATTGTGTCAATGCTGAAGAGACCCTTGCCTCGTAACCCCAGAGTTGCACCAGACCCACATGTACAACCCCTGCCCCAATGGTTCAAGAGCTCAGAGCAGCAGTTTGGATCATAGAACCACGGGAGTGATTTGGGTTGGAAGGGACCTCAAAGCTCACTCAGTTCCAACCCCCCTACCATAGGCAGGGTCAGCTTCCACAGCACCAGGTTGTTCAAAGCCCCATCCAACCTGGCCTTCAACAACTTCAGGGATGGGGCAGCCACCACTTCTCTGGGCAACCTGTGCCAGGGCCTCACCACCCTCACAGGAAAACATTTCTTCCTAAGATCTCATCTCATTCTCCTCTCTTTCAGCTTAAAACTGTTTCCCCTCATCCTGTCTCTGTACTCCTGGAGAAAAAGCCCCTTCCCAGCTTTCCTGCAGCCCCCTTTAAGTACTGGAAAGCCTCTATAAGGTCTCCACAGAGCCTTCTCTTTCCACGCTAAATAACCGCAGCTCTCTGAGGATGGGTCCTACCTTGCGAAAAGGACCATGGAAGTTCTAAAACACTGCAAAACCTGCTTTTTACCCCAGTTTGTTTTAAGGAGAGATGATTGTCCAGCACTTAAAGAACCCACCAGGAGCTTGTACAACTGTTAGAAGTAAGTTCCAAGAGAATGAGCTGAACATGCCCTGAAGATTTCTCAAGACAAGAACACCGGTAGCCACTAATGAAACGCAAAGAAGTCCCACTCTTCATTTTCCAAATCTAAATACTCCCAAACAAGACCACAGAGGCACACGGGCACACGTGCAGATGCTCAGCACTGACAACACTTTGCTGAACCAGGATCAAAAAGGAGGTTCTCGCTTAGCCTCGTGGAACCGCTTGTTGACTGTAAACACCGTCTTGATAGCAAAAACAAAAAGATAAAGCTAACCAGAAAATCGCGTGGGGGGAAGAGAGAGCAGTGGTGGGGGAAGAGAAAGCAGCAGAGTGGCAAGCGCTGCTTTTGAGGTGAGCCTCTCCCTCGGAGGGCTGCAGAGCTGTGCACGCTCACAAGAGGCGGCGCTTATCTCCATGTGTCCTGCACGGCTGAGCAAGCACACGCGAGCAGCAAACAATCACAAACCACCTTGTCCTGACCAGGGATGTCTCTACCATCCTGGAAAGACTTGACTTTCTGTTCTGTTTTGCTGGCCGGTATCTCGCTACGCTGTGCATCTCATCCTACCATGGGCACACATATGGAGCCATCTCCTTCCTATCAGCTCAGCCCAGCCAACGCAGGATTTGATTGCTGCTCCATCCAGCCCTGACTCCAAGCCATGCCCCACATGGAAGACCATAATCCGTCTCTTCTTTAAGTTGCTAAATCCCACATTTCAAAGTGAATTTCAGGTGCTTCAGAGCTTGTATACAACACCAACTGATAGAAACCTCCCGACTTCAAATCATACAATCGTTTGGGTTGGAAGGGACCTCAAAGATCATCCAGCTCCAACCATCTGCCACTGCATCAGGCTCCTCAAAGCCCCATCCAGTCTGGCCTTCAACATCTCCAGAGAGGGGGCAGCTACGACTTCTCCGGGCAACTTGTGTCTCACCACCCTCACAGGAAAACACTTCTTCCTAAGATCTCATCTCAGTCTCCCCTCTTTCAGTTTAACACCATCTCCCTCATCCTATCCCTGCACTCCCTGACCAAGAGTCCCTCACCAGCTCTCCTGGAGCCCCTTTCAGTACTGGGAGGCTGCTCTAAAGTCTCCCTGGACCCTTCTCCAAGCTGAACAACCACAACTCTCTCAGCCTGTCCTCGTAGAGGAGGTGCTCCTTCGTGGCCTCCTCTGGACTCTCTCTAACAGCACCCATGTTCCTTCTTGTGCTGAGAGCCCCAGAGGTGGACACAGGACACCAGGTGATGTCTCACCACAGCCAAGTAGAGTGGCAGAATCACCTCCCTCACACTGCTTTCCTTTAGCTCTGATGCCAAGAGGCACAAGAGCTGCTTCCTTGTCTTAGGGAAAACCTGAGGTCCTGCAGAAGGACCTAGCACAGATTCTCACTGCTTCCTATCAGATGGCCATGAAATAGTTAACCATAGAGAAAAATAGGCAAGACTTCTTCCCTTTCCCCCCTTCCTCCAATGTGGATGCCCAACACCTCTCTCAAAGAAGCTGGGCTCCAGAAAACAAGGCCATTACTGCTCCATCCTATGGCGGAGCCGGTGGTGCAGCATTGTTCCCCAGCCCTGTCCATAGGAAGCAATATCTATTTTCCATTTAGAGGAGGGTAAAGCCTTTAATTTCACCCTCCCGGCTGCAGCTGGAGTTCCCTTTTTAACTGCTTGGCCACAGGAGTGAAGACAGTTTTATATGGAAGAAAATGCTGAAAAGGCCACTTTAATATCGTTGCACGTGAAAAGGGGAGAGCTTTTCATACCGCACGGTAATGAGGGTCAGCGGGATATTACACTTCACCATATGGGTAATTTGCACAGCAGGTCAAACGCTCTATTTTGCCTTTTTTTTTTTTTTAAAGACAGGCCCTGTCGATTAAGCTGCATTAAAACAAAACACACGGAAAAAATAGAAAAATCAAGAAGAGTGAGGAGGAGATGCCCTCTAATGTTCGAGCCGGGCAGCACATCCAGCGCGGCATGCAGGAGGTTGGGTCAAAAATAAAATTATGTGAAGGTGAAAGGGGTTGGGATGAGATAAATTGTGGTGTTTGGGGGTATTCTGCTGCTTCGGCCTCACCACACAATGGGTACCTGCACTAAGGAGCATCCTCCCTTGATGGGTACCCAAAAAAGAGCATCCCCCCATGATAGGTACTATAATTAAGAAGCAACCCCCCTTGATGGGTATGAGCAATAAGGAGGATCCCTCCAGGAAGAGTACCCAGGACTAAGGAGCATCCCTTCACGATGGGTACCAACACTAAGGAGCATACCTCCACAATGGGTACCCACATTAAGGAGCATCCCCCAAGATGAGTATTTGCACTAAGGAGCATCCTTAGTGCAAAGTCCTACACCGGGGCCAGGACAATCCGCAGTTTTCAAGACAGGCTCCGGGAACGATGTGATTGAGAGCAGCCCTGAGAAGAAGGAACTGGGGTGCTGGTTGATGAGAAGCTCAACATGAGCTGGCAATGTGTGCTCACAATCCAGAAACCAACTGTGTCCTGGGCTGCATCAAAACAAGTACAGCCAGAAGGGGAGGGAGGAGATTCTCCCACTCTACTCCGCTCTCAGGAGACCCTACCTGGAATCCTGTGTTCAGTTTTCGAATCCCCAGCATAAGAAGGATATGGAACTGTTGGAATGGATCCAGAGGAGACCACAAAGAGGATCAGAGGGCTGGAGAATCTCTGCTATGAGGACAGGCTGAGAGAGTTGGGCTTGTTCAGCCTGGAGAGACCTTAAAGAAGCCTCCCAGTACCTGAAGAGAACCTACAAGAAAGCTGGGGAGGGAGTTTTTCCAAGGGCCTTTAGTGATAGGACAAGGAGGAATGGCTTTAAATTGGAAGGGTGAAGATTCAGATTGGATATTAAGAAATTCTTGACGCTGAGGGTGGAGAGGCACTGGTACAGGTTGCCCAGGGAAGTTTTGGCTGCTCCATCCCTGGAAGTGTTCAAGGCCAGGCTGGATGAAGCTTTGAGTGGCCTGGTCTAGTGGAAGGTGTCTCTGCCCAGGGCAGGGGGGTTGGACCTGGATGGGCTTCAAGGTCACTTCCAACCCAAACCACCCTATGATTCCATGATTCCCCCCCCAACAGGTACCTGCACTAAGGAGCATTCCCCCACGGTGAGCACCCACACTAAGGACCATCCTTGCTTAAAAACGGGCTCCAGTGATGACTGAGATGGCCCTCGGAGCTGTGTTTGTCTTGGCGCATCCTTGGTGCCGTGGCCCTGGCATGACCCCCGGAGACGCTTCCCGTCCCCGAGCCAGCAGCTACCCGTGCAGCCCCCACCAAATCTGCTGGGTAAAGATTAGGGAGTGTTTGAAGAGGGTAAAGGCGCTGATTAACAAGCCTGGCTTTTGTAATTACCTCCCACCCATCCAACCACAGCAGAGTGTTAATTTATTAAATACCTTAACAAAAGGCCTTTATTAGCAGCCTGAGCTTGGCTGGCTCCTTTCAGAGCATTACAAACTACATCTAATAAAGCTTTAATTGACTGCTGCTTGGTGCAACCTCTGACCCGGGATGATAAACGAAACAGTGGGGCCACACTAGCGAAAGGAGGAGTTTTCATCCCAGAAGAGCCTGGCAGCTCTGGAGGTGTGCAATGCCAGGCTGGATGAGGCTTTGAGCAACCTCATCCAGTGGGAGGAGTCCCTGCCCATGACAGGTGGGGTGTTGGAACTGGATGGGCTTTGAGGTCTCTTCCAACCCAAACCATTCTGTGATGCTATGAAAAAAAGTCATAAAATTCAACATCTCTCAAACCTTTTGTAAAAGAGCAGTGAGGCCTTCCATGCAGACATGCAGCAGTGCTCAAGAGCTGTCAGGAGACACCCCATGTCGCACCCAGATGGGGCTCAGCCACGTGAATTTAACATGCAAGAGCAAACAGGTTTCCTAATACGCACACACAAACACTCCAGGGTGGGAGAGCCCTTCCAAGCTTCCCTGCTTCCAACACCAGCCAGCACCAGCCCTGGTGTTACCGAAGAACAACACAAGACCAGGATGAACACATTGTGCCAGCTTTTCTAGCAGAGTTTGTCAGTCTCCAACGACTTCCAGAGCATGGATGCTCTGAGTCACAAGTTGGGTCTTTTTATTTAAAAGACCTCAATGGATTTTCTTCCATAAATTTGCCCAATGGTTGCCTGTGCCCATGGAAACTTCTGGCATCCATAAGACCTTGCATCAAAGTTTTAGAGAAAAGAGAGGTCAGACCTCAGAACAGACTGTAAGTCCTTAAAAACTAAGGAAAACAGTGCTTATAATTTCATGTTCTCTTTTAGAAAACTCCAGCTTGCACGACAAAGCTGAAATCATAGAATCATCAAGGTTGGAAAAGACCTCTAAGGTCATCAAGTCCAGTCATCAGCCCAACACCCTCATGCCTACTAAACCATGTCCCAAAATGCCATGTCTACACGTTCTTTGAACGCGTTTAGGGATGGAGACCCCACCAATGCCTTGGAAAGCCTCTTCCAGTGCTTCACCACTCTTCCAGTAAAGAAAGCTTCTTCAGGAAGAAGCACTTCTGCTGCATGGCTCAGAGGAGCTAAAAGCCACCAAAAACCTGCAAGGAAGCCCCAAATCCAAAGGTCATCAAGACTATCAGTGCAGCCAAGGCCTTCCCCACACCGTGGCTAACCACAGAGAACTGGGTCTCAGGTGCTCTTATCTTCAAAGCCTCAACAGGCTGGAGCACACAGAAAACATCTCTAACTACGGGACAAAGAAGGTATCAACAATTCAGCTCTATCTACGCAGCAGATCTCCCTCTCCCACCAATAAAATTTATTTCTGCAGCCAGCAGAGCTTTTGCAGGGATCTGGCAGGCTGAAAAATCACAGTCCTGGAAGGAAATACACCCACCCAAATATTCATCCCTTCCCAAACGAAGGCAGAGGGGAAGGACTGGATAAAGAACTTTAACTGGATGAAGAAGCTCCACGCTCAAACCCTGCAGTAAGTTCATCAAAGACACAGAGAACAAATATTAATATGAGATCTTAGGAAGAAATGTTTTCCTGTGAGGGTGGTGAGGCACCAGCACAGGTTGCCCAGAGACGTGGTGGCTGCCCCACTCTTGGACATGTTCAAGGCCAGGCTGGACGGGGTTTTGAGCCACCTGATCCAGTGGGAGGTGTCCCTGCCCATGGCAGGGGCATTGGAACTGGATGGACTTCGAGGTTCCTTCAAACCCAAACCATTCTGTGACTCTGCTGCCCATAGTACACCTGGTTCCAATGTCCTTTATCTAAAATCCGAGAATGGACTTACTAGTTGACCCCATTAATTCCAGGCCTACACAGCTGTGCCCTTATTTACTGTTTCCTCAACCCGGTCACTGACCACCCAGGCTGAGCTCCTGCACGGCAGGTGAAGGCACCTCAACTGCGATGAAAGCACCATGGTTAAGGTAGGCATGGTGGTGCTGGGCTGACAGCTGGACTTGATGATCTTAGAGGTCTTCTCCAACTCTAATGATTCTATTATTCTATGTGTGTAAGCAGGTACAAAGCTGCCCAAGCTGAATATGGGGATTTTAGTGAAACATAGGGATATGCAGGGTGAAGTAAGTTCTCTAACATAACAGACAAGGAGCCACAGTAAATCTTCCAAGTAATCCAAGATACAAATTCCACTTTAATCACATTTTAATACGTTTAAATGTTAAGTAGAAAGGTGTTTTCCATTTAATTGCAGTAGAAAAATTCAGTCATTTGCTACTGCTCAGTCATCGGGTAAGAGCTGCTGGGTTCATTTAATAAGAGCAAGGGAGTGCAAAGTCTCTGCTACCCAAGTTCCATTTGTTATCACAGAATGACAGAATCATAGAACGACCCCAGTTGGAAGGGACCCACAAGGATCATCAAGTCCAATTCCTGTCCCTGCACAAGACAACCCCAACATTCACACCGTGTGTCTGAAGCTATTGGACAAATGCTTCCTGAATATTGTTAGACTTGGCACTGTGACTGCTTCCCTGGGGAGCTGTTCCAGGGCTCCACCACCCTCTGGGTGAAGAACCTTGTCGTAATGTCCAACCTAACCCTCCCCTGGCACATCTTCCTGCCATTCCCTCGAGTCCTCTCGTTGATCACCAGCCAGAAGAGATCAGCACCTACTCCGCCTCCTTCCCTCGTCTTTTGTTATTCCGATCAGCCAGGACCAGGTACCACAGCTTTTCCTTAAACTCAACCAAGCCAAAGCCTGCTGCCCCAGTCCAACATGTGGTTCAACATCACATCATACTAGTTAAATAGAGTTGGTTTGCTTCTATAAACACTGAACACATGGCCAGCCTTTTAAAACGGTATTTTCGTATTTATCAAATCAATTCTTGATATTAAAAAGAGAGATGGAACATAAAGACTCAAATACTTCAAAATATTTCCCTCGGGGGCCTTTTCGGACCTTAAAAATTATACTTTTTAATAGCTCGAAAGAAGAACTACCCCTAATCTGGAGTTGCTGTGCCTGACAAATGAAGTGAAGCTCAGAGCCCACAGAGCTGTAAAAGGCGAGAAGGACATTAAACTTCTCTGAGATGACAGCTCAAGCTTTCACAGTTCCTCAGAGTTCAAGCTGCTCCAGAGGAGGAGAAAGGAACACGCACAAATTAAGATTTGTTGGAAAGTCTAATCTTCTCCCCTGATTAATAGTCGAAAGTTTATCTCTGAGTGGTAGCAGTGCAGTAGAAGATCCAACGTGTGTTCATACCCCAGCGAGCAGCGACAATGATAAGAAGTCAAACACAAACCATTTCTCTATATATTTCATAGCTTTGATTTTGTTTTCAGATGACAAAATACATCAAGTAACAGCATACGTTTCTAAAGTTATGCCGCTGATGAGAACAAAGCCAGCCCTTCGGTCTTCTAATGGAATATTTCCTTTCACTGCTCCAAGGACAGACATGAAAGAGATCTTCTCCTACCATGAAAAGGCTTTTCTACATAGAATCAGAGAATCTTTAAGGTTGGAAAAGACCTCTAAGATCATCCGGTCCAACCATCAACATACCACCGTGCCTACTGAACCATGTCCTGAAGCACCACATCTACATGCTTTTTGAACCCCTCCAGAGATGGTGACTCTACCATTTCCCTGAGCAGCCTCTTCCTGTTCTTCACCACTCTTTCAGTAAAGATTTTTTTCCTAATATCCAATCTAAACCTCCCCTGGTACAACTTGAGACCATTTCCTCTCGTCCTATTCCTTCTTACTTGGGAGAAGTAACAATTTAATTTCTGCTTTCAGACTTCCCAGCCATCTGCATACATGTCCTGAACACCCAATCCAACAGCTCATATACTGATCAACACAACCTTCTCCTCATATTTGAGTGGACACAACCTGGTCTCTTCTCCCAAAGTGACAGGTGATAGGACGAGAGAAAAAAGCTTCAAGTTGCACCAGGAGAGGTTTAGAGTAGACATCAGGAAAAATTTCTTCACTGAAAGGGTTCTCAAGCACTGGCAGAGGCTGCCCAGGGAAGTGGTTGAGTCACCATTCCTGAAGACGTTTAAAAGACGGGTAGATGAGGTGCTCAGGGATCTGGTTTAGCAGTGGACAGGTACGGTTGGACTCGATCTCAAAGGTCTTTTCCAACCAAGCGATTCTATGATTTTAAGCATCTTTGCAAGCATTTCTAAAAGCCCCAAGTGAGCTCAGATTTTAACAGCTACAGCAGAAAAATCACCTATTTCATTTCAAACCTTTCTTTCCGTGCAATCCCTCCTCCTACAAAGCCAAGCCCTTGGGTCTGGAGCACCCAGTCCCACGCTGGCTGACAGGCCAATCACCAAGCCCCACACAAGGTAACGCTCTCAAGAAATCACTGCACTCTTAAACAATGGGATATTTGTCAAAGTACAGCGTGATCACCAGCAATCATCTGTTTTTCATAACTACATTTGACCTAAACTGAATCGACTGAACAAGCAGTCTGTGTTTCTCATTCTGGAAAACACAGCGGTGCAGATCCCTCTCCAACAACCCCCCGACCCCTCTCTCTGTTTTAAGCCATACTTTTGAAAAGTTACAAAGTGATGATGTAGACAGATATTTCCTCATTATAAACAGCAGCAACTAAACATTTTCAGGTTGCATTTTTGGCCATCTCTTCCTGTTCCAGGTGACCTCCAAGGTTAAGCACAGGGGGGATGTGCCTTTCAATCCACCTTCTCTGCAAGGAAAAGCACAACCCAGTGCTTCCCAGCGTAAAACTGAGTAGAGATGTTTCTAACCATGTGCTCTCTTCATAATATATTTAAAATTCATTAAAACTTTATAATGAATGAGCTGCCAGGGTAAAAAAAATATATCCAGGACAAGCCCATAGAGCCTTCCATGTGAAGCCACTGTGTGTAAAAGCTCTGGGAGGCAACTGAAAGCTCGTTCTCTGGTCTAGAGGAAGGAAGGAAGTGGTGGACGTCGGTCACAAGCTTTGCAACGAAGGATGCATCCTGCATCCCCAACCACTAATCAGCCCTTGTCAGGGCTCCCATCAATTACAGAGGAGTGCAGAAGGAGTCCTTGAGGAAGATGAAGGACAAGTCTGGAGGGAGGCAAAGCAGTCAAGAGACAAGGGAGGTGGAAAGATAGGAGGAAAAATGTACTGAGAAAAATGTTATCAGCAACAAATCCCACCCATTTTTTACAATTTCTGTTTAATACTCAGTGTTTTAAGCTGTGTTCCTCCTACCAGAGATAATAAACAGCAATAGATGGGGTGGGCATTAATTACAGAGACACATGGTGGGGAGAAAAAGTCCCTACATGGACTTTTACAAGGAGACACTGCTGTACCGCTAAATGATTTGAGTTCAAAGCTCTTTGTTCTCCCCCTCTTCAAATCCAAGCATATACGTGGGAATGAGCAGAAAAGCACTCGTGCAAGTTCAGATTAGACATGAGGAAAAACTTCTTCACTGAAAGGGTTCTTAGGCACTGACTCAGCCCAGGGAGGTGGCTGAGTCACAGTCCCTGGAAATACAGGTGGATGAGGTGCTCAGGGATCTGATTTAGTAGTGGACAGGTATGGTTGGACTTGATCTCAAAGATCTTTTCCAACCAAGCAGTTCTGTGGTCACAATCGAGCAGAAAAACTGCAACTTGCACCTAAGCCTCTGCTCAGAAATGTTTGGGTTGGAAAATTCAATTTGCATATTTGGGTTTTTCTGTTCTTCCAATGCAGAATGTGGAGAAATGGTCAGGGAGCACGGAGAAATAAAACCAATAAAACTAACAACCCTACCCTTCCAAGCACTGCTGAGGAGTAGCACCTCCATACTGGGAAAGAAGTCCTGTCCCAGCAGATCATTTCCATATTTGACAAGTAGGTTTTTGTCCCTCTTCAAGGCAATGATCCCTACAAGTTAAATTCAAACAGGCAAAGGGAAGCTGTAGACTCTGCTCCCAACCAGAAGCCAACCTGCATGAGGCTGATACTAAGCTGCAAGAGGGGAGATTTGGATTAAGTATTGGGAAAAAAATGTTCTCCTGTGAGGGTGGTGAGGTACTGGCACAGGTTGCCCAGATAAGTCATGGATGTCCCATCCCTGGCAGTGTTCAAGGCCAGGTTGGATGGGGCTTTGAGCAACCTAATCCAGTGGGAGGTGTCCCTGCCCACAATAAGGGAGCTGGAACTGGATGAGCTTTGAGGTCCCTTCCAATCCAAACTATTCTACGATTCTATGACCAGTTCTGAACTCTGCCCAGGTAATTCATCACGTATATAATAATTATGGGTTTACAGACAATGGTTAAGAAGCCAGGCAATGAAACAGCTTTGTTGCACAGAGACATAAGCAAAACCACCAGCACTTTGCTCATTTGAGCAGAACAAGCGTTCTCCTTCCTCCTACCAATCACCCGTGGAGCTCTGCTGGGTAAAACCTGCCTTTCATTGAGTGAATTCATGAAGATGATCCAGTGGGAGCTGGAGAACCTCCCATACGAGGACAGGCTGAGAGAGTCGGGGTTGTTCAGCCTGGAGGAGAGAAGGCTCCTGGGAAAACCTTAGAGCAGCCTTCCAGATCTTAAAGGGGCTACAGGAAAGCTGGGGAGGGGCTCTTTATCAGGGAGTGCAGGGATACGACAAGGGGAACGGTTTGAAGCTGAAAAAGGGGAGACTTAGATGAGATCTTAGGAAGAAATGTTTTCCTGTGAGAGTGGTGGAACACTGGCACAGATTACTCAAGGAGGTTGTGGAGGCCCCATCCCTGGAGGTGTTCAAGGCTAGGTTGGATGAGGCTCTGAGCAATCTGATCTGCTTAAAGATGCCCCTGCTTCTGCAGAAGGGTTGGACCAAAAGACCTGTCTAGGTCCCTTCAAACCCAAAATATTCTACGATTGTATTCTATGATTCCATAACAGCTCGCATGGGCTGCTCATTGTCTGTGAGTAGAAAATTAATTGTCCACAAAGAAGAGAAACTAGAAGATCAGAAGTCACACAGACCTCCAGGTACCAGCTTCATATGATAAAAGACGAGACACCTTTCTCAGAAGCCAAACATCTCATTCCAAGGGACTCAGGGGAACAGAACCAAGGAAAACCTCTCTGAGGGCAGTCAACGCTCACGTTCTAAACATATTGCACCTATCCCTGCTTTTGTCCACAGTGAATATCAACCCCCTGAACCTGAACTTCTCTACCACCCTTCATAAAACACAAACCAAGTTGCCTGTTAATCTTCAAACTGAAGAAGATTTTTTGTTTTTGGTTGGTGGTTTGCGTGCTCTTCCCTCTGCTTTGACCACGCTCCCGTGCCGCGCTCCTGGAATGCGACAGCAGCGTTTGTGCATTGTACGACTGCCTTGTTTCCACATTTTCCTGAACAAAGGACTGAAAGAGGGGGTAAATGCGTCACAAAGCCCATCCTGAACATTGCTCACCCTTTCCTGCGCCAATATTTGTAAACAGATTGAGAATTAATGTCCAGCCAGCTCAAGACCCTTCATAAAAAAGGGGGTTTATTGAAAACAGGATGGCAATCATTTCCCAGATATGTTGCATATAGGTCTTTAAGATGAGAAACAACGTACAGAGCAGGAAAACAGCAACTGCAGCTGTGCACCAACCCATTTTCAGAGATGGTTAAAGCATGGTGGCTTCTAATTTTACAGCCCCCTCCTCCCCCACAAACACACTCTGCTCTTTAACAGAAAATAAAATATGAAGTTTCTGGTCAGCACATGATAATTCCCCCAGGGTTAATTTATGCACAACTCACACAGCTTGGATAACATGAAGAGCTCAACAGTCCTCACGCACAAGGATCTTCTAGTTGCCTTTTTTTTCTAGCAGTCTTAGAGAGTCTCTCGGTGATTTCACAAAATCAGGGAACGGGTTGGATTGGAAAGGACCTTAAAGCCCATCCAGTTACAAAACAAAAGGGACACTTTCCACTAGATCAGGGTGCCCAAAGCCCCATCCAACCTGGCCTTGAACACCTCCAGGGATGGGGCAGCCACGACTACCCTGGGTAAACTGTGCCAGGGCCTCGCCATCCTCACAGGAAAACATTTCTTCCTAAAATATCATCTCCATCTCCCCTCTTTCAGCTTAAAACTGTTCCACCTCATCCTTTCCCTGCACTCTTCCGTCCCCCGCTTTCCTGGAGCCCCTTTCAGTACTGGGAGACTGCTCTGAGGTCTCCCCAGAGTTTTCTCTTCTCCAGGCTGAACAACCCCAATTCTCTCAGCCTGTCCTTGTACAGGAGGTGCTCCTGAGCTTTGATCATTTTCGCAGCCTCCTCTGGACTTCCTCTAACAGGAGTCCAGAGGCAATGCCACAAAGAGCAGCCTACAGGCAAGACTCTTCACTTCTAAGAGAGGTTCCTGGGACTCTGCTCTGCCTTCACGTTGGGAGACAGTTGAAAAAAACTGAAGTGATTCACCAGGGTCAAATTTGGGTCTGGTGTTACACTGCACTATAGAATCATAGCACCCTTAAGACTGGAAAAGACCTCTAAGATCACCCAGCCCAACAATGAGCCCAAAACCACTGTGCCTACTAAACCATGTACCCGGGTGCCACGGCCTTTCAGTAGGCTGTAGAGATTGATGAAGTCTACCCTCAGCCTTCTCTTCGCATGTCACTATGAACTGGCACTGGGAGTTCCATTTATTTATTTTTAGGAGCAAAATATAGTCTTAAATATCAAATATCTGTATCATACATGAGCCTTTTCTAGTCTAAATTATTATGAGCCTATAACGAAAGGATGAGAAAAGATGTGGTGGGAATGCTTATTAGAGCTTTCCCTTTCTGTTAAACTTAGTTTCACCTTAGAAAAATCAATGCTTTTCATGGAAATTCTTTGCAAATGAGTGCACTTCCATCTCTATCACATGTTATTTTTGCGATATCACAGCTTCTGGACACCTCCACAAAGTTCTCCGGGGCAGCTGAGGAGTTTTCCAAACATTCCTGGGACTTTTCTGAGTCTCAATGCGCAGAAATGGAGTAAATCTTAGGAAGAGCCTTCCCACACTTACACAATACAAAGAATGCTATTGGTCTTTAGGGTCCTTCAGGTGGTCTGTATCCTACACCACACAAAGTGACCATCTCCTAACAAAATCAGACCTGATCTTAGAGCTCCAGAGGAAAAAAAAAAACCCACAGGAGTTAAAATGCCATTAAAAAGGGACACTCCCAGCAAGTGGAAAACAGCAAATGAAGGCTGAAACCATGAGCTGAAGAACTAGAGCACGCTCAGTCTTCCTTCTGTTACTGGGGAAATCACGAGCCAAGTCCTCCTGGAATATGATTCCAGGAATATGGAGGAGAAGGTGACTGAGGGCAACAAGTATGAATTTTGAGAAGGAGAAGTTATGCCAACAAGTTGATTGCCTTCTATGATAGCATAACAGGATTTATGGATGAGGGGAAAGCAGTTGATGTCAATGACTTAAGCAAGGCTTTTGACATGCTCATCCTCAACACCCTTCCAGTAATGAAAGGAGCTCCAGGAAAGCTGGGGAGGGGCTCTTGATCAGGGAGTGCAGGGATAGGATAAGGGGGAACGCTTTTAAGCTGAAAGAGGGGAGATTGAGATGAGATCTTAAAAAGAAATGTTTTCCTGTGAGGGTGGTGAGGCCCCGGCACAGGTTGCCCAGAGAAGTGGTGGCTGCCCCATCCCTGGAGGTGTTCAAGGCCAGGTTGGATGGGGTTTTGAGCAGCCTGATCCAGTGGGAGGTGTCCCTGCCCATGGCAGGGGGCTTGAACTGCACGGGCGCCAGACCAGCACCACCATGCCTATTAACTATGCCAAGAAGTGCCACCTCTACATGTTTCTTGAACACCTCCACGGATGGTGACTCTACCACTGCCCTGAGCACCCTCTTCCAGTGCTTCACTGCTCTTTCTTAAAGAAATACTTCTGAATATCCAGTCTACACCTCCCCTGGTGCAGCTTGGGGCAATTTTCTCTCGTCTCATCATTTCTTACTTGGGAAAAGAGACCAGCACTCCCCTTGCTACAACCTCCTTTCAGGGAGTTGTGCCTATTTACAGGGAGAGGTTAATGGAGATGACTCAGTCTGGAGGAGTGAGCCACCTTCAATACCTACAAGAAGGTCACGGAGAAGAATAATTTGCCCTGAAAGATTCTGCAGTCTTGGTCCTTGGGGTTTTCAGAACTGGACTGGATAAAGTCCTGAGCAATCTGGCCTCATCTTAGAGCTGCCCCTGCTTTAAGCAGGAGGTTGGACCACAGATCTCCTGAGGTTCCATCCACCCTGAATGATTCAGCAAAATACAGAACAGATGCCTGGCCTATCAGAGTCAGCTCCTTACTAATTGTAGGTAATGGAATTGACTGAATCAGTATGAAATTAAGTATTAAATGTGAAATATCATAGAGTCAGAGAATGCTTTTGGTTGGAAAATACCTTTAAGATTATCAAGTCCAACCATGTATCCAGCCCTGCTAAGTCTGTCACTAGGCCACGTCTGCAAGTACAACATCTGCTCATCTTTCAAACACCTCCAGGGATGGTGACTCCACCACCTCCCTGGGCAGCCTCTGCCAGTGCCTGAGAACACTTCCAGTGAAGAAATTCCTCCTAATATCCAACCTAAATCTCCTCTGGTACATCTTGAGGCTGTTACCCCTTGTCCTGTCACTGGCTACCAGGAAGAAGAGACCAACACCCACCTCGCTACAGCCTTCTTTCAGGATGTTGAAGACAGTGATTAGGTCTCCTCTCAGCCTTCTTCTCTCCAGGCTAAACAGCCCCAGTTTCCTCAGCTTGGAGCACTGCACAGGGTTGTTGTGACACAATTGCAGGACCCAGCACTTGGCGTTGATGAACCTCATCCCAATAGTCTCAGCCCATGGATCCAGCCTGTCCAGGTCCCCCTGCAGAGCCTCCCTACCCTCATGCAGATCAACACTCCCACCCAACTTAGTATCATCTGCAAACTGACTAAGGGAGCACTCGATTCCCTTATTCAGATCATCGATAAAGATATTGAACAGAAGTGGCCCCAGTACCAAACCCTGGTGAGCACTTGTCACCAGCTGCCAGCTGGATTTAACTCCATACACGACAACCCTTTGTGCCCGGCCATCCAGCCACTGTTTTACCCAGTGACACAAATGCCCATCCAAGCCATGAGCCACCAGCTTCTCTAGGAGAACGCTGCATGAGACAGTGTCAAAGGCCTTACCTTTAACCATACCCTGGGCTGCATCAAAAGCAGCATGGCTAGCAGGGCAAGGGAGGGGATTCTTCCCCTCTATTCTGCTCTTGAGAGACCCCATTCGGAGACCTGTGTCCAGTTGTGGAATTCCCAGCATAAGAAGGAGATGAAGCTGCTGGAACAGGTCCAGAGGAGGACTACGAAGATGATGCGAGGGCTGGAGCACCTCTGCTATGAGGACAGGCTGAGAGAGTTGGGCTTGTTCAGTCTGGAGAAGAGAAGGCTACAGGGAAACCTCAAAGCAGCCTTCCAGCACCTGACAGGGCTACAGGAAAGCTGGGGAGGGACTTTTTCCAAGGGCCTGTAGTGGTAGGACAAAAGGGAATGGCTTTTAACTGGAAGGGAGAAGATTCAGATTGAACATTAGGAAGAAATTTTTCACGATCAGGCTGGTGAAGCCCTGACACAGGTTGCCCTGAGACAACGTGGCTGCCCCATCCCTGGAAGTGTTCAAGGCCAGGCTGGATGAGGTTTTGAGCGACCTGATGCAGTGGGAGGTGTTCCTGCCCGTGGCAGGGAGGGTGGAACTGGATGGGCTATGAGGTCCCTTCCAACTCAAACCATTCCATGATTCTATGATTCTATGATTCTATGATATAACAATTTTGCACATTTGAAATGGTCTCATTTCTGCTTTGGGGCTTTGTTGTTGTCTTTTTGCTTTGCTTTTCAGTCTGAGCTGCTTCTCCGCAGCAAATTGGGGAAATGCTGCCGATTCTCTGATTCCACGATTCTCTGATTCTTTGAAATATCAGTATATTTTCAGTGACCAAGGGCCTCTGTTGAGGTTTGCAAAGCCCTGGGAAAGCACAGCTGCTGTTCCCAACCTCAGGTGACAAGAAGTCTGCATCCGGGCTATTGTAGTAAACCTTTCCCCCTCCCCCCCTCTTCTAAGATCTCTGTTTTCCAAACTGAATATTTTAAGAACCAAGGCTGCCTGTGATCATATCTAAGCAGCTTTAGAATGAACACTGATTTCTTTGCTGCTTCTTTGATCGGAGCCAAGTGGTTTTCTCATGGGTAAGAAGGTCAGGGGGTTAAAAGAGCAATATGACAATTACAAAAGTTAAATCTATTGCTGCTACAGACAGACACACAACCCAGGGCCCATTAGCACGTAGGACCGAGTGGTTATCACAGGTCACTGACACCGGTTCACTCTAATGGCTTTTCCTGTGTCCTTATCAACCCAGTGCACAAAGTGGCTCACCCTCAGCCTTTCCCTATGATCTCAGGACTGTGTTTATAGCTATCTAACTCCACCAGGCACCAGTGGGGCAGCCAAGTCAGCAGACAGTGAGATATGCCAGGACACGACGATGGGACAAGCTGCAAAGTGTCAGAGATGAACAAGGAGTTACCAGAGGCTTCGAAAAGGGAATTTTTTCCACTGCTTCCCCCCCACCTCTCAAAAAAAACACCGAGTTTTTAAGTTCCCAAGGACACCGAGGTAAAACTTTACAGCCCTGATCTCAAAAACAGGAGTAAACCACAGACTTTCCATGGTGGGGTTCGTGTTTCAGTATCAAATAAAAGAAACAAGCAGTGTTACAAAGAGAAAAAAGAGATGTTTTCATATGAAAGAGAGGGGTGGGGAGGTCTTATTATTTGAACTGTGGTTCCTATAAGAGGCTCTCTCATCCCTTGAAAGAAGAACTTCAATTGTTTTGCCCTGTTAGCAAAGAATAAATATTTTGGTGGGGATGCTGGAGCCCCACCGGAGAGGTGGGGAGGTAGCAGGAGCACCCAGCCTGTCGGTGCAGGAGCCCACAAAGACAGACAGAGGAGGATTCACGCAGGCAGGACCATCACTACCACACTTACAAGGAATTTTAAAATAAATTATTGATGTGGAGGCCTAGGGAGAGACTAAAGATCTGGAGAAACAAATATGGAACTGTTGTAACAAATCTAGAGGAGGCCACAAGGATGATCTGAGGGCTGGGACACCTTTGCTATCAGGACAGGCTGAGAGAGTTGGGATTGTTCATCCAGGAGAAAAAAAGAAGGCTCTGGGGGGACCACATAGCAGCTTTCCACTACCTGAATGGGCTACAGGAAAGCTGGGGAAGGACTTTTTCAAAGGGCCTGGAGTGAGACGACGAGGGAGAACAGCTTTAAACTGGAAGGGAGAAGATTTAGATTGGACCTTAGGAAGAAATTCTTCATGATGAGGGTGGTGAGGCACTGACACAGGTTTCCCAGGGAAACTGTGGCTGTCCCATCACTGGAGGTGTGGAGGTGTTCAAGGCCAGGTTGGATGGAGCTTTGAGCCCCCTGATCCAGTGGGATGTGTCCCTGCCCATGGCAGGGGGTTGGAACTGGATGGGTTTTAAGGTCACTTCCAACCCAAACCATTCTGTGATTCTATGATTCTATATCCTCAGCCAAATGCTTCACTTTCAGTCCCTGAGCTGATCAACCCTTGTGCAGCTTCTGCCCTGGAAAGGCAGCAATTTTAGCAATAAGCAAAAATAAAGGCAGAGAGGTTGGAACTGGATGATCTTTAAGGTCACTTTCAACCTAAAGCACTCTATGATTCTATGATGAACCCTAGTTCCTTCTCCCAAGGCCATGCTGGCTCCTCACAATTCAGAGATACCAAACATTATATTCTTCACTAAACAGGCAAATAAAAATATTCCAAGTGGGCACAGCCCATGTGCAATGTGTCTATCTTAATATCACAGAATCATGGAATGGTTTGGGTTGGAAGGGACCTTAAAGCTCATCCAGTTCCCACTCCCCTGCCATGAGTGGGAACATCTTCAACTTTAAAATCCCATTAGGAACTTAAAGACAGTTTTACATAGATTATTTTTAGTGAAGTGAGGTTTTCTCTTATTTGTTCTACATTTTTTCTTACTTTTCCTAATGTATTTGGTGCATCAAAGCAGCTTTAGGGTTCAAGAGTCGTGGGGCAGGAGCAGATAAAAACGTCAGGGGCGAGATATGACAAATTTATAGTAAAAGCCTGTCAACTTCTATTTATCTACATTATCCAGCTCTGGGATTCTCCAGGAATACTTCATCAGCCAGGAGCCAGCCACATTTTTAAGCCTGTATTTACATCAGAATCTGCTCTCTTTTATTTTTTGGACACTTGTTCTTTACCCTAAAATGACCCCTTTGTAGCTTGGATCAAAGAGCTGGGAGTGTCAATATCGGTGTCTTCACCAACATGTTAAGAACCTCAAAGTAATTGGGAACCAATTAGCATAAAGCTAAAAAAAACCCACCTCAGGAAGGCAAACCTTGAATGAGTATGAACAGGCAACGGCTCAAGCAGGAGCTTAAGTGACTTAAATCACTTCTGAGCCAACTTCTAGGGAGCATCCACCATGAAAACCACTCTGACCTACCTTGTTTTCTTAATTCCTTTCTGCTCTTCATTCACTCTTTGCTACAACTGATGGGAAACATGAAACAAAAAACTGCTTTTCATTTTATGTTATGTAAAGCAAAGCAATTCCATGTCTTGGCCTCAAAATACAAGGCTCCCAACAGCTGTTGAGATGCTCCAGCAGATAAACCAGTTGGCCCAAACCTCACCTTTCCTCATTTATTTTGGATATCCATCAAAGCGACTCGAGCATTACATAGACTTCGGTCAAAGACAACATAAAAGATAAAAACGTCAATCACAAAATCACTTCACTGAAATGTTCTCGTTTCTTCTTTATGTAATAATATTGCCATTTTCAACAAACTTCTCTATTAACTCAAGGAAAAGATGTACTCGATACCAACAGCCCAGCATCTCAACCACGCGGCATATGAACGTCCTGAAATAGCACAGCTCTGCTGAACAGAACCTAAGTGGAGTTTAGAGTTAACAATCAGCTAAAAGTGGACACAGACTTTGGCCAACTGACCAAGGAGGCTAGGACAGGCCTCAGGACTCCAGCATCCCGGCTCTGCTGCCACCACCCCCGCTGCCACCGCCCCCCACCATTAACCTATGGTGTTCCTGTTATCTGAGGAATCCTGGAACTGTTTGGGTTGGAAGGGACCTTAAAGCCCATCCAGTTCCAACCCCCATGCCATGGGCAGGGACATCTTCCACTGGATCACATTGCTGCTCCTTCAGCCACCTTGAGATTGGGGTTTGTTTCTTATAAGTATAATTTGCAAGCGATGTGTTTTAGAGGCAGTGATTCAGCCAGTTGAAAGCATCCTGCTTTTTCTTTTGCTAAGCTTTGTAAACATCCAGCTAAAGGAGGACGTTGGGTGGGCAGGGGCACATAAGCTCCTAAACCACCCTGCTCTGAAAATCTAAACCCATAACCCTAGAATCATTGAATGGTCTGAGTTGGAAGGCACCTTAAAGATCATTCAGTTCCACTCCCTGCCATGGGCAGGGACACCTCCCACTGCATCAGGTTGCTCATGGTTCCATCCAATCTGGCCTCGAACACCTCCAGAGATGGGACAGCCACCACTGCTCTGGGAAACCTGAGCCAGTGCCTCACCACCCTCACAGAGAAACACTTCTTCCTAAGATCTCATCTAAATCTCTCTTTTTTCAGCTTAAAACTGTTCCCCCTCATTCTATCCGTGCACTCCCTGATAAAGATCCCACAATATCCATTGTTCCAGCTATTGCCTTTTAATTTTCTCAGGAGAAGGGCATTACACATCTCTCTAATACTACCAGGATTCCCATCAGGACACTGATGTTGTTCAGTTGGTACCGATTTGTACCAACTTGAAACCAAACCTGCCCTTTTTTGTGCAATTCAGAGGATATTTGCTGAATACAGACACTGCAGGCAGGGCAAGGACTTCTTCTACGGCGAACACAAACCCAAACCATGAAATCAAAGGGTAATTTGCGCAAAGAAGGGTCATCCTTGTGTACAACCTCACGTACAATACACAAATCCCCTCTTGTGATGTTTTGTTCACTATCTGCAGATATTCAAAGCCTCCCCTCCACCCATTTCTTCCTCAAGCCTCCCCTCAACCAGGTTTCTCACAAGAAATGAATCGCCCGGATGAACAGTCCCATAAAGCATCCCAACAAGAGCCTTGTCCTCCCCGGGAGCCACCACCATGCCAAGGTCCAACTCTCAATTAACCCCCGCCTGACCTTCCTTCACTTTCTTTCCCTCCTCCTCTGCCCTTCCTGAGAAAGTTCAGCATTTCCTGGAAAAGTCTCTTCGCCTGTTTGATATTGTACTTCGCCTTGGTTGCTGAAGGAAGGATTTACAGGTGCCTGGCCCCCTCTGAAAGACCATGACCGCAGGCTGACCTCCCGGTACAATATGTGAACTCCTGCCCTGCTGATAAGGCTGGCAGATATGAGTAGGATTTTTCAAATAATCCTTTGGGAATTTATAAGCAGCGTAGCCATAAAACTGAGGTGACTGGAAGGTCGATTTCACTAAAAATAATAAATATCTCAATGTTTATTCAACGTGGGCCTTTTTAACTGCAGGCCAAGCGTTCAGATAACGCTATTGTAAATGACAAATATTAGAGTTTTTGGGTAACTATTACATTATGATCCTTCCGTCTGACACTGATGTGGCCATTTCCCTCAATGCTTGCTGGATCTGTGACATTGTTCAACCCAAGCTGGGCCTAGAAAACCCAGGCAGGAGTCAATCACAGGTCAGCAAAAGGGTCGTTTTCTTTTTGGGAGCCTTTACTATGGTTGATCATAGAATCACGGCATGGTTTGGGTTGGAAGGGACCTTAAAGCCCACCCAGCTCAATCCCTACTGCCATGGGCAGGGACACCTCCCATGGGTCACCTTTTCTTTGGCTCCTGTCTCACTAACACCCCTTCTCCAAAGTTCTACTGGGGACTTCTCATTACTCATTATTTCAGCTTTTGGCTGAAATACAGAAGCAGGAGGAGAAGGAATGAATGATCTCCACTCAGTATGGAGACAGAGGATGCAACCCACCGGTGTGAACCTCCTACCCCATGAACTTCACCATCATTACACTATTTCCACCTGCAGCAGAAGACAATCCTATCCAGATACATCATATGAAACCCGTCTTCCAGCAGCAGCACTTCCCTAATTTACTTTGGAGTAGAGATTGCTATTTTGAATTAAAAAGCAAAGCAACAGGACAACAACAAAGCCCTAACATAGAAACAAAACCATTTATAGAATCATTAAAGTTGGAAAAGACATCTGAGATCATCATGTTCAACCATGGAAAATTTCAAATGTGCAGAAGCGTTGTATCATAGAATCATAGAATCATAGCATCATAGAATCACAGAATGGTTTGAGTTGGAAGGGACCTCAAAGCCCATCCAGTTCCAACTCCCCTGCCATGGGAAGTGACACCTCCCACCAGACCAGGTTGCTCAAAGCCCCATCCAATCTGGCCTTGAACACCGCCAGGGATAGGGCATCCATGACTCCTCTGGGCAACCTGTGCCAGTGCCTCACCAGCATCTTCATCCTTTACATAAAGGTTTTATGTATAAATATGCAATTATATAAATACCTTTGCATCAAACAAATGCACATAAGCTACCAGAATAGGATTCCTGATGCTGTTTTCATCACACGTATTCTTCAGTGGCTTCTTCAACTAAAGTGACCCTTGGAAGTTTACAAAGTGTTTCAGAGCAGTTGTAATCTGCAATTAGCACCCTCCCTCACCCAGGCTTCCACCGCCAGGTCTGAGGAGGAGGTTTTTGTCCAAGGTAAACAGAGTCACACGTTTCGGGTAGGTTAACTTTTTCATTCCAATAAAATCTCATGGCAATGACGCCAAATTGCGTAATTATTAACAGATGATGGCACAAAAAGATTTTATATAAATGGTTTTTGCAACAACCCTTTTCCTTTTGCAAATGCATTTGTGTGTATCGCTGAATCTGGCTTTAGAAGCGCCTTCAAAACAATTCACTGTCAGGCCTGGCTCCACTGTGGAAAGGGAGGAAAGCTGTGAACAGAGCTCTCCTTTCATCTCCTGCCTGGGCTGTGGATTGCTCAACCACAAGAGAAGAGCCCTCCAAAAGCTCCTGCTCTCCAATGGACGATAAAGGATGGATGAAAACAACACAGGTCCTGTGGATGAGAGGCTCGTACACTTCTGGAGGCATCTCATGATTCAGAAATTGAAGGGTAAGCCACAAGAGCATCTGATCTGCCCTTCTTATGAATAAATAAGTACAAAAATCAATACCTTCTATATCATAATGCCTTGGAGGAAATGCAGCTCATCTAGCAGCCTGCTTTTGCAGAGATGGGAGCTCTCCTGACAAGTTCTCAAGGACATGACAGGGTTCAGAGTAACGCTTTCTCACCAATAATCAACCACCAACACAGAACAGTTTCCGTCTGGCCCTATTTTTCAGCCTAGCAAAGTCTTGCTATAGGGAAATTGGGAGCAATGCACTCAGACGGGGGATTTGGTGGGACGGCAGCAAATCTGCTCCTGTCAAACAATGTTCGAAGAGCAGCAAAGTTCTCCCAAGCACAGCAAAGAGCACATTTGAAAACAATTCCACTCCCTGACAACTCTTTCATTTGTGCTGAAAAATGAAGCTACTGTGGTCAAAGAAGAACTCTTGCAGGGAAACTATAGGACCAAGAAACATCTGTGTTATAAACCCAAGGTCTACAGGAGCTGCAGAAAGTGTCCCTTCATGTTTCTGTGGCCTGCATGGAGGAAATGTGTGGGTTTGACCCAAACCCATCCAGTACTGGCCTTCCTTCTGCTTCAGGTAATGCATAGAAACATGGAATCATTAAGGCTGGAAAAGGCCTCTAAGACCATCCAGTCCAATCATCAGCCCAACACCATCATAAACCATGTCCCAAAACGCCATGACTACATGTTGCTTCAACACCTCCAGGGATGGAGACTCTTCCAGTGCTTCATCACTCTTTCTGTAAATAAATATTTTCTACCATCAAATCTAAACCTCCCCTGGAACAACCTGAGACCATTTCCTATTGTTCTATCACTTCTTACTTGGGAGAACTTCTTGGGAGAAGAAACATAGTTCCTACCTAGGTGAACTTCAAAAAATGCTTTGCAACCACCACCTCCTTCCAGCAGCAGCAGCAGAAGGAGCAGCCCTATATTCTCCTTTAAACCACAGCCAAGGGCAGCACCAGCCTCACGGCAGGATGGAGTTACTCACCAGGACAGAGTATATGTGCAGACACCGGTACACGGGTGAGAAGTCCACCAGGTCCTGGGTCCCCGGCACCTAAGAGATAGTAAGAGATCAGTGTGAAAAATGCAGGACATGCATAGGTCAGTGAAACTCTAAAATAGCACCACTAGAAAAGGCCAACTCCAACGCAGGCAAGGTCAGCAGAGGGACATAAAGAATCCAGGGATGTAACCATTTGATCGACCTTGGTATCCACCTATAATCAAGAACATTTAAAAATTTAAAGATCCCTGAAATACCACAAAATCATGGAATGGTTTGGGTTGGAAGGGACCTCAAAGCCCACCCAGTTCCAACACCCCTGCCACGGGCAGGGACACCTTCCACTGGATCAGGTTAATCAAAGCCCCATCCAACCTGGCCTTCGACACCTTCAGGGATGGGGCAGCCACAACTTCTCTGGGCAACCTGTGCCAGTGCCTCACCACCCTCAACAGGAAAACATTTCTTCGTAAGATTTTGTCTCAATCTCCCTTCTTTCAGCTTAAGCAGGAAAAATTCATTGAACATTGCCCTCACTCCATTTACTCCCCTAGGAAACAACATTGCAGGATCTGGCCCTCTGTTTGCCAGCTCAAAAGAGATTTAATTTTGACTAAAGGCTAAAGTACAAGTTCAAGCATCCTGGTAGAAGCCATTCTGCTACTCATGCAACGGGAAAATCCAATTTCATCTCCAGATTTCAAGTTTGATTTCTTTAAAAGCACAAATTCTTTCAGGCTTTCCCCTTTAAACAGATTTCACCACCTTTCAACAACACAATGAGTCCTGCACAGGGACAAGGAAGTGCAGTTTGGAAGGGTGGGACAGAGGGAGGGAGGGCGAGAGACAAGATCAGAGAAGGAATCTGCATACAAGAAGCTTGTGTCCTTTGGATATGTTCAAGTCAACACAGCATTAAGTTTGTTGGCCGAGGCATAAAGCTAAGGCAACCCTCCTTCTCCCCCAAAATCCAGAGAGAAGGGGAGTGTTCTGTTGACATGTGGTGGAAAAAAGAGGAGAAAGATTAAAGGAACCAATGGACAGACCTGGGAAACATGTTTATTTGATATATTTTTAATTAGGCTTAAGAGGAATTTCTACTAAAAAGGAGGCAGGATAAGGAAGACAGAAGTTTTTAGCTGGATGAGAGTATGAAAGCCCCAACTGACGCTGCACAAAGCGCCTGCGGGGAGTGGTCCTCCTCATCCAAAGCAATGGCTTCAAGCAGGGGAGTGTAGAAGTTCTTGGCTGGAAAGGGAAAACAGGGGATTTTGTTAACTAGCCTCCTGTGTAATGTGGAACTGGAGCAGTAAAAGAGCCTCTCCCACGCAAAGAAATTCAGTCCTCAGCAATACAGAGGATCTTGGTTAGAGCTGAAACAATAAAAGAAGGCACAGAAATGGACAGAGTAGCAGCACACGGTGTGAGAGCAACCCACACTGCACCACCAGCATCGCTCAGAGACCCCCAAAAACTTGACAGGCCCAACCTGCTGGAAAAAGCAGGGGAAAAAGCTGGCTGGCTCATGGGGAGCAAGGCAGCAAAGAGTTTCTTTGGGGCATGGCAAGAGCCTGCTCATCCACCTCTCCTTCCCTCCCTTGCACCAACCACTCTGTCGTGCCATCTGACCAGCTCTCAGATGGAAAAGGCTGGCTTATCAGGAAGAAGGAAGGTTTCCAAGTAAGAGATGGGGTTGGCATTGCCAGTGTGACACTTGCTATGTTGAACAGGGCTTTCCAACATACCCCAGCAGAGGGTTACAGCTAAACTGAGGACACTTAGCTGTGATGCACAGCTCTCCACTATCACAAACATCTCTTGCTTTTACCTTTTATAAGACTCTATCTAGAATTGCAGAATCATAGAATGGGTTGGGTTGGAAGAAATCTTAACGCCTACCCAGTTCCAATCCCTCTGCCATGGGCAGCGACACTTTCCACTGGATCACGTTTCTCAAAGCCTTTTCCAAGCTGGCCTTGAACACCTCCAGGGATGGGGCAGCCACCACATTGTGATTCTGCCCCTCTGCCCTGCTCTAGTGAGACCTCACCTGGAGCCCTGCATTCCGTTCTGAAACTCTCAGCACAGCAAGAACACAGAGAGAGGTATTCGAGTGAGTCCAGAGGAGGCCACAGAGATGGTGTGCAGGCTGGAGCACCTGCCATACAAGGACAGGCTGAGAGAGCTGGGGTTGTTCAGCCTGGAGAAGAGAAGGCTGCGGGGAGACCTTAGAGCAGCTTCCCAGTATCTGATAGGGGCTCCAGGAAAGCTGGGGAGAGACTCTTGATCAGGGAGTGAAGGGATAGGACGAGGGGCAATGGTTTGCAGCTTAAAGAGGGAAGATTGAGATGTGATCTTAAGAAGAAATGTTTTTCTGTGAGGGTCATGAAACACTGGCACAGGTTGCCCAGAGACGTCATAGTTGCATCCCTGGAGGTGTTCAAGGCCAGGCTGGATGGAGCTTTGAGCACCCTGATCCAGTGGGAGGTGTCCCTGCCCATGGCAGGGGGGTGGAACTGAACAGACTTTAATGTCCCTTCCAACCAAAACACTCCATGATGCTATGATCCACAACTTCTCTGGCCAACCTGTGCCAGGGCCTCACCACCCTCACAGGAAAACATTCCTTCCTAAGATCTCACCTCAGTCTCCCCTCTTTCAGCCTAAAAATTCTGACAACTGTTAACACCAGGAATCATGTGCTAGTGTCAATTTTATCATGTCTTTCCAGTTATTTAGTTTCCATTTGCATTCTCCCAGGTCCTCTAATGCTCCCTAAACAACTCCCAAATCCAGATTTCAGCTAATTTGTGGATACAGATTTTGTCTTCTGTATTCCTCTAGCATTAAGTGTAATTGGGCTCCTGTTGGTACAATAGTAAAATGCTTCTGGCTCCGAAATCCCCGATTGCAAAACCGCTGGAGATCTAAGTAGACAGGGAATTATCGGTACTCGTTCAACCCAGCATCCTCCAGCGACCACCATCAGTGTGGGGAAGCTAGACTGGATGGTCCCTAGTCCACCCTGTGTTTTGCTAAGGGAGGAGACATCTGTCATCCCTTTGCATCATCATCAAAGCAGGCGATGTTTCCCTCTGACTGTGAATTCAGGATCAAACGGTTTTGCCTCTCTTGGATTTGGGGCACTTGTTGAACATGGTCCACGGAGAAATATTTCTGATAAAGATTTGGGCAATCAGGATATTGCCAAAAACGGAGTTGACTCCTCCAGAGAAATCCTTTCAAAGCAGACTGCAACAATTTCGCAGTCTCTGATCTTCTGTGAAAACTTTCAAGCCCACACACACGCTCACAAAAAAATACACTGGACGATTCAGTGAAGTTAACATCACCGAGACATTAATAGCTTTAAAATCACTAATCTTAGCAGAAGCGCAAGTCCTGGACCACAAGAAAGCTTTGCAAACAGGAACATGTGCACTGAAAGCCTGGATTCTACGTAGGGGATAAACCTGGATTTTAGGTAGGGAATAAACCTAAAGATGTATTTTAAGGGAAAGAACAAACCACTTCTTCCACACACAAGAAAAGAGTAATCCTGTTGTTTGGAACCTTTCCCAACAAACCAATATTCAGAATATATTCTGCATATAAAGACTATATGGAATTATCTATGTGGCCAGTTTCCTCAGGGATCTAGTTTAGTAGTGGACCAGGTATGGCTGGACATGATGATCTCAAAGGTTTTTTCCAACCAAACGATTCTATGATTCTATTTTAACACTTCCCACAAGTTAAACATATCTAATAGTTATACATTTAGATAGAATTATAGAATCATAGAATGGTTGGGGTTGAAAGGAACCTCAAAGCCCCCCCAGTTCCAGCCCCCTTGCATTGGGCAAGGACCCCTCCCACTGGATCAGGGATGCTCCAAGCCCCATCCAATCTGGCCTTGAACACCTCCAGGGATGTGGCAACCACAGCTTCTCTGTGCCAGGGCCTCACTACCCTCACAGGAAAACATTTCTTCCCAAAATCTCATCTCAATCTCCCCTCTTTCAGCTGAAAACCACTCGCCCCTTGTCCTACCCCTGCACTCCCTGATCAAGAGATCCTCCTCAGCTTTCCTGGAGCCCCTTTCAGTATGGGAAGTTTGCTAATAGACATTTATCTAATATTTAGATATTTAGACATACCTAGACATTTAGGCTTAGCACATCCCCTTTAGCACTGATCTGAGTTTTTGAGCCAAAGCTGCACCACCAGTGTTCAACAAAATAAATAAATCTTTCATTTTTGAAGACCGACACTGAAATGAGAACTCAAGCCGCCCCAACAACCGAACCAATTACTCCCCTGACATCTCCCCTTTGGCCTAATCTTTTTTATTTTCCTTTTGATTTGCAGAACAAAGAATTTATTCATCTTGTCCCAAAAAATTCCCAGTCCACACAACATCAGCTTCACAAACCTCATTCCCAAATCCTGCATCCAGCACGTTCCTGGTGCTGGGAGCAGCAGCAGACCTGTCACTCTCTGTTAACAACCACAGCCTCTCTTTTTGCAAGAGCATTTTCAGTCAGGTTAAACACTGCCTCTAGCAAATTTAACCCATGGAAACCAAGTTTCCAATGGAAACGTCCAGCTGCAGCTGCCAAAATACAAAGCTGGCCCAGAGTGAAGGGATGATCCGGTCTGGCTTCAGATACATTGAATCTCTGATGAACGTCAGCTTTTGATGTAAAGACCTGACACAAGCACAAGTACAGAGAACAGATCATAGGATCATTCAGGTTGGAAAAGACCTCTAAAATCATTCAGTCCAACCATCAGCCCAACACTACTGTGCCTACGAAATCATGTCCCCAAGTGGCACTGCTACAGGTTTTTTGAACCCGTCCGCCACGTTCTTGGGCAGCCTCTTCCAATGCTCTACCACTCTTTTGGTAAGGACATTTTTTCCCGATATCCAATCTAAACCTCTCCTAGAGCAACTTGAGGCAATTTCATCTCATCCTATCTCTTGTTACTTGGGAGGAGAGGCCAACCCCCACCAGGCTTCAACCTCCTTACAGGAACTGCACAGAGCAATAAGGTCACCCCTCAGACTCCTTTCTCCAAGATAAAAAGCCCCAGGTACCTCAGCCGCTCCCCAGAACCTCTGGGCTGCAGCCCCTTCCCCAGCACTGTTCCCCTTCTCCAGACATGCTCCAGCATCTTGATGTCCTTCTTGTAGTGAGGGGCCCAAAAGTGAACCCAAGATTCGAGGTGCAGCCTCATCAGCGCCAAGTCCAGGGGGACGATCCCTTCCCTACTCCTCCTGGCCACACCATGGCTATTCCAAGCCAGGATGCTGTTGGCTTTCTTGGCCAGCTGGACACACTGCTGGCTCATGTTCACAAAGCCAGATCTGGGGTCCTCAGTACAAGCCAGACACAGACCTAGTGGAGCAGGTCCAGAGGAGGCCACAAAAATGGTCACATGAACGAAACAACTCTCCTAGGAGGAGAGGCTGAGAGAGCTGGGGTTGTTCAGCCTGGAGAAGACAAGGCTCCAGGGAGACCTTACTGCAGCCTTTCAGTACTGAAAGAGGGCCTAAAGGAAAGATGGGCCGGTTGCAATACAACCAAGGGTTTAAAATTAAAAGAGAGGAGATTCAGATATAAGAAAGGGTTTTTCTAAAATGAAAGTGGTGAAATACTGCCGCTGGTTGCCTAAAGAGGTGATGGACGCCCATTCCTGGATACATTTCAGGTCAGGCTGGACAGGACTCTGAGTAACCTGATCTGGTTGATAAGGTTGAACCTGATCTTGCTCAGGGAAGTTGTAGCTGCCCCATCCCTGGAGGTGTTCAAGGCGAGGTTGGATGAGGCTTTGAACAACCTGATCCAGTGGAAGGTGTCTGCCCATGGCAAGGGGTTTGGGACTGGATGGGCTTTAAATATCCCTTCCAACCCAAATCATTCTATGATTCCATGATTCAACAAATGTCTTAGGGTACCAGCAGTCAGGCAGCACTTTACCCCATCCTGAAAGGAGGTACAGAACAAATTGTGTTATAGATTTGTGACATCCCTGGAGGTGTTCAAGGCCAGGTTGGATGGGGCTTTGAATAACCTGATCCAGTGGAAGGTGTCCCTGCCCATGACAGGGGGGTTGGAACTGGGTGGGCTTTAAGGTCCCATTCTATGATCGAATTGATTTTGTGTGGTCTTGTCCTTTGACTGTGTTCCACAGCTTAACCCTAGTGAAAAAAAATGAATGCATTTCCACGGTCAAGAGGATGCTCAGTTTACCGTGACATAAGAGGTGGCCAGATGGTCTTGCAGACTGACTGACCTCATCTGGCTCTTGTTATAGACAAGAGGCAGACAGCTTTGTCTGGAATAGAGAGGTTTCTTCTTGGTGTCCAAGGTGTTTCTTGCACAATTGCTAGTGGGAGCAAACAAAAGGTAGAGACTGATGGCATCTAACAAAGCCATTTATCAGCGAAAGTGAAGAGAGCTCTCTGGGATCCCTGCTCCAGCTCCCAAAACCTTGTCGGGAATATATTACACTCATGTAGAGAATTACAACTTATTCCTACAGCCAGGTCAATGTGAAGGAATGCCAGAAGTATGATGAATTTTTGGCTACATTTCACACCTGATGATGTCCTAAGTGCCAAACTCCTTCTCCAAACAGAAAATTGTCTGGAATTTGTTCATATGTTCCTCAAAGACAGTTAAATGGCCGTTATCCTGAAGCATGACGTCCTTCCTCAAAATTTCACCTTCTCCCATAAAGGAGCAATAGGGTATCCAATTCAAACCAACCACTTCACAGACACCTGACCAGTCTCTTATAGGGGACAGGAAGAAATAAGGCCCAACACACGACTGTCATAGAATCACAGAATCATTGAATGGTTAGGAAGGAAAGGATCTTAAAGAACATCCAGTTCCAACCCCCTGACATGGGCAGGGACACCTCTCACTGGATCAGGCTGCTCAAAACCCCATCCAACCTGGCCTTCAACACCTCTGGGCATGAGGTAGCCACCACTTCTCTGGGTAACCTGTGCCAGGGCCTCACCACCCTCACCTGAAAACATTTCTTCCTGAGATCGCATGTCAATCTCCATTCTTTCAGCTCAAAACTGTTCCTTCTCGTCTTATCCCAGCACTCCCTGATCAAGAGCCCCTCCCTGGCTTTCCTGGAGCCCCTTTCAGTACTGGAAGCTGCTCTAAGTTCTCCCCAGAGCCCTCTCTTCTTCAGGATCAACAACCCCAACTCTCTCAGCCTGTCCTTCTATGGAAGGTGTTTCAGCCCTCTGAGCCCCTTCGTGGCCTCCTCTGGACTCAGTCTTACAGCTCCATGTCCTTCCTGTGTTGAGGACTCTAGAACCAGACGCAGGACTCCAGGAGGGATCTCACAAGACTGGAACCGAGGGGTAGAATCCCCTCCCTTGCCCTGCTGGTCCCAGTGCTTTGGATGCAGCCCAGGACACGGTTGACTTTTTGGGCTGTGAGCGCACATTGCCGGTTCGCGTTGTGCTTCTCATCAACCACCACCCTCAATTCCTCCTCCTCAGGGCTGCTCTCAATCCATTCTCTGTTCATTCTGTTGCTGTGCTTGGGATTGTCCTGCTGTATTCAACAAGATCACAAAACAAAAGTCACTGAAAATGAGAAGAATCTGGGTGAGCTTTGTAGTCTTCTGTATGCTTTTTACTACAAAGGGACCAGCTGGCTGAAACTGAACAAACAGACTGCGAAGCTGCTCACTGTGAAATGCAAATTCTCCTTCTGCAACTGGACAGTCATGAAAACTGGATTGGAGCCTTCTCCCAGCTCACTTTCCAGCTGTGCCTGTTCCCTCACTCTGATTATAGTGGGAGCTTCCATCCCAGTGAGGTGTCTGTACTTAAGTGGGACAACTCTGGACCATAATGTCTCCAAACTGGAGAACACAAATGTAGTGGAGAACCACATCTCATATTCATCTTCCTAATGTACCTGGCAGAGCTCTCTTATGCTTCTCCAAGGGAGAGAATGATCCACATTTGAACACATCAGTATAAGCAAAAAACCCGCGCTCTTTCTTCCCTTTTGAAAATTTCCTGTAAATTTTGCTGCTAGGATGAAGGGATTGTTCCATATGGGTGAGGAATCACAGGCTGTCCAGAACGGTTCATCCAGGCTGGATCGATGGCCTGAGACCAAACGTATGAGGTTCCACAAGGCCAAGTGCCAGCTCTTGCACTTGAGACACAACAACCCCGTGCAGCATTACAGACTTGGGAAGAGTGGCTGGAGAGCTGCCTGACAGAGAAGGACCTGGGGGTGTTGGTTGACAGCAGATGACTATGAGCCAGCAGTGGCCCAGGTTGCCAAGAAAGCCAGTGGCATCTTGGCTTGAATCAGAAACAGTGTGGCCAGCAGGACCAGAGAAGAAATTGAGCTCTCCTGCCTAAACTTAATGAGAAACACCTAGAACCATCCTGGTTTTGGTTCGGAGAAGGACTGGGTGCACGGCACCCTTCATTCTTCCTCTTCCATAATCAACCAGATGTCACTGGCTGTCTTTCGAATAGAAACCTGCAGACACCGGTTTGGTTTGTTGTAGCAACAAGTCAGGAGCAAGAGTCACCAGCGCGGTCTTGGGATGCTTCAGGATCGTTTCTTAACTTCTTTGTTGGTTTTATTATCACATGGGTCTGTCTTTTCTTTCTCCGGCTTTTCCTGTTAGCAGTATTCCATATTTCCCGAGAAATGTAAGCCTCAGCAATCCTGGTGAGAGCACAGCAAACAACACATGTCCACTTGTCACAGTACTGTACCTCTAAGCCCAGAAAGTCTTCTCCATTGCTCCAGAATATCGAGGCTGTGCAGGAAATGAGACGCAGTCTACTTGCACTCAGGACACTTAATAATGAGAATTTTAAGAAACGAGGATCAACTTTGGAAACACAAATTCTGTATTAATACTATTCCTGCATAGACAAGATAATCACAAGAAAGTCACACCAGATGATGAAACACTAGGAATGAACTCATCAACTGTTAAAAACTATTAATTGTTTTAGTCTGAAATATAACAAATCCAACCTTTTATAATTAGTTGCTTAGCCTAGAGAAGGCTCTGGGGAAACCTTAGAGCAGCATTTCAGTACCTGAAGGGGCTACAGGAAAGCTGGGGAGGGGTCTTGATCTGGGAATGTTGAAAAAGGGGAGACTGAGATGAGACATCAGGAAGAAATGTTTTCCTGTGAGGGTGGTGAGGCACTGGCAAAGTTTGCCAGAGAAGTTGTGGATACCCCATTCCTGGATGTCCAAGGCCAGGCTGGGTGGGGCTTTGAGCAACCTGATCCAGTAGAAGAGAGGTTGGAACTGGACAGGCTTTAAGGTCTCTTCCAACCCAAACCATTCTACGATTCTACAAAAGAGCAAAAATAAACTGCAGGTGAAGCCTCTCCAAACTGCAAAGAATCATGATGCAGCAGAACTTGCTTAGCATCAGCAGCTGAATTTGCAAAGCTGTGAGCTTTCACACAGAAATGTTGAACTTATGCTGAACTTTTCCTGAGTCACACAAAAGAAAGCCCCAGAGCTGGTTCAAGCCAGAAGATAAGGAGTCTTCAACCAGCTGCAGACCTTGAAGATAAGAAAAGATAAACCTTTCGGTGAAGTAATTTTTCCTCATATCCAATCTAAACCTCCCCTGATGAAACCTGAGGCCATTTCCCCTTATCCTATCACTTGTTACTTGGGAGAAGAGACCAACACCCACCTCACTACAACCCCCTTTCAGCTGTAGAGAGGAGTGAGGTCTCCTCTAAGCCTCCTCTTCTCCAGACTAAACATACCCAGGTCCCTCAGTCACTACCCTAACCCCTGTGCTCCAGTCCCTTCCCCAGCTCTGCTCCCCTTCTCTGGACACTCTCCAGCCCCCCAATGTCCTTCTTCTAGTCAGGGCCTCAAAAATTTAATGGCTCTGTTTCCAGATGAGAGATCCATTTTTACTAAGAAATAAAACTTTTTCATTCTAGAAAGCACAAGATGCCCAGGAGGCAGGAACATGGGGAAGAGTTAAGCTCATCAGGAACCAAAGTCCTCTCCTTGGCTTTTCCCCTAAAAGACAACACTTGAAAAGGAGGCAAAAGAGTCTTTGCAACAATGTTTCAGAAAGTCCGTGCTTGGACAAGAGGTGTCCTGTGGAGGCTGCCCTGCCCCACCCCATTTCATCACCACGGACAGAGCCAATGCTCTGGCCCCTCTGGAGCATCCGTTGCCCACCAACCAATGGCAGCCATCGCTGTGCAAGTCCTTTGCACGCACCCAGGACTGGACTCATATCATAGAATCATGGAATGGTGTGGGTTGGAAGGGACCTTAAAGATCATCCAGTTCCAGTTCCCCAACACCTTTCACTGGATCAGGTTGCTCAAAGCAACGTTCACCCTCTTCTCTGAGCAAATCTTCATTCTCTTCTCTGACCAGTCATAGACTGTCAAGTTCAGAGCAACAAACACCACCCTATTTGGGCACAGGCTGTAGCTGAAAATATCACACTCTAGACTTGGCTTCACAAATGAGAGAAAAAGCATGAGTGTGTCAGACAAAACTTGCAAAAAGGTCCAGCTCAAGACTACATCACAAGAAATTTCAGCTGCTGATCGCCAAAAACCAGGATATGAGCCAAAAAAGTGCGCTGCCTGCCCAGAAATCCAACCGTATCCTGGGCTGTACCAAAAGCAGTGTGGCCAGCAGGGCAAGGGAGGGGATTCTCCCACTCTGCTCTCGTGAGACCCCACCTGCAGTACTGTGTCCAGTTCTGGAATCCCCAACACAAGAAGGATATGAAAGTGCTGCAGACAAGGCCACAAAGATGATCTGAGGGCTGGAGCACCTCTGCTATGAGGACAGGCTGGTGGAGTTGGGGCTGTTCAGCCTGGAGAAGAGAAGGCTCTGGGGAGACCTTCCAGTACCCGAAGGGGCTACAGAAAAGCTGGGGAAGGACATTTAACAAGGGCATAGAGTGACGGCTGAGAGGGAATGGTTTTAAACTGGAAGAAGGAAGATTCAGATTAGACATTACAAAGAAATTCTTCATGATGAGGGTGGTGAGACACTGGCACAGGTTGCCCAGAGAAGTTGTGGAAGTGTTCAAGGCCAGGCTGGATGAGGCCTTGAGCACTCTGGTGTGGTGGGAGGTGTTCCTGCCTGTGGCAATGTGATTGGAACTTGATGATCTTTAAGGACCTTTCCAACCCAAACCATTCCATGATTCTACGTTTCTAAGAAGAATCATAGCGCAAAATAACACAATTGTGAAACACACCACGTTCTACAGCCTATTTGGCGCCTTTACGACACACTGCAGGGCAACATGAAAGACTGATCGAGGTCCAAAAATACCATTTGAGACTCTACCAATCACCCCCAAACTACCCAGTTTCCTGGATTTGATGTTATACAGTTACCTCTTCATCCTCATCCTCATCTTCAACATCCAGGATACCCGAATCTTGCTCAGACATGGGGCTAGTGTTTTTTACCTCCAGATCAGAGCTTGCACAGACTTCTTTCTTGGATTTCCTTCCCCCGCTTATCCTGGGATGCTGTGATACAATATTGTCCAGGTTTCTTTGCTGCTGTGCCTACAAAAAAAGCAGATTTCACCTTTTACGATAACATCCTCCAATTTATATACCATTTTTTCAGCCAAAAGATGCAATCACTCATGAAATATAACAAATGACACAAAACAAAACACACATTTAATGGAACTTATAAATGTTATGGGGTTTTTTTCCTAACCCAGATATTCCAAAGAAACAGAAGATTCATTTCAAAACCATTCCAGGAATTATGCAACAACACAAACAATATTCTTACTCTTCACAAATCAAACTGCCAAACCCATCACACTGCCATATTGATCTATTTACAGCACAGATGCTGAAACATTAGCCATAGGCCATGTGGTGACTGTCACTGGGTAAATTAAAGGACGTACTTAACTTGGATTTGTTCCTCTTTTCAACCCGTGTCAGCACAAAACATTCCACATCTGGACCCCAGAGGTTCCTGAAAGCATTTTTGTGGTACCCCAGGAGAGCTTAATTGTACATTGCTGATGTACGGAACGAGCTGTAAAAGGTATTGAACAAAAATTCCCTGGTTTGGGAGAAGCACCACGACTCAGGGAGCAGAACACATGGATTTGGTGGAGCTCCCTTGCTCCACTGCTGGTACCAAGCAAGCGAAACTTGTTTGCAGTGGAGGTTGATGCAAAAATTGCCTCATCGTTACCGAAGACAATATTTGACAAGAAAAACGGTTCAGCCTCAATTGTTCCAGACAGTTGACCAAGAACTTCCAACTGAACGGGAAGGACAAGGAGCAGGAATGGCATGGAGACATTATTCTCACCACAAGTGCAACATCATGACAAAAACAAGGGGGAAAAGGCCAAACCAATGGATGCAGTGGTTCTGCATGTGTGGGCCAATGCTCTGCTGTAACCAAAAACTAAACACTCCGAAACCATGAAATTCATACAGATAGATACAGGGATTTACAGAAGCCCTCCCATATTTCATCATGATTTTTTTATATATATATATAAGAAGAAACGTGCATAGAAGTCACTTGGACATCTTTCTGAAAGTGTTATGTTAGATGCTAGGTTTCATGGATCTGTTGGAGCAAGTCCAGAGGAGCCCACAAAGATGATCCAAGGGCTGGAGCACCTCCCATGTGAAGATGGGCTGAGAGAGGTGGGGTTGTTCAACCTGGAGAGAAGGCTACAGGGAGACCTTAGAGAAGCCTTCCAGTACTGAAAGGGGCTACAGGACAGTTGGGGAGGGGCTCTTGATCAGGGATTGCAGGGACAAGATGAGGAGGAATGGTTTTCAGTTGCAAGAGGGGAGACTGAGACGAGAACTTAGGAAGAAATGTTTTCCTGTGAGGGTGGTGAGGCCTTGGCACAGGTTGCCCAGGGAAATTGTGGCTGGATGGGGCTTTGAACAACCTGATCCAGTGGGAGGTGTCCCTGCCCATGGAAGAGGGGGTGGAACTGGATGGGCTTTCTATGATTATGATTTCTCTTCTATGATTATATATTTTAGTCGTTAATATAAACTGGTTTTCTAGCAATTACCTGTACAACCCAAATCAAACCCGTACCCATGTATTTTATAGCTCCCCTACACGAGGAGACAAATGAGGTGGAAAAAGGGGACCATCCCCCATCCCATGCTAACATGACAGCCTGGCTCTAGAAGGAAGAAGGAATTCTAGAAACAGTATTATAGAGACTGTTATCAGTGAAACCAACTGTGCTAGGAAAATAATGGTGAACTGGTGCCCCATCCCTGGAGGTGTTCAAGACCAGGTTGGGCAGGGTTTTGAGCAGCCTGGACTAGTGGGAGGTGTCCCTGCCTATGGCAGAGGGGTTGGAAGCGGATGGGCTTTAAGGTCCCTACCAACCCAACCCATTTCATGATTTTATTGAATTAAAAGAAGTGGAACCCATTGTAAAAAAGAACAAAACAAATTAACTACTTTTGCTACCAGAATTGCAGAAAGCAGAAACCTTGATCTATCATTTTATCACAGAATCATAGAATATCTTGGTTGGAAAACACCTTTCAGATCATCAAGTCCAACCGTACCTGTCCACTACTAAGCCAGATCCCTGAGCACCTCATCTACCCATCTTTTAAACACCTTCAGAGATGGGGACACCACCACCTCCCTGGGCAGCCTCTGCTACTGCCCGAGAACGCTTTCAATGAAGAATTTTTTCCTGATGTCTCATCTGAACCTGCCCTGGTGCAACTTGAGGCCATTTCCTCTCATCCTATCACCTGTAACTTGGAAGAAGAGACCAACACCCACCTCACTACAACCTCCTGTCAGGGATTTGTAGACAGTGAACAGAACACTGAATCCACTGTAAATTACACCAAAAGAAAGCCCAGGGTCCTCATTAAAATCCTTCAAATTTATGTAATCAGCCTCCTCTACTCCAGGCTAAACAATCACAGTTCCCTCAGCCACTTCTTTTAAGACTTGTTTCCTAGAGTGAAAACCTTCAATATTATTTCCTTTTAAACACTTTAAAGTATTAATATCATACAAAATAATTTATCAGCCAATTTTATTTTGACAGCCTCTTTCAGTTTGGCTCCCTTTTGAATCCCTCCTTGGGAAGAAAGACCTCATCAGAGACCGACCACTGCTGCAATTTCTAGATCTGATGAATATTAAAACTCAAGCTCAGCGTGGATATCCCAACTCTTGCAGAATCTGTTGTGCAAGGCAAAGCACCCATCACACTGTGCACGTACAATCAACTTCATCTTAATTGCTGAAAATCGAAAATGATAGTAAAATTAAATATATATAGCAGATATTGGAGGTGGTTGCACCAAGGATTGGAGCTGAACCTTACAGCCACAGCACAATCTTGACCTCTAGTGGATGGAGAGCAGTAGTATCCATGATGTTTAATACAAGAGTAGTAACAGCTGAGCAAGGGGTCTACCAAACAAGCTTATTACAAAGATCTTTTAAGGGATGAGGTTAAATAATAGGGATTTTTGCAATAAAGCCACAGGAAAAAATCTGTGTGAACACAACTCAAGACAAATTTTGCTAAGAAGATCAATACTTGAAGCAATTGGGGTAAAAAAGTGGTATTTTTTCATTAGAAATCTCGAACTTCAGAGGCACAACTCTATAGAAAGGCATTGCAACATCATATAAAGAGAATTAGGACTTCAAAAAGGGGAGTGAGCCTTTGGTCCTTCTGAAGCCCACACAACAAAGAGATTCGAGGCTCAATTCCACTCTCAGATACACCCATTTCTGACATAACTTACTCAACTGAAGCGTAATGAAGTTATAACACTGAATCCACTGTAAATTACACCAAAAGAAAGCCCAGGGTCCTTGTTAAAATCTTTCAAATTTATGTAATCTTTTTTCCTCTAGAAAGGGAAGAAATCAAAGAATGGGAAAATTCAGAGTTTTGGATAAAACATTGTGCTTGAAACGCATCATTAAATAGGGCGTAGCAAGATCAGAGCAGAAAAAGTGGTCATGGGAGAGGAAAAATCTGGGCTAACAAGCTGAAAGATGCTGCCACTAGCTCTGAACTTCACCACTTGAGCTCTAACCTTGTAACACTCAGCATTTTGGGCTGAACATAGAATTAGTCCCAATAGATGACCTGGTAGACACATTCTCACAAGAGCCACTATGTTGTTCCCTCATCTCAAACTAGAGGCATAAACATTATCCTTCAGCTTTGGCTGTGCTCCCAAGAGGAGCACAGCAGCACAGAACACCTACTGGCTGATGTCAATACTGATGAGCTCCAGTCCCTTGTTTAGCCTGGAGAAGAGGAGGCTGAGGGGAGACCTCATCACTGTCTACAACTCCCTGAAAGGAGGCTGTAGTGAGGTGGGTGTTGGTCTCTTCTTCCAAGTGACAGGTGATAGGATGAGAGGAAATGGCCTCAAGCTGCACCAGGGCAGGTTCAGATCAGACATCAGGAAAAATTTCTTCTCTGAAAGAGTTCTCAGGCACTGGCAGAGGCTGCCCAGGGAAGTGTTTAAAAGCTGGGTAGATGAGGTGCTCAGGGATACGGTTTAGTGGTGGACAGGTACAGTTGGACTCAGTCTTCTCAAGGGTCTTTTCCAACCAAATGATTCTATACTTCTATGATGTACCAGTAGGACCTAATAAATACTGGTATGCTAAAGCCCCAAAAACCAAAAAGTTCATCCTTCTAGAAGGAGCCATCGCTTTATGTCAAGGTCAACATCCAAATTCAAACATCATTGGAATAGGCTATCCAGTGAAGTTGTGGCTGCTCCATCCCTGGAGATGCTCAAGGCCAGCTTGGATTAGGGTTTGCAGTGGGAAGTGTCCCTGCCCATGGCGGGGGGTTGGAACTGGATGGGCTTTATGGTCCCTTCCAACCCAAGCCATTCCATGAGTCCATGATTCTATGATCTTGCATGCTTTTACTGCAAATAAACTAAGGTTTAGGAAGAGAGGAATTCTGACCTGAATTGAAGTCCAAGGAGCTACTGGGAAAAAGACAAAAAAGCACAGAATGCATGTCCCACCTCCCAAAGATCCACAAAAAGCAGCCAGAGGGATGTTCCCAATGGCACAAAAGCTGTTCAGCACATCAAGAGCAGCCTTTACATGTAGGAATGGGGAAGTGGGAGAATATTCCAGAGTTTTCTACCTTAAAGACCGAAAACTGGTCCCAAAGCAACACAGTTGATGCTTATTCCCTTCCAGCCCATGGGTGTGCATCACCTCACACAGCTGCCACTGTGTTGCACAGCCAGTCAGGAGCCTGAGTACTCAGCACAAGGAGAGCCCTTAACCCAGGTGTTCTGCTGGAACACCACAACGTACAAGCCAGAAATAACAGTAATTGTTAGATTAGACATTAGGAAGGAATTCTTCATGATGAGGTTGCCCAGAGAAGTTGTGGCTGCCCCCTCCCAGGTCATGTTCAAGGCCATGTTGGATTGGGGCTTGAATAACCTGGTCTGGTGGGAGCTGTCCCTATCCATGGCGGGGGGGTGGAACTGGATGGGCAACCTATCCCTTCCCACCCAGACCATTCTATGATTCTAATTGCTTTTCTATCAACAGGAGGAATTTTCCCATTCCCACTCTTGGCAGGAAACAACCTGGACTGAAGTGACCTATAAGTGAGAAATATCAAATTTTCTTTAACTGCAGCAGGCTTGGGTGACGTCACTGAGGTTTCAGTTTCAGCTTGAGAGAAAGAGAGAGCTGGGAGAAGGCCCAGAGGAAGCAACTAAGGAGAAATCTGGGCTTACCCACTGAGGAAATCTTCACTCCTACCCTAATCTAATTCCCCGCACCTCCACAGGCCGGGGGTGCGGCAGAAGCTTCCACTCTGCAATCACAGAATCGTAGAAAAGTTCGGGTTGGAAGGGACCTTAAAGCCCATCCAGTTCCAACCTCTTTGCTACAGACAGGGACACCTCCCACTGGATCACAGTGCTCAAAGCCCCAACCAACCCGGCCTTTAACACCTCCAGGGATGGGGCAGCCACAACTTCCCTGGGCAATCTGTGCCATTGTCTCACCACCCTCATAATCAAGAACTTCTTCCTAATGTCTCATCTCAATCTTCCCCCTTCCATTTCCCCTCGTCCTATCACTCCAAGCCCTTGGAAAAAGTCCCTCCCCAGCCTTCCTGTAGCCCCTTCAGGTACTGGAAGACTTCTCTAAGGTCTCCCTGGAGTCTTCTCCAGGCTGAACAACCCCATCTCTCTCAGCCTGTCCTCATAGCAGAGGTGCTCCAGCCCTTTGATCATCTCTGTAGCCTCCTCTGGACCCATTCCAACAGTTCTATATCCTTTTTAGGTCAGGGATTCCAGAACTGGACACAATATTCCAGGTGGGGTCTCACCAGAGCGGAGCAGAGGGGAAGAATCACCAATCTATCTGACGGCGCACATAAAGGATGAAAAATGACCACATTTGGATTATAACATTCTGTTTCACATCAAGGCATCCGCGGGGAGTACGGGAAGAGGCGCTCACTTTCGAAACCACATCAAAGTGGGCGCGACACTCCAGCGTGCCCTCTGCAAACGGAGTGACCTGGGGGTACAGGAGAGGCGAAAAGCCCTTGAGGGACAGAAATGGACTAAAAAGTCCCCGTACCTTTTGGTGTGGTTTACATGAAAGCAAGAGCATTTTTGTATTATTGAGTAAAATTGCCGCTATTATGGCAGCCTATCAATCTCTGGACTCCCTGCTTAATGCGACGATAAAAAAAGAAAGCAAGAAACCAAACGCCTGTTCGTAGCTAACGTTACATTTAGCAATAGCACACAAAGCACTTGCTTCACGTAGCTACTTTCTTCATCCACATGATCAGCACAGCAGCCTGGCAGCCTCCTCGCAGGGCAGGAACACCCTACAATGCCCCAACACAGCAGAAATCCCACCACCCCGGGACACCAATGTCATTTCCAGGCTGGTTGATACCAGAAGAAAATGCAGCTTTCTGTCTCCAGGCTCAGGTTTAAGGCAATGACTTCTGTCTGCTGTTGAAGTTGTACTAAGGTTGGCCATCAGGCAGTCTAAGAGACCTTCATATCCACAGCTAAGAAGCTGGTAGGTTCTGTTGGCTGAATGCAACCAGAAGGATTGATCTCTTTTGCTGTCATTCCTTGAGAATCAGAGAATCAAAGGAACAAGGCATAAAAAAAGCACCTATACCCATATTACATGTTTTTTATCCCCAGTCATCCACTCAGTTTATGCTACCGGAACACCACTCCACCAAGCGCTCAACCTAGCAGGACATCCTGTAGCCCAGAAAGCCAACCATATTCTGGGTTGCAGCTGAAGAAGTGTGACCAGCAGAGCAAGGGAGGGGATTCTCCCCTTCTTCTCCACTCTGATGAGACTTCACCCAGAGTCCCTGAAGTCATGAATGCCCCTTTCCCTGGAAGTGTTCAAGGGCAGGTTGAATGGGGCTTTGAGCAGCCTGTTTGAGTGGGAGGCGTCCCTACCCATGGCAGAGGGGTTGGAACTGGATGGGCTTTAAGGTCCCTTCCAACAGTTCTCTGATTCTGTGATTTTCTGATGTGGTTTTGGGTGTTTTCCCCTCAAGCCTGTCATACAATATTCCTAAATACAAGTCCTCAATACTTTACAGTCCATCCTGCAGGCTTTGGAGCAGTAACTGTACCTTCACCACCCACTGCAACTCAGCCAATCCAACTCACCGATTGCACAGTCCCAGCATTCCACATGAGAAATTAAATGCATTGGCTTTGAACTCTACTGACAATGAGCCATCAAACTGGCTGAAGTTGAATTTTTCAAAGTAATTCGACTACTTGTGATCAAGTGAACACAGCCCCAAACCTGCAACTCTACCTACAAAGCTAAGATGAGGAATGACATTAGAACCCAAGGGAATGGCATGAAGATACACCAGGGGAGGTTTCCATTAGATATTAGGATGAGGTTCTTCACCCAGAGGGTGGTGGAGCACTGGAACAGCTCCCCAGGGAAGCAGTCCCAGAACCAAGCCTCACAATATTCCAGAAGCACTTGGACAATGCCCTCAGACACATGGTGTGAATATTGAGGTTGTCCTGTACAGGGACAGGAGTTGGACTCAATGGTCCTTCCAGGTCCCTTCCAACTCAGGACATTCTATGATTCTATGACATGGAGTAGCAAAGTAGGTCATGGACTCCTCCAGGCTCTGCCTACAGAAGCCTTGCCCACCACAGGGGAAAGTTGTTGTCCCACCTACACGGGGAATGAGCTCCTTTAAAACTCAAATAGCTTTTTATAGGGTTTTTATAACTTCACCTCGTTCTCTGCATCGCTTTGCCAACGTTGAGGGTGACAGCGTCTCACCTCCCGTCACCTCCACCCACCAACGAACCAACAACATTTACTTTTGAGAAGAATCTAATTAGCTCTTTCCTGATGAAACAGTAGATAAGGCTCAGTGAAAAAGAAGAGGGTTTATTATTCGCAAGGGATTGCAGTGCTGTTGTGGTTGGCGTCAGTGGTTTTGATTAGTTACTGTGATTTTGCTGCTGCAATTTGTTTATAGACCCCTCTAATGGGTTGTCACGGTTTGGCCCCAGCCCGGACAATTTCAGCAGCTAAACCCAAGCAGCTGGGCTTCTAAATCCCTTCCAACCCCCCCATCCCCAGGGAAAGGGGAAAGGGAAATGAGAGGAAAAGACTTGTGGGTTGGAAAACTAAAGCCACAGCTCCAAGCAAAGGATGAAAAAGGAGAAGGAGAAGGAGAAGGAGAAGGAGAAGGAGAAGGAGAAGGAGAAGGAGAAGGAGAAGGAGAAGGAGAAGGAGAAGGAGAAGGAGAAGGAGAAAATAGTAAAATACATACAAACATATAAAACTGTGACCCCACCCAACTTCTCAATGAGTCTACATCACCACAGATGCTACAGAGCAGACATAAGAGAAAGGTTCCAAGATCAAGAGGGAGCTGGGCTCAGGAACTGAATTCAGGAACACAGATTGAGGATGAGAGCAAACAGACAGACAAGGTCCTCGCTGGAGTTCTGACACTGAGGAAGAGAACAAGACCCTTGTAATCTCTCAGTTTTATCCCAAGTATGACATATATGGGATGGAAATCCCTGTTGGTCAGTCTGGGGTCATCTGTCCTGTCCGCTCCTCCCTGGAGGAGTGAACCTTCTTCCCCCCTTTCACTTGCAGCTCCACCAGCTCAAGGATGGCCTTGTTTTCTATAGGAATAAGGATAAGCAACGGCCTTTCTGCATCCCAATGCCCCGTGTTATCATTCTGGAGACAAACACTGTCTGAAAAACATGCAGTGAACTTTCAGAAACTGAAGTTACTTAGACAAGACTGAGTTGATGTTAGAAAACTGAGTCTAATTTAGACTCAAAGAATCATAGAATGGTTTGGGGTGGAAGGGACCTTAAAGCCCATCCAGTTCCAACCCCTCTGCCATGGGCAGGGAAACTTCCCAACAGACCAGACTGCTCAAGGCCACATCCAACCTGGTCTTAAACACCTCCAGAGAGGAGCTGGCCGCAACTTCTCTGGACAACCTGTGCCAGGGCCTCCCTACCCTCACTGTGAAAAATTTATTCCTAATGTCTAATCTAAATCTCCTCCCTTCCAATTTAAAGCTCAAACCATGACACGGGCTGAGACACAGAACTTTTAAATATAATTTCCCAGTATCCCCAGGAACAGGATAAATATTCCTTAAAGAAGATAAGCAAAAACAAGCAGAATGGCTACGGGGGAAGCAAAAAAGAACGCTAATAAAAAATGACAGTCAGTCTGGCTCCCTGCCAAACACCCATTTGAGAGTTATAAAATCCCCCTCCGATCAGATAAAAAAGCCTGGATTATTATTGCAAGGTGTAAACTCAACACGTTGACACAGCTTCTGGTTTGAGTTTTAACAAAAAGCTTGTCAAGATGATAAGAGTTGTTGCCGTTCTGCTTTCTTGCTGTTAAACGGTTATCAGAGAAAATAATTTGTCAGAGGTTTTATCTGACAAAGTTCAACATCAGCACAGGAAATGTGGACCAAGAACGTGATTTTTTTAACTTAGTCATTAGAAAAAATAAGTATAGAAATAAAGCATTCAACAAGCTTGCTCTCCTCAATGCCCTGCACAGGATTTGCTTCAACATTCCACTCAGGTTTGCCTAAAAGTGATTCCTCCACCTCAGCCCACCCAGTGCTAAAATCCAGCTCCTAATACTGATATACCCAAATACCAGTTTTCAAAGAATGACAGAATGGTTTGGGTTGGAAGGGACCTCAAATCTCCTTGACATGGGCAGGGACACCTTGACATGGGCAGGGACACCTCCCACTGGGTGCTCAAGGCCCCATCCAGCCTGACCTTCAACACCCCCAGAGATGGGGTAGTCACAAATTCCCTGGACAACCTGTGCCAGGGCCTCACCACCCTCACAGGAAAACATTTCCTCCTAAGATCTCATCTCAGTCTCCCCTCTTTCAGTTCCAAGCCGTTCCACCTCATTCTGTCCCTGCAATCCCCGATGAAGAGCCCTTCCCCAGCTTTCCTGTAGCCCATTCCAGTACTGGAGGCTGCTCTAATGTCTCCACAGAGCCTTCTCTTCTCCAGGCTAAACAACCCCACCTCTCTCAGCCTGTCCTCATAAGGGAGATGCTCCAGACCTCTGATCAGCCTTGTGGTTTCCTCTGGACTCGCTCTAACAGATCCATGTCCTTCCTGTGCTGAGGACTCCAGAATTGAACATCAGAGCTCCAGGTGGGGGTCTCACAAGAGCAGAGCAGAGCGGCAGAATCCCCTCCCTCACCCTGCTGGTCCCTCTGCTCTGGATGCAGCCCTTGACACGGTTGGCTTTCTGGGCTGTGAGTGCACGTTGCCAGCTCATGTGGAGCTTCACATTCACCAATACCCCAAGTCCTTCTCTCTGTGCCGTTCCAAATCCATTCTCCACTCAGCCTGTAGTTGTACTTGGGATTGAACAAATTTTGCTCAAAAAACTATTTTGGCCCTATTTTGCTCCAATTTTGTTCATTTTTTGCTCATATTTTGCTCAAATATAAATTTTTGGCACAAAGTCTTCCTTTGCTTTTGCTTTCACTCAGGGATTTATCCTCGTCCCCACAGTCCTGTTCCTTTTCCCTACCTGCAAGATGAGGTCAGCACTATTTATATCCTTAGAGTTCATTTTAAAGAGCAAGTTGGTTAATTCAACATTCTATACCAAATGTCCTAAGCCTCAACTGTTCTTTGGGCAAGCTCCTGCAGCACAGGACTTGGAGAAAGGAATGATCAAGAATCTGTTTTCCTTGGAGGTGTAAAAAGAACTTTATCACATTAGCATCGATAAGAAGACTTGGGCAACCAAGTCCTGAAGGTCAATCAAAAAAAATGCTTTTTTTAAGGAGTCTTTTCTTGAGCAAAGTGTTGATTTATGCTTTTGTGTGATCTGGCCCCAAGAACATGATATCTGCAGACGGGCATCAAAAGTTGCTCAGTTATGCCCTTACAAAGTTCATTTATCACATTTATGTGGAGTGGGGAAGCCAAAAGTGAGATAAGTAGGAGGATGGCTGATGTACAAGGTATCTCAAAGACATTAAAGACCGTGGCTCTGACAACTCCACAGTTCAGGGCTTTGTTTAATCAGTCCTGAACACTTAGGGAGCCAGCTGAGATAAATAATTCCTGCTCGCTGTGAAGCACTGGGACAAGCATTCTTCGATTAATTTTTAGCAACGATTTAAAGCTGCTTTGTAAACACTGAGTGCCTTCACACAAAATCCCCTGCTATAAGCAATACCACAAACCATGATCTGATATCCATGGCAAAACTGAAACTGTATGATCTTTAAGGTCCCTTCCAACCGAAACCATTCTATGATTCTATGTTGGGGGGTTTTAACGCTGCCTTTTCCTACAGCATTGAAGAGGCACATCTCTCCCTGGCGAGACTTAATCGTGACTCAAAGCAGAAGTGGGAACTCCCATACTTAGAATCATAGAATTGCTTGGTTGGAAAAGACCTTTGAGATCCAGTCCTGGCCACTACTAAACAACATCCCTGAGCACCTCATCCACTCATCTTTCAAACACCTCCAGGGATGGTGACTCCACCACCTGCCTGGGCAGCCTCTGCCAGGGCCTGAGAATCCTTTCAGTGAAGAAATGTTTCCTGATGTCTAATCTGAACCTGCCCTGGAGCAACTTGAGGCCATTTCCTCTCATCCTATCACCTGTTACCTGGGAGAAGGGACCAACACTCACCTTGCTACAACTTCCTTTCAGGAATTTGTAGACAGTGATGAGGTCTCCCCTCAGCCTCCTCGTCTCCAGTCTAAACAACCCCAGGTCCCTCAGCTGCTTCTCGTAAGACTTGTTCTCCAGTCCCCTCACCAGCTCCAATCACCTTCTCTGGACACACTCCAGCCCCTCAACGTCCTTCTTGTAGTGCGGGGGTTTAACAACTCATTAGCCTCATGCCAGGAGAGATTTAGAAAAAAATCTTTACCAAAAGAGTGGTGAAACATTGGAAGAGGCTGCCCAGGGCAGTGGTGGAGTCTCCATCCCTCGAGGAGTTCAGAAAGCGTGTAGACATGGCACTTGGGGACATGGTTCAGTAGGCACGGTGGTGTTGGGCTGACGTTGGACTGGATGATCTTTAGAGGTCTTTTCCAACCTTGATGATACTATGAACCCAAAAATCTAAAGGAACTCCTGCTATCTAGTTCCTATTGCCTGGGGAACCCAGCCAGCAGCAGCACCTCCATCTTCACAAGGTTTAAAACAAAATTTGAAACATTTAGAAAAAAAACAAGAGAGAGAAATCCTTCTTGGAAAAAAGAACATTTCATTCTGTTTAGGAATAACCCCTATGGGCTTTTCTAGATGAGAAACCCACAAAGCAGATGCCAAAAGGGCTGAGCCACAAAGACCAGCTTTTCTTTTTAAGAACTAAATGGTTTTTTCAAGAGTAATCATCTTCTCCATGATCCATGAGCTTTAGGGGAGTAGCACAGAAAGCAGAACATTATTTTGTTATTTCTGGTTTTAATTAATCAGAGAATTAAACAGCCACTGCCTCTCCAAGTATCTTGACTATAAGGGGTAGATTAATCCCCACATGAAAAGTTTCACTAAAAATTACTCCACAAAACATAGAACGGCTTGGGTTGGAAGGACCTTAAAAACCACCCAGTTTCAACCCCACTGCCATTGGAGGGACATGTCCCACTCGATAAGGTTGCTCAAGGTCCCATCCAGCCTGGCCTTGAACACCTCCAGGGATGGGGCAGCCACTACTTCTCTGGGCAACCTGTGCCAGCGCCTCACCACCCTCACTGTGAAGAATTTCTTCCTAAGGTCCAATCTAAATCTTCCCCCTTTCAATTTAAAGCCATTTCTCCTCGTCCTATCACTCCACACCCTTGGAAAAAGTCCCTCCCCAGCTTTCTTGTAGCCCCCTTCAGGTACTGGAAGGCTGCTATGAGGTCTCCAGGCTGAACAAGCCCAACTCTCCCAGCCTGTCTTCATCACAGAGATGCTCCAGCACCAATTTTCCTTTGGCTTCCTTTGTTTCACACAGAGCCCTCTGACACTGTGGAACATTCTGTTGATACATGGGTTTTGTTCTAAGCACTTCTTCACCAAAGACAACACAGCTGAGCACGAAGCTGAGGGATTTAGAGAAGAGATTACAGAAGAGAAGAATGGAATTACACATTAATCACACAGTAAGACTCTCCAAAACCCACTCTCCAAACTCAAAATGATTTTTTGTGGTCTTTTTTAACACAGAAATGAGTTTAGTCAACATATTACATAACTCTTCTCTACCACAATATGTTCCCAAGGTTTTTTGCCCTACATTGATAATCAGCATTTTGCTTCTATAACAATTTTTAACATTGAAATTAGAAAGATTGTAAATAGACAAATCAAAAGTTGATCTTCTCTTCCTTCGTAAGTTGACCTAACATTCATCCATTTAAAGCACCGGAAGCTATTGCTGAATTTATTACAATCACACATCAGAAAAAGCAATATTCAGAGGCTCCAGACTTTCAGAATTCACAACCAGAAAAAACAGGCAAATCCCTAAATTTGCCATTTACTGGACGTGCTCTGCCCTCTAAAGGCCCAACAGGGAAGCTGCAGAGAACATGTTTATCAGAAATAGAGACCTGAAGGTGCTACTCATTTCTTTATGTGGTAAAATGGATTGGGAGCAGCCCTGAGGAGAAGGACTTGGGGTGCTGGGAGATGAGAAGCTCAACACAAGCCAACATGAGATCCAGGGGTACCTCATAGCGACCTTCCAGTACCTGAAGGGGCTACAAGAAAGCTGTGGAGGGAATTTTACAAGGGCATGGAGTGACAGGACAAGGGGGAATGGAAAAGGATTTTCTGCTGCATTTCCGCTGAATGCACAGAAGTCAGCACTGGGGTTTATAAATCAGTGGTACCCTTTGCTGACAAATGTCCTTCAGAGGAACATGTGGTATTTGATAGAGAAGATCCTAACCTGGAGGCACTTTTTCAAAGCTCTAATTCTGCCTCTCCCCCCTTAAATTCATTTTTTAAAGAATATTCAAGAAGAAAAGGAAAACTCCCAGTTTCCAGGGCATCATTTCTTATCCACATAAAGCACATTATGATAGTTTAGATTTAAAGACTGAACTTTCAAGCCATTTTACCATTGTGATGCTTCAAACAGTATGGAAGTAATAGCAAAGAAAAAGACAATGAGAACAAAAGAGGAGAGGGATGGAAGCACACGTTTCAATTATCTGGAATAGTGTTCTACCATCTCTGCACAACCAAGCTTTAATCTCTCAACCACCAAGCAACTCTCATAAGCTTCCACAAAGCTCTTCTGGACTTTAAGTCTCCAGAATTTAGGGTCTGGAGAACAGGGGTTATGGGAGCACGTGAAGGACCTGGTGGTATTTAGGCTGGAGAAGAGGAGAAGGGGAGACCTCATCTCTGCAGCTGAAGGGAGATTGTAGCGAAGTGGGTGTTGGTCTCTTCTCCTAAGTAACAGGTGACAGGACAATAGGAAATGGCCTCAAGGGTAGGTTCAGATTAGACATCAGGAAAAATTTCTTCACTGAAAGGGTTCTCCGGCACTGGCAGAGGCTGCCCAGGGAGGTGGTGGAGTCACCATCCCTGGAGTTGTTTAACAGAGGGGTAGATGAGGTGCTCAGCGATCTGGTTTATTAGTGGACAGGTACAGTTGGACTCAATGATCTCAAAGGTCTTTTCCGACTAAGCGATTCTATGACTCTATGAAAAGGAGGCTGAGGAGAGACCTCATCACACTCTACAAATACCTGAAAGGAGGTTGGAGCCAGGGTTGGTCTCTTCTCCAAGCAACAAGAGAAAATGGCCTCAAGGTGCACCAGGGGAGGTTTAGATTGGATATTAGGAAACAGAATGATGAAGCATTGGACAAGGTTGCCCAGGGAAATGGTGGAGTCTCCATCCCTGGAGGGGTTCAAAAAAAACATGTCGAGTTGGCACTTGCAAACATGGTTTAGTAGACACAGTGGCATTGGGCTAATAGTTGGACTGAATAATCTTAGAGGTCTTTTCCAACCTTCATGATTCTATGATTAATCCATCTTCAATCATTAAGACTGAATTAATCCATTTAATTTAACCAGTTTTCAAGTAAGAAATGAAGGCAAAGGGTATCTAATGTAACATGCGCTGCCAGTAACAACTCAGCATGCAGGCAGAGGTTTCACCCAAAGACACCAAGGGGGGGTCTCCTGGCAGAAAGGTGCTGTCACTATTTTATGAATGTTGTAAAAAAAAAGAAAAGTTTTTTGTAGATCGTTTTAAAATTCTAAAAATCAAGTCCAGGTTGTTCAAGGCCAGGCTGGACATGGCTTTGAGCAACGTGATGCAGTGAACGGTGTCCCTGCCCGGGGGTTGCAACTGGATGGGCTTTGAGGTCCCCTCCAACCCAAACCATTTTAGACCTTTTTAAAGATCTAGAAGATATTTTTAAGACTCTTTTAAAAAAATCAAAGTGACAAAACCCCAATTGATTGAGCCTAGATTTGCAGGATTGAAATGCTGAGGAGCTTTTCCAGAGTGTCACAATGAGTACCATTGGACTCCATGATCTCAAAGGTCTTTTCCAAGCAAGTAATTCTACGATTCTATGAGCAGAGCTAGAGGTGGTACTGGACTTTCCAGCCCTTCTTCTGGCCACCAGGTACAGGGTCCTCCTCCCCACTCTTGCAGGCCCTGCTTCCCTACATCGAAAACTCGCAGACTTCAAAATTACAAACGCATTTTTTAAAAGGCCAAAAAAAACCATCAGCTTGCAACAAAAAAAAAAAAGAGCAATTAGAAAGTTACCATTTCACCAGCTTCTCGTTAGTAAAAGTTTTACAGCCCTCCAACATGTGGCATAAAACCCGGCAGAAGGCAAAATGCCCTCGTCTACCTTCAATAAATAGAGCAACATTTCAGTGTTGGCAAGGATGGCCTGGTTCCCATTACCAGCTTTTTCCCATTTTCAATTTACGAGTTAATTTTATAGAAACAAATAAAAGGGCCTGCGTGGTATAAATCTATTAAGGATAAAAAACTTTACTCTGAAACAAAACAACACATGAAAAATCTCACACCTTGCCCCCAGCCCCTTCCAATTTTCATTTATAGGTCTTTTAAAACGAAAAGAAAAGTGCCTCTCGATTGAGCTGGGAGGTCTTCACGAAGTCCCCAGTGATGGGTACACGTGTGGCATCGTTCATACCTCAGTAACCCCCAGGTTAATTGACCCATCGCTTCTTCACAGGTAACCAACCCCACCAACTACTGGTAAAACAGGGGAGGAAAACTGAGTTTTGAGTACATTTTCATCTAGCCCTGATGTGCGGTTGGTAAGGGAAGGTGAAGGACAAAACTCAGGAGGGTTTCACATTGTGCCTCCAGCTGGAGTTAATGGGGAGGCACCTGCTTTTCACAAGGTGCGAACGTGACCCCCAAAAATATCCAAATGAGGCAATGGTACTGTGGAACCAAGAGAACAGTAGGGAGATATCTCCATAAGGGATAAGGTTAGGAAACAAAACATAACTTTCTATCTTGACAAACGCATTATATTAAGAAAGTCATTAGAAATCAACACAAACACCCATTCTGAGATGGGCCTGTGCGAACCTCATGAAGTTGAATAAGGCCAAGTACAAGGTCCTGCACTTGGGTCAGGATAATCCCAAGAACAATAACAGGCTGGATGGAGAATGGATTGAGAGCAGTCTGGAAGAGAAGGACCTGGGGTGCTGAGGGATGAAAAGCTCAACATGAGCCGGCAACGTGCGCTCACAGCCCAGAAACGAACCGTGTCCTGGGCTGCATCCAAAGCAATGGGACCAGCAGGGAGAGAGAGGGGATTCTGCCCCTCTCCTCTGCTATGGTGAGACCTAACTTGGAGACCTGCATTCATTTCTGGAGTCCTCAGCATAGGAAGGACATGGATCTGTTGGAGAGAGACCAGAGGATGCCATGGAGATGATCTGAGCACTGAAGCAAATCTTAGATGGGGACAGGCTGAGAGAGTTGTTCAGTCTGGAGAAGAGAAGGCTCTGGGGAGACATTAGAGCAGCCTCCCAGTACTGAAAGGGGCTGGAGAAAAGCTGGGGAGGGGCTCTTCATCACAGAGTGCAGGGATAGGACAAGGGGGAACAGTTTTGAGATGAAAGAGAGGAGACTGAGATGCGATCTTAGGAAGAAATGCTTTATTGTGAGGTTGGTGAGGCCTTGGCACAGGTTTCCCAAAGAAGTTATGGATGCTCCATCCCTGGAGGTGTTCAAGCCAGGTTGGACATGGCTTTAAGAAAACTGCTGCAGTGGGAGGTGTCCCTGCCCATGGCAGGGGAGTTGGAACTGGCTGGGCTTTGAGGTCTCTTCCAACCCAAACCATTTAATGCTTCTATGATTCAAAACAACCAACCGTTAATATTGTCTTCAGGCATCACTGAGATTTTACGTTAGCAAAAACCCAACTGAGTTTGCTGACCAGCAGCTACAACAGTGCAATAGGAAAACTTCTGGACAACACACACTGGAGCAGCCGGAGAAGTGGGTTCAGCTGTGCTTCTCACCATCGTTGACTGGGACATTGCTCTCCTTTGGGGATTTCACAGCCTCAGAAGATCCTGGGAACCGTTCCTCACCCCAGGACCAATCTGGTCGGCACATGGGACTGAGTAACTCCACGGGACCAGTTGCGGGGAGCAGAGGATAACAATGCAGCACGGGATGACAATGTGGCCGTTGGGATAAAACAGGAACATCTTCAAAAACTACCGTTTGCACAGGGCATAATTGTGAGTCAACAATTCCAGCACTAGAGCTTGGCTTGAATGAGAAAAAAGGGGGAAAAAAGAGAAAAGTTTAAAAAAAAAGCATTGCCAGCACATGTTTCTCTTTCAAAACACTCCGTGGACCAAAAGTTTTCACTGTGGCTGTAAGGTCTAAGCCTACATCTAATTTGCAGCTCATGAGATTTGCCTTTTCTAGTGACTTTTCTCTACTGATCCAGGATTTGTGTGTTTTAACACAATGTGATGGGTATCAACAGGCTGAGAGAGTTGGGTTGATCCAGCCTGGAGAAGAGAAAGCTGCGGAAAAACCTTAAAGAAGCCCTTCAGTACTGAAAGGGGCTACAGGAAACCTGCGAAGGGCTTTTGATCAGAGACTGCAGGATGAGGGGAAACGGTTTTAAGCTGAAAGAGGGGAGACTATTATGAGATCTTAGGAAGAACTTCTTCATAATGAAGGTAGGGAGGCAGTGGTTCAGGTTGCCAAGAGAAGTTGTGGATGCCCCATCCCTGGAGGTGTTCAAGGCCAGGTTGGATGGGGCTTTGAGCAACCTGATCCAATGGAAGCTGTTCCTGCCCATGGCAGGGGGGTGGAACTGGATCAGCTATAAGGCCCCTTCCAACCCAAACCATTCTATGATTGTACGATATGTGTTCACATGTCAATATTTAAGCTACAACCACATCTTCCAAAGGCAGCAACCAACCACTAAGCTCCTAAGTAGTTTTGGGCAAACGGAGGTGAAGAGTCTGAGATCAACTGATTTTCTACTTTATGCCTAGTCTCCTAAATTTAATTTCTTAGTGGAAAAAAACCACTTATCTTTGCCTTGTTACTCTTTCTTCACCCCTGTGAGGATCTCCAGGCATGTCCAATACTTCTGTGTGTTGGACTTGCCTGGAGATCCTACAGGGGAATATAAGGAAGATTCACACCAAAAAACACTCTTTTCCCCTAGCGCAGTGACTGGCAGAGCACAAGGAGGGCTGCTGCAAATAATCAGAAAATCTTCAAGGACCTGGAAGCTCCACATCCTCCAAATAAATTCCAAACTACTTTTATTTCTCTTTCCAAGTTAAGTAGAAAAGAGACATCCTTCTATTTCCCAAACCCTTAATAGTGGTGTTCTTGAAAAGCTTTGGAGATACTTCAATAGAAAACATTAAATAAATATTAAATAGAATTTCATCCTAAACCCTTGCAGGTCATTTAAGAGCCAGATCCACTACTGCATTAGATTCTTATTGTCTGTTTCCTGAATAGCTGTGGGCAACTTAGAGGCCATTTCTACTCGTCTGACAACTTCTTCCTTGGGAGAAGAGACCAATGCCCCCCTCGCTACAACCTCCATTCAAGGGAGCTGCAGAGAGCAATGAGGTCTCCCCGCAGCCTCCTCTTCTCCACGCTAAGTTCACACGTGCCTCTTCCATACATACTTAAACTACCTTCTGAGCTAAATCACAGATTCTCTGCAGTCACAGAAGAATATTAAGTATGAGTAAAGCAAAATTTGGTCATCTTCCTATGATGCATCACTACCAACCATCAAGTCTAAGAGTGAACACAGCCTGGTTTTCAGCTCCCAAAGCAGGTTTACACAGAAACACAGAATCATAGATGGTTTCTGTTAGAACGGACCTCAAAACCCACCCAGTTCCAGCCTTCTGCCATGGGCAGGGATACCTTACACTGGATGAGGTTGCTGAAAGCCCTATCCAGTCCTGCCTTGAGCACCTCCAGGGATGGGACTTCTCTGAGTAACCTGTGCCTGGGCCTCTCCACCCTGACAGGAAAATCTTTTCTCATGAGATCTCATCTCAATTTCCCCTCTTTCAGCTTAAAACCGTTTCCCCTCACCCTATCTCTGTGCTCCCTGATCAAGAGCCCCTCCCCAGCTTTCCTGGAGCCCCTTTCAGTACTGGGAGGCTGCTCTAAGGTCTCCCCAGAGCCTTCTCCTCTCCAGGCTGAACAACCCCAACTCTCACAGCTTATCCCCATAGCAGAGGTGCTCCAGCCCTTGCATCGACTTTGTGGCCTCCTCTGGATTCGCTCCAGCAGATCCAAGCCCTTCTTGTGCTGAGGACTCCAGAACTGAACGCAGGGCTCCAGCTGAGGTCTCTTCAGAGCAGAGTAGAGGGGAAAAATCCCCTCCCTTGCCCTACTGACTACGCTTCCTCAGTTGCAGCTCAGGACATGGTTGGATTTCAGGGCTGAGAGTGCACGTTGCTGGCTCATGTCGAGCACGTCTGACGCTAATGAAAAAAACTAGGTCTGAATACAGTTGCAATGTGAGAGGATGAAAACCAGCAAAAATATGCTACTAATTTTTTGCTTAGCATAAGCAAACTGCAAGATTTGTGTTGACTTTGTAGAACTACTGCAATTATTCATGAATGATTAAGTGAAAGACTCCGACTCTGTCCAAGTCACAGAGGATACAGACACTGATTTCAGTTACTGCTCTGCTAACTGAAGTCCTGCTCAACCCAACATTAGCCCAGAATGCAGCTAGGAAAACCTCTAATTCTTTTCCTTTCTCCAGCAATGTTTTAAAAAAGCACATTAAAAAAGCTAGCATCGTTCTACAGAAGTGAGCCCAGAAGGGTTGGGTTAAGCCAATCCACGTTTTCAATACAGGATGGGGCAGGATGTGATTGAGAGTAGCCCTGAGGACTTGGGGTGCTGACTGATGAGAAGTTCGACATGAGCTGGCAACGTGCACTCACAGCCCAGAAAGCCAACCGTGTCCTGGGCTGCATCCAAAGCAGTGGGACCAGCAGGGTGAGGGAGGGGATTCGATCCCTCTACTCCACTCTCATGAGATCCCACTGTAGTCACAGTATCACAGTATGACAAGGTTGGAAAGGACCTCTGAGATCATCAAGTCCAACCTATAACCCAACACTAACACCAACCATCATCTAAACCATGGCACTCAGTGCCACATCCAATCTCCCCTTAAACACCTCCAGGGTCGGCGACTCCACCACCTCCCTGGGCAACGCATTCCAATGGCCAATCACCCTTTCAGTAAAGAACTTCTTCCTCACATCAAGCCTAAACTTTCCCTGACGTCCTGTGTCCAGTTCTGCAACCCTCAACACAAGAAGGATATGGAACTGTTGGAACGGGTCCAGAGGAGGCCACAAAGATGATCCAAGGCCTGGAGCACCTCTACTATGAGGACAGGCTAAGAGAGTTGGCGTTGTTCAGCCTGAAAAAGAGAAGGGTCCGGGGAGACCTTAGAGCAGCCTTCCAGTACCAAAAGGGGCTCCAGGAAAGCTGGGGAGGGGTTCTTGATCAGAGAGTGCAGGGATAGGACAAGGAAGATCTAGATTAGACATTATGAAGAAATTACTCACAATGTGGGTGGTGAGGCACTGGCACAGGTTGCCCAGGGAAGTTGTGGATACCCCATCCCTGGAGGTGTTCAAGAACAGGCTGTATGGGGCCTTGAGTAGCCTGGTTTGGTGGGAGGTGTCCTTGCCCATGGCAGGGGTTTGGAACTGGATGATCTTCAATGTCCCTTCCAACCCAAAACATTCTATGATTCTACAATTGCTTTGCCAATTTGCTTTTCTGAAAGTTGAAACATAGACCTCAGGTAGCCTTTCCCACACACTGATTCAAGAAACAATCGTGTTAAGTATAGGATATAAACTTTCCAAATACATCTTGGAACCCAGGCTCAGGTTCTCATCTTGCCTCCAGGAAAGAAAGAGCAAGGAATGGTAAAAAATTGGTCTATTTAACCACCGGAAGAGTGGAGAAAGATGAAGGGAAGAGTATGTGATGTAATTCGCTAGAGGACTTCAAGCATTTCATGATATTTCAGTGCTCAAAACCCAAACATCTTAGTTACAAAATCCACACTGAACATGAGGTTAGATCTAACTGAGTTTAGAGACCAGTTTTTACCTTGTAACACGCCTGGGTCTTCAAGAGGTGAATTCAAGGTCTCTGCTCCTTTCTTATCTTCTACCTTCCTCCTAGCACAGCAAGGCAAACATGAACCCTTGGGTGCTGGGGAACTGTGACCAACTGTACTTGCCAAAAGGCTTTGCAACCCTGTAGATGTACATCATCCCATCTCAAATCCACACCAGGTACCTGCACAACCATTACCTCAATCCTAAAACGCTCCCACCAGGATGAAATGTCGCTCAGATTAATGACATGGGTGCTGGTACTGAGAAACCTGAGATACCTTCAGACCTTTTTCTTGACATCAGCTTGATCATTTACTGAACCACAAGGCTGCACTACTAAAATAAAACAACAGGCTTCACCAAGCCCATATTCGTGCTTGGGACTGTAAACCCAGATTAGAGGCAGATTCACACAAGAAAAACTTTCTCAAAACCTTAACAAAGAAACTTTTACCTAAAACATTTCAAAGAAATCTCTTCTTCCCAATGGTTATTTTTAGTGTTTCAGTCAGCCATCCGAAACTTCTTTGGAAAAGGATTCCACATACTGGATTCCTCAGAGAGGTATCCTTTGTAGGGAGAGCTTTGCAGCTCACCTTCCTGGCAGGAGGATACCCATGGCTGGGCCATGCACTGTTTTGTTGAGGTATGAGAGGAAACACTCCGCACACAGGAAGATAAGGCTAATATGCTACACAGAGAAGGACCAAAGAGTTCCTGCAGCTCGTTAACCTGACACAGAGTACAGGCCAATTCGTTTCCAACTGAGAAAGCTAAATAACAAGGAAGAAGAAGATGTCAAAGAAGAAGAAGATTCCAAAGGAAAAAAATATTCCAAAGAAGATGATTCTAAAGAAGACTCCAAAGAAGAAGGTTCCAAAGAAGAAGAAGAAAATTCTGAAGAAAATTCCACAGAAGATACCAAAGAAGATTCCAAAGAAGACTCAAAAAAAGAATAAGATTCCAAAAAAGAAAAAGAATCCAAAGAAGAAGCAACTCACAGTTTTGATTGGACCAAAACTCTGATGTACTTTCTCTGTTGAGCCCACACAAGTTTAGACATTAATGGTCAGACACGTTAATAGCCATCGATGAAGGCAGCATAACACACAAAGGCACGCAACACAGCATTAGCCCAGCCAGCAGGTGACACACTGCTCACCTACAAGGCTGCATACCCCTGCCCTATGCTGTTAGAGGACCAAAACCACAACTGGAGCTGAAGGTCACATAATTAGGTTGTGTTTGGACTGTTACCGAGTCCAGACTTCTTCATGTCCTTCAGCCATTTAGTAGTGTCAGTCTTGGCTGGGCTATGATGGGTTACGCAAAAATGCTCCTCCTGGTACTCAGGGATAGGAAACCCCACCATCAAATAGAAGAGGGGATTAAAGTTTTGTAACAAAGTGGGTAGATGAGAGGGACTATGGTAGGACACTGTCCCATCATCGGTCCCAAGGGATACAGAATCATAGAATCGCGGAACGCAATGGTTTGTGTTGAAAGGGACCTTAAAGCCCATTCAGTTCCACCCCCCCTGACATGGGCAGAGACACCTCCCACTGGATCAAGTTACTCAAAGCCCTATCCCACATGCCCTTGTGGGGCAGCCACAATTTCCCTGGGCAACCTGTGCCAGGGACTCATCACCCGCACAGGAAAAAATTTCTTCCTAAGATCTTATCTCAGTCTCCCCTCTTTCAGGTTAAAACCGTTCCCTCCCGTCCTATCCCTGCACTCCCTGTTCAAGAGCCCCCTCCCAGGTTTCCTGTAGGCCCTCTACTGACACTAAGTCCTCTTCCAAGCAGCCACTGGGATGTGCAAGACACCAGGAAGGATTTGTGCCTCTTGGTCACAGCTCCTGCGCCACCCAGCCTGGAGTCAGCAACCACCTCCTGGCAGTCCAGAGTTGGAGTAACACAAGGGTTTAAAAATAACCTTGAGAGATGCTGCAACGCAACGTGCGAAAAGCTAGTTGGTTGCTCTCCTAATTGGGGGAGGGAATTTCTGCTCCAGTGGGTTAAATATGAAACAGAAGGGAAACACAAGAGTCCTCGCACTTATAAGGTGCTACTGTGGGAAGGATAACAGCAAGGGCCAAGTTTAGAATCTTTTTCGCTGACCAAGGTTACCGTCTCACCTGAGACATTGAGTAAGAGATGCTGTGAACACATGGAACCTTTAAGACATGCTGAGTGAATCTCAAATCAACAGTCTAGAAGACTGAAGCATGCCAGGAATGGCAGCTCTGCTATGACTGGGTTATGCAAAAATGCTACTCCTGGTACTCAGGCACAGGAAAAACCACCATCAAATACAAGAGAGGACTAAATTCTTGCAACAAAGTGGGTAGATAAAAGGGACTGTGGAAAGACACTGTCCTGTCACCGGTCCCAAGGGACACAGAATCATAGAATGTCTTGGGTTGGAAGAGACCTCAAAGCCCATTCAGTTCCAACTCCCCTGCCATGAACAGAAACACTTCCTACTGCACCAGTTTTCCCTAAGACTCATCCAGCCTGGCCTTGAACACCTCCAGGAATGGGGCATCCATGACTTCTCTGGGCAACCTGTGCCAGGGCCTCACCACCATCACAAGAAAACAATTCTTCCCAACATCAGGAGGACAAATAAACCACCAGTATAAGCACTGATTTCTCCAAGGAAAGAAAATACAAGGGTCTCCTTCAGGAGAGACAGACAAACCAAGCCAATGAAGTGACACAAAGGTCTGCAAAAGTGACGAGTTTTGTACTCAAAAGTTGAAAAAATTGGGAAAGACCTAAGTAAAGAAACAGCTCAATAGGTGGGTGAATGCCAGAAGAAGAAAAGCGATGGGGACTCATCCACACTGACTACACAACAGCAGTCTACTGCAGGAGGAATGGCCAAATTCCATCCTAGGACTCCAGGAGTCTCAACAAGAAGACAGCCAATTTAACATCTGAGTAGATACTGAAATATCATAGAATCATAGAATCACTTGGTTGGAAAAGACCTTTGAGATCACTGATTTCGACCATACTTGTCCACTTGATCCCTGACCACTTCATCTACCTGTCTTTTAAACACCTCCAGGGATGGTGACTCCACCACTTCCTTGGGCAGCCCCTGCCAGAGCCTGAGAACACTTTCAGTAAAGAAATTTTTCCTGATATCCAATCTGAACCTGCCCTGGTGCAACTTGAGGTCATTTCCTCTCGTCCTATCACCTGTCACTTGGGAGAAGGGACCAACACCCACCTCATCCCACCCTCCTTTCAGGGAGTTGTAGACAGTGATGAGGACTCCCCTCAGTCTGCTTTTCTCCAAGCTAAACAACTCGAGTGCCACCAGCCCCGCCCCAGTACAGAAAAGGGGCTACTGGAAACCGGGGGGGGGGGGGCTCTTTCTCAGGGAGTGCACGGAGCGGATGAGGAGGAATGGTTTTCAGCTGAAAAGGGGGGAAACTGAGATGAGATCTCAGGAAGAAATATTTTCCTGTGAGGGTCATGAGGCTCTGGCACAGGTTGTCCAGAAAAGCCGTGGCTGCCCCGTCCCCAGAGGTGTTCAAGGCCAGGTTGAATGGGGCTTTGAGCAGCCTGGTCTGGTGGGAGGTGTCTCTGCCCATGGCAGGGGAACTGGAACTGGGCGGGCTTTAATGTCCCTTCCAACTAAAACCATTCTGTTATGCTATGATCCTGTGGTGGATGCAAACGAGCTGTGGCTCATTGCACCAGCTTTGTAGGTCTTCTGGAAAGAGTAACCGAAGATAAAACACTCTTTCCATCTTCTGAATTAAAAGGGACTTCTGGGCTATGGCTGTCTTAAAAGCCATCGTGCATTTGCGTTTATCCCTGGAGGGTTCCAGTACCAAAGGGTTCCAATTGGGCTTCAACAATTTCCGTGAAACAATGACAAATTCTGCTTCTCTTGATGGATGCTCGTCCTCTACAGAAGCAGACAGCAAAAATGTTAAATGGATATTGAGCATCACAATGCTCTTACACAACTGTCCAGTATCCCCAGCAAAACATGATTAAGAACTCAACGAGAAGTAAGGAAGATGTGTTGAAAGAGATAGCGATCTCAACATAAAAAACATCTCAGGTTCCTCCAGAAACCTTTTGGTAAAATGGATCTCTGTAGGGCTTTTCGTTGAAATATCATTGCTGGTTTTCTCAAGATTACCCAATGTAAAGCTTTAGAGGAGAAACAATAAATGAAAAGTTTAGGCAGCTCAGAGAAATGAAGTTCAGGCAGCTCAGAGCCTAAGGAGTCATCACACTATTGCACATGCAAACTTCAGAAGACCATTCATCTTCTGAATGGACCCACCAAGAAAGGCATTTCAGCGGCTCCAAGACAACAACCATCCTTGTGGGAGGTCTTGTGCAAATTCTCAGGGCCCAGGACTTCCAAAGCCAGGAGGAAGATAACGCTGCTCAGCAGGACCATTCAAGAAAACCAACTCCTTTTTTAAAGAGAGGACAAAGGCAAAATTCCTTCCACCAACTTGTAGCACTTTAGACTCTCTAAAACAAGATCCTCTACCAGGCTCAGGAAGTAGGAAGACTCCATGTAGGGCACTGAAATGTCTGCAGCCCTATGGGTCATGAGAAGGACAGAGTTTTAAGGGGTATGGAAGGTTATGCATCGTATATTTGGACCTACCTGTCACAAATAGGTGTTTCATCCTCACCAGAAAACCAAAGCTGATCAGCCTGGACCCTCATCCATTCACAGGGTAAGTATTTGTTGATAATAACAGACACTAAGAAGATTTCAGTCATCATTCTTAAGCTAGGAGACATAAACACAATATGAAATATGCTGGAGCACCTCTGCTATGAGGACAGGCTGAGAGAGTTGGGGTTGTTCACCCTGGAGAAGAGAAGGCTCTGGGGAGACCTTAGAGCGGCCTTCCAGTACTGAAAGGGACTACAGGAAAGCTGGGGAGGGATTTTATCCAAGAGTCTGGAGCAATAGAATGATGAGGAATGGCTTTAAATTGGAAGGGGGAAGATTTAGATCGGACCTTAGGAAGAAATTTTTCACACTGAGGGTGGTGAGGCTCTGGCACAGGTTGCCCAGAGAAAATGTGGATGCCCCATCCCTGGAGGTGTTCAAGGCCAGGTTGGATGGAGCTTTCAGCAATCTGACCCAGTGGGAGGTGTCCCTGCCAGGGGCAGAACTGGATGGGTTTTGAGGTCCCTTCCAACCCAAACCATTCCGTGATTCTATGAAATCTTCTACCTTGCAACAAGAAAACAACAAAATTCTGAATAAGATTTAAAAATGACAATACCAAAGACTGATACAGGGAGGAAATTATGCTTTCATGTCTACAAACCAGGTATTTCTATGCCTCACAACTACTTTGAACTTTTTGAACATCTCTATATGCACACAGATCTCAATTTATATCGAATGGCAGGAAGATGTGCCAGGGGAGGTTTCCGTTAGATATTAGGATGAGGTTCTTCACCCAGAGGGTGGTGGAGCACTGGAACAGCTCCCCAGGGAAGCAGTCAGAAGCACTTGGCCAATGCCCTCAGACACATGGTGTGAATGTTGGGGTTGTCCTGTGCAGGGACAGGAGTTGGACTCAATGATCCTTGTGGGTCCTTCCCAACGCAGGTCATTCTATGATTCTATGAATATACCAAACAAATCTCTATATGCACTGAAAGAGCTCTTGAGAAGATCTGGTAGCAAAAAGAGAAGTTCCCACGATGCGGTAGAAATGCTAGAGCAAAATTCCTACATTGAAATGTACAGTTGGTTTTAATTATATTGCAATAAGGAACTATATATATGTGCATTTTTTTATGATTTACTTGATTGCTTCTTTTAAATCATGAGCCAAGCAGTGTTTTAAGACTTTAAAAAAATACTAATTAAAAATAGAAACAGCACTGATGATCCGAGGGTTGGAGCACCTCCCCTACAAGGACAGGCTGAGAGAGTTGGGGTTGTTCAGCCTGGAGAAGAGAAAGCTCCAGGGAGACCTTAGAGCAGCCTCCCAGTACTGAAAGATGCTACAGAAAAGTTGGGGAAGGACTTTTTCCAAGGGTCTGGAGTGAAAAAGCGAGGGGAAATGGCTTTAAATTGGAAGGGGGAAGATTTAGATTAGACATTAGGAAGAAATTCTTCATGATGAGGGTGGGGAGGGACTGGCACAGGTTGCCCAGAGAAGCTGTGGCTGCCCCATCCCTGGAGGTGTTCAGCGCCAGGTTAGATGGGGCTTTAACCTGATCCAGTGGGAGGTGTCCCTGCCCATGGCAGGGGGGTTGGAGATGGATGGGCTTTAAGGTCCCTTTCAAATGAAACCATTCTGTGATTTGGAAAATTCTCGGAGCCGACTGTTTATTGGGATTCCAACTGATTTTAATGAAAAATATGCTTATGATTTATAAAAAACAGCACTTTTATGTTTTGCAGAAGGAAATCCCTTACAATGCAACCTCCGAGGCACTTCTTAAAGGGAAAAAACCCTCAACTGGTCATAGGGCTCTCTGGCCAAAACCCCTCCTCGAAAACCAAAAGATGTGGCTTGCAAACTATTTCAAGCATCCACAACAAGTGAAACTGGATGTAGAAAAATATGTTCTCAACATTTACTTCTGTTTATGATGAAACTGGAACCAGATGACCCCTACCAACATATTGTGTGAACGGGTAATTAACCAGCTGCAGCTGGAGCCCAACTGCTGATCATTTACATTTGCAGCACTGATCTTTTCCATACAGCTCCAGGAAAAGGTCAGCTGGGGGGTAATCTGGGAAGGTCCCTCCCATGGGAGCCTCAAAATACATCCCCAGTGCTGCAAGCTTGATCCACCCAAAGAGTTATGCACACAGCTCCAGTGAGAGATGATGGCTGAGTGACGGACATCGCATAGACTCATGGAATTGCTTGGAAAAGGCCTTTGAGACCATCGAGTTCAGCCATACCAGTCCACTACTAAACCAGATCCCTGAGCACCTTATCTACCTGTCTTTTAAATGCCTCCATGGATGGTGACTCTATCACCTTTCTGGGCAGCCCAGGTGAGGTCTGACCAGAGTGGAATAGAGGGGGAGAATCCTCTTCCTCGCTCTGCTGGTCCCACTGCTCTGGATGCATCCCAGGACATGGTTGGTTTCTGGGCTGTGAGCGCACATTTCCGGCTCATGTTGAGCTTCTCATTCTCCCAGCAATCCAAGTCCTTCTCGTCAGGGTTGCTCCCAATCCATTCTTGTCCCAGCCTGTATTTGTGTTTTCAATTACCCCGACCCAGGTGCAGGACTTTGCACTTGCTTTTGTTGAACTTCATGGGGTTGTCCTGTGCAGGAACAGGAGCTGGACTCAAGGATCCTTGTGGGTCCTTCCCAACGCAGGTCATTCTCACCTCTCCAGCCTGTCCAGGTCACTCTGGCTGGCATCCTTTCATGTTTTATCCCACTTTTTTATAGATAAAATGCATCTCGCCATGACTTGATCACACTTCTGTATGCACTCAAAAATCACCTAAATTAGGAATAAAATAGCACTGCCAACAGTACACACAGACACACACGTAGACACACACACGCTTTGAAAAAGAGCCAGTTTCATCAAGCTGCAAACAATTATGACCCAAATCAGTTGGGAAAAAGGAACGTAATCAGAAAAATATGAAGACTAATTGAAAATTGTTTAAGAACTTTTTAACTAGATGCTCCAAAAGCCAAAATCCCACAACTCAGAAAGGCAGCCACACCAGTTATAAGGTAACCTGGCTCAGATGGAAGTTAAGGAGGCTGTAAAAAAAAAAATAAAAAAAAACAGAGGAACAAGACAAACAGAATGAAAAGCTCAAGCTGACAAAGGAAAATCTGGTGTTAGGATGCATAGATAGCTGATACAGAAAGCAAGAGGACACATGAAGGAATCAACGACTGGTTAGGTTCATATCAGTGATTTGTTATTTTAAGCACATCTATTATAGATCATTTGGTTGGAAAAGACCTTTGAGATCATGAAGTCCAACTGTATCCATTTTCGGCTAAACCGTGTCCTTCAGAAACTTGTCTACCCATTTTTTATAAACCTCCAGGGATGGTGACTCAACCACCTCCCTGGGCAGCCTCTGCCTGGGCCTGAGAACCCTTTCAGTAAAGAAATTCTTCCTGATATCGAGTCTGAACCTCCCCTGGCGCAACTTATGTCCATTTCCCCTTGTCCTATGACCTGTCACTTGGGAGAAGAGATCAACACTCGCTCTCCCACAGCCTCCTTTCAGGAAGCCGTAGACAGTGATGAGGTCTCCCCTCAGCCTCCTCTTCTCCAAGCTAAACAACCCCAGTTCCCTCAGCCGTTCCTCGTAGGACTTGTTCTCCAGCCCCTTCACCAGCCTTGACACCCTTCTCTGGACGCGTTCCAGCACCTCAATGTCCTTCTTGTAGAGAGCGGCCCAGAACCGAACGCAGTACTCAAGGTGCAGTCTCACCAGAGCTGAGTACAGGGGTACAATCACTTCCCTGTCCCTGCTGGCCATTGGCCTTCTTAGCCACCTGGGCCACTGTCAGCTCATGTCCAGCCTGTTGAGTCCAACCATACCTGTTCACTACTAAACTACACCCCTGAGCACCTCATCTACCGGTCTTTTAAACACCTCCATGGATGGGGACTCTAACACCTCTCTGAGCAGTCTGTTCCAGATCTCCCACACCTTTTAAGCTTCCACCTCTATCTTAAGTCAAAATCATCTGGTAGTGAACATCCAGGTGCTGGACCTGAAAAACGAGCTGAGCACGTGTATGCTATTGGGAGAAAGATCATTCCTCTAGCAAATGGAAGGGATTTGTGTTTTTTTCCACACAGAAATGTAGAAACAGGAAAAATTTGTTCAATAGTATCATGTTTTGCACCACAGTGGGAGGTCATCGTGTCACAGACATGCAAAACACTCATCACCTTTTCCCACTGCACAGAGAAACAGTAGTTGGGATGGTGAGGCTTTTGTAGCTCAGCAGGTAACACAAGCGTAGTAATAGAATCATAGAATTATGGAACAGTTTGGATTGGAAGGGACATTAACGCTCATCCAGTTCCACCCCCCTGCCATAGACAGGGACACCTCCCACTGGATCGAGTTGCTCAAAGCCCCATCCAACCTGGCCTTCAACACCTCTAGGGATGGGGCATCCACGACTTCTCTAAACAACCTGTGCCAGTGCCTCACCACCCTCACAGAAAAACATTTCTTCCTAAAATTTCATCTCAATCTTCCCTCTCTCAACTTAAAACCATTTCCCCTCATCCTGTCCCTGCACTCCCTGACCAAGACCCTCTTCCCAGCTTTCCTAGAGCCCCTTTCAGTATTGGAAGGCTGCACTAAGGTCTCCCTGGAGCATTTTCTTCTCCAGGCGGAAAAATCCAAACTCTCTCAGCCTGTTCTCAAGGCAGAGGTGCTCCAGCCCTTGGATCATCTTTGTAGCCTTCTCTGCATTCGCTCCAACAAATCCATGTCCTTGCTGTGTCGAGGACTCCAGAACTGGACACAGGGCTCCAGGTAGGGTCTCACAGGAGTGAAGTAGAGGGGCATGTCTTCTTCTAATATACTGAATTTAGTTCTGGTGTTCCAATTCAAGAAGGCTGGTGAGAACCTGTTCTGGATTCACACCCCAGCAGATGGCCAAACTGGAAAATTCAGAGTTTTCCCACTGGGAAGCAGAACTTGACTTGATTTCTTCCACCACAGCAAATGTTAGTGAACTGTAAGTACTCAGCCAGCGAGCTTGGGTTTGCGGTTTAGTGCCACCAAGTCAAGTCAAAATTTCAAGGAAAACTAAGGGTAGACTAGAAATTAAGTCCATGTCAATTACCAAAGAGAATGATTAAGTGAAGACACACATCGAGTGCAAAGTACCTTAAGATGTGGAGAGAACAGAAGACTGAAGACTATCTTGGCAATTATTTTCCACTGATTGTATCTGCAGTCCTTGGGAAACGAAGGGAACAAACATTAAAAAAGAGGAAACGACAACAGCACAGAAGACAGAGAAAAGATAGGCAAAAAAATCATGAAGAATAGAAGTAAATGGCACAGAAACCTGCGAATGAAACCAAACTACGGTGTTTGCACAACTGAAGCCAACAAACTTCAAGGGAATTTTAAGGGAAATTAAATCCACAATTGATACACTTGGAAGGCCTGGCCATTAGACACACTCTGAAAGGACTGGAAGTTTTAGAGGGGATCAAAAAGTGAAGGAAATTCCTGGGACCCAAGAGAGCAGAGAATGCTTAAGGCTGGAAACACCTGGGGGTAATGACTGATAGAACGTGAGCAGTGGCCCAGGTGGCCAGGAAGGCCAGCAGCATCCTGGCTTGGACCAAAAATGGTGCGACCAGCAGAAGTACTCGACATTGGTGAGGCCACACCTTGAATCTTGGGTTCTCTTTTGGGTCCTTCACTACAAGAAGGACATTGAAGGGCTGGAGCGCATCCAGAGAAAGGCAATGAAGCTGGTGAAGGATTTAGACCACAAGTCTTACAAGGAGTGGCTGAGAGAGCTGGGGTTGAGTAGTCTGAAGGAAAGGAGGAGGTTGCTCTCTACTTTGCTCTCTACAACAATCTAAAAGGAGGTTGTAGTGAGGTGGGTGCTGGTCTCTTCTCCCTGGTAGCCAGTGACAGGACAAGGGGAAATGGCCTCAAGATGCACCAGAGGAGATCTAGGTTGGATATTAGGAGGAATTTCTTTACTGAAAGGGTTGCTGAGCATTGAAAGAGGCTGCCCAGGGAGATGGTTGTGCCACCATTCCAGGAGGTGTTTAAAAGACGAGTAGATGTTATACTTGGGGACATGGTCTAGTGGTAGACTTAGCAGGGCTGGATCGATAGTTGGACTCGATCTTCAAGGTCATTTCCAACCAAAACGCTTCTATGATTCTATGAAGTGGTTGGTTTGGAGAGTGTGCATATATGGAGTAACAAAGAGTGAAACTTCAGATAGGGCCACCAAGACCATGTCTTAACCTTAATGGAACCATCTAATACCAGGCAATAGTAATAATTCACCAAGAATAAACAGATGCCAGAGACAGCCAAAGAAAAATCTTCCTAGTAAGCCGAACCATGGCATGTAAATACTGCCCTCTCCCCTCAAGGTTAATCCTCCTCCGTGAGTCAGAACCTGATTCATTTTCCCGTAACACAGCGAGTTTAACAATACAAGAATTTTCAAGTTTCATCAAAAATCCATAAACACTTCTCATTCTGCCCAGAAGAACATTGAACTTGGCGGGACAGAGTACCACAGTGGTGGCCGCAAGTCAAGAAAAATCCTCTTTTGAAGAGTCAAAACCTCTCCCAGGAGTTAAATCAAGTAGGTCTGGAAAATGGGCATCTACCTTAAATACAAATTTTTGTCGTAAACAAAATAGCCATAAAAAGCTCATAATTATTCCACACTTACATCATGTTAAAAGCACATCATCCCATCAGGTGAGAGATCGGATAAAACTGGCAAATTGAGGCACACGTGGATTCTGAACTTACCCAGGGCCACACAATGAGCGTTATCAGAGTCACAATCAGGACACTGAAAGCCTTGGCTGCTGGAGCTGTTCTTAACTTATTTTATCTTTAATTTCTTCTCTTTTTTTAATTTGGTCTTCACCACAAGAAGAAAAACATGAAGTATGAATCTATTATTCATATAAGCATAAAATTTTAAGAGATCACAGCAGTCAGGTAGTCTGACATGTGGAACAACGCAGACAAGGAGCCGTCCACTAATTAATACCTACTTCAAGGTCAGTCGTTGTGGTTGAATGGGAACATAAAGCTGTTCACAAGAACAAAGTCATTCTGATTTTTAGGGGTTTCCAGGGATGACGCAATGTCCACCACAAATCTTTATAGATTGCTCCAGTAGCCCATTACCTCCACTTCTGTGTCTCTACCCAGCACTGACCTTCACCACGGCATCTCATCAAACCTTTGGCTGCTGGTACTAAAACAGTAGCTGCTATGAGTGTTTCCTAACAGACATCTAGAGAAGCAGAAATCACAATCCTCTTCTTCAATAAATTAAAGACATTAAGTTCCTCAAGCTTTGTATCATAGATCTTGCTTCCTAAACCTAATCCTGATAAAGCTTATAAAATCATATCAAAGAATCATAGAACACTTTGGGTTGGAAGGGACTTTCACAGTTCATCCAGTCCAACTCCACTGCAGGATCAGGGACATCTTTAACCAGATCAGGTTGCTCAGCACCCCATCCAACCTCACCTTGAATGTTTCCAAGGATGGGGCCTCCACTACCTCTCTTGGCAACCTGTGCCAGTGTTTCACCACCCCTCATTGTAAACAATGTCTTTCTCATATCCAATCTAAATTTCCTCTCCCTTAGTTTAAAACCATTACCCCTTGCCCTGTCACAACAGGCCTTGCTAAAAAGTCTGTCCCCATCTAAAAGGGGACATCTTTGTACAAAAAAACCATTAAGACTCTAACAATATTAGGACAACCTCTGTCCCCAACCCAAATGTTCAACATAGGCAAATATGACATCGGATGAAGAGATGTGTTGCAAGTGAAATGAAATTAGACATGAATTTTAGAAAGAGGTTTTAACCAGTGGCCACAGAATCATAGAATGGTTTGGGTTGGAAAGGACCTTAAAGCCCAGCCAGTTCCAACTCCCCTGCCATGGGCAGGGAGAACTCCCACTGCATCAGGTTGCTCAAAGCGTCTTCCAATCTGGCCTTGAACACCTCCAGGGATGGGGTAGTCAGGACCTCTCTGGGCAACCTCTGCCAGTGTCTCCCCACCCTCACAGGAAAACATTTCTTCCTGAGATCTCATCTCAATCTCCCCTCTTTCAGCTTAAAACAATTCCCCCTTCTCCTATTCCTGCACTCCCTGATCAAGAGCCCCTCCCCAGATTTTCTGTAGCCCCTTCCACTACTGGGAGGCTGCTCTAAAGTCCCCGCAGAGCCTTCTCTTCTCCAGGCTGAACAACCTCAATACTCTCAGCATTGGGTGGGGCTTTGAGCAACCTGATCCAGTGGGAGTTGTCCCTGCCCACGGCAGGGGTTTGGAACTGGATGAGCTTTAAGGTCCCTTCTAACCTAAGGCACTCCACGATTCTGTGATTACTTCTGGTTTTGGAGAACCTGGAGCCTCGGCACATCAGACCCACCCATTGAGCCTGGTTTAGATGTCAATGCCTTCTGGCCTGGTAGTCTTGTGCATGGGGGAAGTGACCAAATCAGCAGCAGCACCGGAAAGACAACAGTGAAGTTCCCAGCACAGCATGTTTTACCAAACCATGAGAGCCTACATCAAGTTTTGGAAAACTTCCTGCCTGGTTCAGCTTTCTATCTGCTGCCAAACAGACCCCATAGCACATGGATTTCTATTTGTATCCTGGTATTTGGCAACAACAAGAAATATTTCCTAGCAGGGATTAAAAAAAACCCTGTTCCATTCTCAATGAACATCTACTGGACATCCCTGTGGGCCTAATTCCCAGAACACTGAAATCCAAGCTCCCAAATGGGAAAAATATCCTGATTACCTGCCAGTAACCCCAGGAGTGGCAAGCCAAGCCCTTAAGAAGACTCTCTCCATCACCATCTGGATGCCACACAGTAACTGGAAAAACATTATTGTTCTGAGTTTGACTTCCTTGTCAAGATAATTGCTTCGATATTAATTAAATGTTCCTCTCTGCAGCTGCACAGAAAGCTCACATGGATGATTTATGGAGTGCACAGCCTATGCTTCTGAATTAGTGGGCTGCCAGACCCTGGTCTGTCTCTTAAACACTAACCATGGATATTTTAGAGTCTAAAAACCCAAATATCTGCTTCAGAACATTGAAGGCCAACTAGAAGCATGAACATTCATGGCCTCAAAACAGTTAAAACTGGAGAGATCTCAGGAAAAAATGTTTTCCTGTGAGGGTGGTGAGACCCTGGCACAGGTTGCCCAGGGGAGTCGTGGCTGCCCCATCTGTGCAGGTTTTCAAGGCCAGGTTGGATGGGGCTTTGAGCCACCTGATCCAGTGGGAGGTGTCCCTGCCCATGGCAGGAGGTTGGAACTGGATGGGCTTTGAGTCCTTCCAAACCATTGCATGATGCTATGACTTTGAGGTGGGTTGAGAACAACCCCACCACCTCCCCAAGAAAAGCATTTGGTGCTTTGGAGTCACTACACCACGTGACTACCTCACTTACATGTAGAGCAGTCAAGTTCACGGCACACAAGTTCTCCGTTGAGGATGAAAAGCCATTTCATAATCACAAAGCCACACAAAGCCACCAGGAGAACATTCACTCAAAGCTCTGCTCCATGAAGCCGAGCAGGACTCGCCCCATTTGCAGCTGACACCCGCAGTCACATCTGGAAGATGCTCAGCCTACGTTTGTCCTTCTATTCCTACCTTCAGCAATCGTTTCTCTCCATGGGATGGCTCAATCCCAGCTGCTTCTCCACCTTCACATGTCCTGGTCCAGCCTCAGGAACAAGCTGATGTTTCTTTAGCCCTTTTCAGTATAGGAAGGGTGCTCTAAAGTCTCCCGAGAGCCTTCTCTTCTCCAGGCTGAACAACCTCAAGTCTGAGCCTGTCCTCAAATGGGAGGTGCTCCAGCCCTCAGACCATCTTTGTGGCCTATTCTGGATTCACTCTAACAGCTCCATGTCCTTCCTGTGCTGAGGACTCCAGAACTGAACACCAGGGTCCCAGGTGAGGTCTCACCAGAGCAGAGTAGAGATGGAGATTTCCCTCCCTCACCCTGCTGGTCCCACAGCTTTGGATGCAGCGCAGGACATGGTTGGTTTCTGGGATGAGAGCACCCACTGCCAGCTCATGTTGAGCATCTCATCCCCCAGTACCCCAAGTCTTTCTCCTCAGGGCTGATCCCAATCCATCTTCCAACCATCCTGGATTTGTGCTGGGGATTGAACTGAGAAGTCCAGAAAGACTTGGCAACACTTCAGAAATCTTGCGGTTAGATCACCCAACAGGGGTGAGCATCACTGTTCCTCCAAAAGCCACAATGCTTTAATTAAGGAGCCTTGCAAATTACAATCAACACTGGATTATCATATTTACATATCCAATTCTACCAATTAAGCAAATCAACCATTGGTGCAGCTACAAAATAGAATCATAGAAAGTTTGGGGTTGAAAGAGACCTAAAAGATCTTTAATAATTCATTCCTTGCTTTTTCAGCTCTCACCAAACTGTAGCAAATCATAGAATTGTTTGATCGGAAAAGACCTTTGAGAAGACCGAGTCCAACCGTACCTGTCCACTACTAAACCAGACCACTGAGCACCTCATCTACCCATCTTTTAAACACCTCCAGAGATGGGGACTCAACCACCTCCTTGGGCAGTCTCTGCCAGGGCCTGACAACCCTTTCAATGAATAAATTTTTCCTGAATTCTAATCTGAACCAGCCCTAGTGCAACTCGAGGCCATTTCCTCTCATCCTATCACCTGGCACTTGGGAGAAGGGACCAACACCCACCTCGCTACAACCTCCCTTCAGGGAGTTGTAGGCAGTGATGAAGTCTTCCCTCAGCCTCCTCTTCTCCAGGCTAAACAACCACAGGTCCCTCACCCACCACTCGTAGAACTTATTCTCCAGCCCCTTTACCGGCTTCGTTGCCCTCTTCAGCGCTGCCCCAAGCTGGCCTCAAAGAATGCAGAACACTTAAAATGACATTTATATTTCTTTAAGTTTTGCAGTTCTGTTTCCTAATCATTCTTCATCAAGAAAACAAGGGGTTCATCAAGATCTTCCATCTGGAAAAGCTCATGGCAAAAATCCATTCCACAGTCCCCTGGCTGCATCTCAACCTCTTCTGCGTTCAAAGTTTGACCAAGTTTGGAGGAACTAAAGGACCCAAAGAGCCCAGAGGTTCTCAGAGAGGAGGGAAGGGATTGTCCTGCCATTGATTCCATCACTATGTTATTAATTACCCCGAGCCAGTTTTCTATTGAGATTACAGGCAGCGACACTGCCCTTGCAACCTCTGAAGTCTCTCCAAAAGCTTCTTTCGCTGTTGCTAGCTTAAGAGCTCTTGGTCGTGTCCCAAGCTGTGGAAATTTGGGTTGTGTTTTGATCAAAGCCCTCCTCGTGTTTCGTGCAAATTTCAACACTTGTGGTCGCTGGGTTCCCTCGCCAAGCTCAAGCCGTTCCCTTTCAACACCCGTAGCTCCCTTCTCCTTTCAAGGGGTGATTAGGCACGGTTCTCAAGCAAAGCTGGTATTTAAGAAGTTGTTTGAAGGCCTGGGACAGGGGTTTACATAATAACCATGAGTTTGTTTAATTAGGCTCCGCAAATATTTCAATTTTAGATCAAACCCTTCAACTTTTTATTCCTCTTCACAGAGATGAACTCGATCTTGAAGGAACTATGAAAACTGAAGCAATTACAGAAGGAAACTAGGTCAGAGGGAGCCACTTCAGAAGGACACACTTCAACCCCCAAAGATCCCCATATCTCCACCTGCAGGGGCTCCTCAGCAAAGCTCTGCTCAGCTCTGGTGAGGCCCCACCTCGAATACTGTGTTCAGTATTGGGGGCCACAGTATAAGAAGGACATCAAACTACTGGAGAGTGCCCCGTGGAGGCGACAAACCTGGTGAAGGGCCTAGAGGAGAAATCATATGAAGAGAGGCTGAAGTCACTTGGTCTGTTCAGCCTGGAGGAGACTGAGGGGGGACCTCTTAGCTGTTTACTGTTTCCTCACAAGGGGATGAGGGTGAGCAGGCGATGATCTCTTCACTCTGGTGACCAATAATAGGACTCATGGGAATGGCAGGAATACGTGCCAGGGGAGGGTTATGTTGGATATTAGGAGGGTTACGTTGGATATTATGGAGCACTGAAACAGCTCCCCAGGGAAGCAGTCATGGCACCAAGCCTGACAATGTTCAAGAAGCATTTGGTCAATGTCCTCAGACACACGGTGTGAATGTTGGGGACAGGGACAGGAGCTGGACTCAATGGTCCTTGTGGGTCCTTTCCAACTCAGGCCGTTCTTTGATTCTATGCCTTTATGATTCTAAACACAGTACCAGTCTCCAAGAAAAAAGCCTTTGTTAAGGAAGTTGAAGCATCATCATCTCATCCTGCCAGTGGCCTGAAGACCAAATCAAACCCATACATCACTGACAGGGAAAGAACAAACACGGCTAAGATGAAAACACTGAAAACTAAGATGAAAGAGGGAAAATTTAGATGTGATCTGGGAAAAAAATATTTTCCTATGAGGGTGTTGAGGCCCTGGCACAGGTTGCCCAGAGAAGTCATGGATGCCCCCTCCCTGGAGGTGTTCAAGGCCAGGTTGGATGGGGCTTTGACCAACCCAATCCAGTGGGAGGTGTCCCTGCCCATGGGAGGAGGATGGAACTGGATGGGCTTTTGGCCTCTTCCAAACCAAACTATTTCATGATTCTATGAACAGGCAGGGCTGTGCTGGATGGTATCAGAGATGCAGCCTCCTTGCTCTGAGCCTGTCAGAGCTCCCAAGGACCAGGTTCTGATGATATTTTAGCGAAGAAAAGACTATTTCCGAAACACACTCTGGAAGCTGGTGCTACAGCTGCTGACAGAAGTGTCTTCTTCAAAAAAATAAAAGCTTTATACCATAAAATCACCTCTGCATGGACATGGCAACCATCAGGAGACCTCCCCTAGCCTGGGAAGCAAACCAATCCCTCCTGCAAGAGTTCACTCCGGGTAAAACCGAGAAGCATGAGGAAGTTTTCATGCCTGAGAGGTGATAATAAGAGTTGTTGAATAGGGAAGCATTTCATGGACCTTCTCAAACACGCTAATGGGGCACTGTAAGCTTGACCCTTTGGTTGGACACAGCTACACTCTAGGAAGGGATCCAAGCTTTCCACACTTCTAGATGTCAGCAAAAAGATCAAATGGCCAGCAGGGCTGATTCATTCCCTGGCCCCACAGAGAGTTATTTCTTCTGCAACATCAGTTTTGAACTCATCTCACCCCAAGCATGCTGCAAAGATACAAAACCATGGCAAGGACATGGCTCATTTAGCCTGGGACAGTGCAGCAAAGGGGCAAATATCATGTGAAAAAGAGCTGGAGCTTCATCCACTGCAGGAGAGGAGCTTCCCTCTGGGCATCCTGACTCACTGAGGTACACAAATACCAAAATGCCACAAAGTGAGTCACAAGCACGACAACAGCCACCCACCAAAAAAACAAAAAAAAAGCCAACTCTATCCTGGGCTGCATCCAAAGCAGCACTGCCAGCAGGTCAAGGCAGGGTATCCTGCCCCTCTACTCTGCTCTGGTGAGACCTCACCTGAAGCCCTGTGTTCAGCACAGGGAGGACATGGATCTGTTTGAGCAAGTCCAGAGGAGGCCATGAAGATGATCCAAGGGCTGGAGCATCTCCCATCCAAGGACAGGCTGAGAGAGTTGGCGAGAGAAGGGAAGGCTTCAGGGAAACCTTAGATCAGCCTCCCAGTACTGAAAGGGGCTACAGGAAAGCTGGGGAAGGGTTCTTGATCAGGGATTGCAGGGACAGGATGAGGGGAGATGTTTTTAAGTTGAAAGAGGGGAGACTGAGATGAGATGTTAGGGAGAAATGTTTTCCTGTGAGGGTGGTGAGGCCCTGGCACAGGTTGCCCAGAGAAGTCATGGAACTCCCATCCCTGAAGGTGTTCAAGGCCAGGCTGGATGGGGCTTTGAGCAATCTGATCCAGTGGAAAGTGTCTACCATGGGAGTTGGAACTGGATGATCTTTAAAGTCCCTTCCAACCCAAACCATTCTATGATTCTATGACTACAATGAATACTTCTGTTCATTGTAATCTGTTTTCTCCCCATGGCATCTTCTTCTGGACCAAACTAAGCCCTGAATGAGTCTGCTGCTCCTCTTAGCTGGCATTTGGCAGCGAGATCACACTCCCTGCATCACTACAGCTGTGAAGATGCAAAGCAAATTTGGGTGGAATTTGGTCAATTGACGGGAAACACAAGGTCTGACAAAGTCTCAAGCTCTACCAATGGATACAAGGGGATGCACTGCGGACAACAGAATTCTAACACTGGTCTCAAACTCAGAGAGATAAGCATGCCCTAAGGTCCAAAGTCAACAATCCCAGCTGTGTCTAATATTACTGGGATTATTCTTACCCTTCCATGACCAGCTTCCTGGTTTTACATACTTTGAAGGCAACAAAGCCAGGCAGCACCAGTCTTCCAGGTAGACCCACAGCTGAAATTCTGCAGCACCACGTATGCATGAGTTTAAGGCACTCCAGAAATTATTTTAAACTTTCTGTTCAGAGTCTTGAATGGATAAATTATTCAGCCACATTCCTTGAAGATGCACAATGAGCACCCATGAGATCAAACAGAAGCTACTGAAGACGAGAAAACAAAGCTGTTATCCATATGCATGAAGAAAGAGCATCTATAAATAGAAAAGTAGGAAGTTAAGTCTCCTTTAGGAACATAATTTATACAAAGTTGGGTTTGTTCCCAACTTCTGAAGTGAGAAATAGGAGGAGGAATAAAAATTTATTGCAATCTGATGTAAATGTTGGAAGCAGCTTTCATATCTTCGCATTCCCAGAAGCTGCTTCACGTGAGAGTGAGCTACAGTTCCAGAACCCTGCAGAAAGCATGAGCTTCTGAGCAGCAAAGAGCTTCCCCCACCACACACAAAAGAATACAGTCTCAGAGCTCGTTGACTTCATTTGTCCATGTTCCCCAGGGAGACAGTGGAGGTCCCATCCCTGGAAACTCTGAGCAACCTGATCAAGTTAAAGATGCCCCTGCTCTTACAAGGGGGATTGGACTGGATGAGCTGTAAAGGTCCCTTCCAACCCAAAGCACTCTATGATTCCATGATTTTGCCCAGGTCTGGTTGCAGCCATGTCAAAAAATGACAGGCAAAGAGCTGCAAAGCAAGAGACACAGCATTCTTCTGCTCAGCACCTTGCACCTGCTGGTCATATCCCGCCATGCTTCAAGCCCTCACCTTAACCTACCAACAACCTCCAGGCTTTCTTAGACTGTCAGTCTATAGTTGAGAAGTTTATCTCCCTCTACAACTCCCTGAAAGGAGGTTGGAGCCAGGTGGGTGTTGCTCCTCTTTTCCCAAGTGACAGGCAATAGGCTGGGAGGAAATGGCCCTGAACTGCACCAGGGGAGGTTTAGATTGGATATTAGGAAACATTTCTTCACTGAAAGAGAGATGAAGCATTGGAAGATGCTGTCCAGGGAAGTAGTGGGGTCTCCATCCCTGGAGGAGTTCAAAAAATGTGTAGATGTGGCACTTCAGGACGTGGTTTAGTAGATAAAGTGGTTTTGGGCTGCTGGTTGGACTTGATGAGCATAGAGATCTTTTCCAACCGTAAGGATTCCACGACAGTATTCTAAGTTTCCAGATAAACTCAGGCTCTGCAAAGCTCTCCTAAAGTCTTCAGGAAGAACATCTATCTGCCCAAGCTTCAAAGAATTGTAGAATCATAGCAGCACCTGGTTGGAAAAGACCTCTGAGATCATGGAGTCCAACCATACCTGTCCACTGCTAAACCACATCCCTGAGCACCTCATCTACCTGTCTTTTAAACACCTCCAGAGATGGGGACTCCACCACCTCCCTGGGCAGCCTCTGCCAGGGCCTGACAACCCTTTCAATGAATAAATTTTTCCTCAATTCTAATCTGAATGTCCCATGGTACAACTTGAGGCCATTTCCTCTCATCCTATCACCTGGCACTTGGGAGAAGAGACCAACATCCACCTCACTACAACCTCCTTTCAGGCAGTTGTAGACAGTGATGAGATGTTCCCTCAGCCTCCTTTTCTCCAGGCTAAACAACCCCAGGTCCCTCTGCCACTCCTCGTAGAACTTATTTTCCAGCTTCGTTGCCCTTCTCTGGACACACTCCAGCACCTCAATGTCTTTCTGGTAGTGAGGGGCCCAAAACCGAACACAGCTTCCCACCACTTCATGAGAACAACGTTTAAGAGAGAGAGCTCCAGGGTCAGGTGTTTTTTTTACAGGAGGAGCTCACCTGCTGTAACTCTCGCTCATGTTAGCAAAACTCTGGTGCTTGAGGATACTTCAGCTCATACAGCGGGAAGCTTTGATACTTGGTGGGAAGGGAAGGAGAGGTCACAGCTGCCTATGCACTGGCTGAGTAAGGAGCAAGAGACACGTGTCCATCACTTATAAACACCAGCTTGTCGTGTGATGGAGAGAGAACACTTGCTGGCTGGAACAACGTCAAAGTGAGTTCAGACAAAGGCCTGGAATGGACAAACAGCTGGAGGGGCGAAAAATAAGAGTAAAAATAAAACCCACAAATCTTTTGACTCAAAAAGGCAGCCAAGACATGGAGAGCCAAAAATGTGGTGAACACCTTGCTGCTCTTTCACAGTGAGGCCAGTGCCTCACTCACAGCTTCGTCACCCAACGCAGCAGGGACTGTGGGAATAGCGAGCAGAAGTCCCCGACATTTGGGATTGGTGGGATGAACTCGGTATCTCAGCTTGTGAGTTTCCACAGACCAAAGATGAAGAGACAAGGATACAGCTGCAAACAACCAGGCCCTCGGCACCATGGGGAAAAGCCTCTTTGCTGGTCTGTGTGGCACCATAAATACATAAAGATGCTCCTTCAAGTGCAATGGGAGGAGATGTTTTCTCCCAAGGCATCCGTGCACACATGCTCCAATTGCTCAGGGACGGATCCAATGTTCCACACTCGATGCAAAGGAATGGAGAGTAGCCCTGGTTTTCTCTCTTTCCCCTGCAGAAGATTCTCCTCCATCATCCCAACTCAAAGGCAAAGGCAATACCAAGCCCTGACACTGTTCCAAGAAACAGAATTCTCACAGCTTCTGAGCTGTGTCTACAAGATGGGACCATCCCCTAGGATGTGCACTCACAGCCCAGAAGTCCAACCGTGTCCTGGGCTGCATCCAAAGCAGCATGGCCAGCAGGGGATTTTCTTTCCCTCTGCTCCACCCTTGTGAGATCCCACCTGGAATCCTCTGTTCAGTTCTGGAATCCCCAGCACAGGAAGGACATGGAACTGCTGGAACAGGTCCAGATAAGGCCATGAAGATAATCAGAGGGCTGGAGCACCTCTGCTATGAGGACAGGCTGAGAGAGTTGGGGTTGTTCAGCCTGGAGAAGAGAAGACTCTGGGGAGACCTTAGAGCAGCTTTCCAGTACTGAAAGGGGCTCCAGGAAAGCTGGGGAGGGACATTTTCCAAGGGCCTGGAGTGACAGGACAACAGGGAATGGCTTTAAATTGGAAGAGGGAAGATTTAGATTAGACATTGGGAAGAAATTCTTCACGATGAGGGAGGTGAGGCACTGACACAGGTTGCCTAAGGAAGCTGTGGCTGTCCCATCCCTGGAGGTGTTGAAGGCCAGGCTGGATAGGTCTTGAGCAGCCTGGTCTGGTGGGAGGTGTCCTTGCCCATGGCAGGGGGGGTTGGAACTGGATGGGTTTTAAGGTCCCTTCCAACCCAAACCAAATAATTTAAATAATTATTTAAACCTGCATGGAACGTTATTTTTAAAATCACATTATGCACTCTATAGGACCCGGTTGTGCTGGTTGACACTGACTGAATGTGAGCCAGCAGCAGCCCAGAGGCCAGGCAGGCCAATGGCACGTGGGCCTTTATCAGAAATAGCGTGACCAGCAGGACCAGGGAAGCAATGGTGCTCCTGTGCTCCAGACTGGTGAAGCTGCACCTTGAATCCTGGGTTCAGTTTTGGGCCCCTCACTAAAAGAAGGGCATTGAGGGGCTGGAGTGTGTCCAGAGGGACAACAGTTGGTGAAGAGGCTGGAGAACAAATGTTATGAGAGATGGCTGAGGATCCTAGGGTTGTTTAGCCTGAAGAAAAGCAGGCTGAGGGGACACTTAATCACTCTGCAACTCCCTGAAAGGAGGTTGTAGCGAAGTGGGTGTTGGTCTCTTCTCCGAAGCGACAGGTGATAGGACAAGAGCAAATGGCCTCAAGTTGCACCAGGGCAGGTTCACATTAAACATCAGGAAACATTTCTTCACTGAAAGGATTCTCAGGCACTGGCAGAGGCTGCCCAGGGAGGTAGTGGAGTCCCCATCCCTGGACGTGTTTAAAGGACAGATAGATGAGATGGTCAAGGATCTGATTTAGTAGTGGACAGGCATGATTGGACTTGACGGTCTCAAAGGTTTCTTCCAACCAAGGAGATTCTGTGATTCTACATGTTACACTCGGACTGGCATGAAGAACTCTACAAACCCAACCACTAGCGCGTGACACCGATGCTGCTCATTTGTCCTCTGCTCTGGATTCTCTCAGGCTGCAGACAGGGCAATAAAATCAAATATTCTTCTACATTTTAAGAACACAGTGGAAATATTTCTACAGCTCTCACTGTTTTCTAAAACAAAATTTAAACCTAACACCAAATTGAAGCTCTTTTCCAGCGAGCCTCAGTAATTTGGAATGGGGAATCAGCAAGCTTGCCTTTAAGGATGTTCTTAATTTCCCCTAAAGGTGACTTCAGCATGGTGAAGCCCTTTCCTAAATGGTCATGGTTCACTGCATCATGGCATTAAAGAGAATATAAAGTTTTGAAACACTTTAACAGTGACTTATGGTTTCTCTTCTAACAGAAAATGAAAAATTAATATGGATGCAATCATATTTTTCTTGGTCGCTGAGATGTTTTTCCAGTCCTCTGCATGTTATTGCGCACCATTTTATAGAGAAGCATTATTTGTTCAGCTGAACTGTGCCCACTTTATCCCGTATGATTCAGACATTCGTTTGATTTTGGGGCAATGGTGACTGCTTTGCAGAAATCAGAAGGGATTTATAGACATTCATTTTGTAAAAGTGTATTCTGCAAAGCTTGACTTGACCTGAATAATGTTTTATAGAATCATAGAATCGTTTGGTTGGAAAAGACCTTTAAGATCATTGAGTCCAACTGTACCTGTCCACTACTAAACCAGATCCCTGAGCACCTCACCCACAGAGGTGTTTGAGTCCCCATCCCTGGAGGTGTTCAAAAGATGAGTAGATAAAGAGTTCAGGGATCTAGTTTAGTAGTGGACAGGTATGGTTGGACTTGAAGAACTCAAAGGTCTTTTCAAACCAAGCATTTCTATGATTTTATAATTCTACGATCTACCCATCTTTCAAACACCTCCAGGGATGGGGACTCCACCACCTCCCTGGGCAGCCTCTGCCAGGGCCTGAGAATCCTTTATGTGAAGAAATTTTTCCTGACGTCTGGTCTAGCGGAAGGTGTCTGGGCCCGTGTCAGGGGGGTTGGAACTGGATGATCTTTAAGGTTCCTTTCAACCCAAACCATTCGATGATTCCGAGTCCCTCCTAGGTCTATCACTGCCAACTTGCCCGCTGCGGCCAGCAAGGAGAAATTTCTTCTGCCTAGAACGCCTTGCACTTCCCCAGCGGCAACACATGTGAGTGACATGTCCCGAAGTTGATTTGCTAATTTTGCCCATGTTTGGGATTAGCAAGGTTAACAGCAGAAGCCCAAAGGAAAATGTCAACAAGCACGTCCTTCCTAGAGGGGGGCGAGGGGTTGAAAAGCCTCCTTTCCTGACATGTGTCTGGTTTTCACTGTTGTTTTTGGCTCTTCAAAGGAGGGAAATTAAATGAGCAGCTTCTTTTTTTATCCTTTTGGAATCCTAAATAGGATTAATGCTGAGCAACAAGGCTGCAGGAGGACGCGAGGGACTTTTCTCTGGCCACACATTTTTGTCCAAGTTGTTTTAAAGTTATGAAGTCCCTCCAATATAATCCCTGCAGCTGTCATCGCCCATACACTGGGCTCCTAATAAAAGCTCAAGCCACCGACCCCCCTCAGTGAGACCACAAAGCCATGGATATTGCAGGTTAGGAACCAAAGAGCAGTGACATATTCCTTCTGTAGAACCCAGCCAGCTTGCTCGGTCTCATTCTCCTCACGGTCGCAATATCTTCAGTGGTGCTCTGATCATACAAGTCCATTTTCAAGCCCGAGGTCTAAACTCTAAAGAGGTTCTGCACCTCCTAAGCTGGGTTGATCCTTTACAAACATGCTAAGAGACTGTGGACAAGAAGCTTAGCATGACCCGGCAATATGCAACTGTAGCCCAGAAAGCCAAACCATGTCCTGGGCTGCATCCATAGCAGCTGAGGGAGGGGATTCTCCATCTCTCCTCTACTCTGGTGAGACTCCACATGGAGTCCTGCATTCTTCAGCACAGGAAGGACAAGGATCTCTTAGAGGGACTCCAGAGGAGGCCACAAAGATGATCCAAGAGCTGCGGCACCTCTCATACAAGGACAGGCTGAGAGAGTTGGGCTTGTTGAGCCTAGAAAAGAAAAGGCTCCAAGGAGACGTTAGAGCAGCCTTCCAGTACCCGAAAGGGGCTTCAGGAAAGCTGGGAAGGGGCTCTTAGTCAGGAGGTGCAGGGATAGGACACGGGGTAATGGTTTTAAGCTGAAAGATGGGAGACAGAGATGAGATCTTGCGGAGAAACGTTTTCCTATGGGGGTGGGGAGGCCCTGGCACAGGTTGCCCAGAGAGGTAGAGGCTGTTCCACCCCTGGAGGTGTTCAAGGCCAGGTTGGATGGGGCTTTGAGCAGCCTGGTCTAGTGGAAGGTGTCTCTACCCACGGCAGGGGGATTGGAACTGGATGGTCTTTAAGGTTCCTTCCAACCCAAACCCTTCTGTGAAGCTGGAGATGATAGGAAACTGCTTTGCTGGAGGCTACAGCCCCACTGCAGAGCCAGCAGGAAAACATCCTTCATCTGCTCCAGTGCTGAGGCTGATCATGGTAGGTAATAATGAAAAATGCTACAGGTACTTCTGCAGCAAGCACTAACTGCTGCCTGGTCACACTTCAAGAAGGTTTTAGGTCATAACTTAGAATCACAGAATCACTTGGTTGAGAAAGACCTTTGAGATCATCAAGTTCAACTACACCTGGTGCCAAGAAAGTCAATTATTGCTACATGACTGCAATAGGAATTTTTAAAGATATAAATGCTAAAAGAAAACAGTGCAAAGACGGGGAAAAAGGGGAAATAAGATGGTGAAACTTCCCAGGAAAGGAGGAGCTGAAGTTGCTTTCCAAGCCAGAGGCAAAAGGCCTGAGCTACTCAAAGTCATCAGAACCAGGAGGGTGCAAGACACAAGGTGCAGGAACCAACCTTTTTTGGACTGCTTTTCCAATACAAACACAATGTCAGCACTGATGGTTTTCATTTCTAACTGAGATACCTTTGTTGGTCGCCAAGAGAGATACAGACGCTGTGGTTTGGCAACAACGTCCTATAAACATAGGGCAGCCCTTCCTGCTCTCTTATTTTACTTTGCTCCGCCAGGGTTTCTTCTGTTCTGGCCTCCTTCCTGCAGACTCTTCTTGACCTTTTCCTTCCTAAATACAAACTCCTCATTGCCCCGTCTGCCACATCTCCTTGGCAAAACCTGCTCAGAAAAGAAAAGCCCGGAAAGACTGAACAATTTTGCCCAGAAATACATTGAGTTATGGAACTGAAGGTTAGAAGTCGGTTTGTGCTCCCTGCAGAAGCTGCTACACCAGGTGGCTTTCTACCATTTAGAATTTTAATAGACATCTAACAAAGGAATTAATAGAATCATGGAATGGTTTGGGTTGAAAGGGACCTTAAAAATCATCAAGTTCCAACCCCTCTGCCATGGGCAAGGACATCTCCCACCAGACCAGGCTGCTCAAGACCCATCCAGCCTGGCCTTCAACACCTCCAGGGAGGGGGCAGCCACAACTTTCCTGGGCAACCTGTGCCAGGACCTCCCCACCCTCAACGTGAAGAATTTCTTCCTAACGTCTAATCTAAATCTTCCCTCTTCCAATCAAAGCCATTCTCCCTCATCCTATCACTACAAGCCCTTGGAAAAAGTCCCTCCCCAGCTTTCCTGGAGCCCCTTTCAGTACTAAAAGGCTGCTCTAAGGTCTCCCTGGAGATTTCTCTTTGCCTGGCTAAACAACCCCAACTCTCTCAGCCTGTCCTCATAGCAGAGGTGCTCCAGCCCTCGGATCATACTCATGGACCTCCTCTCTCATTTCATAAACACCAGAAAAGTCACTCTCCATAATTTCAGCTCTTCTGAAGTCAAGTTTTGCTCTGTAGTTGGGACACCAGCCAGATCCTGCAGAACAACAGTTTACAGCAGCTCAACTCTGCCACCAATTAGGAATTTAAAGGCTTAGAGAAGGTTTTGCTACTTAAGAGGCAGTTGTAACAGGCAAACATTCACAAACAAAAACTAAGAGAAATAAACAATAATCAGCGATGTAACGTGATAAAGAGTCAGAAGATTGGCTTTCCAGCTTCCTCCCATGAGGACCAAAACAAGAACAGAGCAAGGGAGAAGTGAAGGGTCAGACAGCTTAGTGGGATTATATGATTTTTAAAAGCCACAGAAGGGGAAGAGCAGAGCAAAAGACAACAGCGGGGAAGAGCCTTTCAGTGTCTCACAACGCCCGTATTTAAAACATCAACCAACTCAAGACTCCTGCATTTCAGATCTGGCGTCAGTAGAGTGTGGAGGTGCAGTCTTGTCCTCCCTATACACAGTGCCTACAGAAAATGGCACCGGACTACGTGATGATTTTGTGGTAGGATCTAAAGTCTACGTGAACAACATAATCACGGAATGGTTTGGGTTGGAAGGGACCTCAAAGCTCATCCAGTCACCTCCTGCGCACTCGCAGCCCAGAAAGCCACCTCTGTCCTGGGCTACATCAAAAGCAGTGTGGTCAGCAGGCTGAGCGTGGGTATTCTGCCCCTCTGCTCTGCTCTCTTGAAACCCCACCTGGAGTTCTGTGTTCAATTCTGGAGTCTCCAAAATAAGAAGGATATGGAACTGTTGGGGCAATTCCAGAGGAGGCCACAGAGACGATCCGAGGGCTGGAGAACCCCTGCTATGAGGACAGGCTGAGAGAGTTGGGGTTGTTCAGCCTGGAGAAGAGAAGGCTGTGGAGAAACCTTAGAGTAGCCTTCCAGTACTGAAAGGGGCTCCAGGAAAGCTGGGGAGGAATTTTTTACAAGAGCCTGGAGTGACAGGAGAAGGGGGAATGCCTTTTAATTGGAAGGGGAAGATTTAGATTTAGACGTTATGAAGAAATTTTTCACAATGAGGGTGGGGAGGCCCTGGCACAGGTTGCCCAGGGAAGTTGTGGCTGCCCCATCCCTGGAGGTGTTCAGGGCCAGATTGGATGAGGCTTTGAGCAACCTGATCCAGTGGGAGGTATCCCTGCCCACAGCAGGGGGGTTGGAACTGGAAGGGCTTTAGGATCCCTTCCAACCCAAATCATTCTATATTTTTTTGATATAACATATATAAAATATAGAACATATCACTGTACAAACAGTAGCTCTGGCTCTTTTCATATTCACGCTATCCAGCAACACAACAACAGACAAGATTACGTGGAACAGTATTTAATTAGATTATGCATTTCAGTCTTTAAAAGAAAACCCAACAACCCCTGTTCAAGGTCACCTTTGCCCTCAGACCTGCCCAGTGCTCCCTTCACCGAGCCTTACCCTGACCACCAACACGTTCGCAGGTTCTTCACCTCCTGGTGATCACCCACGGATAGTTATTAATGCCGTCCTCCATCCACCACAACACAGGGCACAACCACAAATTACACACTTAAAACAAGCCACAAGAATCCACCCAAGAATCAACAACAAATGACGAGACAATAGGATTATTCTTTGGGGCTGGAAGACAAAGGGTTGGGTTGGGTTTTAATGAAATAAAGAAAGAAAAACAAAGCCGGGTGCAAAAGCTGCCCAGGTCATTCTGTTGTATAAGCAATGGTTTGAGAGATGATGTTCTCCAAGTAATCGGGTGGTTTTTTCTTGTCTCTCTGAAGCCTTGTAAACAAACTCATTATGTTCGGTCTTTAAAGAAGTAAACAAGCATCTGGCACCACCATATTCTTGCACAACTTAAAACTAATCCCGTGCCTTGCAGAAGCTGCCCTGCTTGGTCATTGTGCTCCTCAGAGACACACATGAGGGGCTTCTCCTCCTGCCAGCAAGAGGGGACTCCAGTGACGAGCAGAGTTGGTTCAGACAAACCATGGACGTGCTCAGATAAAACAGCAGTGTGAGCATCCAAATACAGCAAAGGTTGTTGGATGCCATCACAGAATCATGGAGTCACTGAGGTTGGAAAAGACCTCTAAGATCATCCAGTCCAACCATCACCCCATCACCACCGCACCTACTGAACCACGTCACAAAGTGCTCTATCTATGTGCTTTGTGAACCCTTCAGGGATGGAGACTCCACCACTTCCCTTTCCAGTGCTTCACCACTCTTTCAGTAAAGATATTTCTCCCAATATCAAACCTAAACCTCCCCTGGTACAACTTGAGGCCATTCCCTCTTGTCCTATCACTTGTTACTTAGGAGGAGAAACCAACACCCATCTCACTACAACCTCCTTTCAAGGAGCTGCAGAGAGCAACGAGCAATGAGGTCTCCCCTCAACCGCCTTTTCTCCAGGTTAAACAACCCCAAGTCCCTCAGCCACTCCACAGCTCTGTTCCTCCTCTCTGGACACGCTCCAGTCCTTCAATGTCCTTCTTGTAGTGAGGGGCCCAAAACTGATTCTAGGATTCGAGGTGTGGCCTCACCAATGCTGAGAAGAAGGGCAGAATCCATTCCCTGCTCCACCGTTCCTGATCCAAGCCAAGATGCCATTGGTCTTCTTGGCCACCTGGGCCACTGCTGACTCATGTTCAGCCACTGTCAACTGACACCCCCAGGTCCTTCTGTGCCAGGCAGCTTTCCAGCCATTCATCCCCAAGACTGGAGTGCTGCAAGGGTTTGGTGTGACCAGAGTTCACACCGACACTTGGCCTTGTTGAACCTCATACAATTGGTCTTGGCCCGTGGATCCAGCCTATCCAGGTCCCTCTGTACTGTGGGAAATTGTTGCTGAAATCCAACTGAGAAATGCTACTATCAAAGAGGACATAATTACCAATAACTACCAGCACTTCAGAAGAAAACGGCAGCAAGGATTGTGATCCAACACCATGACCTCTCCACAAAGTCCAAATGTTGGGACGTCTCTTTCCAAAAACTCTGAAAGCTGGTCAGACTCTGCCCAGTGTTATGGGACCTCACTGCTGACCGTGCTATCTTGGGCAAGGATCTCTGCCACAGAGCAAGTGCATTCCCATTCCAAGAGATCCTTACCTGTCGGCATTACAAATGCAAACCACAGCACCTGGAAGGATTAGCACGTGGTAAGTACTGAACACAAAGAGGAATTCACCTTGAGATTTGTCTCCTGCAGATGTCCTGAACGTCTGGAGAGGGCTGCCTACCCCTTCAATAGCTGCACAAAACTAAAACGCTGCCTCCGTAAAAATCACTGATTGTCACACACTGCTCCTCAAGGTTCCGTATCCAACATATAGAACCACAGAACGGTTTGGTTTGGAACAGACCTCAAAGCTCACTCCAGTTTGCCCACGTCAGAGGAGTCTGAACACCTCAGGGGTGAAGAGAACCTGTGTTCCAGGGGGAACAATTCCCCTGCCATGGGCAGGGACACATTCCACTAGACCAGGTTGCTAAAAGCCCCATCTAACCCAGACTTGAACGCCTCCAGGGATGGGGCATCCACAACTTACTCAGGCAACCTGTGCCAGAGCCTCACCAAACTCACAGAAAAACATTTCTTCATAAGATCTCACCTCAATCCTCCCTCTTTCAGTTCCAAGCCATGCCCCCTTGTCCCGTCCCTGCACTCCCTGACTAAGAGCCCCTGCCCAGCTTTTCTGAAGTCCATTTCAGTACTGGAAGGCTGCTCTAAGGTCTTCCCAGAGCCTTCTCTTCTCCAGGTTGAACAACCCCAACCCTCTCAGCCTGTCCTCATACGGGAGGTGCTCCAGCCCTCAAATGATCTCCATGACCTCCTCTGGACTCTCTCTAACAGCTCCATGTCCTTCCTGTGCTGAGGGCTCCAGAACTGGACACAGAGTTCCAAGTTAGGTCTCATCAGAGTGGAGCAGAGGGGCAGAATCCTCTCCTTTGCCCTGCTGGTCTCATTGCTTTGGATGCAGCTCTGGATGTGTTTCACAAACTCAGACCCTCTCTGCAATGTTCACTCCATGACAAGGTACCTGCTCCACCCCAGCCTCGACAAAAACCTAAGGGCAGCAAAAAAGAACAGAGCATGGTTCTTTCCACATGTTTGTCCTGCTCTGGATTCCTGCTGGCATCTCCCACCTGCTTCCCAAAGTCATGGCTGAGCTCTGCGCCTCCAGTCACCTCTGTTCTTAAAGGGATTCACGCTCTCCCCCCTGGAGGTGTTCAAGGCCAGGTTGAATGGGGCTTTGAGAAACCTGATCCAGTGGGAGGTGTCCCTACCCACAGCAGGGGGTTGGAACTGGATGGGCTTTAAGGTCCCTTCCAACCCAAACCATTCTATGATTTCTCTGCTCAGCAGCTCAGTTTGAGACCCCCAACCTCCTACCCGTGAGAAAAGGAGTGAGAGAAATCTGTTCCCAACTGTGTTTGATTTGAGCCCTCCACAAGGTTCTTTATCTTGTTATTCTAATGCAAACAGACTTCTGTGAGTTTTTTCACATCCCAAATTTCACCATCGCAGTAACCACAAGCCTGGAAAGGGAACAAACTTTCAAATAATTTATAAATAACCATTTCAAGAACATAAGCTTTTCTTCTTTCATCCCACAAAAGGCAGAAATTCTGCTCAGGACCACAAAGCTGTCAACTTCCCAGCAAACCCCAAATCCCACTTAAACTCTCTATTGTAAACAGCGTAGTATTGCGCTACCACATCAAGAACTGGAATTCCTGAAGGAATTCTTGGTGTGTTTGATTCACATTTGCTCTGCATATGCCGCTGAGCCCAAGGTATTCAGAACGTTCAACTTCTCAAAGCCTCGGCTTTCAAAAGGACCACGCGGAAGGCAGAGGAGCTTGCCTGCCCAGGACCTATTGTTTTAGTGAATAAGGTCTAAAACCCTAAGGTCTAAAGGATCTGGACAGGCTGGATTGTTGGGTGAGATCAACAGTATGAGCTTCAAAGAGGTCAAGTGTCAGGTCCTGCACTTGGGACAGAACAACCCCATGCAATGCTCCAGACTTGGGGAAGAGTGGTTGGAAAGCTAGCTGCCTGGAGGAGAAGGACCTGGGGTTGTTGGTTGACAGTGGCTGAACGTGAGCCAGCAGTGACCCAGGTAGCCAAGAAGGCCAATGGCATCTTGGCTTTGATCAGGAACAGTGTGGCCAGAAGGAGCAGGGAATGGATTCTGCCCTTCTACTCAGCATTGGTTAGGCCACACCTTGAATCCTGGGTTCAATTTTTGGTCCTTCACTACAAGAAGGACACTGAGGGGCTGGAGCACGTCCAGAGGAGGGGAACAGAACTGGGGATGGGGCTGCAGCACAGGAGTTATTAGAGGCAGATGAGGGAACTGGGATTGTTTAGCCTGCAGAAAAGAAGCCCGAGGGGAGACGCTATGACTGTCTACAACTGCCTGAAATGAGGTTGTAGTGAGGTGCGTGTTGGTCTCTTCTCCCAAGTGACAGGTGATGTGATGACAGGAAATGGCCTCAAGTTGCACTAGGGCAGGTTCAGATTAGACATCAGGAGAAATATCTTCACCAAAAGGGTTTTCAGACCCTTTCAGAGGCTGCCCAGGGAAGTGGTGGAGTTCCCATCCCTGGAGGTGTTTAAAAGGCAGGTGGATGAGGTGCCCGGCACCACCGTGCCTACTGAACCACGTTCCCAAGTGCCATATCTGAATGTTTTTTAACCTCCCCGGGGATAGAGACTCCACCACTGCCCTGGGCAGCCTCTTCCAATGCTTCACCACTCTTTCAGTAAAGGGAAGTCCAACCATCAGCCCAACCCCTAAACCTACTAAACCATGACCCAAACTGCCATATCTACAAAATTTTTGAACACCTCCAGGGATGGTGACTCCACAGAAACAATGTTCCCAACACACACTTCTCCCTTCCTCCACAGGAAAGCTGGAAATGGGAGCAGATGAGTAATCTTGATGACAATTAAAAATTAAGAATCCCTTAAGTAAACACTCTCTGCCCCCCTCGCAGCCAACATGGCACCCAGTGGCAGGAGAGGATTTCAGTTGACCATTTCAACCTTCCTCAGCGGGCGTCTGTCTCGCTGCAGTAACAAAGAATTCCTCAGGATGATGTCGGAAACAGAAGGCTTATTTAGCCACCCACACACAGTCAAAATTAACCAGTCAGGGATATTCAAGATAATAAATGCCATCATTTTGCCTTTAATTTCATGAATAAAATCTTTTTGGAAAAAAGTGAATGTTTCTAGTTTATAGAAAGAGAAAAAAAAAAAGAATGAAAAATCCTTTTCATTAATTTGTTTTTCCAGGGATCAGCAGTCCCAAAATACAAGAAATTAACGCATTAATGTAAACACACGGCAGCTCACGTCCTGGAACAGATTTATGCAGGCACTACAAAGCACTGCTCCTCACCATTAGAATCACAGAATGATAGAATGGGTTGGGTTGGAAAGGACCTTAAAGCCCATCCATCTCCAACCCCCCTGCCATGGGCAGGGACAACTCCCACTGGATCAGGTTGCTCAAGACCCCCATCCAACCTGGCCCTGAACACTTCCAGGAACGGAGCATCCGCAGCTTCCCTGCGCAACCTGTTCCAGTCCCTCAACACCCTCATCATGAAGAATTTCTTCCTAATGTCTAATTTAAATCTTCCTTCTTCCAATTTAAAACCATTTCCCCTCGCTTTATCACTCCAGACCCTTGGAAAAAGCCCCTCCCTAGCTTTCCTGAAGCTCCTTTAGGTACTGAAAGGCACTGGAAAGCCAGTCCCAGTTCCTTCAGCTGCTCCCCAGAACCCCTGTGCTGTATATCCTGCCCCAGCTCCGTTCTCCTCTGGATGCGCTCCAACCCATCAATGTCCTTCCTGTAGCAAGTGACCCAAAAGTGAATGTGGGATTCATGCCTCTAACACAAGGCCTCCAGTTTCAGGTCTCCAGGCTTCCTCTTCCCAGCTTTCTCTACGCCCTTAACCTAAAAGGAACAAGGGGTTAATTTTTTTTTTTTAATAAATAAGCTTGTTTAGTCTGAGCAGTCAGTTAGGAAAAGCCTTTTGTCCTCTGTCGTCAGCGAAATGCTACATAAGGGATTGATTGCTCAACTCTGAGAGCTCCTTGGGCCTTGGCTTCGATAATCTTCATGGCTCGTCGGAGCCATTGAAGCGGTTTCCAGCAGCGAAAGCCTCATCTCAGCCTGTCAAATGCTGGGAAAGGCTGAGCAAGAGAGCAAAAATGATGCAAGCATAGCTCTGCTCTTCAAACCCAGAGCCTGCAAACATCACGTTAATAACGCAGATCAGAGCTTCATGCTCTGCTTTCATCCAACCCCTTCCATAGCAAAGCCCCAACAGCACAGTTTCATAGAATGGTTTGGGTCAGAACGGATCTTAAAGCCCTTCCAGATCCAACACCCCTGCCATGGGGACACCTCACACCAGACTAGGCGAGAATAATTTCTTCCTATTGTCTCATCTAAATTTTCCCCTTCCAATTTAAAGCCATTCCCCATCGTCCTATCACTACAGGCCCTTGGAAAAAGTGCCTCCCCAGCTTTCCTGGAGCCCCTTCAGGTACTGGAAGGCTGCTCTAAAGTCTCCCTGGAACCTCCCCTTCTCCATACTGAACAACCTGAACTCTCTCAGCCTGTCCTCATAGCAGAGGTGCTCCAGTCCTTTGATCATCTTCATGGCCTCCTCTGGACCCATTCTAACAGTTTCACATCCTTCTTCCGTTGGGGATTTCAGAACTGGACACAAGATTCCAGGTGAGGTCTCAATGAGAGTGGAGTAGAAGGGTAGAATCCCCTCCCTCACCCTGCTGGCCACACTTTATTTGATGCAGCCCAGGACACTGTTGGCCTTCTGGGCTATGAGTGCATGATGCCAGCTCATGTCGAGGTTCTCATCACAGCCCTTTCACCTCGGACTGAGTTTGTGTGGCAAAGGATTGGTAGAAAAGGGGCTACAGGGCTGGCTCCTGGGAAAAACTGCTGGAAGCTTCTCTATGTCCAAGATGCTCCAGATTCTGGAGCAGAGATACCCCTGCAGGCCGCAGTGAAGACCAGGGTGTGAGCCCATGGGAGGGACCCATGCGGAGCAATCTGTTCCTGAAGGACTGTGCCCCATGGAAGAGACCGACGTACGTGAAGGTCGTGAAGAACTGCAGCCCATGGGAAGGACTCACATTGGCAAAGTTGATGAAGAACTGTCTCCCATGGGAGGAACACCACGCTGGAGCAGAGAAAAAGTGTGAGGAGTCCTCACTGTGCGGAGGATGTATCAGCAGACAACACATGATGAACTGACCACAACCTCCATTCCCTGTCTCCCTGAGCCACCAGCAGGGAGGAGGTAGGGAAATCAAGAATAAAGCTGAGCCCAGGAAGAAGGGAGGTGTTGGGAGAAGAAAGGTGCATTAAGACTCGGGTTTATTTCTCATTACTCTGATTTCATTCGTAATACATTAAACTCATTTCCCCAAGCAGAGTTTGTTTTGCCCATGATGGTAATTCCTGAATGACCTCCCTGTCCTTATCTCAACCCACGAGTTTTTCATTATATTTTCTCTCCTTTGTGGTGAGGCACTGGCACAGGTTGCCCAGAGAAGTTGTGGATGCCCTACCCCTGGAGGTGTTCAAGGCCAAGTTGGATGGTGCTTTGAGCAACTTGATGCAGCGGGAGTTCTCCCTGCCTATGGCAGGGGGGATGGAACTGGATGGGCTTAGAGGTCCCTTCCAACCCAAACTATTCTCTGATTCTATGAACCACTGCATACTGGAGGCCCTCCACATTAGAGAACAATTCCAACTCGCACATCACATTTGCTTCATTGGTTTGTCCTTTTGTCCGGAAAGTCATTTTTCAACTGAAGCGCCTGCCTCTTTGTCCCTTGGTGCAGCAAAGCAGAACCCATCCTTCCACAAACTGCTCTGGCACACAGTGGCCTTTGTCTCATTAAACAAAAAAACATGGACTTGCTTTCAATTGCTTCCAGCTGTGTGATCAAGGTTTTACAGGATCAGAAGTCAACAGCAATTCCTAGGAGGAAACGTTTTCCTGTGAGGGTGGTGAAAGATTGGCACAGTCTGCCCAGGGAAGCCATGACTGTCCCATCCTTGGAGGTGTCCAAGGCCAGGTTAGAGGAGGCTTTGAGCAACTTGATCCAATGGAAGGTGTCTCTGCCCATGGCAGGGGGGCTAGAACTGGATGGACTTTAAGGTCGCTTCCAACCCAAACTCTACTATGATTCTATGATTATGAAGCACCCTTACACTTTTGCTCAAGTTAAATGAGTCAAAAACGGATTTCTTCTTTCCAAAGGGATTTCCTTTAGGATCCAGTCTGATGCCGAGACAGACAATCAGCTGAGGAACTCCTCACCTCTCCCACACCTATTCCTCCATGCTCAGGAAGTTACAAGGCTGAACTCACACATAGAACTGTCAAATTCATTGAATCACAGAATAGCTTGGGTTGGAAAAGACCTTTGAGATCATTGAGTCCAACCACACCTGTCCACTACTAAACCATATTCACGTAGAACTACCCCGAATCTGCAACTCCACAAGGGCAATCACCGCAAACTCCTCTCCCAAAGTTATGTCAACATTCCATACAATGCAGTCGCAGTCCATTTTTTCTCCAAGAGTTTCTGTGTTCTCACATATAAATATTGTAACTGACAGATAAGATTTTAATTTATGGCCTTTGTTCATTATTTCGGACAATCATAGCAACCACCTCATTCTGACCGATGAGCGTTGCCAACAGACTCTCACTTAAATCCTTATATAGACCCTGCCAGCGGAGAACCAGGGGCAGCTTCAGGGAGTTCTCAACATGGTAATCACATCAGCTCGTCAGCCCATGACATCCTTCTGCATTTCAGAATGGCAGCTACTGGTCCACGGTAAAACACAGAATCATCGAATTGGTTGGGTTGGAAAGGTCCTCAAAGATCATCCAGTTCCAGCCCCCCCTGCCATGGGCAGGTACACCTCCCACTGGATCAGGTTGCTCAAAGCCCCATCCAACCTTGAACACCTCCAGGGATGGTGCAGCCACAACTTCTCTGGGCAATGTCTGCCAGCGCCTCATCACCCTGAGGAAAGAAACTGAGTCAACTGCAACAAAATGGTACCTCAAAGAGACCCTGAGGTCAGGGCAGATCCATGTAGACCAGTGTAAAGCGCTGCAGAAGACACAGAGAGCAGCTGAAGCTGATGTGGAATGCAGTTAGCTGGGCTTCAGATAATAAAGATGACACTTATGAGATTGTCTCCAGCGTCGTGCCCAGTCTGTGGCCACCATCTCACAGGAAGCTTCAGAATTGAGCCTTAACACCTTGAGACACCTGGTAGTGCTCTCGTATTTTAGATGTTTCTATAAAACCGGCAAGCAGGAGCCAGACCTGTGCCATGTTCACCACAATAAATCCCATCATCCCTCCACAGGAGACGAGATTTATTTTTTGTGCTCACAGGAGAGCTGATCCAAGTCTTGCTGGATCAGATAAGTTTGCATTCCACAACAATGATATCATGCAAGGACCTCCCTGTCAGAGGCCCAGCAGACAAAGCTCATGGGATGAGCAAGTGGGATCTCCAGCACTAGCGCCAAGCTGGTGGCCAAAGTATGTCACCAAGAGTCCTTTATCTAACTGTGATGGGTTGCACAGGCCCTGGTGCTTTGTATAAGCTTCACCCCAGCAGCACAAAGCATGGAATCTGTCCTGCATGAGGCTGACGCACCACAAGGAGTCCTCTACAGCCCCATTCACATATTCCTCAAGCACCCAAACACTCTTCAGCCTCCACATTGTTAGGGTCATCTCCTTGCCAAAAGGGCAACAGCATGAAGCTGGCCGCAGTCCCAAAAGAGATCCCACCAAACCCAGAGGAAAGAAACAAAAACTTGAGCATCCTTTGGACTTGGAGCCAGAGGAAAGTCACATAATACAACCTTCAGAAACATCACCAGAAGGGCTTGTTCACCACATCCCAAAGATCTCAGTGCTCATCAGATCACATCCAGAATAGTATGTCCAGTTGGGGCTCCCTTACGACAAGGATGGCATCAAGCAAATATGTCAAGTGGAGACCATCAACATGGGCAGAGACCGGAGCAGACACCCAGGGCTCCATGGTGACCTGACAGCCATCTTAGATCACTACAACAAAGCCATCAAGAAGATGGAGCCAGGCTCTTGGTGGAAGGAGGACTTAAAACAAGCACGAACAAAATAAGAGCAGTTCTTACTGGACATAACAAAAAAGAAAAACAGGTTCTCCAGAGATTCTGCAGCCTCCATCCTTTGGAGGTTTTCAGGACAAAAGCCTGACAAATCCAGACTGACCTAAAAAGTCTGACCTGTCCTGAGCAGGAGGTTGGACTAGGAACCTCTCTGGCTGCCACTTCCAACCTAATTGATGTTATGTTCTCTGAAGATTATCTCAGTTGAAATTTCATTGCACTAAATGGGACAGCTGCATCATGAACCTTAGTCTGTGTTCTTTTCTAGGCTACAAGGTATCTGAAGACCAATCAGGATGATGGGTTAAAGGCTGCTTCAGCCCTCTAGATTTGTGTACAGCTTGTGAAGCTGAGGGAGTGCCTTCTTACCATCAAACACCATGCCCTGTCCAACTCTGTCTGTACATTCATTGAGATTAATGAATTGAAAGCAGCCTTGAAGGAAAGGACTTGGGGTGCTGGTGGATGAGAAGCTCAACATGAGCTGGCAATGTGTACTTGCAGCCCAGAAATCCAACCGTGTCCTGGGCTGCATCCAAAGCAGTGGGACCAGCAGGGATTCTGCCTCTCTAGGCTGCTCTGGTGAGACCTCACTTGCAGCCCTGCATCCAGTACTGGAGTCCTCAGCACAGGAAGGACATTGATCCGTTGGAGCAAGTTCACAGGCAACGGAGATGATCAGAGGGATGCAGCACTTCCCAAAAGAGGACAGGCTGAGTGATTTGGCCTTGTTCAGCCTGAAGAACAGAAAGCCCTAGGGAGACCTTAGAGCGGCCTTCCAGTACTGACAGGGGCTCCAGGAAAGCTGGGGAGGGGCTCTTGGTCAGGGATTGCAGGGATAGGACAAGGGGGAATGGTTTTAAGCTGAAAGAGGGGAAATTAAGACGAGATCTAAGGAAGAAATGTTTTCCTGTGAGGGTGGTGAGATACTGGTTCAGGTTGCCCAGAGTAGTCATGGCTGCCCCAACCCTGGAAGTACTCAAGGCCAGGTTGGATCAGGCTTTGAGCAGGGGGCTGGAACTGTATGGGCTCTGAGGAACCTTCCAACCCAAAACATTCCATGATGCTATGCTTCCCTAACATTAAAGGGCTTTAACGCACACACAGAGCCCCCAACCAAGCTCACACGCAAAATCAGATCAGCAGTAGCCACATATATGAGCAATCAAAGCTGCAGCTGCAACAACAGCCACGCAATGCAACAATGCTTCAAAAACATCTGATCCATTAAATTTAAAAAGACAGATTTACAAGGCAAATATCCCTATTTAAGAATTAAAGCACACACAGGTGGGTAATAAAGCTGGGCTTTAACAGTCGCGTTGGCAAACAAGATTTATAGGAGTTAGCAAAGCTCACAGCCTTTTAATTGCATGACAGATATTGGGGTCGAACCAGATTCTGAGCACTTTGGGTCAACTGCTTCAAGAGAACACCAGCAGAGCAAGAGAGGGGATTCTCCCCTCTACTTTGCTCTCATGAGACCTCACCTGGAGTCTGTGTCCAGTTCTGGAATCCTCAACATAAGAAGGATGTGCAATGGTAAGAACAGGTCCAGAGGAGGCCAAGAAGATGATCCGAGGGCTGAAGCACCTCTGCTATGAGGACAGGTTGAGAGAGTTGGGGTTGTTCAGCCTGAAGAAGAGAAGGCTCTGGGGAAACCTTACAGTGGCCTTCCAGTACCTGAAGGGGCTCCAGGAAAGCTGAGGAGGGACATTTTCCAAGGGCATGGAGTGACGAAACAACAGGGAATGGCTTTAGTTGGAAGGGGGAAGACTTAGTATAGACATTAGGAAGGAATTCTTGGTGATGAGAGTGGAGAGGCCCTGTCACAGGTTGCCCAGGGAAGCTGTGGATGCCCTGTACCTGGAGGTGTTCAAGGCCAGGTTGGATATGGCTTTGAGTAGCCTGATCCAGTGGGAAGTGTCCCTGCCCATGGCAGGGGAGTTGGAACTGGATGGGCTTTGAGGTCCCTTCTGACCCAAACCATTCCAGGATTCAGTGACTACAGGTCCAGCACCAGTGTGACTCCACTGGACACCAGGGGTTAATTAAACCTCCAGGAGGTAATGCCATTGGCTCTGAGTAAAGCAGAAAACATTTCTGCCAGCCTTGGTACAAATAAAAGGTTATTAAAAACATTCCCTTTCACTGCTAACAGGAACAGCCCGAGAAGACGTTTTGAAAGCGTCTGACCTCGTAAAGACATCAAATAAATGTACAGCAAATTTCTTTGATCCAGAGGACAGGAATTCCCTTTCCCAACAAATCTGTTCATTAATATTTCATTGATCCACTTCAGTTACTGCATTTGCCAGTGTTTTACAACAGAATTAATTCACGTAACAAAAAGCATCCATAGCTTTTACTGCCAATGGACTTCTGGTACGTTCCCAGGAGATGCTGATGGAGAACAGGAGCTGCAGGAAATCCCAGCGCTCCCACGAAGGATTCTCAGCTGAGGTGATCACAGGTGTACTAAGAGCCGTTAAATAAGCCTCAATACCACACACCCAACGTGTCAGAGACAGAGATATGGAATGCCTTGGATGAGGCTTTGAGCAACCTGATCCACTGGAAAGTGTCCCTGCCCATGGCAGAGGTCTGGAACTAGATGGGCTTTAAGGCTCCTTTCAACACAAACCATTCTATGATTCCATGAAATAACACGGTTTCATTTAGAGCATCTCTGAACAGGATCTGCCTTACGAATCACGAGGCTCTGGCACATCAGCAAGGGAATGCAAGTGCATCGGATTTCCTGAGCCAACAACTTGTCCACATGACCGGTCCCAGACCGAGCAAATGGGTTATGGGCAACTTCTGCAAACCTAAACACACAGAGCAGTGATCCAGAGACAGAATTCCTATGCGACCATACATAACTATGCTAAAGTCAGGAAGGCGAGCAAAGCACGAAGAAACCAAGTGCAAGAAGAGACCAAGTGCCCAGTTGACCACAATCTTGGGTGTACCAGAACTCAATAATTTTGTTGTTGTTGCAATCATAGAATCATAGGATAGAATTGTAGAATTGTTAAGGCTGGAAAAGAACTCTAAGATCGTCAAGTCCAACCGTCAGCCCAAAACCACGTGTCCAATAAACAATGTCACAAAGTGCTACGTCGACACGTTTTTTGAACACCTCCAGGGATTGAGACTCCACCATTGCCTTGGGAAGCCTCTGCCAGTGCTTAACCACCCTTTCAGTGAAGATATTTTTCCCAATATCCAATCTAAACCTCCCCTGGCACAACCTGAGGCCATTTCCTCTCATCTTATCACCTGTCACTTGGGAGAAGAGACCAAAACTCACCTTGCTACAACCTCCTTTCAGAGAGTTGTAAAGGGCAATGAGGTCTCCCCTCAGCCCCCTCTTCTCCAGACTAAACAGCCCCAGGTCTGTTGGTCGCTCCCAGAACACCTGTGCTCCAGCCCCTTCTCCAGCTCCGTTCCTCTTCTCTGGACCCGCTCCAGCCCCTCAATGTGTTTCTTGGAGTCAGGGGCCCAAAACTGAAAACAGGATTTGAGGTGCAGCCTCACTAGAGCTGAGTCCAGGGGGACGATTCCTTCCCTACTCCTGCTGGCCACACTGTTTCTGATCCAAGCCACAATGCCATTGGCCTTCTCAGACACCTGGGCCACCACTAGCTGATGTTCAGCCACAGTTGCCCAGGATCCCAGGTCTTTTTCCACCCGGCAGCTTTGTAGCCACTCTTCTCCAAGCCTGGAGCAGCACTCCACGGGGTTGATGTGACCCAAATCCAGGACCAGTTCCCTAGGCAGCCTCTTCCAATGTTTCATCAACTCTTGCAGTGAAGATATTTTTCCCGATATCCAATCTACACCTCCCCTGACACAACCTGAGGTCGCTTCCTTTTTTCCACTTGCAACTTGGGAGAAGAGACCAACAACCACCTCACCACAATCTCCTTTCCAGGAGCTGTAGAGAGCGATGAGGTCTCCCCTCAGTCTCCTCTGGACTAAACAACCCCAGGTCCCTCAGCCGCTCCTCATAAGACTTGTTCTCCAGCCCCTCACTCGCACCCAGGCAGGGTTTGCCGATTCCTTGCCTTCATTTATTCCCTCATTTTTTGACATCTGCTCCGTGGAAACACAAAGCTGAAGGACATGATGGGAGGGGAGGGATTATTAATTCCATATGAGTTTGAAAATAAAAAGGCTATAAATGAAAATACCACATGAACAGAGGGCTCACACAGGACCTATGGTAGGAAGAACGTCCCAGCAAGGCTTTCCCCCTTCACAACCCAATTCTGCAGAGCCAAGTGGAGTCCTGTATCATAGCGAGACGTTTCTTTGCGTGTCACTTGGCAGATTCAATCATGGGGCCCTGCCAATTCACCCCAAAGCCCTCGCTTTTAATCACTGTCACATCAAGTTGAACACGGGCTTTGAAATGCTCACCAGATTCAAAGCTTCGCCTCAATGAGGTCCTGCTGAATAACGCATACCAGCCCCACCACTGCTCCTCCACCAATTATCTTTCAACTCTGGCTGAACCATTGTGACTGTCAACGCCAGCCCATTGCCAACCGGAGGAAAGGTTGTGGGGTCAGAGCTGAAAACAAGACTCCTCAAAGCTGGAGAGCCAGGAGAATGGGATGGGGTGTTTGTTTATCCGGCATCTGCTTAAGAGGAGAACTCCCAGCGTGTTTGGTTTACGGCTTCGCAGAGCTACAAACAATGTTAAGAGGGGCTGGAAATCAAAGGTTCGCAATGAAAAGGAGCAGGAGCATCCACCAGGCTCCCCCCCGATGGCAGAGAGGGCTGAGGTTGTTGGCATCTCGTAACCAGCAACACCCTTCTAGTCCCACTACAGCCAGGAGCTCAGAGGACCATAACTGGGACTAGCACTGTTTCATGTCTTCATCACTGACATAGACAGTGGGATCAAGTGCATCCTCAGCGAGTTTGCAGATACCAAGCTGAGTGGGGCACTTGTCATACCAGAAGGACAAGATGTCATCCAGAGGGGCCAGGACAGGTCAGAGAAGTGGGCCTGTGTGAACCTCATGAGGTTCAACAAGGCCAAGTGCAAGGTCCTACACCTGGGTCGGGGCAATCCATGGTTTCAGTACAGGCTGGGGGAGAAGGTGACTGAGAGCAGCCCTGAGGAGAAGAACCTGGGGGTGCTGGGGGACAAGAAGCTTGACGTGAGCCAGCAACATGCGCTCACAGCCCAGAAAGCCAACAAGAGGAAATGGCCTCAAGGATGAGGATGATCTTGGAGGCGTTTTACAACCTTAATGATTCTATGATTCATGATTTGCCACATCCACAAACTGTTTTGCAGCTTCAGGTGAAGACTCCCATTTGATGATGTTACACCAGGAGCATCCAGACTCCCAACACCTCCTTCAGCTTCTCTACCACATACCCTTAGCCGCTCAAGGAGAAGAGCCCTCACCAGTAAGAGAAAGTACAGAAAGATCAAACCACTCCACGCACAGCACAAGAATCCAGTACCAAAACCACTCAAGGAATTTTTAAAAGTAAAATAAGGAAAAAATCTGTTAATTAAAAATCTGTTACTCTGTTTATTAGGAGCAGCATTACAACAAGCCTGAGACACCCAAATGAAAACTGAAGAATTTATCAACCCAGGCAGCAGAAGGAGACAGGAGAAGTTCCCACCACTTTTTTGAGGAAGCTTTATTTCCATGACCTCATCCGACAGGGCCGTCCTGTCCAGACTCCCAAGCCCCTTCACATCCTTTCCCACACGTCATCTGCCAAAGCCAGCACCCAACCCCGCTTTATGAGTCTGAGGTCTATCTGTGCTGTCTCACCTCCAAAGCCTGCACATCCACATGAGAGCAGTGCACCAGGCACCTCCTTCCTTTCAACAACTCAAGTGGCGACGTAATTAAAACCAGTAGAAGCAAGAGCGGTGAAAATTACAGCGCTGAATGCCTGCAGCCCAGGGTGAATTAAGGAAGTTTAACGGCACCTCTGTTCCCAGCTACAATACAATGAGTGTAAGAGCAACCACTGATGGCTCAAAAGGAGATGGGGTGCTGACTGCTCACCTTGGCACCCAGATTCTCCTCAATTTTTTAACATGTCGTGAATTATAGAATCATAGAATCATTAAGGTTAGAAAAGACCTCTAAGATCATCCAGTCCAAACATCAGCCTACACCACTGTGCCTACTGAACCATGTCCCGAAGTGCCATGTCTACTTGTTCTTTGAATACCTCCAGAGACTCCACCGCTTCCCTGGACAGCTGCTTCCAGTGCTTCACCACTCTTCCAGTAAAGACATTTTTTCTAAAATCCAATCTAAGCCTCCTCTGGCATAACTTAAGGCCATTCCCTCTTGTCCTTGTTACTTGGGAGAAGAGAACAGCACTCACCTCTCTACAACCTCCTTTCAGGGAGCTGCAGAGACCAATGAGGTCTCCCCTCAGCCTCCTTTTCTCCAGGTTAAACAGCCCAAGGTCCCTCAGCTGCTCTTCATAACCCCTGTGCTCCAGATCCTTCCCCAACTCTGTTCCCCTTCACTGGATGCCCTCCAGACCCTCAATGCCTTTCCTGGAGCGAGGGGCCCAAAACTGAAAACAGGATTTAAGGTGCGGCCTCACCAGCACCGAGTCCAGGGGGATGATCCCTTCCTTTCTCCTGCTGGTCACACCATGGCTGATCCAAGCCAGGATGCTGTTGGCCTTCTTGCCCACCTGGGCATGTGGCTAGCTCATGTTCAGCTGCTGTTGACCAGCACCACCAGGTCCTGGTGGGTGCTCCAACAGGTTATACAGTGCCAGCACCACGCTATCTGGTCCATCACAGTGCTTAGAAGATAAAGGATTTCTTTTATAGAACCAGAAAATAGAGAATCATGGAATCGCTTGGTTGGAAAAGACCTTTGAGATCATCAAGTCCAACTATACCTGTTAACTACTAAACCAGATCCCTGAGCACCTCACCTACTTGTCTTTTCAACATCTCCAGGGATGAGGACTCAACAAGCAACATCTCTGGATTTCAAATGTTTTGAAAGGTCTAAAAGGCACCCAACACCACAACTGGATCCAGCAGATGGTTGCCCTGTAATTAACCTTTGGATTTTATGACACAGCCATTCTTGTAGAATAAGCTGGATCCTCTACTGGGGACACCACCATCCCCGTGGCCATTGGTCACAAAGATACTGAAATAAAAAAGGCCCACGATTTAAGTTTCATTTTTGAGGTCATAACAAGAATTCAGAATATTGATTTACTAACACAGTTCCTACGGAGTTTAAATCTTAAATGCAGGCTTAAAGGCACAGAATTCCTCTTAAATAAACGCAGGAAGCCAGGAAATGTGGGAATGAGAAGCTCTTTTATGATAATCAGCACATTTGCACTGAAATTATGTGATGTGGGAAGGAAACACAGACCTCAAACACCAAGAAGCAGGGAGCAGAAACATGCTTACATCTGCACACAGCCCACCTTGACCTCCCCAGCATGGTCCATGGTTGCTGCTGGCCTCCAGTCCAGACCTACAGCAGCCTCGGTGATGCCTTCAGCTGCTCTTCCCATCAAGAGCCTGCCCCATCTACCTTGACCCAAGATGCTAAACCCAAACTTGTCCGGCTGCCACGGCCTCTCCGTTCCCACGCCTGTCAAGAAGCAGAGGGATCAAATTTAACCTCAAGCTCCTGGCTGGACAATTTGCTCCAGAAGCCACTTCAAAAAGTGTCTCCAGTTCACAAAATCATTCACATCTCTTCCTCAGTCATCGCCTTTCCTTGGATTTCTGCCCTGCTGCGAGCAGCAGAGCATCCTACAGCCATAAGAGACCTCATTGGGTTCCACTCCAGGTCCTGCAGGTGAGCTCCAGCCAACATGACCAAAGCAGGGGACGCGAGATGGTGACAGAGACACGCACAAAGCCACCACACCACACAGCACTGGGAAATCGTAAAATCATGCAACGGTTTGGGTAGGAAGGGACATTAAAGATCATCCATCTCCAAGCCTCCACCACGGACATCTTTCACTGGATCAGGTTGCTCAAAGCCCCATCCAGCCTGGACTCGAACACCTCCAGGGAGAGGGAATCCATGACTTCTCTGGGCAACCTGTGCCAGTTGCCCTGATGTGCAACCTGTTTTCTCAAGTAAACTTTCACAAAGAGTAAGCAAAGGATGATGAGGATAGATGTCCCACAGAAGTCACTCGCATCTATCCGTCCTCTTTTTAGTAGAGGGGAAGGGGACGACTGTAAATGCATTTTAAGCTTTGGACAACCAACATTTTTAGCAAGGCACTTGGAGGCACACAAGAACTCTTCACGATGCAGGTGGTGAGACACTGGCACAGGTTGTCCAGGGAAGTTGTGGATGTCCCTTCCCTGGAAGTGTTCAAAGCCAGGTTGGATGGGGCCTTGAGCAGCCTGGTCCGGTGGGAGGTGTCCCTGCCCATGGCAGGGGGGTTGGAACTGGATGGACTTTAAGGTCCCTTCAAATGCAAACCATTCTGTGATTCTATGATCATTCCTCCACTGCTCCATAGCATCCAGCTTCACCACCACTTCACCCAGCCTGGTCCATGAGCCTCTTCCCCGAAACTCTGCAAGCTGAGACCATCACTGCCCATCAAACTTCCAATCTAAACAGGCCAGGAGATGCATTTCCTTCCATAATACTTTAATATAACAAGCAGACAAGCTGCAGTCTTGAAGATTAAGAAAGTCTCGTTACTGATTTTTACTAGAAAATAAGTTTCCGCTTTACAAACCTGCCCGGAAGGGAAAGCGCCGTCCCTTTATCCCTGCTCCGCTGTGTAAATACTTCCCTGCATCCCCCACCACCAGCCTGACCTCGTCAAAGGGCTCTCCTGCTGCATCCAGGGCTATAAAATTCCTTTGCTTTTAATAAACAGCCTTATTTTAACTTTTTGCGCTTGTTAAAGAAAACCTTTGGAATAAGAGACACTTCTTAAACCAGCGGGAAGTTTGGATCTAAGGATGCTTTTGGAAGTCCTGGGGCGTGTTTTAACAACACAGCCCCCACGGAGCCAGCGGATGCAGGGATCTTCGAGAGTCTACACCTAAACCCTGCCTTGGCACCAGCAGATCCAGCCCACATGGCAGGGGAGACAAAGTCTCACAAGGGGCTTCCATGACCTTTGGGAGAGCACGGACCACTCTTGGACAACAGACACCCAGCAGCAGGACATTCCCCACATGAAGCATCCTGAGAAAGGCAGTAAAATCCAATTTACTCTAAAATACGCATACAAAGCAAAAACAATTTCCATATGGTTTGTGGAAGATGACATGAAGCTAAAACATGCCAGGGATGAGGATAATGAAGAACACTGCCCAAACTGTATGTATTAAACATTTTTCCGGGCCATCCAAAGGCCATCGGGCAGTATCTGGAGATGGAGAAAATGTCCCTGTGTCCCCTGCTGTGCTCATGTGGTTTGGGGTGGTGTCCATGTGTTTGTATTTAAGAGGAAGCACAAGGAGGAGACGGGATTTCCCAATAGCACTGGAATCGCCGCAGGCCACATCTCGACTTATCAATGTCATTCCAAATCAACTGCCCAGCAAGGTCCCCCCCGTTAAAGCCACCTGCAACGGGAGAGTCCTGCGCGAGTGCACCAGAGCCAGCTACAACGGTTTGGGTTGGAAGGAACCTCAAAGTGCACCCAGTTCCAACCCCCCCTGCCATGGGCAGGGACACCTCTGGCCTTGAACACCACCAGAAGACACAACTTCTCTGGGCAATCTGTTCCAATGCCCAGGAGACCCCACTGCAGGACACAGCAATCACCCTCACCATGCCTTCCTGGATGGCAGCACCAGGAAAAGAACACGGCACATCCGAGAGGCATCTGTCCCGACGTGCAGCCTTTGGAGACCACACTCTTCACTGCTTTCCAGACCACCCACTTCCTCCCCTTTCCCCATCTCTATTCTAGAAATGCCCTAACACATCTTGCATTTCTCACATGTTTCTGGGGCCCACACCATCAGCCTGAAGCTGCATTGTATTCCTGTCCCGTCCATGGCCAGGAATCATGGACCCTCTCCATCTCCACCATCCAGGCAGTCCCATCAGTAATCCTATCACTACCATCAAAGAAATGCTGAAAAAGGTCGACAGGATGAAGTTTACAGAGAGAGGCAGAGGCACAAAGCCAGTGCTGCTGGGCAGGACGATGGTTCCTGTTGCAAAACACCATCCTGGGATCCAAAAACCAAGGGAAGCACTTGAAACCACACTTGCAGTGAACCAAGTGGCAGGGTTTTTCCACAGCCACATCATGGAGAGAAGCAGGTGGAGCAGCTTACACACAGGGCAGCTTCTTAAACAAATGCAAGCTTTCAATTTATCAAGCTTTCAAGGATAGGATGAGGGGGAACCATTTTAAGCTGAAAGAGGGCAGATTGAGATGAGATCTTAGGAAGAAATATTTTCCTGTGAGAGTGGGGAGGCACAGGCACAGGTTGCCCAGAGAAGTCATGGCTGTCCCATCCCTGGAGGTGTTCAAGGCCAGATTGGATGAGGTCTTGAGCAACCTGATCCAGTAGGAGGTGTCCCTGTCCACGGCAAGGAGACTGGAACTGGATCATATTTAAGGTGTCTTCCAAACTGAACCATTCTATGATTCTATGATTCGTTCTAAAACGACTTTTGGATGCGTTATTCCTGGCTCCCTGCTTACCCAGATGCTCTGCATGCACCATCCTCAATGTCCTTCTCTGCATGCCGTACATATTTCAGACCCTAAGCAAGATAATAAAACCACACATCGGATATCAGCAAGTGTTAATAGGATGTAACTGATTCCTGGCAAGCCCACAACTCGGATCTTCAGAAAAAACACCAACAAAAACACCACACACACACAGGGCCTAAGTCCAAGCGGAATTCAAACACGCAGAGCTACTTTCATCTGCTTGAGGGCTGTGTAATTAAGAACAATATTTGGAACACAGCAAATTCCCCCAAAATCATAAGTAATAAAATTCAGATTCAAATAAAAACACAAGGAAAGGAGTTGATGGGACTTCATAAGTTGGGGTTGTTCAGCCTAGAGAAGAGAAGGCTCCAAGAAGACCTCAGAGCAGCCTCCCAGTACTGAAATGGGCTCCAGGAAAGCTGGGGAGGGGCTCTTGGTCAGGGAGTGCAGGGATAGGATGAAAGGATGCGATCTTAGGAAGAAGTATTTTCCTATGAGGGTGGTGAGGCACTGGCAGTGTATGGAAGTCATGGCTGGAGGTGTTCAAGGGCAGGTTGGGTGGGGATTTCAGCAACCTGATGCAATGGGAGGCGTCCCTGCCCATGGCAGGGGCTTAGAACTGGGTGGGCTTTGAGCTCTCTTCCTACCCAAACCGTTTCACGATTTTATGATTCATCATTTGTACAAGCGAGTCTACAAGGCTTCTCCACATGCCATGAGATTACACCAGTTCCCACGTCCAGCTGAACCTGGGAATATCGCACCTCACCACAGGCTTTCTCTCCAAGACAGGGGCAGGCAAGCTCCCCGCATCCTTGACCGCCAGTCAGAAACACAGCAACAGCTCCAAGCGCTCCAAGACAGCTCCTTCTGATTATCACAAAACGAAATGTTCAGCTCTTGTCACCATCAGCCTTAGATTTGTAAAGTTCCAAAAACATCGTTTCGTTTCGAGCTCACTTCCATTCCCACTGGTGAAATCAAACCATTTGAAAGGAATTTATAAGATGCTAATTTAAACCAAATGCATTCAGTTGCCAACCACCGTTCCCCAGCTCTCCTAGGTCTCTTGTCAGCTCCGCTCCTTTCCAGAGTGATCATCAATTCTGGCAGTGGAGAACTTGCCCTTTGCTTTTGGCTCCAAAGACTTTGGCTCCTCATCACTTCTCTTTGGTGAAGCAAATGGTGATACTTCTTAGAGGAATAAACCTACCACGTAGTTCAAATTCCAGCATCGATTCCAACTCGGCTTTTGCAACTGTGGTTGACCTTCTTCCTCAAGCCGCTGTGTGAGAATGCGTTTACTAGTGGAAAGCCATCAAGTCCAACCTTGGAGATAACTCTACTCCCACAAAGGTGATGGAAACTCCTTCTAGAATTTGCATACTGCTCTCATAAAAACTCAGAAAACTGGGATTTAGGGGAAACAGAAGATCACAGAATCATAGAGTGATTTGGGGTGGAAGAAACCTTTACAGGTCAACCATTTCCAACTCCTCTGCCATGGGCAGGGACAGCTTCCACAGCATCAGGTTGCTCAAAGCCCCATCCAATCTGGCCTTCAGTATCTCCAGGGATGAAACAGCCACCACTTCTATGGGCAACCTATGCCAGGGCCTCCCCACCCTCACCTGAAAACATTTCTTCCTAAGATCTCATCTCAATCTCCCCTCTTCCAGCTTAAGTGCAGGACCCAGCACTTGGCCTTGTTGAACGTCATCCCATTGGCCTTGGCCCATCAAACCAGCCTGTCCAGGTCCCTCTGCAGAGCCTCCCTACCCTGAACCAGATCAACACCCCCACCCATTTTGATGTCACCTCCAAACTGACTGAGGGAGCACTCAATCCTCTCATCCACATCATGGATAAAGATATTAAACAGAACCAGTGTCAACACAGATCCCTGGGGACACTGCCTGTTACTGGCCTCAAACTGGATTCAGCTCCATTCACCACAACTCTCTGTGCTCATGCAGCCAGCTAGTGTTTTACCCAGCGAAGAGTGTGTCCATCCAAGCCCTGAGACACCAACCTCTCTAGGAGAAGGCTATGGGACACTGTGTCAAAGGCTGAAGTCGAGGTACGGGTGCTAAAAAGTGGCAAATATTGCAAGGAATATGGGTCAGAAGCAACGAGCAGAGCACCAGGAAAGCGTCCACAGCAGATGAGCAGATACCAGGATGGGGTTCATGCAGCTTTTTTAGCTCTGCTGTAAAAAGTCAGGTTTCTTTAGAGCAAGAGTTGGAGGATCAACACAAGTGCAGTCAGGTGGGAGCTCTCCCCAGGAGCAGGAGAACACGAAGAACGCTCACCACGGATTGGAAAGGGATGGGAAGCACAAAGTTACAATAGTATCTCTGTTAAAAGATGGCAAAGGAACCTGTTTGAAACAAAGGGGAATTTCTCACAACTGGTCTAAGTAGTCCAGGACACGAGGCTGGATGTCCACATCTCCTCCCATCAAAGCCATCAGCCATGGTACCAGGAGGTTTAAACATCCAGCATCATGATAACATAACTGAAACATACAAGAGGAGAATGCAACATCTGCATCCTTTTACATCTCTGTAACTGGTGAATATCCTTGATAGGCTACGAAGATGTTATTCATTTATTTAAAGTAGCATTTTCACAGCACTAATTGGGTACCAGAAGACAAATGGAACTCCTATTCCTTTGCAACTACAGGAACCAAGGAAGAACCTTTTTAATAGTTTGGCTGCTGTAACAAAGAGAACATGTTTTGTGAACAATTACTGTAGAAAATGCTGCATTGGGTAAATTCAGCACAATAACACTGATATCCAGCACCATCACAGCATGTCCACGTGACCATGTGTTTTCCGCAGGTTCAGGAGCCCAGTCTGATTTGATGGAACAACCAACAAACCAGTTTCCTGAACTCACAGGTGCAGAACAGTATCTCTCCACTGCCTGTTACACAGTACAAGGCTCAGTTTGTCTTCCCAAAATATTGGAAGCAGGTTGAGAAGACAACGAGGCAGCAAATACGTCATAAATTAAATCAGTGAATAGAAACCCTCAAGCCAGACCATTGTACGGAACGGATGCTGTTTATAAGACAGAAAATTGAACTTGCCTGTATCCCTCTCCATAAAACAGCACATTATCACCTTGTGAAAAGTTTTATCAAAAGTCTTTCCCATAAATCAACAATCCAACCCATGGATTCCAATCAGAGAATGTAGTTCCCTGCTCACGAGAGGTAACGTTTCATTACTACTGGATTTGTACTCCACCAAAGCAGCGAGATTCTTTTTAAGAGCCACTGTGTGCAACACATCCTGGCTCTGATGAAAAAACACACTGAAACTCAGAACTAGAATATTAAAGAAGGGTGGCACAAGGCAATTCCATTTTAATACTCGAACGCAGATGTTCTGTTTATCAGGTTCATCTTTACAGACATTGACTGCCAAGCAAATGCAAGAAAGGTACAACAGAAGTTCACCCAGTATTTGAAAATAAGTTGATGCAAAAGAAATTAAATTGAAATCAATGCATGAACATCTACTGCTTCACCCAGAACCCAGGAAGCCAGTCCTGGTGTCTCCAGGTCTTTCAGGACCCACCAAGAACAGTAGCACAAATGACCCTGTACTGCTAAGTGGAAAATAAGAGTTGCATATCCCGATGGCACTTCCCAGGCTCTGGGTTAGCAAAATATGGGCAGGAGAAGACAACGACAACAATGGTCCATCACTTTTCAACAGTGTAAAAAACCAGAAGATGACTTCTCATAGCAACCACAGAACAATGAGTCATCGCATCACCTGGCAACAAAATTACTTCAATATTTAAAACTGAGTTTACTGCCTTGAGATTGGAAAAGCAGAACTTAAACACAACCATAAACCACTCTCCTCTTCCAAAAAAGCCACCTCCATACGTGAACATAGAATAGATCCTACCTGTTTCATTGCTGTCTCTCCAATCTTGTCTGAGTGCTTACGGATGCTCTCCAGGAAATCCTTCAGGTCTGACATGGAAACTTCTTTGATCTCTTCACGCAGCTTTGGAATATTATCCACCATGATTTTGCAGAAGCGGTAGTGGCTCACTTGGGGCAGGTACGTGTGCTCAAGGTGCTCCAGGGTCTTGAGCGCAGGGTAGTGTCTGTGGAAAGCAAGCAAGGCAGATGTGGAAGGAAGAACAGGTTTTTTCCATCCCACTTGCCCTCTGAAATGAGCATTAACTGTAAATAACTGAATATATTGAAGAACCTCTGTTCTGGTCAAAGGAACACACACTTGAGCACCCAGGTCACCAGAAAATAGAATCATAGAATCATTACGGTTAGAAAAGACCTCTAAGATCATCCAGTCCAACTGTCAGCTCAATCCCATCGTGCCTACGGAACCATGTTCCAAAGTGGCACAGCCTCACGGTTTTTGAACACCTCCAAGGATGGAGACTGCTACTGCCCTGAGTAGCCTTTCCCAGTGCTTCACTGCTCTTTCAGTAAAGACATCTTTTCCTAATATCCAATCTAAAACTGCCCTGGTGCAACTTGAGGCCCTTTCCCCTCATTCTATCGAAGAACCCCACCTTGTTCCAGACTCATTTGAGGAAGCTGAAGAGAGAGATGAGGTCTCCTCTCAGAGTTCTCTTCTCCAGACTAAACAGGTCCATGTCCTTCAGCCACTCCCAGAACCCCTGTGCCCCAGACCCTTCACCAGCTCCATTCCCCTTTCTCTGGACACACTCCAGCACCTCAATGTCTTTTTTGCAGTGAGGGGCCCAAAACTGAACACAGGATTCAGGGTGCGGCCTCACCAGTGCCAAGTATCTTTGACCACACCTGTGATCAGAGCAGAAAGACAATCCTGCATTTTACATTGCCATTCAGCAGGCAAATCCTAAGGACTTCCCAAAGGAAAAAGAGGGAGAGCTGACGCATAGCCAGGCTGACAGGTGGACTGGAGCTGCTTAGAGGTCTTTTCTAGCCTTGATGATTCTGTGATTCTATGAAGAACGATAAGGGAACCATCTAGAAAGTATCAGCAGTGTCTATGAAAGCATATTTCAGGCTCACACCAGCTCACAGCCATGGCCTTAAATCGGAAGGGAGAAGATTTAGATTGGACATTAGGAAGAAATTCTTCACGATGAGGGTGAGACACTGGCACAGGTTGCCCAGAGAAATTATGGATGCTCCATTTCTGGAGGTGTTAAAGGCCAGGTTGGATGGGCTTTGAAGGCCCCATTTAGGTCCTGTTTGAATAAAACGGTCCCAGAGCTGGCTTCTGGGGTTTTTTTCCTACAAACACCCAGGTCCTCCTCAGATGAGCACAGCTCTGCAGAGGCTTCTCAACACAAGCAGGATAAAGCACTCATTTCATGGTTATGACAAGTGACCCAGGGGTAAAAAAACAGAGAGATGCCTCCGGAGCCCTGCAGAACCAGAGCTCTGAAGGTCAGGGGGGTGTTTGTCATCATTTTCCAACAAGCAGCCCTGTGTGTCCCAGCTGTTGGAGAAATGGTCCTTCTGCCCCTTCCTTAAACTCTGGACTAGAACAGACGAAATACTTCTTCAGCCTAGAGAAGAGAAGGCTCTGAGAAGAACTCATAGCAGCCTCCCAGTACTGAAAAGGGCTCCAGGAAAGCTGGGGAGGGGCTTTTGATCAGGGAGTGCAAGGATAGCATGAGGGGGGACAGTTTTAAGCTCAAAGAGGGGGAATTGAGATGAGATCTTAGGAACAAATGTTTATCTGTGAAGATGGAGGCACTGGCACAGTTTGCCCAGAGAAGTCATGGCTGCCCAATCCCTGGAGGTGTTCAAGGCCAGGTTGGATGGGGCTTTGAGCAACCTGATCCAATGGGAGGTGTCCCTGCCCATGGCAGGGAGGTTGGATCTGGATGGGCTTTGATGTCCCTTCCAACCCAACCATTCTGTGATTTTATGATTCTATGAAACGTTTCTATCCATCTCTTGTCTCTGCTCATTGCAGTCGCTCCTCCAGGTTTGGACCATGGGTTCCTCATCTCGAGTTCCAGTTAACAGCCACAGATTCTGCAAGTGGCAAATGCCTGCATTCAGTTTACAAACTGCATATAACTCATTTTTGTCCGCCTTGCAAAGCCGAGTTTGTTCACCCTCAATACAAAACCTGTTTCTCCTCCAAGACCACATCCCCAAAAACCAAGTCTCACACTGGTGACTTCCCTTGCTGGCTCTCATGAAATAATCTATAAGCAAGACCAGGTGTGGACATAGAAATATTCAATATGTTCTGCTGTGCGTGGTGAATGAAGCCATCAAATCCAGACAAAGAAAGGAAAAAAAAGAAGGCAAGGGTTCAGATTTGCCTTAAATGTGGCTTTCAACTTTGATTTGTTTCAAAATGACCCAATCCAAAGCTGGAGGGGGAGCTGCAATTCTTAGAAGCAGTCCCTGGAAACACTATCCAGAACGGAGCAGCATGTGGATTCCCTTCAGAAGTTCACATTGTTGTGATGAGATCCAGCTCCCACCCCACATCTGTCAGCAGATAAAACCCCTCGCTGGTCCCATAAACAGATGAAAACCAGTTGGATGAACAACAAAGCTGCCCTGTTCTGCACTGAGACACCATGGGAAAAAGAGATCGAGCTTCTTGAACAGCTAAATAAGCTCCATATAACTCCTCCAGCCAGCCCAGCTCCATTTCTCCAAGGCTCCTGGCTCCACGGACCACGGAGATCAGCAGAGGCAGGAAAGGAAGTGTACAAATACGCCCATCCAATTAGTTATCGCCTTGTTCGAAACATCTGGTTCCTTCTGTGTTGTTTGGATGATGGATGGCAGGCGCAGCCCAGGCAGCAGATCCAATTGCTCTCCCAGCGTGGCATTCAGCTGGAGCCTGTCGTCTTCTTGGCTGACCTCCTTCCAGCAGCTGCTCCCTGCCCAATTTGCCACCTTCAGGGCTACAACGCGCCTCCAAAATCCAACACTGCTTAAATAAACTGGCCCCCAGGATCCCAACCATGCAAATATCCCGGACTGTGGTTCCTCCTTCAGATGCAGGGTGGGGAAAAAAAAACGCAATTTACAGCTCATGACTCCTGAGACACAAAGTTCTTGTAGTTCAGCTCACTCTTCTCAACAGTTATTTCATAGAATCATAAATAGAATCACAGAATCATAGATAGAAACATAGAAAGGTTTGAGTTGGAAGGCACTTCAAAGCCCATCCAGTTCCAAGTTCCCTGCCATGGGCAGGGACATCTCCCACTGAATCAGGGTGCTCAAAGCCCCATCCAACCTGTTCCTGAACACCTCCAGGGATGGGGCAGCCACATCTTCCCTGGACAACCTGTGCCAGGACCTCACCACCCTCATCATGAAGAATTTTTTCCTAATGTCTAATCTCAATCTTCCCCCTTCCAATTTAAAACCATTCCCCCTTGTCCTATCACTACTTGTCCTTGCAAAAAATCCCTCCCCACCTTTCCAGTAACCTCTTCAAGTACTGGAAGGCTGCTCTAAGGTCTCCCCAACTCTCTCAGCCTATCCTCATAGCAGAGGTGCTCCAGCTCTTGGATCATCTTTGTAACTGTCCTCTGGACCCGTTCCAACAGTTTCATATTCTTCTTTCGGTAAGGACTCCAGAACTGGATACTGAACTCCAGGGGGTCTCGCGAGAGCAGAGCAGAGGCAGAGAATCACTTCCTTCACCCTGTTGATTACACTACTTTTGATGCAGAAATTTTGATTTCTGCCACAAAGAGAGCCATGTGCCTTCCCACCAACTCCTACCATCCTGCAAAAAGTTCCACAGGTGTTTGGCTTCCTTTTACATTCATCAGATTTAATTTATCCAGCACCAAATAGGTGTTTTTCACCTCCTCCAACATAAATATCAGTCCATACAAGACTTACCTTTTCGATTTCATTTGCTCCCGCAGTTTGCTGTACATCTCCAGGACTGGAAAGAGAAGGAAAACACACAAGCGTTGAGGCAGAAGCACAAAGCAAAGAGATGTAAATTCCAATTAACAGCCATAAACACAAAGAGCAGTTTTAGATTCCTCACCAGGAAGACACAGCATCAGCTTATCAACTGTTGCAGAAATATTCCTCTGCTGCAGTCGGCATTGCTTCAGCTCTTCCATCGCAATTATCAACTTTGGAATGGGAAAAGAAAAATGGTTCAGCAAGAACAGTAAACAGACGGAGCAGAGATCAACCCTGACCACCCAAACAACAGGCTGAGGACAAAGCCTGCTCTGATAACCCAAGAGCACACTGAGCACTGCAGAGCATTCCAGAAATAGGGAGGACCTCTGGGTTGTTTAATCAAGTAGAAGAAGCACAAGTACAAGAAAGATATTGAGTTGGAGCAGTGTGTCCAGAGGAGGACAACAAGGCTGGGGAAGGATATGGAGAACAAATCTTATGAGGAGCGGCTGAGGGAACAGGGATTATTTAGTCTGGACAAGAAGAAGCTGAGGGGTGACCTCATCACTTTCCACCACTACCTGGAAGGAGGTTGGAGCCAGGTGGGTGCTGGGCTCTCCTCCCAAGTAAAAAGTGATCAGACAAGAGAAAATGGCCTCAAGCTGCACCAGGGGAGGTTTAGATTAGATATTAGGAAACATTTCTTTACTGAAAGAGTGGTGAAGCATTGGAAGAGCCTGCCCAGGCAAGTCATGGAGTCTCCACCTCAGGACATGATTTCATAGGCACAATGGTGTTGGGCTGATGGTTGGACTTGATGATCATAAAGGCCTCTTCCAACCTTAATGACTCTGATTCTAAGCACTGCTGAACCTAATTTCAAGTAAGCAAGCAGCAAATCCAAAGCCATCAAAACACCAGCCTTGTACCACGTCCTGTGAATCCCAAAATAATTTTTCCTTCCCATTTTATTCATCTCTTCCCTACTCCCTCTCCAGACTCCTATTTTTTAGTTCTTCTCTAAGACAGGCTGTGACCACTCCCTCCAAAGGGCTTCTTTTCCATCACAAACTTGCAAGGATTATTAAATGCTCAGCCTCCAACAGAAAAACCTGAGCATTTGGACAAGAGTAAAACAAGGCTCAGCCATCAAATACAGAAGATGACTCTAAAGTTTCCTTTTTCCAGAAAAAAGGTCATAGAATCCTAGAACGATTTCGGTTGGAAGGGACCTCAAGGATTATCCAGTTCCAACACCTCTGCCATGGGCAGGGACACCTCCCACTGGATCAGGTTTCTCAAAGCCCCATCCAACTTGGCCCTGAACACCTCCAAGGAGGGGCATTCGCAACTTCTCCGGGCAACTTGTGCCAGTGCCTCAACACCCTCACAGTAAAGGATTTCTCCCTTATGTCTCATCTAATCTCCTCTCTCTCAAAGAATCATGGAATGGTTTGGGCTGCAAGGGATTCCAAAGACCAATCCCCAAAAGAGTTGGAACTGGATGCTCATGAAGGTCCCTTCCAACCCAAGGCATTCCATGATTCTATGTTTTCACATTATCAGTTCATGGTGAGCAGTTTTGGATGCTCCATATGATTTGCCACGAACAAGCACAACCCAATAATAGAAAAGCAAAAGAAAGACAGAATGAATGAAGACATCACTTACTTCTTTCCCTTCATTCTGCAGCTTTCGGTTGGTGTCCGTCACTTGATTCTGTGGGATATTAGGGGAAAAAAGAAAACACATATCTACATGCAAATCAGGACAACGATTTTCACTGTAAAATAAATGTACATGAAGACCATCGCTTCTCACAGCATCTTCTCCTCCATGGCATGAAGCTGTTTTTTACGTGATTTAACAGCCATCACCATCTTGGGACATGAGATGTCAACAGCCACGCAGCAAACACTAAGGATTCGCTTCCCTGCCACCAGAGACAATTAAAAGGCAACAGCAGCCTCACAAAGCTGCCTTCATCAACCAAATCTTACAGCAGATACTCTTGTAAGTTCTCAGTTTAAAAGTTCTTTTACATGAGAGGTAGGACACAAATCTCCTCGAATGAAATTTCCCCTCCCCAACACCAAACACATCATAGTTAGGTTTTAATTCCTTAATATCACAGTGAGAAAAGAACTCTTAAACATAGGTTTTACAAATAAAGTTCACACATATTCTTTTAGATCTTCAGATCCATTTCTCACTGGATCCCTCTTCCCAGTCTCCATATCCCTTTATAAAAAAATACATCTTCACTAAACCACCCTTCTACGTTATCCCATCAAGCCGAGGCTCACAGATCATAAATTCCCTGCTTTCATTGAATCATACAATCATTAAGGTTGGAAAAGACCTCTAAGATCATCCAACCATCAGCCCAACACCATGTGCCTACAAAACCATGTCCCAAAGTGCCACAGCTACAGTTTTGAACACAGAATCATAGAATTGCTTGGTTGGAAAAGACCTTTGAGATCATTTAGTACAACTGTATCTGTCCGCTACAGAACCAGATCCCTGAGCACCTCATCCACCCGCCTTTTGAACACCTCCAGGGATGGAGACTCCACCATTTCCCTGGGCAGCCTCTGCCAGTGCTTCACTACTCTTTCAGTAAAGATATTTTTCCTAATATCCAATCTAAACCTCTCCTGGCACAACTTGAGGCCATTTCCTCTCATCCTATTGTCTGTCACTTGGGAGAAGAGACCAACACCCACCTCACTACAGTCTTCTTTCAGGGAGCTGTAGACCTCAGTAATAAGGTCTCCCCTCAGCCTCCTTTTCTCCAAACTAAACAACCCCAGTTTGCTCAGCCACTCCCAGAACCTCTAGGCTCCAGATCCTTCCCCAGCTCTGTTCCTCTTCTCTGGATGTGCTCCAGACCCTTAATGTCTTCTTGGAGTGAGGGGCTCAAAACTGAATTCAGGATTCAAGGTGTGGCCTCACCAATGCCGAGTCTAGGGTGATGATCCCTTCCTTGCTCCTGTTGGCCACACCATAGCTGATCCAAGCCAGGATGCTGATGCTGGTGGCCTTCTGGGCCACCTGGGTCACTGCTGGCTCACGTTCAGCCACTGTCAACCAGCGCCATCAGGTCCTTTTCCAACAGGCAGCTTTCTAGCCACTTTTCCCCAAGGAATACTGCATGGGGTTACATGTTGCACATCCGAATGTGTAGGTTTCCCAGACCAGCAATATCACAGCAGTTCAGCTGATGACAGCCCCAGACACCAGTCTGACCTAGTAAAGAGTCAGCTAAGAATAAAGTCGACTTTTAGACTCATTGGGATAAAAAACATGCAGCTTACACGTTAGACAACAGCCAAAAGATGACTCTGGGAATTCTCCTGAACACTCACTCAAGGTCAGACAGGAGAAGGTTTGGAAATGAAGATACCATCTTCTGCCGACCAGCTGGGACAGCTGGAAAACATCACAGGTGCTTCAAAGTAAACATGCCCATCTCCAGGTGTTCAGCCAAAGTCCTTCACCAGCGGAGCAGGACTGCTTAGACTTTAGGTTCTTCATGTCAGGCAGAGATTAAAAAACCATAAACCGACTTCTTTTTTCCATGGAAAACTCTTTTCACAGTTACTAAAGTTGTAAATTCTCATTTCCAGGCTTGGCTCTGTCAGATGTCTAAGAGGTTTCTATTTTACTCAGGGTTCCTGCATGGTGGAAGCTGCTGCTGTATTTCAGCCAGCATCATCAAATTTTATGAACTGAGTCCTGGGTGTTTTCAGTTCTGTTCCTTCCACAGGCAAAATCAGCAACGGAGCTCAAACAACAGTACAAGCTGAGACACAGAGCTCTCAGAGCACATTCAGGAGCACCAGAGTATGCAAATAAACCTCAGATCATTGTTTTCTGACACTTCTCAATGATCACAGGAATAAGATATGCTTTTAACGAATTTATCAGAGTAGGTTGGAAGGGACCTCGAAGGCCATCCAGTTGCAACCCCCCTGCCATGGGCAGGGACACCTCCCACTGCATCAGGGTGCTCAAAGCCCCATCCAACCTGGTCTTCAGCGTCTCCAGGGATGGGCTTCTCTGGGCAACCTGTGCCAGGGCCTCACCACCCTCACAGGAAAACATTTCTTGCTAAGATCTCATCTCAATCTCCCCTCTTTCAGCTTAAAACTGTTCCCCCTCATCATAGCCCTGCATTCCCTGATCAAGAGCTCCCCCAGCTTTCCTGGAGCCCCCTCCAGTACTAGACCAGGCTGTTCAAGGCCCCATCCAACCTGGCCTTAAACACTTCCAGGGATGGAGCAGCCACAGTTTCCCTGGGCAACCTGTGCCAGTTCCTTACCACCTTCATTGTGAAGAATTTCTTCCTAATGTTTCATCTAAATCTTCCTCCTTCCAATTTAAAGTTGTTCCCTCTTGTCCTATCACTACAGGCCTTTGGAAAAAGTCCCTCTGCAGCTTTCCTGGAGCTCCCTTTGTGTACTGGAAGGCTTTTCCACAGCCTTCTCTTCTCCAGGCTGAACTCAAACTCTCTCAGCCTGTCCTCGTAAGGGAGGTTCTCCAGCCCTAGGATCATCTTTGTAGCCTCCTTAGGACTTGTTCCAACAGATCCATGTCCCTTCTGTGTTGAGGACCCCAGAACTGAATGCAAGACCTCCAGGTGAAGTCTCACCCTAGTGAAGCAGAGGGGCAGAATCCCCTCCCTCACCCTACTGGCCAGCCTTTCTTTGAGGCAGGACAGGACACGACTGGCTTTCTGGGCTGCGAGCATGGCTAGCTCACATTGAGCTTCTCATCCACCAGCTCCCACAACCCTCTTTTCAGGGCTATCAGTAGTGAAGGAACATCATTCAATGTTCTCCAATTATCCAATAGAGCATGGATGCCACATGGAGCAGCAGCAATAGCAAAGCAGTACAAGTTTCAAGGTGGCTTCAGAAGACAACACCCACCTCTTTCTTTTCTGAGTGCAACGCAAGGCAACAAATTCAGAGAAGAGGGAAGTTTTGCATTAACATATAAAAAAATCCATTCAGGATCCAATTTGTTTCCTGCTGGCTATGGAAGTACCCATTGACCAGATAATCTTAAGAGGTCTTTTTCGACCTTTATGACTCAGTGATTCTAAGACATCAGGCAAGAGCGGCCGTTCAATCGTTGGAGAGGCTGCCCAGGGAAGTGGTGGAGTCCTCATCCTGGAGGGGTTCAAAAAGCATGTCCATGTGGGGTTTAGTAGACACAGTGGGACTGGGCTAACATTTGGACTGAATGAGGTTAGAGATCTTTTCCAACATTAATGATTCCAGGATTCTGTAATATTGGGCAATAACAATTTCCCAGACTGGTCCAAATTTCAGCAAGAGGTCTCGCACTGAGAGACTGGTGCTGCCTCAACAAGCAGAGCCATCCAGCCCCACAATCTTTTGTTTTGACACTGGCCATGTTGGGTTTCAAGTTCACCACGATGTAAAACAAGGAGTCACCCCATGATTTCCCCACACACCACTTCCCTACTGCATCTGCATCCTATCGCTCTCTCCTGCTGCAGTAGCTCCAGCTCTCCTGGCCGCTTGCCCTGTGCAACAACTGCTCATTTCCTTTATGATGTATTGAGATTTTACGAGCAGGAGCCCAGCATCTCTTCCAAAGATCATTTTATTTGCTTATATCCTGAAAATCCCACCAGGAAAAAGGAATCCATGTAGGGTAATTTAAAACTGCTCCTAAAATAATGCCACAGCTGTAGTAGTCTCCTATTAAAATTACAGAGCAATCCCAGCTAAGGCAAAAAGAAGGAATATATTCCACCCTGGCACACCGAGACCTTCCAGGGGGTTTGGGGTTGTGTTTTGATTTCTTCTTGAGGTCCACATCCATACATTGGAAACCCAAAGGATTATTTATACAGACACGGTGAAGATTTTCAGACAAAGAAATTTGATGATCCAAGACAGACGCGCAGCAAGGGGGGAGACTCCAGGTGGGCATGTGTGAGGAAGGAGCCAATGGGATCCCGCCAGGGGCTTACGGAATGCTCAAGGCGTTAGCTCACTTGTCTGTAGATGGAACATGTGTAACAGAGCAAAGCTCCTGGTTTGAGGTTTTTAAACATCACTGTTATCGTTTAGAGAGTGTCAGGGTGATGAGACAGAGGAGCAAAGGGCGTTGGCAAGGAATCCGGGGAATTGACACAAAGGGCACCGCTGTGACCCCACCTGGCTCTGCTGGCTCCATCGCTCAGCGGGTCCCTACTGGGGCCACTGCTGTTTAACATTTTCACGGACGATACAGACACTGAGATCAAGTGCACACTCAGCAAGTTTGCAGATGACACTAAGATTAGTGGGGCACTTGTCATACCAGGAGGACAGGATGCCATCCAGAGGAACCTGGACAAGCTGGACAAGTGGTCCTGTTTGAACCTCACGAGGTTCAACAAGGCCAAGTGCACCCGGGTCGGAGCAATCCGCAGTTTCAATAAAAGAGGGGGGATGACATAGTTCAGAGCAGCCCTGAAAAGAAGGACTTGGGGTTCTGGTTGATGAGAGGCTCCACATGAGCCAGCAATGCGCCCAGCAAATCAACCGTGTCCAGGGCTGCATCCACAGCTGTGGGACCAGAAGGGTGAGGGAGGGGATTCTGCCCCTCTGCTCTGCTCTTATGAGACCCCACCTGGAGTCCTGTGTCCAGTTCTGGAATTCGCAATGTAAGAAGGATACAGAACTGTTGGAACAGGTCCAGAGAAGGCCACAAAGATGATCCAAGGGCTGGAGGACAGGCTGAGAGAGTCTGGCTTGTTCACTCCGGAGAAGGCTCCAGGGAGACCTTATAGAGGCCTTCGAGTCTGTGAAGCGGCTCCAGGAAAGCTGAGGAGAGATTATTTACAAGGGCCTGGACTGATAGTTTTGAGCCCCTCACTACAAGAAGGACATTGAGGGGCTGAAGTGCGTCCAGAGAAGGGGATCTGAGCTGGGGAAGGGGTTGGAGAACAAGGGTTACAAGGAGCAGCTGAGGCACCTGGGGTTGTTTAACCTGGAGAAGAGGAGGCTGAGGGGAGACCTCATCCCTATCTACAACAGCCTGAAACGAGACTGTAGCAAGGTGGATGTTGGGCCCCTTCTCCCAAGTGACAGGTGACAGGACAAGAAGAAATGGCCTCAAGTTTCTCCAGGGTAGGTTCAGATTAGACATCAGGAAAAACTTCCTCATGGAAAGGGTTCTCAGGCATTGGAAGAGGTAGTGGAGTGGTGGAGGTGCACAGAGATGGTGGAGTCACCATCCCCAGAGATGTTTAAACAAGGGGCAGATGAGGTGCTCATGGACCTGGTTTCATGGTGGACAGGTACAGTTGGATTTGATGGTCTCAAAGGTCTCTTCCAAAAAAGCAACTCCATGACTCTTATGCACAAGAGAGACAATACAGAAGGCATTTATTTTATTGCTGCTCGCACGTATGTTCAAAGACAGGCACTACTGAGAAGAAGACCAAGATCAAATAGAGAATGAATACTTGGAACAAAACACACTCTCACCACTGGACCCATGGACGATTCCCTGGAGAAACCCTTACAAAGACGGCTCAGAATTTCTCAAATAAGTTTCTGTGTGTATTTTTCCCATGTGCCGTTTTATAGATCGCACAGTCATGGAAATCAAGAGAGATCCTAAGGGTAGAGATGGACTTCACAGTGCGCCACCAACAAAGTCGCTGTTTATAGAATGGGAAACAGCAACAAGCCTTTGCACACAATGAATGTGGAATTCTTGGCAAGAAACAATAGCTTAAAAAAAAAAAGACTTCTCTCATGGGTTTTCCAATGGCTTCATCCTGAGTCAACAGCTGGATGGATCCTTGCTGTGAAAAATGCCCTTGGAGGAACACAGGTGCTGCTGATGTCAGGACAACCCTCCATGAAGGTGTTCCTGCAAGTTTGTGAGACGGAAGCCTGGCTTTGTAAAGCCAGAAGCCGGCTAGGAAATACCAGAGATAGTTTCAAATGAATTAATAATTGTATGAAATGCAGCAGTCAGCATGGTGAAGTCAGAATTCATCCTTCTTTTCCAGAAAATTTGCTTTTTGGACATTTTTTCGAATCATAAAATAGTTTGGGTTGGAAGAAACCTCAAAGACCATCCAGTTCCAACCCTCCTGCCAAGGGCAGGGACACCTCCCGCTAGACCAGGCTGCTCAAAGCCCCATCCAACCTGGCCTTGAACACCTCCAGGAATGGGGCAGCCACAGCTTCCCTGGGCAACCTGTGCCAGTGTCTCATCACCCTCATCATGAAGAATTTTTTCCTAATGTTTCATCTAAATCTTCCCCCTTCCAATTTAAAGCCATTTTCCTTCGTCCTATCACTACAGGCCCTTGGAAAAAGTCCCTCAGCTTTCCTGGAACCTCCTCAGGGACTGAAATGCTGTTCTAAGGTCTTCCTGGAGCCTTCTCTTCTCCAGGCTGACCAACCCCAACTCTCTCATAGCAGAGGTGCTCCAGCTCCTCTGATCATCTTTGTAGGCCTCCTCTGGACCCATTCCAACAGTTCAATATCCTTCATATGTCGGGGATTCCAGAACTGGACACAAGAAACCAGGTGAGGTCTCACGAGAGCAAAGTAGAAGAGTAGAATCCCCTCCCTTGCCCTGCTTTGGATGCAAACCAGGACATGGTTGGTGTCTGGGCTGTGAGCGTACATTGCCAGCTCATGTTGTGCTTCTCATCCCCCAGCACCCCAAAGTCCTTCTCTTCAGAGCTGCCCTGAATCCATTTATCCTTTTATTTATAACTTCACCTTTTTTAATGCCCACTCAACTTTCTCCCACACTCCTTGACTCCTGGAAAGGCCCTTCCCAAGAGGCCAGACTCCAGCCAGACTTGACATGCTGGTCTCTGGAGACAGCCCACACCTTTCTGGGTGCTACATGACTCAGCCTCAGTTCACTAAGTGACTGCTTTGCAAGGTTGCTTTTGGGTTTCATATCCAGGTCACATCTTGGTGGAGCTGCAAGGGGTGGCACAGCAGCCTCTCCTGACCCCAGGCAAACAAGGAAGATTCTCTGACCTCGGACACTGAAGAAGTCTTTTGTTTTTATATGCCCCAAATTTGGAATACTTGTATTTTAAGGTACAGCAGCCAAGCTTAAGCTGCAAGCCCACTTGGCCCCTACACGTAGTAACCCCTCCAACCTCTAGGCCCTTCTTCTCCCCAGAAACCTGCATAGACTCCTTCCCACCACCCATCCACATTCTGATCCTTCAAACAGCTTTTACACAGAATCACAGAATCATTTAGATTGAAAAAGATGTTAAAGATCACTGAGTCCAACCATAAGCCCATCATGGTCAAGTTCACCACTAAACCATGTCCCTGAGCACCACATACTACTAAAAATAGTTTTTCAATAAACAAGTAAATTCTTGCCTTCCATCATCTTCCTGCACAGCTTTAAAGGCCACAAGACTTGGAAAGCCCATTCCTAGCTGTAACCATTTTCTCCAACCCCATCTCTAACCATTTCTCCTTCTAATTAAGCCAAGCAAACCTGGAGACGCTACTGAAAAAGATCAAGCTGTGCATCTCAGCAAGTTGCCCAGAACCGCGTCCAGGTGGCTCTCTCTTACCTTCAGTTTTTGAGCTTCTCCTCTAACTTTCAGCAGCTCCGTGATGGAGTCCACAAAGCCCTGGTAATGGAAGTTGCACATTTTCTCAATCTCACGATCATGGTTTCTGATTCGCGCTTCAAGTTTCTCCATGAAACGACCGTGTTCTTCTCCATCGTAGACAGACCTAGAAAGAAGGTGCCAACATTGGTCAGGGTTCCAATATCTGTTATTGTCATAACTTACAAGAAATATCCAAACCATGAGGTTCAAACAAAGCTCCTGTGATAAAGGGATAGTTCTATATTGTAATTCCATACATCAAGCACCAAACTCAGGTTTGAAAATCTATTCCAGCCCTTATTTTCCTTTTTCCATCTGTCAAACACCAGCTTGATGTTCCCTAAGAGACCACAACATGGTCGACCCAATGCCGAGTGACCTCAAAGTCTTCATGCTCTGCCTTTGAACTCACCCATCTCTCAGTATCTTCTATCATTTGCTGTAACGCTGAGCACTCCTCTTGGAAAACAACCTGGATGTTCTTTGGGTTTCAAGGGGAAAAGTTACAATGGAAAAGTAACACCTCTACATTCACTGAAAACCCATTCCCCTTTCCATCCCCAGTTTCACCAGCACGGTTGGTCCTGATGCCTAAAGGTCCACACAGCTGAAGATCACCCAAACCAATGAGGACATCTCAACCCAAGACACAGCGTACACTGTGCCAGCTGCAGGCAACAGGGAATCTCTAGTACAATCAAAGATTTTGGAGTTAATTAAAGGGTGGAAGTTAAAAAATTATCTACACTTCATATTTTCCTTAAATTTCACCCAACTAGAAGGAGAAACCTGAATTGACACATTAAAACACTTGTTATTCTGTCTGTTACCAACACGTGTGCTCTGGAAATGATGACTCCCAAATGTTCTGTAAAGCAGCCCAGAAGAAGACGCACTCATCCACAGAAAAAGCCACTTGGCAGAAGTGATAGATAACGACTGCAAAACAGGAGAATCTTGTACAAGAAAGCAGAAGGACTGGGTCAGAACCAGACATTGTGTGGTATCTTCTTGGGTATTTTAAGTAAACATAGATACCATCCATGGACTGGGTAAAAAACCCTTAGACTCCTCTGTGTGAAATTCCAGTATTTTTTACGATCTGAAGGCTGGAGCACCTCTGCTATGAGAACAGGCTGAGATAGTAGGGGTTGTTCAGCCTGGAGAAGAGAAGGCTGCGGAGAAACCTTAGAGTAGCCTTCCAGTACCTGAAGGGGATACAGGAAAGTTGGGGAGGGATTTTTCCAAAGGCCTGTAGTGACAGGACAAGACAGAATGGCTTTAAATGGGAAGGGGGAAGATTTAGATTAGACACTAGGAAGAAATTCTTCACAATGAGGGTGGTGAGGCCCTGGCACAGGTTGCCCAGGAAAGTCATGGCTTCTCCATCCCTGGAGGTGTTCAAGGCCAGGCTGGATGGGGCTTTGAGCAACCAGAGCCAGAGGAAGGTGTCCCTGCCCAACCCTGTCGTCCCACCCCCTGCAGGGCATTGGAACCGGATAGGGTTTAAGGTCCCTTTCAGTCCAAATCATTCCATGATTCTATGATTTTTGAGAAGCAGCACTAACTTCTAAGGCTGAATACTCTTCCAGCCTTAAAACATGAATAACACAGTGAGCTTTACAGAGACTGAGCTTGTACCGTGTCAGAGAGCACGGCTAAATTAATTGATAAATTATCCATGCAGCAATTAGAGATAAAAGATGGAGAATGACAGAGCTGTAACAAGATACAAGGATTAATAAACAAACAAATACTGACGGCAGCAATGACAAGCATGACTTCAGAAAGGACCACAACCAGATTTAATGGGCACATTAAATCTGCCTGCAGAAAGCACTGAGACCCTTGGTGTGATCCATGCTCACAAGGCACTATGGAGAAGCCCACCTCCGTAGCCACAAAGCTCTCAAAGCAATCCAAAACCACCAAGACAGGGATAAAGCTAGAGAAAATCTATTTAATTACCATTCTTTAAAACCCACCCTGACAATTTCAGCAAACTACTCTCGATGGGGAAATCTTTAGGAGTCTCTTCAAAATTCAATGTAACATGACACTAAAAGAAGAAGTCTTCACAGGTGACCACATCGAGTTCTTCATTCCAAGGTAGAAGCTGGTTGGTGCTGAAGGTAAAAAAAAGAGATATAACTTTCTCAAGCTACACGAATGCCACAACCAGTGCTTTTTCCTCTCAGCTTGGCAGGGTTTTGCTGGTGAAGCAGGAAAGCCGGAGCCGGAGTGCCATCTAGTGCTGCACAGTCTTCTTTGCAGGGCCTTCCAAGAAACTCAGAAAGGTCCGACAGACTTAAAGATGAGAACTCAGACACAATGAGCTGATAGAACTGCACAAGTCATGTTCTCGTTAAATTATAACTTTAAAACCACTCCAACAGCAATTACAGGTGACAAATAAACGTGGTTGCATTCCAAGGAAAACACCGTCAGCATGGGGGAGGGGGGGCTCGTAGCCATTTACTGTTTCCTCACAAGGGGAGGAGGACGAGCAGGCACTGAGCTCTTCTCTCTGGTGACCAATGGCAGGACACAAGCGAATGGCAGGAAGATGTGCCAGAGGAGGGTTAGGTTTGACATTAGGACAAGGCTCTTCATGCAGAGGGTGGTGGAGCACTGGAACAGCTCCCCAGGGAAGCAGTCACGGTGCCAAACCTGACAATATTCCAGAGGCATTTGGCCAACACCCTCACTCTCAGACACATGGTGTGAATATTGGGGTTGTCCTGTGTAGGGATAGGAATTGGACTCAATGGTCCTTGTGGGTCCCTTCCAACTCAGGACACTCTATGAGGCTTCTATAAATGGGAAAAAGATCTCACCATTACTCACAAACTCTGGGCAGTGTTTCCCTTGGAGATGGTGAACCTAACAGATAACAGTGCGAGGACTCAAAATCTGTTACTTTGGGTTTTTTTTAGCCAAAATCTAGTGTTAAACAACAACAACAAAAAAATTGATGACAGGCAGCAACAAAAATCCCAGCATCTTTGGCATCAGCTCTAAGCTCATATTTAACCAAACTCTGTATCTTCCCTTTTGAGTTCTCCTGTCTGTCCACACCTCAGAACCAACACCCTTTGCTTCAAGCCTCCCTCTACAACATAAACAAATGGGCAAAAGCCAAGCAACTCCCAACCCAACCTGCCATGCACTCCAAAGCTGCAGGATGTCAACTCCAAAGCCACGGGATGTCATGTTCTTGCTCTGTACTGAACACCTTCACGTAAGGTGACTCCAGTGACAATGCAATGACTCTTAGGTCAAAATAAACAATGCAGGGACTCAGTTTGATTGCAAGAATAAAAAATCTCTCCACTGCAATCACATCAAAACACACATCAAGTCACAAATTCTACCATCAGCATCTTCAGTTCCCTGGATCTGGTAGAGTTCAACTCTCCTCAGATGCTTCGTCAGCTGCATAAGCTACACCTCATAGTGGCCTTCCAGTACTGAAACAGGCTCCAGGAAAGCTGGGGAGGGGCTCTTGATCAGGGATAGGATGAGGAGGAATGATTTTAAGCTGAAAGAATGGAGATGGAGATGAGATCTTAGGAAGAAATGTTTTCCTGTGATGGTGGTGAGGGACTGGCGCAGGTTGCCCAGAGAACTGGTGGCTGCCCCATCCCTGAAGGTGTTCAGCGTAAGGCTGGATGATGCTTTGAGCAACCTGATCCAGTGGAAGGTATCCCTGCCAAGGGCAGGAGGTTAGAACTGAGTGGGCTCTGAGGTCCCTTCCAACCCAAACCATTCCATAATTCTATGAATGCTACGAAAAGTGATATTAGAGGCTTTGTCTTCTGTGCTATAAGAAATTGCCACTCGGCTTTAGCAATGAAACTCCTGTCCGCCCCACATGCACTCCAGAGCAGGCTACAATATTCCACTTAACCACGCTCAAAACAGGCTTGTCTACTTCACATTTTTAAAGTACACTCACTAAACAATACCAGTTAAGACAACTTTAAAAAGTTCCTGGACCACATTGTTAAGTTTCACAATTTCTGCTTTCATTACAAAATTATACTTTTTCTTTTTTTTTTTTTTTTGCAAAAGGTCAACTGGAAAACTCTTTCCAGGAAACCCATAGTAGGCAAATACACCGGGAGATCCCACCTGCAGCCTTGTGGCATTTATGCCCCAAAATAGGGGCAACAAAACCTGTGGCCAAGCTGTGAACAATGGGAATGCCACAGGTACAGACCTGTGGCTCAGTTGGATGCTCAGGGACCTTTTTGATTTCCCAAGCTCTGGAAAGCGAGCAGCAGCTCACTCTGAAGCACAGCATGTTGATGATGAACGTTCCACACCTTCCCACCTCCAACATCCCACAGTCCAACTCAACTCTGCCCGTACTCAATCCCCACACTGTACTGGAACCACTGCAATCTTTTATCACTTCAGAGGAGGCTGAGGGAAGATCTCATCACTGTCTACAACTGCCTAAAAGGAGGTTTTAGTGAGGTGGGTGTTGAGTCTCTTCTCCCAAGTGACAGGCAATAGGACGAGAGGAAACGGCTTCACGTTGCACCATGGGAGGTTCAGATTAGACATCAGGAAAAACTTCTTCAGGGTTCTCAGGCCCTGGCAGAAGCTGCCCAGGAAAGTGATGCAGTCTCCATCCCTGGAGGGCTTTAAAAGATGGGTGGATGAGGTGCTCAGGGTTCTGGTTTAGAAGTGGACAGGTACAGTTGGACTCAGTGATCTAAAAGGTATTTTCTAACCAGGCCATTTTATGATTCTATAAGATCCACAAGAACAAAAACTGGGGAAGAAAAAGGGGTCTGGGGAAGCCCAAGAGAAGATCAAAAGATACGGCAAGCTCAGCTACAAATCCTAAAATATGGTGGGAGGCAGGACAACCTGAGGTCACTAAGCATCAACAAAACCAGCTGTGCACTCAACACTTCATCTGGCTGTTCTCAGGCTGTAGGTCCTACACTAGACACATGCTGTAAGAACACCAGAGGTGCTTTCAGATATTGCACAAATATAAACGTAGAATTGTGGAATGGTTTGGTTTGGAAGGTGCCTCAAAGCCCACCTGGTTCCAATTCCCCTGCCATGGAGAGGGACACCTCCCACCAGACCAGACTGCTCAAAGCCCCATCCAGCCTGGCCTTCCACACCTCCAGGGATGGGGCAACCATGACTTCTTTGGACAATCTGATAGAGAGAGGAGGTGACTGCATCGAAAGGCTCCACCCAATTTTCACCACCTATTTGTATAAAGACAGGCATTCCAAGCCATGGTGTGGCTTTGCAGCATGCATTTTTCCTTTAAACCCCGTAAATTCCAATAAATGTCATAGAAACATAGAATCATAGAAGGGTTTGGGTTGTAAGGGACCTTAAAGTTCATCCAGTTCCAACTCCCCTGCCATGGGCAGGGATACCTCTGACTTAATCAGGTTGCTAAAAGCCCCATCCAACCGGGTCTTGAATGCCTTCAGGGATGGGGCAGGCACCACTTCTCTGGGCAACCTTTGACAGGGCCACCCCACCCTCACAAGAAAACATCTCTTCCTAAAATCTCATCTCAATCTCCTCTTCTTTCACCTTAAACGCCAGAAGATACTTTGCACCTCGCTGTGCGGGGCCTTCCCACATCTCGTGCTCAAGCAGTTAAAACAAGAAGCCTTCAGGCTGCCTTGGAAAATGCCAAGCCGCAAGGCTGACCCCGCAGCTTCATTCCCAACGAGCATTGCCTGCAGGATGGAGACCCAGAAGGAACCTAAATAAATTCAGCTGAAAGTACAGAGGGGGGAAACCTCTGGGGACGAAATGAAAGAGATCTGGAACAATGCAAGGAGGACATTCTGGGGACAGGGGACGAGAGAGACTAGCTTTTGTTTTTAATTAATAAGTGGAACAAATTCCTGAGTGTTGTGGACTTCAATTTCATTTTATTTTTTCCCCCTTTTAAACTTCTATAGTGGTTTGAATCCCTCCGAAACATTTTCTTCTCAGTAAGCTACATAAAAGCATTCGCAGTTTGTTTAATCTCATTCAAACTTTTGCAATAAACAAATTAACTACTGAGCTATGCAAAAAATAAAAAAATCATAATTTTTGGAGTGGAGCAAGAGCTCCACCGAAAAAAGGTCACAGAAAGTTTGTTGGTTTAATATCTGCCTGTCCAAGTTCACAGCTCCAAGCCTCGTGCTTCACAAAGTTTATCTGCTTACTGACAGGTAGGTGGTGGACTCACCATCCCTGGAGGGATTTAAAAGATGAGTATATGAGGTGCTCAGGGATCTGGTTTAGTAGTGATCAGGTATGGTTGGACTTCATTATCTCAAAAGTCTTTTCCAACCAGAATATTATAAGATTCTATGAAATACCGTCAGGACCTGATAAATACTGGTATATCCTGATTTACTGGTATTATTTAGCACCCTGATTCAGTGGGAAGTGCCCCTGCCCATCACAGGAGGGTTGGAACTGTCTGGGCTTTGAAGTCCCTTCCAACCCAAACCATCCTATGGCTCCACGAATTTTTTTTCATTATTATAATTCAGGAAAGCATTCCCTCGTGTACTTTCTGATAGACGCATATGACTTCCATGCATGTTTACCCCACCATCATATTTTCACTCTACAACAAATGTCATTCCAATTACTGTAAAATTCAACAAAATATCAGCAATACCCCACTATCACAGGTCCTGGAGTACAAAGTGGTTTCTGAAGTACACCACTGTATTTTAGCATTTGCAGGACAACCCTGGTTTCATAGCTGGAAACACCACTGGAAGAGTGATGAAGCATTGAAAGAAGCTGCCCAGGGAAGTGGAGTCACCACCCCTGCAGGGGTTCAAAAAAAAGGCACTTCAGGACGTGGTTTATTAGGCCCAGTGGTGTTGGGCTGGATGATCTTAGAGATCTTTTCCAACCTTAACAATTCTATAATTTTATAAACACCTTGATTTCAGCAAGGTCCTGCCACAGCCCAGTGGGAATTCTCCCCAGCACTCCAGGAGGAACACTGCACAGAAAATCACCATAAACCACAGGCACACACTACTCCGAAAAATCCATGTCACATGTCAATGACTGGCCTCGACCAGAGGAGTTTTCACCAGAGCTTCCACACGCATTTGTGCTGGGCCTGGTTTTCTTCAGTGGTTTTGTCCCTGCCTATGGCAGGGGCACGGGAACTCGATGAGCTTTAAGGTCCCTTCCAACCCAAACCATTCTATGATTCTATTTATTAGCAAATTAGAAAATATAATGCAAGCTGTACTTCCAAAATCTGTTGGAAACAAAGTGAAAGGAGTCACAGCCTTCTGGAACTGGATGGGTTTTGATGTCCCTTCCAATTCAAACCATTCCATGATTCTACAGATTGCAGGAGAGAGGAAACAAGGGGAAAGAAGCGCTTCCTAAAACCAGATACAAGGCACCAATATTTTGGTAGCAAATTATCCCCTTCTTAAAGAGCTTTTAATACTCTCACCCCATTCACTGTAAAAGCTGACACCAATGTATGAGCCACACACATAACTTCCATCTTTTTCACAGAGAACATGAAAGATCGCATCTTGACCACATCTCACTCCCAAAGCCCTGAAAGATCAAGACCATCCTCACTCACAAGCATGACAGAGTTTTGAAGCAAGCACTTTGTGCTGGACACCACTCTCCTCTTGCTGTGCCATTTATCCTATCAGCAGCCCAAGAAAAATGAGAAAATGAACACTTAACGACAAAGGAGAAAGGCACTGTCCCAAAGTGCCCACGCGCAGAACCATGGAATGGTTTGGGTTGGAAGGGACCTTAAAGCCCATCCAGTTCCAACCCCCTACAAAACCTCCCACTGGATCAGATTGCTCATCCTCATCCAACCTGGCCTTCAACACCTCCAGGGATGGGGCATCTATGACTTCTCTCGGCAACCTGTGCCAGGACCTCACCCCTCTCACAGGAAAACATTTCTTCCTAAGATCTCATCTTAACCTCCCCTCTTTCAGCTTAAAACCGTTCCCCCCCTCATGCTATCTCTGCACTCCCTGATCAAGAGCCCCTCCCCAGCTCTCCTGTGGGCCACCAGATTCCTGATATCAGAATATCATTTTTATAACCTTAACAGAATCACTGTTTGAGCTGCTACATCCATAAAAGCAGATTAGATTACCCCAGAAAAAATTTTATGTCCATGCTTGCTGTGTTACTGTCCCATAAAAGCTTCTTCCTACTAATAAAGTTCATTCTGTTGCCTTCTGCATTGTTTAAACGGGTTGACTTTCTTTTTTTTTGGTGCATTCTTGGCTTTAAGTCCTGGCTCCTCCTTTTTCCTGTGAAGCAATATTGTCACAACATCCAACGGAGGCACAGAGAGTCCTCGAGACACGCACAGTATTGGAAGCCCTGCATTATAAAACCATGCCAAGAGCATTCAAAGTGACAGCAGCGTGACTGATCACTTCCACATTCAAAGCGTGGCTACCACTGCCTTTGGAAGACAACAAGGATGGCAACACGAACAAGCACAGCACATGGGCTTACGTGCTGCTCACGCATGCGCTGTAAGACCAAAGCAGCAGCTTCGTTGTCTAGCAGAGAAGGACCTGGTGGTGTAGGTCAACAGCAGTGTCTTCACTATAAGAGTGGTGAAGTACTGGAAGAGGCTGCACAGGGAAGTGGTCCTGGATTTGGGTCTAAACAACCCCAGCTCTCTCAGCCTGTCCTCATAGCAGAGGTGCTCCAGCCCTTGCATCATATTTGTAGCCCTCTCTGGACCTGTTCCAACAGTTCCTCCAGCTGGAGGCCAGACAAGATGCACCACAGCATCCCAAGTGCCACCAGGTACGTCTGTTTCTGTGGCCAAGTCACTCCTCGCATGGGTTAGCCTTGTTTAACAACAAGAAGCCCCTCTGGTCAGTTGAGAAGACTCAGGTCATGAACCCACAGTTACACGTGCCACAAAACAGAGAGGTTCTGTAGCAGAAGTGCTCAAGAGATCAACTTGACTTGAACGTACCTGAAAGAGCTTCCCCATGAGATAAAACTTGGAATGGATGAACACATTTATTGCCTCTGTTACCTCACTCCTGCAGTTCTCCATTGTTTCATTTCTCCACCACATTCCCAGGACCCCTGCAGCCAAGATCAGACTTAAAAGCAATACATGAGTCTCAAAGTAGCAATGAATTTTCAAGTAAGCTTCAAAAAAGCTGTGTCAGAAATGTAGTTAACAGATTGTGTTTCAGTCAAAGAGAGAAGCAAAGGGACTTTAAGGCAAAACACCAAGTCAGGGCCAGTTCTAAGAGAAGAACCCAGATGCAGAAGCTCTGAGCATCTCTGTTAGGGCTTGATAGTATAGGCAGGAATTTGATGGACCTACTCAACAGGAGAAGCCTGCTGGACTCCAACCAAACCGACCAACAGACCTCCATGAAGAGAAGGTCATCCTCCCTTCAGCCTCTGTCATCCCAACTGATCCAGGGTTGAGGTTTGAGATTCTAATGGTGAATTTTGGATGAGTAAATCCCTTCTTGTCAACAAAGCTCAACCTTGTCCCCAAACTGCTGCTCACTTCTGAACTGCGGTGCCATAATTGAAAGTCCATCCTCTTTCTGACTGTAGATGTCCACTACGGCAAACTCCTCCAGAGGTGTTCAAGGTCAGGCTGGATGGGGCTTTAAGCTGATCCAGTGGGAGGTGTCACTGCCCATGGCAAGGGGGTTGGAACTGGATGGGCTTTAAAACCCCTTCCAACTCAAACCATTCTGTGATTCCATAAAAGCACTTTCAGACTATACGCTACTGGAAAAATAGAGCCACCATGAGGCCACAGCCATCTCCAGGCAGAACACAGCTATTCCGTGTCAGAGAAGGTTCTGAAGGAAACGAAGAGTAATTATCCTAATTGAAAATATAATGGAACAGCTTGGTTATAATGTCTCTATTAAAGAACACATTTCAGATGATAAAAGACGTTAAGAGGGAGAGCTTGAACAAATTAGTGTTCAGCCTCCAGATGAGCCAGGAAACGTAAGGAGGAACCCAACGGCAGGGGAGCCAGAACAGCAACAACACGAATGCCCCCAACCAGGCAAGTATGAAGAGAACTGGCCATGAGCAGAGCTTTCAACTTCCCTCCTCTTCTTGGGAGTACAATGGAAACAATTCCCCCTAGAACAAAAGCGATGCGTCAGCAGGCCTGCCTCAAGTTCTTTCAAGTTGGAAGGACAGTTGATTCACACCATGTGTAGGACAGGAATGCTCGCTAGAACCAAGCGAGATAAATCTCAGCTCATCCAAGCTGGTTGACATTAAGACAGAGATGAATCACAGCTGTAAACAACACAGTTTAAAAAGGGAAGGAATCCAGCAATGCACCCGAGTCACACTTACTTTGCAAGAGGTTTTGGAATGTCTGTACCATAGATCCTATTCAGGGGAGCAGACAAACACATGAGAACTGGAGGACGTGGACGTAAAGCCACCACAAAAGTTCTAATCTCCTTTCCGTTGCACCTCCAGTGGTGTCCCAGCACGTCTGATCCACTACGAGAAGCAGAGGACACACTTGGAGTAACGGAGTAGATGTGCATCAGATACGATATTTAGAGCAAAAAGACAAAGAAATTCTTCCCAATGAGAGTGGTGAGGCCCTGGCACAGATTGCCCAGAGAAGTTGTGGATGCCCTGGAAGTGTTCAAGGCCAGGTTGGACAGGGCTTTGAGCAGCCTGGTTTAGTGGAAGATGTCCCTCACCATGGCACGGGGACTGGAACTGGATGGGCTTTGACGTCCCTTCCAACCCAAATCATTCCATGATTCTATGTGGCCTGGAGTTGGCGGTGCTTTAACCTTTACCAGAAGATGTAGGGGCTCCTAAGCTAACGTTCAGGCTTTCCCACCAACTCTTCCATAAATGCCAGCTTGATGCCTTACTGAGCACAGAGGCTTTGAAAAAAGCAGACACACAAAGTAAGGTAATTCAGAGCCACCAAAAGGACAGAGCCCTGACAACAGCAAACTGAAAGCCGAGCTTATCCCAGCTTTGGGGCCACCCGACCTTTAAGAGGCACTGCCACCCTGTGTCACGACGGCTGAACTGCATTGAGGTTGAGCTTTCTCAAGACCTCAGCGACTGTCAAACAATGCGTCACGCACTTCTCAGCACGAAGGCAGCTAAAGCAAGACCAGCTTCATCATCTGGAAGACCTCGCGTTGAACTCTGCACACCAGGAGGCCAAAGTCAAGTATTTCACGCTGCTGCACGATCCAGACTGCAGCTGCAGCAGATTTCATAAGAGTTGAAAGCAGACACGGAATCAGCGAGAGCAGAGTTACCAACAGCAGTGCGGGAATAAAATCATGGAATGGTTCGGGTTGGAAGTGGCCTTAAAGATCACTCAGTTCCAACCCCCCTGCCATGGGCAGGGACATCTCCCACTGGACCAGGTTGCTCAAAGTCCCATCCAACCTGGCCTTGAACACCTCCAGGGATGGACAGCCACGATGTCTCTGGGTAACCTGTGCCAGGACTTCATCACCCTCACCAGAAAACATTTCTTCTTAAGATCTCTTTTCACTCTCCCCTCTTTCACCTTAAAACCATTTCCCTCATCCTATTCCTGCAATCCCTGATCAGGAGTCCCTCCCCAGCTTTCCTGTAGCCCCTTCAGGCACTGGAAAGCCACTGTGAGGTCTGTCCAGAGCCTTCTCCAGGCTCGAAAACCCCAACTCTCTCAGCCTGTCCTCACATGGGATGTGTTCCTGCCTTTGGGTCATCTCTCTGGCCTCCTCTGGACTGACTCCAACACATCCATGTCCTTCCTGTGCTGAGGACTCCAGAACTGGACACTGGACTCCAGGTGGGGTCTCACCAGAGCAGAGGAGTAGAATCCCCTCACAGGGGCAAGACCACCACAGCACACAGGGCTGATTTCCTATAAATGGTGCTTTTACAACAAGCATGAGATGTCCAGGAGGCTTCACTCATTGGAAGACACCCATTCTCAGCTGCCATCAGTGCAGGTAAAGGGACAAGTGCCCTCATCAAGACTGAACTTTGCTAGAAAAGAGACACCAGAGACCCACCAGGCCACACACAGCCCTGGAACTGTACAAAACCAGATCTGCCCAAGCTGTCCAAAGGGTTTCATCCTTTCTTCTCATTTGCAGGAACCAGCTGCCAACAATTGTTTTCAGCAGCAGAGAAACTCCCTAGTGCGCTCCCAACTACAGTCATTGCTCAGGAGCTGAGTGGGTTCATCCCACCCATCACTATCCGACAGTAATTGTCATCACAGAGTTGGGTCGCACGGACACCCTCCTCCTCCATTCAAAACAAGTCAGTATTTCCCCATACCAAATGATGACACTCGTTATAATACATTTCATTTCAGTGAACTTAAGGTGGGACTTTTTCTTAACTGGCAATGAAGCAGCCCATTATGTTCGAAGACAATTTTAGAACTTTAACCAAGAGTTTTGAGAAAAAAAATCTTAGAATCATAGATTGGTTTGGGTTGGAAGGAACCTCAAAGACCATCCAGTTACAACCCCCCTGCCATGGGCAGGGACACCATCCACTAGATCAGGTTGCTCAGAGCCCCATCCAACCTGGTCTTGAACACCTCCAGGGATGAGGCAGCCACCGCTTCTCTGGGCAACCCGTGGCAGGGTCTCCCCACCCTCACAAGAAAACATTTCTTCATAAGATCTCATCAAAATCTCCCCCCTTTCAGCTGAAAATCCTACCAGTGCTGCTGCTTTCCACCATGTTATTTAAGGATGTAGCTCTTCATTGCTCTAATTACTACAATTAACACCACAATAGGACAGGAAAAATTAGGACAAGGACAAAATTTACATGCAACATCTAAGCAAGACAGCACAGCTGCTCTGGTAGCCAGGTATCTGCTCATCCCATGGTTTATAGAAGTGTCCATGACCCAACAACAGATCTTAAACTTGTCTGACCATTGTAAATAAGTGAGAAATTATTTTATTAGTGAGTGAGCAATGAGGATGCGAGAAAGCTCCAGCAGCAGCAACACGTGCAAACTTTCTAGGATACCTGCAACAAGGAGCTGACAGACACCAGGGGAGATGGAGAGGGCTTCCCAGGAACCCAGGGGAACATGGGACTAGGCAGCGCTTGCTGCCACACTAAACAGAAATAAAAAGGTCCTGATCCAGCTTAACTGCTGCCTTCTGGACCCTGCAAGTCAGTGCTTGTGGACTCCAATTCACCCAACTTGATTGATTTTTTTCTTAATCGTCTGAATTTACTTAAAGGAGTTAATTATCCCAGTTTTTACCCTCACTAAACTTGGCTTTTTCTTGGTTTTTTTTTTTCTCATTTGAAAGCCTTACGGTTTTCTTCAGGAAGTTATTATTAGGGAATGTGGGCAGCTCTAGGCAGCTCTACCGCATCAAGTGCCACCAAGAGGATGCTACGTGGAAAGGCCATCCCCTAAGCAAGGAGCTGGAGGGAATACAAGATCATAGAATCATGGAATGCTTTGGGGTGGAAGGAACCTTAAAGCCAACTCAGTTCCAATGCCCCTGCCATGGGCAGGGACACATCCCACCAGACCAGGCTGCTCAATGCCCCATCCAGCCTGGCCTTGAACACCTCCAGTGACGGGGCAGCCACAGCTTCCCTGGGCAACCTGTGCCAGTACCTCACCACCCTCATTGTGAAGAATTTCTTCCTAATGTCTAACCTAAATCTTCCCCCTTCCAATTTAAAGCCATTCCCCCTCATCCTATCACTACACACCCTTGCAAAAAGTCCCTCCCCAGCTTTCCTGGAGTCCCTTTCAATACTGGAAGGCTGCTATGAGGTCTCCCTGGAGTCTTCTCTTCTCCAGGCTGAACAAGTCCAACTCTCTCAGCCTGTCCTCATAGCAAAGGTTCTCCAGCCCTCAGATCATCTTCATGGCCTCCTCTGGACACATTCCAACAGTTCCATATCCTTCTATGTTGGGGATTCCAGATGATGGGCATATGCAGATCCCAGGCTGGATGAAACCTCTTGCTATGTGGCACACATCTCAGAAGCACCAAATACCCATAGAATAAGCTGTGAAGGCATTTGAAAGATGTGCTGGGCTACTTCATGGCTTAGGGGAGGAAGGTGATGCTGAAAGTACTGTCCTTAATGCCACAAAGGACAATAAAAAGTGTTTGTGTAAATAGAACGGCAGCAAAAGGAGGCTAAGGAGGATTTCCAGCCTTTACTGGATGAGGGGAGAAGCACGGTGACAAAGGATAAGGCAAAGGCTGAGGTGCTTAATGCCTTCTTCTCCTCAGTTTTTAATAGTCAGAGCAGTTGTCCTGAGGGTACCCAGCCCCCTGAGCTGGAAGACAGGGTTTGGGAGCAGGATGGACCTTCTTAATCCAAGAGGAAATGCTACTCCACCTTGACACACACAAGCTTATGGGGCTGGATGCGATCCACCTGAGAGTATTCAAGGAACCCATGGAAGTGCTCACTCATCCTCTCTCCATCATTTTTCAGTAGCCCCTTCTAAATGGTGAGGTCCAGGACAGCTGGAGGATTGCCAACGTGACATCCATCTACAAGGACGGCCAGAAGTAGGATTCAGGGAACTAAAGGCCTGTCAGCCTGATCTCGGTGCCAGGGAAGGTTATGGAGCAGATTTTCTTGAGTGCTATCATGCAGCACTTACATAACAACCAGGTGATCAGGGTTTATGAAAGGCAGGTCATGCTTGACCAACCTGATCTCTTTCCATGACCAGACGACCCACTTAGAGGAGGAGGGAAAGTCTATGGATGTTGTCTACCTCAATTTCATTAAAGCCTTTGACGCTGTCTTCCAGTCTTCTCCTAGAGAAGCTGGTGGCCCATCACGTGGATAGGTGCACTCTTTGCTGGGTAGAAAACTGACTACATGGCCAAGCCCAGAAAGTTGTGGTGAACAGAGTTAAATCTAGTTGGTGGCCAGTCACAAGTGATGTTCCCAGGGCTCAGTGTTGGGGCCAGTTCTGTTTAATGCCTTTATCCATGACCTGGATGAGGGTATTGAGCGCTCCCTCAGTCAGCTTGTAGATGACACCAAACCGGGCAGAAGTGCTGAACTGCTGCAGGGCAGGAAGGCTCTGCAGATAGACCTGGATAGGCTGGGTCCATGTGCCAAGAAATAGGGTTCAACAAGGCTCAGTGCCAGGTCCCACACTTCGGTCACAATAATCCCATGCAGCACTCCAGGCTCAGTGAAGAGCAGCTGGAAAGCTGCCCAGCAGAAAAAGGTGGTGAGGCACTGGTTGTCCATGGAAGTGCCCCCTCCCTGGAGGTGTTCAAGGTCAGGTTGGATGAGGCTTTGAGCAACCTGATCCAGTGGAAGGTGTCCCTGCCCATGACAGGCTGGTTGAAACTGGATGAGTTTTGAGGCTCCCTCCAACCCAAACCATTCTATGATTCTATAATTCTATGAGAGTGAAAACAAAAGCAATCCATCAGCCCCTCGATAACCTCACTGTTCGATGAGGTATACTTATTCCTGACATGTCCATGTTCTCCCCTTCTCACACAAAGCCTAAGTAATCTCACGGCACCCTTGAGTGAAGTAACTTGTTTCCTGATTGTAACCTCTGCTCCTCCCAGGAATCCTCTCAACCAAGCACCAATCCCGCCTTTTGCCACTTGATGGCACCAAAGAAAATCCTAACTTTCCATACAACCAAGCTGGATTCATAGGAATCAGGGAAGATAAGGTCTGAACACTAAAGGAACACACTTACGGCCAAGGTTTTGCATAAGAACACAAGAAAGTAACGGTCTCCTAGACCATAATATTCCTTCATCCAACCTGCAGCAAAAAAGATCACACCACTTGCATCTAGAGAGTACAAGCAGAGCCTTGTTCATGGTCTTTCCAGGTTAGGTCCTACACTATCTAAACCAGCAACACCTCCAAAGGTGAACACAACATGAATCCAGCAGCACCAGCTGCTGAAAAGACCTCAGCACCGGAAAGGACGATGAGCACCAGATCTTCGCCATCAGAGCCTGCTGGTTTGAAGGTCAATGCTACTTGACTATTCTGACCACTGCTCTTTGGATGTGACCTCAGAAGACCCCTCTCATTAGTCACAAGCACAAAGTTGGAAGCCACCACCCACATAAGACACAGTCTGCATTCTGGCTCAATCCCTCCTACTGTAGCACATCTTCAGCTGCACACAAGACCAGGATACTGGAGGGCCAGAGAACAAGGACTTGGACATGGTTTAGTAGGTACGGTGGTATTGGGGTGACGGTTGGACTAGACGACCTTGGAGGTCTTTTCCAACCTTCACGATTCTATGGTTCTGTGGTTCAAGGCAGGGTAGGGGGAGAGGGACAGAGCAGCACTGAACCAGCTCCAGGACTGGGGTGACGACCGCAGATCTAGTGCCTGGGAAAACCAAGCCAAAACTAAGCTCAAGCAGCTCTAGCCAAGCCAAGGGGTGACAAGGTAAATCCAGAATCCAATTAAAACTACACAGAGTTAATCAAGACTGAAGCACAATTACCCAAAGCTACTTCGTTCAGCATACAAAAGCAGCCTTGGGATGATGCAGGACCACATCTACCCCTGTGATACAACTCATCCAGCTGCAGGAGAGCCCTCTCCTCGCCTGGAGCTGCAAAACCTTTAGCAAAACTCCCCTGACACAATCAGCCTGGATTATCATCCCATTATCTGCTGCCCTGTGGTGAGCCTAATGAATTCCTGCTTTTCTTCTGCTTTCATGAGAACCCAGCCTGGAGTCCTGTCTCCAATTCTGGAATCCTCAACATAAGAAGGATATGGAACCGCTGGAACAGGTCCAGAGGAAGCCACAAAGATGATCCAAGGGCTGGAGCACCTCTGCTATGAGGACAGGCTGAGAGAGTTGGGGTTCTTCAGTCTGGAGAAGAGAAGGCTTTGGGGGGACCTTAGAGCAGCCTGAAGGGGCTCCAGGAAAGCTGGGGAGGGACATTTCCAAGGGCCTGCAGTGACAGGATGAGGGAGAATGGCTTTAAATTGTAAGGGGGAAAAGTTAGATTGGACATTAGAAAGAAATTCTTCACAATGAGGGTGGTGAGACACTGGCACCGGTTGCCCAGGGAAGTTGTGGATGCCCCATCCCTGAAGGTGTTCAAGGCCAGCTTGGATGAGGCTTTGAGCAACCTGATCCAGTGAACGGTGTCCCTGTCCATGGCAGAGGGGGTTGCAATGGATGATCTTTAAGGTCCCTTCCAAGCAAAATCATTCTATGATTCCTTTGTATCCCTGTTAGTGGACAAAAATTTCACCACCCCCACTAGGTAGAACATCTGTATCAAGAACCTATGGGAGCGATACCAACATTTACGAAGGCTTCTCCCAGAGCACCTCTTAATTTTAAAGAATCACCGGGCTGAACTGGCCACAAAAGTGAAAGTACTTTGGAAAAAAAAAGCAGGTTTGAGTGGTTTTTTTTTTTTAAACCATACTGCGTTTCAGAGAAGGTCTTGGATAGGTTTCCACTGGGACCAGGTACCCAAGAAAGGAGTAAAAAAAGAGTTGGTTAGCAGGACATACTCAGAAGCACTGATCTCACACAGCAACAGATTTCACCTCTAATTCATGTGCAATATTATGAGACCAGACAGTAGCCTACATTATGGCTGTATGAAATCTTCATTAAAAGCCCATGTTGAAAGTTAAAACCAAAACCACATAGCGAGCTTGTTCTCGATGTGGGATGGAGATGGCCACAGCCATTCGTTTCCAGAGCCATACATCAGCTGGGACCATTAAACCATCTTGGGCAAACACAAACAAAACCCATACAGACAGATCAGCTTTACTGCAACCGAGACAGCTGGTACGTGACTGGATGACGGCTCTGCTTGAGCAGCGTGGGCTCATCTTATCAGAAACTTCGTGGCCAGCAGGGCCAAGGAAGTGACTGTCCATCTGGACACGGCACTGGTGAGGCAGCACCTCAAATCCTGGGTTCAGTTTTGGGCCCCTTACTACTATAAGGACATTGAGGGGCTGGAGCACATTCAGAGAAGGGGAACGGAGCTGGGAAAGGGGCTGGAGCACAGGGGTTATGAGAGGCAGCTGAGGGAACTGGGGTTGTTCAGCCTTGAAGAGGCTGAGGGGAGATCTTATGACTATCTATAACTCCCTGAAAGGAGGTTGTAGCAAGGTGGGTGTTGATCTCTTCTCCCAAGTGACAGGTGATAGGATGAGAGGAAATGGCCTCAAGTTAACCCAGGGCATGTTCCGATTAGACATCAGGAAAAATTTCTTCATTGAAAGGGTTCTTAGGCCTTGGCCGAGGCTGCCCAGGGAGGTGGCAGAGTCACCATCCCTGGAGGTGTTTAAAAGACAGGTAGGTGAGGTGCTGAGGGATCTGGTTTAGTAGAGGACAGGCATGGTTGTACACGGTGCCAAGGTCTTTTCCAACCAAGCAATTCTGTGATTCTATGATCTAAGAATCATGAACGCAGACCGCTTTTACTCAGAAACCATTTAGGAAGGAATAGCCTTGAGACCACCCAGCACATGGACACATTTAAAGACAGAAAACATTGTACATCACACATAGGCAAGGAATGCAGAGTTAAAACAGTGCCCATGTCCCCCAGCACACAACATCACTGAAGTCATTAATGAAACTCATAGAATCACAGTATGGTTTGAATGGTCCCTTCCCTACTCCTGCTGGCCACACCACTCCCGATCCAAGCCAGGATGCTGTTGGCTTTCTTGGCCACCTGGGCCACTGCTGACTCATGTTCAGCCACTGTCAACCAACACCCCCAGGCCCTTCGCCTCCAGGCAACTCTCCAGCCATTCTTCTCCAAGCCTGTAACATTGCATGAGGTTGTTGTGTCCCAAGTGCAGGACTTGGCACCGAGCCTGGTTGAAACTCATACAATTTACCTAGGCTCATCGATCCAGGCTGTCCAGGTCCCTCTGCAGACCCTTCTTGCCCTCCAGCAGATCAACACTCCTGCCCAATTTAGTGTCATCTGCAAACTGACTGAACGAGCACCTGATCCCCTCACCCAGATCATGGATAAAGGTATTAAACAAGACTGGCCCCAAAACTGAGCCTGGGGGACACCACTCGTGACCAGCCTCCAATTGGATTTAACTCCACTCACCACAACTTTCTGGGCTCAGCCAGCCAGCCATTTTTTTTACCCAGTAAAGAATGCACCCATCCAAGTCAGAAGCAGACAGTTTGTCCAGGAGAATGCTGTGGGAGACAGTGTCAAAGGCTTTACACAATCACAGAATAACCAGAGTTGGAAGGGACCCACAAAGATCAAGTTCAGCTCCAGTCCCTGCGCAGGACAACCCCAATCCTCACCATGAGTCTGAGGGCATTGTCCAAATGCTTCTGGAATATTGTCAGGTTTGGTGCCATGACTGCTTCCCTGCAGAGCAGTTCCAGTGCTCCACCACCCTCTGGGTGAAGAGCCTTGTCCTAATGTCCAATCTAATCCTCCCCAGCACATCTTCCTAATGTTCCCTCAGGTTCTGTCATTGGTCACCAGAGACAAGACTTTATTGAAGTCCAGATGGACAACAGTCACAGAACAGCACTAAAAACCCATGTGCTTTTCACAGAGGAACCCTGACAACCCCAAACAATGGAAAGCAGCTCTTTAGGGTTCCTAGAGAGCCTTCACCTCCATGTGCTACTCAAAACACAACAACTGCCAAGACAGAACAAAGCAACTCCATGGCTATTCAGGACAGGAAGCGGAGGATGCTGTGTCCAACTGATAGCACAGAAGGAATTTTAAAAAGGCAACATGTAATGTCTCAGGTCTGGAGCCAATTCACTTCGAAGGGACCTCGGGGACCCCAAAGGGAAAATCAAGATGAAAAAAAACCCCATAAGTAGAACACAAAGAAATTGTGCCCAAAGTTCTGCTGGTTTGCAGGGTGCTTTGCCCCCAGGAATAAGTCAAACACAATGGACCTCAGGCTACACTCGGCTCTTAAATCTGTCCCTCAGTTCCAGGGCCACAGAGATGATGTTATCACACAACCCAGACATTTCTGGACCAGGAGGGGCTATCACAACCATCTCATCTCCTTCGTATATTATAATTATAGAGCAGTCCGGCAGTTCCCAAAGCAGATAGACTCATTCTGAAGTTATGACACTAAGGAACACCTAACCCAGCCCAAACAGGGTGCCCACAAAACATCTCCTTGGTGAGATTTAAATCAGACTTCAACTCTGTCACGGTTTTAGTCAAGAAAACCAGAAGGTGAGGGCTGCTGGATCTTCTCTCCAGCTACATCCCCTCCCAAGACACGTTCCATGCATTTGGTTCATGACACTTCCAGGCAGGAGCAGTTTCTCTTGTGATAGCTCAGCAGTGCCCCAACAAGAAGAGGTTTGCCAGGCGCACGTTATCACTCTACACAGCAGATGAACCCTCTTATCCCAAAGTGTTTTCCCCAGGAAGATCAGCTCACAAAGCCACTTCACCTCCAAGTCAACGCTGGTGGCAGACAGCGACCACCACCAAGTGAGTTTCATGACTACGTCCCGCGGGAGAGATTACTTTAACCCCCATCCTACATGAAGATTAAAGAGTCAAACCCCAGCTCTCATATATTTACACCTTTGGCTTGTCAAAATATGAGTGGCATCCAGCAGTACTTTGGATGTCTTTCTTAAGAGGAAAAAATAAAGCCCTGACTTTTCCTGTTTGGGAAGCGGGCAAGGGAAAAACAACGCCGTACGCTGGTTCAACTCAAAAAAAAACCCACACACAGCACAGGATGTGTAAAAATAGGGCTCCTGATTACATCAGGACAATCAACTATTTATGAGTCCCACCTTGTTGGTTTGTAGAGGGACTTGTCCCTCTCACCCGCCCCGGTTCACACACTCCATGTGGGAAAGCCTTTGGAAACGGGTGCCTTGCAGCACTAAAGTATATGAAGCTCTAAAATCACAGAACCATGGAATGGTTTGGGTTGGAAGGGTCCTTGAAGCCCATCCAGTTGCACCCCCCTTATCATGGGCAGGGACATCTCCCACTGGATCAGGTTGCTCAAAAGCCCCACCCAACCTGGCCTTAAATACCTCCAGGGAGGAGGCATCCATGACTTCTTTGGGCAACCTGTGTCAGTGCCTCACCAGCCTCATCATGAAGAATTTCTTCTTTATGTCCAATCTCAATCTTCCTCCTTACAATTTAAAGCCATTCTCCCTCATTCCATAGCTACAGGTCCTTGTAAAAACTCCCTCCCCAGGTTTCCTGTAGCCCCTTCAGGTACTGGAAGGCTGCTCTGAGGTCTCCCCAGAGCCTTCTCTTCTCCAGGCTGAACACCCCCAACTCTCTCAGCTTGCCCTCGTAGCAGAGGTGCTCTGGATCAGTTTGCTCAAAGCCTCATCCAACCTGGCCTTGAACACCTACAGGTATGGGGCATCCACAGCTTCTCTTGGCAACCCGTTTTGTCCATCTCCAAAGCTGAATCAGGTCCCCAGATCATCTCTCCTCTTTCCCAGCCCACCATCTCCATCCTAGCTGCTGAGACAAAAACCTCACAGTTGAGGAAACATCAGACTCCCCATATAAATCTCTCCTCACATAGTTTTCAAGCACACGGGTGGACAGAGACAGAGTGCAGCAGAGCAGACGCACAGAGCTGACCACTCACACATGCGTGCTCCTCCACCCATCCCTTGGGAATGGCTATTTTCAGCCAATTCAGATGGTGAAACTCCCGACTCCGGAATCATCTTTACGCGTCTGTCACTGCCTCAAGCATAAGCTGCTCTAAAAATACAATTCCCATTAAGGAGCCTAAAAAAAAAAAGGCACACCAAGAGCTCATTAAAGAGCAGCGGAAAGTCTGTCCAAGTGAAAAACAGCCTTCCAGAAAACAAGGATGGGGAGGACTTTGGAGAACCACGCAGTCTATCAAGATTCCATGTGGGAAAAGCATGCCTCCAGAGCAAAGAGCAGGCTCAGCCGCCTTGGCACCTGCAGATCAAGGCCGAAATGTGTGTATATATAAGCATCTATCCACATGTGCGTGGAGATGAAAAGTTCATATGGAACTGGAGGAAACCACAAAACTTGGAGTAGGTGCAAAACTTGGTGCCTGATCACATTAAACAAATAACAGGAGAAATAAGGAGGCAAGATTATAGATTAACCTAATGAATCATTGCTACCGTAGTCTCAAGACAATAAAAATGAAACTGATATCATACAAGAAAAAAGAGGGGGAAGAGGGAGGAGAAGCATCCACATGAAGGGCTTGCAGAAGAGTTGAACAATGCAGCTGTATAAAAGTCAACTCAATATCAGAGGAAGGTCATGAGTCATAATGCCAGAATTGAATGGCTTCCCTGTGTCCAAAGCCTCTGAACGGAAGAGGAAACAACTCACTAGGGACAGGGAACTGCTTGGAATGCCTCCTGATCTTTAAAAAAAAAAAAGATAACAAATAAGAGCAACCTGTTTGGCCTCACTTTGATGAGCTCATTCCACTACCGGGCTCAGACTTCTTGTTCAGTGGGGTCAAACCAAGCGGTTCCAGCAAGGCAATTATTTCAGAATCTGAAATAGCCCTTGTGTGTCCCATCAAACCTCATCCATGGACCACCGAGAAGGGCTGGAAAGGAGTAAAGTCCCACCACAAGCCAGGAGAGCACACTGTAAACAGAGTTTCAATGACACAACAGTGACATCCATGACACACCTCCCCAGCGGAGCTGCTTTATCTTTGAGGGTCCTTGGCTGTTTTACACAACTACCAACTGCTATGTAACAAGGTCTGTCACTAGCTGGAAAGAGGTCTTTGGGTTCCCCTGTTCAAGACACTTAGATCATTGCCCTGTACTCAGCACCAGGGAGGCCGCATCTCAAATCCTGAGTTCAGTTTTGGGCCCCTCACTGCAAAAAGGACACTGAGGTACTGGAGCGTGTCCAGAGAAGTGGAATGGAGCTGGGGAAGGGGCTGGAGCACAGGGGTTCTCAGAGCAGCTGACAGGTCTGGGGCTATTTAGCCTGGAGAAGAGGACACTAACGGGAGACCACATCGCTCTCTGCAGGTCCTGGAAAGGAGGTTGTAGCAAGGTGGGTGTTGGTCTCTTCTCACAAGGAAGAAGTGATAGGATGAGAGGAAATGGCCTCAAGTTGCACCAGGGGAGATTTAGATTGGGTATTAGGAACAATTGCTTTCCTGAAAGAGTGGTGAAGCATTGGAAGAGGCTGCCCAGGGCAGTGGTGGAGTCTCCATCTCTTAAGGGGTTCAAAAAATGCATAGTCGTTGCATTTCAGGACAAGGTTATGTAGGCACGGCTGGACTGCAGACGCTTAGAGATCTTTTCCGACCTCAATGATTCTATGAAATGACACCTCCTGATCATCACAAAAATTAACAGTAATCATCAGCAGTGCTAGAACACACACTTAGACCTGCCTGCAAGCTTCCAAAACCACCTCCTCTCTCCTTCCTGCCAGACGGCGGGCGAGCAGACGACAAATCTGCATATTAAAACTTGAAAAAAAGCTTTCAGAGAAACCATTCCAAAAAGCAATTACCTTAAAACTGGCACGTTATTATCCTGCATTGCTGCCAACATTAAGTCACTGTTTTGTTTCATGGCATCTTTACGCTTCTGGATGGGAATTAATCTGTTTGTATTATCCCACCCCATCTAGGGGATACAGCTTCTTCCAAAACTCCTGGCCAACCACACAGCAAAAATAAACAAATTGCTCCTTTATTTTACCTTTTCTGAGCAAACACAGTAAAAAAGACTGAAGCATTGACACTTACTAATATGTTTCAGCTGGAAATCCCAAGCATCCAGCTCACCACAGCCACATCAGCTAAAGGAAAGGATGCAACGGCCCCGCTCACGCAGACACAGAGAATCACAGAATCACTTAAGAAAAGATCTTTGATATTGAGTCCAACCACACCTGTCCACTACATAAACAGATCCCTCAGCACCTCATCTACTCATCTTTTAAACACCTCCAGGGACAGGGACTCCACCACCTCCCTGGGCAGCCTCTGCCAGGGCCTGAGAACTTTTTCCCTGAAGAAGTTCTTCCTGATGTCTAATCTGAACATGTCCTGGTGCAACTCGAGGCCATTTCCTCTCATCCTATCACCTGTCACTTGGGAGAAGAGACCAACACCCACCTCTCTACAACCTCCTTTCAGGCAGTTGTAGACAGTGACAAGGTCTCCACTCAGCCTCCTCTTCTCCAGGCTAAACAACACCAGGTCCCTCCGATGCCTCTCATACGGCTCGTCCTCCAGCTCACCTGGCCTTGCTGAAGCTCAGCGAACAGCGTTGCACCTGTCCATTTATTCAATGGAGCTGCGCTTGCAAGTCCTGTGGAAGGGGATGGACTCCCAGAAGAGTGAGTCACAGACAACAGACACAGAAGACCTGTTAAAGCACTACTAAGGGTCACATAGATCATGCAGAATCACAGAATGGTTTGGTTAGAAGGGATCGTGAAGACCATGCAGTTCCAACCCCCCTCTCACAGGCAGGGACACCTCCAACCAGACCTGGCCTCGAACACTTCCAGGGAGGGGGCCACGACAACTTCTCTGGGCAACCTGTGCCAGTGCCTCATCACCCTCAGCATGAAGAATTTCTTCCTAATGTTTCATCTAAATCTTCCCCCCTTCCAATCTAAAGCCGTTCCCCCTCGTCCTATCACTGCAGGCCCTTGGAAGAAGTCCCTCCCATCTTTTCTGTAGCCCCTTCCAGTACTGCAAGGCCGTAACCTTCTCTTCTCTAGGCTGAACAACCCCAACTCTCTCAGTCTGTCCTCATAGCAGAGGTGCTCTGGCCCTTGGATCATCTTCATGGCCTCCTTCGTGCACCCACACTGAGCGCTTGGAAGCACACGGAGATGATTACCAGCACTTTTGGGGCTGTAAGCATCCCAGCAAGTACAGTCAGGCAGCGCAACAGGTACTCACGCACCCATGTCCCTCACACTTTGCCCTTCTGACTCAATTGCCCTTTGTTGCCATTGCAGTTTCCAATGAAAATTAAAGCATTGCCTCATTAGCATCACTTGGATTAGTTGAACTCTGACTTGAACTGAGCATCCTGAATTTTGTGCTTTAGACGGATCTATATCTGACCCCAACTTGAGCATCAGCACTAAGAGCATTCAAGAAATAAGAAATGTGATTATGCTTTACCCTGCACAGCTGAAATCCTATCTTGGACAAGGCACTTGGACCTCTTTGAGAGGACGGGGTAAAGAAATGAGCCTGATGGTCTAAGTAAAGCTGCTCCCTGCATCCCAGCTGCAGGGCATCCCCCAGGGCTTTGGACCACATCATTAGAAACACGTTGCTCCTCCCTCCGACAGCTGCTGTCTCAGTGGCTCCAAGTTGCACCAGGGGAGGTTTAGATTGGGTATCAGGGAAAATTTCTTCACTGAAAGATGGGTGAAGCATGGGAAGAGGCTGCCCAGGGAAGTGGTGGAGTCTCCACCCCTGGAGGTGCTCAAAAAACATGCAGATATGGTACTTTGTGATATGGTTTAGTAGGCACAGTGGTGTTGGGCTCATAGTTGGACTGGAGGAGCTTAGAGGTCTTTTCCAACCTTAATGATTCCATGATTTTAAGGAATATAACAAAGTTGATTTCAAGGTTATTTTGCATGGATTTCTATTATTTGGGAGAATTCAGGAGGTATTAAAATCAGACTGCACTTCCCAGAGATGAGTGCTTTGTTTTTAACCTCAGATGTTCCTATATTTAGTTTAAAAAGTAAAATCAATCCAAATGACAAATGCAGACAAATAAAGAGCCAACAGATCTATAAAAGGGTAATAAAAGAGTTAACTCTGTTCAAACTCAACAGGAATTGAAGCTTTTAGAAAAAACACAAACACCCCTGACAGAATTTACTGCAATCCCTGGATGTGTCATCTACGGAGTTCCCTTCCAGTACCTATTTTGGAATTCTCTCCATAATAAAGTGCACACAAGCCTGTCTGGCACGCCACAACCCATGGCACAACACCAACAAGGCTTGTTCTTTTTTAGGAGCTGCTTCCGAACCAAGAGGCAAACAAGCAGGACCAACATAGCACAGAGTTGTTGCTTGGTGGCTAGGGTTTTTTTGACAATGGAAAACAATCAAAACCTTTATCTTCTTAAGAACATTTCACTACGAAAACTTGCTGCCAAGCAGGAGCAGGCAGACAAGAAGGAAACATGGAGTGGCTTGTGTTGGAAAGGATCTCAAAGCCCATCCAATTCCAAGAGGCTTTGATCATTCCCCTGTACCCAGCACTGGTGAGACCACATCTCAAATCCTGGGTTCTGTTTTGGCCTCTCACTACAAGGATATTGAGGGACTGGAGCATATACAGAGAAGGGGAACAGAGCTGGGGGTTATGGGGAGCAGCTGAAGGACCTGGGGCTGTTTAGTCTGGAGAAGAGGAGGCTGAGGGAAGACCTCATTGTTCTCTACAGCACCCTGAAAGGAGATTGTAGTGAGGTGGGTGCTGGTGTCTTCTCCCAAGTGACAGGACAAGAGGAAATGGCCTCAAGTTGCACCAGGGGAGGTTTAGATTCAATATTAGGAGAAATTTCTTTACTGAAAGAGTGGTGAAGAACTGGCAGAGGCTGCCCAGAGAAGTGGTGGAGTCTTCAAAAAACACGTAGCCATCACGCTTTGGGACATGGTTTAGTAGACACAGTGGTGTTGTGCTGATGGTTGGAGTGAATGAGATAAGAGGTCTTTTCCAACCTTAATGATTCTGTGATTCTACTTAACAGCCTTTCAAGAAAGTCATTATTTCTGTAACAAAATTAATTATAATCTTTTGGTGTCCAATTCTCTCCAAATCACAAAAGCAAATGGATTCACAAGGTGGTTCAGCCACTCACTCTGTCCAGCTCCTAACAGTCATCCACCCAGAAGGAATGCAAAAGCCAACCTGTGACAGGCTATGTTCAGAAAACATTGTGTTAAGGGGTCACATCTCCCAGGAGATTATATCTACTCATAAGCAAATTCACATCTACTTGAGCTTCAAGACATCAGCCTGACAGCAAAGCCTACAGCCATGTCCATCACCAAAAACTCTGTCAAGAGCTGCCTCCCCATTTCCAGCCTCAAAACTTAGTTTGTAGCTCTTCATTACCCAGCTGAGAGAGAAAAAAAAAACTCTCGTCACACTCGTTTCCCTTTATGTTCCTCTTGGATGGCCTTCGAGGAGGGGAGGGAAACAACATACTTGGCTTGTCCGTGAAACTTTTATGGAAGACCTGGTAAAATCTGCCAGTGATGTGAAGAGATTTAAGGAGGAGATTACGTCTGTTTGCTCTTGTGAGCCTGAAGCTCACAGCAAGCACACAGCAAAGCGCCAGTCACACCCACGCACCCTGCTCTGTTGTGTTGGTGACCTCAGCCCCAACATCTGCAGAAGGTACAGCACAGGGGAAGTGCAGCCAGACAGCAGCTTGGGAGAGACATTCAGAGCTGGTCTTAGAATAGAATTGTTTGGTTGGAAAATACCTTTGAGATCATCAAGTCCAACTGCACCTGTCCACTACTAAACCAGATCCCTGAGCACCTCATCTACCTGTCTTTTAAATACCTTCAGGGACAGGGACTCCACCACCCTCCTGGGCAGCCTCTGCCAGGGCCTGAGAACCTTTTCCCTGAAGAAATTCTTCCTGACGTCTAATCTGAACATGCCCTGGTGCAACTCGAGGCCATTTCCTCTCGTCCTATCACCTGTCACTTGGGAAAAAAGACCAAAAACCACCTCTCTACAACCTCCTTTCAAGGAGTTATAGACAGTCATTAAGGTCTCCCCTAAGCCTCCTTTTCTCCAGGCTAAACAACCCCAGGTCCTCAGCCACCTCTCATAACACTTGTTCTTCAGCCCTATCACAAGCTCCCCTCCCTTCTCTGGATGTGCTCCAGCCCCTCACTGTCCCTCTTGAAGTGAGGGGCCCGAAACTGAACCCAAGATTCAAGGTGCTGCCTCAGCAATGCCAAGCCAAGCACGGGGCACAATCACTTCCCCAGTCCTGCTGGCCACACATTATACTTATTGCAGAAAGGAGGGCAAGGAATTATTTCAGTGCCGAGATGGAAAAAAAACTCCTCTGGGACTCATGAATCATCAGTTAACTGGCCCAGAGAAAGGGGTGCAGAGGAGGGACAAGGTTATTGCAGCTCTACCTGCACCGTCGTCTTCCTGGCACGAAGAGTGAAGCACAACATCTCCAAAATGACCATGAGGAAGCTGAGCCCGAGAGGCTTCGGTCCCCTGTGTGTTGGTTCTGGATTTTCAAGAGGACAAGAACCTGTTCCATAGAATCATGGAATGGTTTGGCTTGAAAGGAACTTCAAAGTCCATCCAGATCCAAGCCCCTGCCTTAGGCAGGTACATATCCCACTGGGTCAGGTTGTTCAAAGCCCCATCCAACCTGGCCTTGAACACCTCCAGGGATGGGGGATCCATGACTTCTCTAGGCAACCCCTGCCAGTGTCTCACCATCCTCTTTCACTGGGACAGCAGCTGACGATGAGTCTAAGCCACAGCTCATCACACAAGCATTGAGCTAAATACTCACCTATTTATACACCCAAGGGCAGATCCCTGGGTTTCCTCCTCACCTGGTCAGGGCATGCAAGGATACATGTGCTCACAGAACCACTCTATATTCTGTAGGACACATCACCACACCCTGAACAGGCAGCACAAAGTGAAATAAGCTCTGGGACAGCCCTGCTCTGACACGAGGACTTCAGCCACTTCAGCCAGACCACCCTTAAAAGTCTCTCCACATGTGCATAGTGTCCTTTCTTCACTTGCTCCTGCCGCTCCAGTGACACTGGGCACATTCACGATCCACTGGATGTTGAGGCCAGAAGCAAATTAGAAACCAGGTCAGATAACAGGTTGTTTAACAAGAGCCTAAGGTGCCACAGGGATTTCAGGAAGCAAATGGTCACCTTTGCAGATACAGGACCACAAAAGAGTTTGGGTTGGAAGAAACCTCCAAGCCCATCCAGATCCAACTCCTCTGCCACAGGTTGGGGTACCTCCCACAGCATCAGGTTGTTCAAAGCCCCATCCAACCTGGCCTTCAACACCTCCAGAGATGGGGCAGCCACCACTTCTCTGGGCAACCTGTGCCAGGGCCTCACCACTCTCACAGGAAAACATTTCTTCCTAAGATCTCATTTCCATCTCCCCTCTTTCAGCTTAAAACCATTTCCCCTGTCCTATACCTGCACTCCCTGATGAAGAGCCTCTCCCCAGCTTTCCCATGGTCCTTATCCATACGGAAAGACTGCTCTAAGGTCTCCCTGAGCCTTCTCTCCTCCAGGCTGAAAAACCCCAACTCTCTTGGCCTGTCCTCAGGCTGTTGCCCTCAAAAGGGCAGACAAAGGACAGCAGCCAAACCCAGGCTGCAGGAACCACTCTGATGGCAGCATGCTCTTGGGAAGAGCTGTTCTGGTGGCTCCTCAACTCCAGCAAAAGCAGGACAAACTCTCCCCAGAAGCTCAGACACGACATTACTGGAGACACCATGAGTGTCACACACATGGTGGCAGTCAATCTGCACAAGTGGAGTCAGTCAATCTTCAGCTGGGAGATAGACCAACCCCTAAAGCTGCCACATTAAACTTACAAGGGGCAGAGGACCACAGCGCATGACACCACCTGCTACTGCAAGGACATCACAGCCAGTGCAGTTATCACTCTTGGACCTCAGCTCATGACCAGAGTGACCAACAGAAGCGACATCAAGCACTCTGCTGATTCATTGGGACAGAATTTCCCAAAGCCACCTCCTCCACTGCAGTCCCCACAAGGCCAGCCTTCCCAAAACCACCACGGACAGATGTCTACCCTGCTTCCCAAATCATTCAAATAAGACGCTCTGCAGGCAAACCAGGGAGTCATACCATGATTAAAGGTTCAAGTTTGCCAAAGGGTTATGTTAGCAAAGATTCAGGACAACCTCCAGAAGACAGAACTTCTGCTCCAACACTTCAAAGCGTTCAGAACAAATGATGACCGCCCTGCAAGAGCTGGGGAAAAACATGTGGATCCAAGCACCTTTGTGGGAACAGGAAGAAAAATGTTGCTGTCACACTTCACCAACTACAAGTATTAAATGCTGGTGGGTGGCAATGAAATGCTTAAAAGACATAGGATGCTGCTGCCTTTAAGTACTTAAATAACTGAAAAAAGGCTTTAAACACTCACACACACCTCTCATCCACCACAGTTAAACAGCAGTGGAGGAGACATCCAAGGAACAGAAGAAAAGTTTTCCAACTCTGGCAAATTAAAGAGCATAAATCCCAGTAAGGGAAGGGCATGTGCAAAACTGACGTGTGAAAAGGTAACTGGTTAACATATGATAAACCAGCAGCTTCTTCAACCAGAGCAAGGAAGGTAGTGGGAGTCTTTCAGGAGGAAAGGAATGAGAGCAGCCCTGAACAGAAGGACTTTGGCTGCTGGAGGATGAGAAGCTTGCACACACAGCCCAGACACCAACTATGTCCTGGGTGCCATCAGAAGCAGCATGGCCAGCAGGGCGAGGAAGGGGATTCTGCCCCTCTACTCTGGTGAGACCTCACCTGGAGTCCTGCATTCAGTTCTACAGTCCTCAGCACAGGAAGGACATGGATCTGCTGGAGCAAGTCCAGAGGAGGCTATGAAGATGATCCAAGGGCTGAAGTACCTCCCACATGATGACCGGCTAAGAGAGTTGGGGTTGTTCAGCCTAGAGAAGAGAAGGCTCAGGGAGAACTTAGAGCAGCCTTCAAGTACTGAAAAGGGCTCCAGAAAAGCTGGGGAGAGGCTCTTGATCAGGGATTGCAGGGACAGGACGAGAAGGAACGGTTTTAAGCTGAAAGAGGGGAGATTGAGATGAGATCCTAGAAATGTTTTCCTGTGAAGGTGGTGAGACACCAGCACAGGTTGCCCGGAGAGGTCATCACTGCCCCATCCCTGGTGGTGTTCAAGGCCAGGTTGGATGGGGCTTTGAGTTACCTGATGCAGTGGGAGGTGTCCCTGCCCACGGCAAGGGGGTTGGAACTGGATGGGCTTTAAGGTCCCTTTCCAACCCAAACTATTCCATGATTCTATAAACTCTCCTACAGTAGAAAGACTGAAGATATGGTTTGTGGCGTGCTACAGATGACACTGAGTAGTTTTCTGCCTGAAAAGTTCTCTTGCTTACTGACAAGTTAACAGCTCATACAACAAACAGTTGTGTTTGCTCAAGAACACGAAAGATGCATTACAGAAACTTTCCAGGCCATGAACACCAGGCCAGCAACAACCAATTGTAATATACGGTTATCACGAGAGAAGTGAAGGATGGAAAACGCAATTGCAACTTCACGCACTGCAAAAGCTACTAAAGAAGAATCCTGCAAGCTAAACGTGACTGGGCAAAGCTGAAGACTTTTTCATGGCTCAGAACACAGAGATTGCAAGGAAAAAAGCAGAGAAAGCCAAACTGAAAACATCGCTGCACCACTTAACACAAGACGTGAATCTGCATCTTGATTTCTACGTGCAGCTCTGATCTTCCCAGCCTCATCATAAAAAGGTGACAGTCGCATGAGAAAAGACACCAAGAAAAGCAACAAGGGTAATGAGGAATTCAAATCAGCTTCACCAGGAGAACAGAATGAATTAAGAACCTTCAGCTTATGAGGCAAAAAGCAACACAGGTGAGTTACTATTTCTCCTAATCCTTTGTGACAGCCTTGACCTCATCCTAGCAAAGAAAACCCATTTTTAAACCCTAAAGCAATACACAATTAAACTGCAGAACTCACCAGTGTGAGAGCAGAGCAGACTGAAACATTGATGGGACAATCATGGAGACAAGATCCAGGGGAAACTCTTGAACAGAGAAACGCCAGTACAAACGGCGCCAAAAGTCCCCCAAGCACAGGTTGTCAGACCCCAGAAGCCTATATCTGCATTTGCTCTGTGCCCCATTTCATAAGAACCATAAAATTGTTTAATTGGAAAAGACTTTTGAGATCAAGTCCAACCATACCTGTCCCCTGCTAAACCAGATCCCTGAGCAACTCATCTACCCAACTTTTAAATCTCTCCACACATGGTGACTCCACCCCCTTCCTGGGATGTGATTGACATGATTTGACTGGCACACACTCCACATAGCCCTCAGAGAGGGGACAGTGAAGAAAAGCTTTTGTTGAGACCAGTATCGACATTGTCATGATTTTCCTACCTACTGGTTAGCAGCTCTTAGTCACATCCATCCCAAATCCCCATTGCTACACTTGGAGTCCAAATCCCAACCCATGCACAGGCATGAAAGAAGAGATTTCCTTCTCAACCGCTTACTCTGCATCTGAAAATGAACAGTGTGCTGCCTTGTCTTCCCTAGACTAAGCAATCCCGGTTGTTTTGGTTTTGTCTCAAAGGTTGTGTTTAGTCTCCTTTGGGAAGAGGACTCAGACAGCTGGTGTTAGGAGGCTTCTCCAGCCATGGACGGAGCAGCCACTCATATTTATGATTAGAAAGAGACAAAAGCCCTTCAAACCAGCAAAAGCAGAGTCAGAAAGAACAGGAGAGCAAGGACAGTCCAGGAAGACTAAAACACCACAAGGCCCTGCCTGCAGAGGGGCAACCAGCTGAGACTCCAGGCTGCTGCCTTGAGTTCCTGCCTGTAGAGGATCTCAGCAGAGAGCTCTGAAGATCAGAGTCATAGAATGGTTTGGGTTACAAAGGATCTTAAAGCCCATCCAGTTCCAACCCCCGCCACAGGCAGGGACACCTCCCACTAGACCAAGCTGCTCAAGGCCTCATCCAACCTGGCCTTAAACACCTTCAGGGAGTGGCAGCCACATCTTCCCTGGGCAACCTGTGCCAGTGTCTCACCAGCCTCATCGTGAAGAATTTCTTCTTAATGCCTAATATAAATCTTCCCCCTTCCAATTTAAAATTATTTCCCCCTCATCCTGTCAATCCATGCCCTCATAAAAAGTCCCTCCCCAGCTTTCCTGGAGTCCCTTCTGGCACTGCAAGGCTGCTCTAAGGTCTCCCCAGAGTTTTCTCTTAGCCAGGCTGAACAACCCAACTCTCTCAGCCTATCCTCACAGCAGAAGTGCTCCAGCCCTCAGCCATCTTCATGGCCTCCTCTGGGCATGTTCCAACAGTTACCACACCCTTCTTATGTTGATGAGCTCAGCTGCCAGCTTGATGGAACCCTGCAAAGTGACACATCATGACAAACACAGAAGGCACCATGAGAAAGCAGTGGAGCAGTCTTTCCCTGAAGATTCAAGGGAAACATCCCCTTCCAGCTCGCTACCTCACAACACAGCTATCACTACAGAGGAGGTGCTTGAGGGTAAATAGAAAAATAAATCCAGTGAGGTACTGAGAGCCAAAACACATGACCACTGAGAGAGTTAGGGCTTGTCAGCCTGCAGAACAGAATGCTCTGGGGAGATCTTAGAGCAGCCTTCCAGTACCTGATAGGGCTACAGCAAAGCTGGGGAGAGGCTTTCTACAAGGGCCTGAAGTAACAGGACAAGGGGAAATGGCTTTAAGTTCGAAGTGGGAAGATTTAGATTAGACATTAGAAAAGTTCTTCACGATGAGGATGGGGAGACACTGGCCCAGGTTGCCCAGAGTTGTGGCTGGCCCATCTCTGGAAGTGTTCAAGGACAGGTTGGATGGGGCTTTGAGCAACTTGATCCAGTGGGAGGTGTCCCTGCCCATGGCAGAGGGTTGGAACTGTATGAGCTTTAAGGTCCCTTCCAACCCAAACCATTCCATGATCCCACAGAATGGGAGCCAGCATTTGATAATCTGTCCTTTAACAGTGACTCGTTAAATTCCAGAAAGGAATGCACTTGTGTGAGAAAACCCAGGAAAATACAGGCTATAAATAATCGATCAGAACATTCCTGCAACCTGTTCCCTTTGCACTGCACCAGGGCAAAGACTGAAATGAGAAGGGTTACGTGAATTACAAGGATTCACCATCCAAAAATTGCCTGCAGAACCCTAGCACTGCAAACAAGAAGGGATCCATAAAACCTGAAATGATTAAGTAAAGGGCACCTCCAGGGACTATCGATGCTCCACACGCCATCCAGACCAACCTGTCTCCCGATGGACCATTAATGCCTGTACCAGACTATTTCATACAAGCAGTTCATGGAATCATAGAATCGCTTCACTGGAAAAGACCTTTGAGATCATCAGGTCCAACCGTACCTGCTCACTACTAAACCGGAACCCCGAGCATCTCATCCATCTTTTAAACACCTCCAGGGATGGTGACTCCCATCACCTCCCCAGGCAGCTTCTGCCAGGACCTGACAACCCCTTCAGTGAAGAAATTTTTCCTGATGTCTAATCTGAACCTGCCCTGGTGCAACTTGAGGTCATTCCCTCTCGTCCTATCACCTGTCACTCGTGAGAAGGGACCAACGCTCACCTTGCTACAACCTCCTTTCAGGCAGTTCTGGATAGTGATAAGCTCTTCCTCAGCCTCCTCTTCCCCAGATTAAACAACCCCAGGTTCTACAGTCACGCCTCATCAGATTTGTTTGCCAACCCCTTCCCCAGCTCCATTCCCCTTCTCTGGACATGCTCCAGCCCCTCAATGTCGTTCTTGTAGCAGGAGGCCCAAAACTGAACCCAGGATTCAAGGTGTGGCCATGCCAGTGCCCAGTACAGGGGACAACCGCTTTCCTGGTCCAACTGGTCACACTGTTTCTGAAAGAAAGTTCAGAAGTTGCTGACATTTCTGTCTTCGCAACACAAAACTCGGAGTTGAACTGCATCAGACTGACCAGAAGGGAACGCTAACGTAATTCCAGCACTACTGCAATGAATTGTCTTTTAAAAGAAGCTTAATTACACACATATGAGCAGAGGGCAAGGACTATTTTCAGGAGAAGGCAGTTACCAGTCTGGGTGGCAGGAGAATGGGCTGAAAGATGTTTCAAAAGCTCCTGCAAGGCTTTTATTAGCACACAATTTACAGTTGGTACAAGCAGCTTCCTGAGCAAGCTCTGTGGGCAACACTCAGTGTCCAGGCAATCTGCACTGTTTCTTCACGGCATTGCTTTGCTGGAAGTTGGCATTCCATGAATTACTGTACATAAAGGGATGGGACCTGGAAGGGACAACTAGAGCCAAGGTGCAGCACAGAACTCAGCACAGTTAAAGAGTGCAAAGTCAGGACAACAACTTTGTACCTTTTTGCCTCTGTTCCACACAAGTTCATAGAATTATCAAGGTTGGAAAAGACCTCTAAGATCATCCAGTTCAACCTTCAGCCCAACACCATCATGTCTACTAAACCCTGTCCCAAAGAGCCACAGCCACATGGTTTTTGAACACCTCCAGGGATGGAGACTCCATCAGTGCCCTGGGCAGCCTCTTCCAATGCTTCACCACTCTTTCAGTAAAGAAATTGTTCCTAATATTCACTCTAAACCTCCACTGGTGCAACTTCGGGGCACTTCCTCTTGTCCTATCGCCTGTCATTTGGAGAAAAGACCAGCACCCACCTCACCACAACCTCCTTTTAGGGAGTTGTAGGAACAATGGGGTCTCCCCTCAGCCTTCTCCAGGCTAAACAAGCTCAGTTAACTCAGCTGCTCCTAAGATTAGTTCTCCAGCCACTTCCCCAGCTTCATTCCCCTTCTCCAGACACGCTTCAGCCCCTCAATATCCTTCTTGTAGTGAGAGGCCCAAAACTGAACCCAGGATTTGAGGTGTAGCCTCACCATCACCAAGTACAGAGGGACGATCCCTTCCTTACTCCTGCTGGTCACACAATTCCTGATCCAAGCCAGCATGCTGTTGGTCTTCTAGACCACCTGGGCCACTGCTGGCTCATGCTCATCCACTGTTGACCAGCACCCCCAGTTCTCACAGTATTCAGCCTCAGGGAGTTTCATAGATACTATGTACGATTTTCAGATGCTCTTCAGTCCTTGCTGTGCCTGGGACCTCAAAGAGGCACTTCTGACCCAGTCTCAGCACAGGTAAGAGAAGGTCTACATCATCCCAGAGCAGACCCAGGGTCTCCTTCCACTCTCCTCCCTCAAGGTAGGCTCAGCTAAAGGAGGGATTGCAGTGATTGCACCACTCCACCACCAGTAAAGGTGGTCCCAAGAATGATGAGGACACTCCACCATCCTCATTCCTCTGCTCCAAGACACAAATAGGGAAGCTGTTAAGCCAAATGCCTGTCATCACCCCTCACTCAACATCTGCGATGCAGAACATTATCCTCATCTCACCCACTGCAGCCTCTCAAACAACTTGGCCAGCCTTCATTCTTAGCACCCAACCCAGAAGACTCAAAGCTCCTTACTGCATTGTGGTTTCTGTGCTCATCCAACTCACTGTAAACCAGTTATGCTTCTCAACCATGTAAAACAGTCTCCAACCAGGTAAGAGGGCAAGCAGCTCATGAAGGAGGACACGTTCAAATTCAGGGATGTCGGGACACCTAATACACCCATGCCCTGCCATCAAGCTGCTTGTGCCAGTTGAGACACTGGGAAACCACAAAACAACCCCAGGAGGTGTTCAGAGCCAGGTAGGATTAGTCCCAGTGCATATTTGTCAAGCCAGGAGACCCAGAATGCTAAAACAACCAAAACATAGTACAGGCTTTCTGACTCCATTGTTTAGGATGAACCTGAGCACAGGAGCAGGTTCCAGGCAGGGGACAAACACTGCACACTGTGGGGTTGACCAGGTGGTTCCAGGTCAGCCAGAGCTGACCCAGACACAGTCATGGAAGAGGTGATAAAGGATTTAGGAAATAGAGCTTAATTACAGCCTGACTTTAATCGCAGTCAAGAGCTGCTTAGTGGGAATGCTACCCTATCAGGCACACTTAATTTCACTCTTGGTTTACACAAAGTAATCACTCTCAACACACGTGGTCAACCGTGACCTGGGCTGAATCAAAAGCAGCGTGGCCAGCAGGGCAAGCAAGGGGATTCTCCCCCTCAGTTTCACTCTCATGAGGGCCCACCTGGAGTTCTGTGTCTAGTTCTGGAATCCCCAACATAAGAAGGATACGGAAGTTCCGGAACAGGTCCAGAGGAGGCCAAAAAGATGATTCGAGGGCTGGAGCACCTCTGCTACGAGGACAGGCTGAGAGAGTTTGGGTTCTCCAGCTTGGAGAAGAGAAGGCTCTGAGAAGACCTCATAGGAGCCTTGCAGTACCAGAAGGGGCTCCAGGAAAGCTGGGGAGGAACTTTTTCCAAGGGCGTGGAGTGACAGGACAAGGGGGAATGGCTTTAAATTGGAAGAGGAAAGATTTAGATGAAACATTAGGAAGAAATTCTTCATGCTGAGGGTGGTGAGGCACTGGTACAGGTTGCCCAGAGAAGTAGTGGATGCCCCATCCCTGGAGATGTTGAAGGCCAGGTTGGATGGGCCTTTGAGCAACACATTCCAGTGAGACGTGTCCCTGCCATAGCAGGGGGGTTGGAAATGGATGGGCTTTGAGCTCCCTTCCAACCCAAATTATTCCATGATTCTGTAAGAAAACAACTCTGCATGAAGTCACAATTACTATTGCAACACTGTGGAAAAGAGAGCTGCTCCGATCTCTCAGCATAGAAGCAGGAGACCACCACAGATATGACTTTACCTGCATCTGAAGTTGTGAGGGAATGGCAGGAACACCATAAACACCTTCACATTGCCCAACAGAGGTTTTGTAATTCATGAAATGCTGCTTAAAAATCCTCCACCAATCTCAAAAAGCTGCAAATGCAGCTCAAGAGCAGGAAAAGGGTTTTCTCGACTGACAGATTGGCAGAGCTCATGCTGTGTGACCGCAAAGAAGATTAAGAAGTGACTTGAAATTACAAGCCTGCATTTTACCCATGAGAAGGCACCAGGTGTTAAAGGACAGCAAAACATCCACAGGCTGAAAACAAGCCTTGGGTTGAACTAATGAGCAATTCAGATCATCACACAGACTCTGCCTCAGCTGAAGCACAGAGCACAGGAGCAAGTGGGTAAACTTTACAGCCCACGTTTATGGGGTGTCACGCGAGACAACCTCACTGTTTCTCCTGGCTTTACTTTACACCAGTTTGAGTCAATCACTTGCAGTCCAGCAGAATACATTTTATACAGAGAGAGAGGGGGAGAAGTCAAAGGGAGAAAATAAATGAATCACAAGAGAAAGTACAACAGCCACACAACAAAGCAATCTCCAGGTGTCAAAAGTGAGATATTTGAGGGCAAATGTCCAGCAAACACTGTAGGAGCTTGCAGAGTAAGGGATCACCCTTATCTCAAAGGGTGGCTTTGATGACGAACCACAGAGGAATCCATCCATCCCAACGACCACAGCCTGAATGTTATGGACCATCACTAGCTTCCCATTGCTTAAAAAAACAAAGCTGAAGCAGGCGGGAAGTTCACTGAGGAGCAACAAACCTCATTGTTCAACTGAGTGTAATAAAAATTAGAGCACTCGGGCATCACAACTGAGACAAGAGGTGCTTTTAAGCAAGGAGTTTCCTTTCCCCTGGCAGGTTATCTGATCCTGCAGAATTAAGTGATTCTTAGAAGTTTCAATACAGAGAGGGGATCCAAAAATACTCTGCAAAATCAAGAAGTGTAAGATTGGGGGGGAAAGAAGAGGAATTAGAACAGCAAGAGGAAGTGGAATTTGGAGCAATGGATATAATTAGTAGAGGTTAAATAGCAGGAAAGACACCCTGAAGTGAATTATTTGGATTCCAGAAGCATCACAGACTCAAGGGGATCCCCACAATGACTCACACAACTTACTCTTTCAAACACGACATTCACTGCCAGGTATAAGAGAGACCTTGATGGTCCCACGGGGGGGGGGGGGGCAGGGGAGGGGACGGGGACCGACAACCTCATAGGAGCCTTCCAAGAGCTGAAGGGGCTACAGGAAAGCTGGACAAGGACTTTTTCCAAGGGCCTGGAGTGATAGGACAACAGGAAATGGCTTTAAATTGGAAGGGGGGAGATTTAGGTTAGGAAGAAATTCTTCACAATGAGGGTGGGGAGGCCCTGGCACAGGTTTCCCAGAGAAGTCGAGGCTGCCCCATCCCTGGAGGTGTTCAAGGCCAGGCTGGGTGGGGCTTTGAGCAGCCTGGTCTGGTGGGAGGCGTCCCTGCCCATGGCAGAGGTTTGGAACTGGATGGGCTTTGAGGTTGCTTCCAACCCAAACCATTCTATGATTCTACGATGGCATCCAAGCCACCAGCACAGCAAGAGATGAGACCAGCACAGCTCATCACACAGACTAAGGCTGTCGCAACGCTTCATCGCACATCCTCATCTCCCTTTTCTGATTTAGAACAAAATCCCTCTCCTTGAGGAAGAGCAGGCTTTGCCCTACATCTGCCCAGCGCCCAGCACAATGGAATCCCAGCCCAAGCCACTGACTCCCAAAATCACAGCCAGAACAGAGCAGAAAAACAGGGCTGGAAAAGACTTCAAGAGGCATCTCATCCTTCCCTTGCCCCAAGGCGAGAATTACTCCACTTGCCGTTTTTCCAACGAAAAACGTTCTCCCTGATGGGTGGGACATAAACCCACCCAGACAGATGAATTAGTTGGACCTTAAATTTAATATCTTAACCCCTCCATCCCCTCCAATAATAGCAACTCAGCCTTGAGCGCTATGCCAGGACAACACTGAGCCGCTGCATTTGAAATATCTCACTCTGCAGAGGTAGAAAATGATCAAAGCTTAGTTTTGCAAACAAACCCTCACTGGCAGCAGGAACCTGGCTGCCCAGCCTATTTCTGAAGTGCTGTCCTAGAAGGGAAGCCAGCCTGGCTCCTGAAGACACATTTCTTCCATGATGCCTACAAGAAATGAGTCACCTTTTCTTAAAAAGTTCCCATCATCTTCTTTTCCAAACTCTCCATCACATAATGTTTACCCGGAGCCGGTCTAGTTTCAACTCTAAAAATCCTTGCAGCAGGTATTGCTAATATCATTAATTAAACTCCTGATGAAGTACAGCAGCACTCCAAAAGTTAACACTGGCAAAGCACAGACCTTTCTTCACCCCAGATGCTTATTAATATTCCTTCTGTGGGTATGCAAAGACAGCATTAAGCCCAACTCATCACCTAACTTAAATATTAAGAAACAAGATCAAATGCACTTGGTTCTATGAAATAGAAAAAAAAAAAAAAAACACAACCACCCACACTCTTCATTCTGGCAGTTCCCAGACATTCAAACCAGTTTTTTCAGTTTTCCTAATAAATCTCATTCTCAGCATCCCCAACTGTAGAATCATAGAATGGTGTGGGTTGGAAGCGACCTTAAACCTCAGCCAGTTCCAAACCCTTGCCATGGGCAGGGACACCTTCCACTGGACCAGGATGCACAAAGCCCCATCCATCCTGGCTTTGAAAACCCAGGGAACGGGCAGCCACAACTTCTCTAGGTGACGTCTTCAACGGCCTCACCACCCTCACAGGAAAACACTTCTTCCTAAGATCTCATCCAAACTTCCCATCTTTCAGCTTAAAACCATTCTCCCTTGTCCCATCCCTGCACTCTGTGATCAAGAGCCCCTCCCCAGCTTTCCTGGAGCCCCTTCATGTACTGAAAAGCCACTATGAGGTCTCCCCAGAGTCTTCTCCAGGCTCAACAAACCCAGCTCTCTCAGCCTGTCCATGTATGGGAGGTATTCCAGCCCTCAGATGATAAAAAATACTGGAACTTAACATAGATGAGTCTAAGCCTGGGATTTCCACGCTCCATGGACAGTATCTATGTTTACTTTAAAAACCCAAGAAGCTGCCACATAGTATCAGGATCTGACCCAATCCTTCTGCTTTCTAGAATAAGATTCACGTACTTCGCAGTCATGATCTTATCACTTCTGCAGAGGAACTCTTTCTGCAGAGCAGCGAGTCCCCCTTCTCAGCTGCTGGAAGAGAACTTAAAGCCCTTCCAGTTCCAACCCCCCGCCATGGGCAGGGACACCTCCCACAAGAGCAAGCTGCTTAAGACTCCATCCAACCTGGCCTTAAACACCTCCAGGAAAGGGGACATCCACAACCATACAGTTTTACCTTTAAAGATAAATCCAGTGTCCTCCCGCTGCACAAAAGAAAAGCTTTTCGCACTCTGTTCCTGCCTGCGTTGCAGCACCACTGCAAATGAATCAGCTTAAACCCTTTTATTTTTAAAGGCAGGCACCTGAGTCACTTAAAATAAAAGGTTTATATTGAAAAGGGAAGGACTGTTATGGTGGGGGTAGGACAGGAAGTTCCAACCCCATTTACACCCAAATGTTCCCACCTGACAGCATGATTTCCAGTTCAGCAGCACCTGGGTTGATGCTGAGCAGCTGAAAGAGGAATTCAAAACCAACTGTGCTGCCCTGCAAGAGGGCGCCCTGAAGCCCTCACCACACAAAGCTCTGCATCCAGTTTTAAGTTTGTGATAACGTAACTATTTAGGTTTTGCAGCCAGTATTTCTGGTATCAAACTTCTCTCACCTCTCAGCCCAATCAGTTTCACTGGAATGAGCTATAAATACCTTCTACTTGCTTGTACCACCAACCTCCCAGAGGATAATACGGACACGTGTGCTCAGCGCTGCCAGAACACATTTTGGGTTTGATATGAAGTTCTTTGGTGAACTTCTGCTTTACTTTAACAAGGAGGGATAAGGTATTTCCGTTTGCTAAATCCACACACAGCTTCCACTAGGACAGCGATGCTGAAGGATCTGGTCAGGCTAGCAGGGACAGGAATTAGATGTGCATAATTCATCCAATATATCACATTTAAAAAAAAAAATGAGGCGACCTCTCAGGAAAAGGTTTCATTAAACAAAAAGGTTTTGGTTAATCCTCCAGATTGGCTTCTGCTGACGTTGTTAATCAGAATTGTTTGGTTGGAAAAGACCTTTGAGACTGAGTCCAACCATACCTGTCTACAATGACATCATATCCCTGAGCGCCTTATCTACCCATCTTTCAAATCCCTCCAGGGATAGCAACTCCACCACCTCCCTGGGCAGCCTCTGCCAGGGCCTGACAACCCTTTTGCTGAAAAAAATTTTCCTGATGTCTAATCTGAACCTGCCCTGGTGCAACTTGAGGCCATTTCCTATCATCCTGTTGCCTGGGAGAAGAGATCAACACCCACCTCCCTACAACCTCCTTTCAAGGAGTTGCAGACAGTGATGAGGTCTCCCCTCAGTCTCCTTTTTTCCAGACTAAACAACCTCAGCTCCCTCTCATAAGGCTTGCTCTCCAGACCCTTCACCAGCTTCATACCCCTTCTCTGGAATGTCACAAAATCCCAACCAGCATCACACAGAAAACTTGCAAAGGCTGAAACGCCAACCCAGATGCAGGGAAAGGATCAACAGAAGGAAAAGCACAGGGGCAGCACTCCTGGGCTGCCAGCTAGATCCTGTACCACGTTGCACTCCTGGGGCAGCAGGAGCAGAGCACGGTGGTTCAAGCAGTGGAAGCAGCGGATTCTCCCAAGGTGAAGGATGCTGCAAGATCCACTGGGATGAGACGGTGCAAGATCCACTGAGACGAGACTACTGCAAGAAGATCCACCGGGATGGGACGCTGCAAGAAGACCCACCGGGATGGGACGCTGCAAGAAGACCCACCGGGATGGGACGCTGCAAGAAGACCCACCGGGATGGGACGCTGCAAGAAGATCCACCGGGATGGGACGCTGCAAGAAGACCCACCGGGATGGGACGCTGCAAGAAGACCCTCTGGGATGGGACGCTGCAAAAAGATCCACCGGGATGGGACGCTGCAAAAAGAACCACTGGGATTGGATGCTGAAAGATGATCCACTGGGATGAAGTGCTGCAAGAACCACCGGGATGAGGTGCTGCAAGATGATCCAGTGGGATGAGAAGCTTACCAGGAGAACAAAGGATCCATTAAAAAGCAAACAGAGCCGTTTGCAAACACAGACAGGATGGGAACCATCCCCGAGGCATCACAATTCCACCCTGCGCTTGCAAAACAGAGCAAAGCGACAAAAAAGGGCGGTTTACAAGGACAACTTTGACAGATCCAGGAGGGAAGGGAGATGCTTTCCTCTCCCTTTTCACCGGGAGGCGGGGGGGGGGTGGGGGCTGAGGGTACCAGTACCGCATCCCCCGGGCAGGGGGGACCAAGGGCAGCGGGCGCATCGCAATAAACTGTTCTTATTAATGATAATAATTAGTATTTCCTGGTTTCTCCCGAGTTCCCCGCACCTGAGCGTGGGGCCGATGCAGGCCGTGTCGGTGCTCTCGATCTCCCGCAGGATCCGCTCGTGCTCCGCCGCCGTCTCCAGGCTCTCCAGCTCCGCCATCTTCTCCAATGGGATGGGATGGGATGGGATGGAATGGGATGGGGTGGGGTGGGATGGGAGACACCGCCTCCACCTGCCCCGGGCAGCCCCGCTCGGCTCCTCCCGGGATGCCGGGAAATGTAGTGCGGGGGGGGCGTGGGGGAGTAGGGAGTGCGCCGGCGCCGCGGGGACCGGACACGGCGGGCGGGGACAGGGACACAGGGGGCAGGGCAGCAACCGGGAGGGGAGATGGCATCCTCCTCCCTGAGGGGACACAGCCCCAGGGCCATGGCACCCACTGACAGCGAACACAGCATCCTCTTCCCTGAGGGGACACAGCCCCAGGGCCATGGCAGCCACCGTGAGGCGACACAGCCCCATGGCAGAGAGCCAGTGTCTACACCCACTCTGAGGAAACACAGCCCCATGGCTATGGCACCCACCATGAGGGAACACAGTGTCCTCCTTCCTGAGGAAACACGGTCTCATGGCAGTGACACCCATGATGAGGGGACACAGCCCTGTTAGTGGCACCGACCATGAGGGGACACAGCATCCTCCTCCCTGAGGGGATGCAGTACCATGGCAGTGACATCCCCCATGATGGAATACAGCCCTGTGTTAGTGGTACCCGCCTTGAGGGGACACAGCCACCATGGCCGTGGCACCCATCATGAGGGCACACAGCAACTGTTGCAGTGACATCCACCCCACTGACACCTGCCATGAGGGGATACATGGCAGCCACCATGAGTGGACACAGTTTCCTCCTTCCTGAGGGGACACCATCCCATGGCCACGGCATTGACCGTGAGGGGACACAGCCACCATGGCAGTGACTCTGTTGCCACCCGCCATGAGGGGAGGTCCCAGCAGGGTTGAACCTGTGTCACTGACCCGGGTGGAGACCCGGGTAGAGACTGCCCCATGAGGGATGAACCTCTGCTCCTCCTGTTCCACCCTGTCCCTCGGTCCCACAAATGTCATCCCACCCCAAAAAGATGGCATTGACTGTGGTCCCACAGAAAGATCCCGTTGCCACCAAACCGCCTTTCAGCTTGATCCTAAAATGTCCCAACAGCTGCTGAGCTGGAGGATGCACACACCCCCCAAGCCATACAACCCAAGAGGCATCTCCACTCAAGGACACGGTAGAGCTTCCTTCGAAAAACACTGCTGGCCTCAAGAAACATCCTTGGATGCCAAGGTCTCTTCAAGGTTTAACGCTGCGCCTCCCAGCAGAGCTCACTCCTTCATAACGGCTGGTTCTTATCGTTATTATTTTGTGTTGTGAAAACAGTGCTGGAAGGGTCTTGTTCCCAGGCACAAGTTATCAGGTGCAGTTGAGCCGTCCTCACGTGGAGATACCACTGTCTGCCAGCAGCATGGTATCCCACACCTACAACCAAGGGCTTATGCATTTGCTTTTGTTGTTCCATCTTCTGAGAGAGAATTAAACTACGCTAATCGTATGAGCACGCCTCTGGCTTCCCTCAGTGCTACCTGCTCAGGTTCAACACTGCTGACCTGAATATCCTTGCATGATCACTTCATTAAATAAGAGGGGCATAAAAGAACTTCCCAAAGTATAAGCCACCATGACTGAAACAATGCAGGACAGGCAAGAAGAGCCTGGCAAAACTTTTTTTAGTTCACATGAAGTTCATAGAATCACAGAAAGGCTTGGATGGAAGCTACCTCATAGCCCATACAGTTTCAACTCCCTTGCCATGGGCAGGGACACCTCTCACTGGATCAGGTTGCTCAAAGCCTCATCCAACCTGGCCTTGAACACCTCCAGGGATAGGACAGCCATGACTTCTCTGGGCAACCTGGGCCAGGGCCTCCCCACCCTCACAGAAAAACATTTCTTCCTATGATCTCATCTCAATCTCCCCTCTTTTAGCTTAAAATCATTTCTTTTCATCCTATCCCTGCCCTCCCTGGTGGGAGTTCACCAGCTCTTGTACATCATGCCTACGGATGCCAACCACGGTGTCATCTGAGACCAGATGGACGTCGCTTCAGATATGTAAACACCAGTGAGGAAATCTGCCCTCTGACGGGAGTCACCATGGAGATCTGGTAGAAGGCTTCTGAGGATCAAGAAGCAAAGAAGGACGTCAATGGTTGAAGGAAGGTGGATAAAAATAGTAGGGTGTTTTCCAAGCCCTGCAGCCTGGCACTGCCTTCCCCTAGAGCCGGGCTGAGAGCTGAACTGGGTGCAAGCACTGTACATTTTGTGCCACCTCCATTGGCTGCTCTGCAAAGCTAGTGGAGCATCTGTGGCAGAAGGTTGCTGCTTCCACCACTGCTGCTTAGAGATACAATTCCCCCATGGCAAAACACCGTGGTGGCTGTTGCAAGGAGCAGAACATTTGTGGCTATAAGCTACTGGAGAGTGTCCAGAGGAGGCCACAATGTTGGTGAAAGGTCTAGAGGAGAAATCATATGAAGTCACTTGGTCTGTTCAACCTGGAGAAGAGGAGACTGAGGGGGGACCTCCTCACAGTTTGCTGCTTCCTCACAAGGGGAGGAGGAGGAGCAGACACTGAGCTCTTCTCTCTGGGCACCAGTGATACAAGGAGCCGAGGGAATGGCAGGAAGATGTGCCAGAGAAGGTTTAGGTTGAATATTAGGACAAGGTTCTTCACCCACAGGGTGGTGGAGCACTGGAACAGCTCCCAGGGAAACAGTCACAGCACCAAGCCTGACAATATTCCAGAAGCATTTGGCCAACACCGTCACTCTCAGACACATGGTGTGAATGTTGGGGTTGTCCTGTGCAGGGACAGGAGTTGGACTCCATGATCCTTGTGGGTCCCTTCCAACTCAGGTCATTCTGTAATTCTGTGTGGTTCAAAGCGCTTTGGACTTCAGACCATTGAGATGAGCTACCTGTGGCTACAGGAAATATATAATGTGTGATAGGTACCCAGCTCTGGTGTAAAATCCAGAGATGCCACCATCCATTGCTGTTACTGGCTGAGATGATTACAGTTTTCATTCAAATTAGTAGTGTCTTGTCCTGTTGGGTACTGAGCCAATATTCCTGAAGTTGGCGGTAACTACAGCCTTGTCTTCACCGAGCTTTACAAACAGGATTGAACACCAGCACTCCAACGGGGAGTGGTTGGCAACAATCCATAATGAGAATGACACCAGCGCCAGGTTCCATCCTGAGTGCTGAGTTTAGGTAATGGTGTTATCACCAATAAATCTCTTGGAAACAGAATTTAACTCTCTCTGTTATGAGAACCCTGCTTGGTCCACTTGGACCTTCTCCCAAGTAACAAGCAATAGGATGAGAGCAAATGGCCTCAAGTTGTGCCGGGGAGGTTTAGATTGGACATCAGGAAATATTTCTTTACTTAAAAAGTGGTGAAGCACTGGAAGAGGCTGAACAGGGAAGTGGTGGAGTCTCCACCCATGGAGGGGCTCAAAAAATGAGTAGATGTTGCACTTCAGGACATGGTTTAGTAGGCACAGTGGTGTTGGGCTGGCTGTTGGGCTTGACGATCCTAGAGGTCTTTTCCGACCTTAATTATTCCATGATTCTATGATTCTATAATCCATCTGCTGTTCCTCCACGTTGTGTTGGTAACATCATGGGTCGTGTTAGGTGGCCCTGTTGGCCACAGGGTCACACCGAGGCTGATGTCCAGCTGCTTACCCACTGTCACCTTCAATTCTTTCCAAGTGACTGCCATCTGGGATAAAATTTTCCATTCTGTAAGAAAAGCTGCATCCTTTGTCCCTGGACACATGGCATTGGGTCACCTTCACATGAATATTCATTGCTTGTGTCTGGCAGACCAAGCAGCCTGGGACTTGTCCTGATTATCTGCTGCCACACAAAATTTGTACCCTTTGAAAGCAGGTCCACAAGGAGTTTATTTATTCTTACTGGTCACTGACATCAGCATGATGAATTTGTATTGTTCTAATTAATTAATCAAATCATTGTGTTGTATCAACAGAAATACATCAAAGATGTCTGCTACCAGCTCATAACCTCATTGAAAAATGATATCAAGTTTGCCTGGCAGATTCTGTTTCCCTTAAAACCTCACTGGCTGACATTAACTCTTTTATGTTCCCTTAATTTCCTCCTAATGAAGTTTTATATAATTGTGTTTTATGGGGCTGACAACAGCCTGATGGAGCTTTAAAATATCTCCCTTTTAATTACTGACATCTCATTAGTGTTTTCCAGCCGTCTAGAACTTCCCTAGTGTTCCAAAACTTCAATTTGATGGGTGAGAAACCTTGAACTGCTTTTACTCAGGCTCATGCACATGGGGCTGCTGACTCAGCTGTCTGCAACTGCTCCATCCCTGCTGAAATGAAAAGTCTTTACAAAATCATAAAATCATAGAATGGTTTGGGATGGAAGGGACCTTAAAGCCCATCCAGTTCCACCCTACCTGCCATGGGCAGGGACACCTCCCACTGGATCAGGTTGCTCAAAGCCCCATCCAACCTGGCCTTGAACACCTCCAGGGATGGGGCACACACAACTTCCCTGGGTAACCTGTGCCAGGGCCTCACCACCCTCATTGTGAAGAATTTCTTCCTAAAGTCTAACCTAAATCTTCCCCTTCCAATTAAAAGCCATTTCCCCTTGTCCTATCACTCCAGGCCCTTGGAAAAAGTCCCTCCCTATCTTTCCTGTAGCCCCTTCAGGGACTGGAAGGCTGCTCTAAGGACTCCCCAAAGCCTCCTCTTCTGCAGGCCGCACAGTGGCACTGGGATCTTAGAATCATAGAATCATAAGGCAGGAAAAGACCTTTAAGCTCATTCAGTCCAACTGTCAGCCCTAGCGCACTGTGCCTACTAAAACACGTCCCAAGGTGCCACGTCTACATGTTTTTCAAATCCCTCCAGGGATGGAAACTCCACCATTCCCTGGGCAGTCACTTCCAGTGCTTCACCACTCAGTAAAGACATTTTTCCTAATATGCAATCTAAACCTCCCCTGGGGCAACTTGAGGCCATTTCCTGTCATCCTATTGGCTGTCACTTGGGACAAGAGACCAACACCCACCTCGCTACAACCTCCTTTCAGGCAGTTGTAGACAGTGATGAGGTCTCCCCTCAGCCTCTTCTTCTCCAAGTCAAAAATCCCAGGTCCTTCAGCCGCTCCTCATAAGACTTGTTCTTTGACCCTTGCCCAACTTTGTTCCCCTTCTCCAGATGTGCTCCAGTCCCTCAATGTCATTCTTGAAGTTAACCCAGAATTCAAGGTGTGGCCTCATCATTGTTGAATCCAGGAGGATAATCCCTTCCCTACTCCTGCTGGCCACACCATTTCTGATCCAAGCCAGGATGCTGTTGGCTTCTTGGCCACCTGGGCCACTGCTGACTCATGTTCAGCCATTGTCAACCAGCACCTCCAGGTACTTTTCCACAGGGCGGCTTTCAGGTAGTTGTACCTACCGGTAATTCTGCTTTCTTTCACGCTCCCCCCTCTTACTGCTGGCTCCTTCCCTTACCATTGCCTCCACGTTCTTCTGACTGCACCTATATTCAAATGACAGGTGGGCACCATGCCAAACTACTCTCTTTGGTCTCACCCATGTCATTAAGGAAAACATTTCACAGCCAAATGAGAGTTGCTAACAAACAAATCCATGAATTAAAAGTAGAAAGAAAGGAACAAACAAGGCCAGATGTTGTTGACCTGGAAGACAAGCCTGCAGGAGGGACCTGGGATCCTCGTCCTCCACATCTCAACCAGCGTCTTCTGGCAGGTCCCTTTCTCTGGAGTGTGGACTGGAGTCCTGGAGCTCCTGTAGTTGCCCCCACTTTCTCCTCTTTCATCCCCACCCTCCACCTGCTCCCCACCTCTTTCTTCTGCCTTCACCAAGCCCCTTTGGCCATAACCTCTCTCCCAGCCAGGCTGGTCACCCTGATCATTCACTTTCACCAAAGTCGAACAAGGAAAGTCACAAGGTGTTGCTAAAGCAATAGGACTGGTGTGGGTGCTGACTAAGCACCCAAATCAGCCAGTCCTGTTTGCTCTGGGTGTGTACCAGCCCAGTTTCTTTCTTTCCTGACCTTTAGCACCATCTGCTCCAACCCTAGAGGAGCAAATAAATTTCTGCTGCCCAGAGAGGTGCCTGCATTTCATTTATCCCCCCTCTCTCAGCTGCCTTCTGCATTTTTGCCACACAATACCAACTGGAAGCAGCCCCGTGCGCCCATGAAATGCCATCATGTCCTTTCCAGGGAGAAGTCAGGGCATGGCTGCCCTTTTATGGTGCAAAGAGAAGAGGGTTGGAGAGGCAGAGGAAACGAGGAGCCACGGGGTGCTGGGCTGACTGCTCCTGGTTGTATGGAGGGTGCGAGAATTCCTGTCAGCAGCTTCTGAGAAGGGTCACAGCTCCCTCTGCGCTGATTGCCACCATCCCACACACTTTGATCCCACCCACAGCAGCAGCGAGCTGGGCTTACCAGAGGCTGGGCACAGTGTTTAATATTTTCATTGATGGTACAGACAGCGAAATCCAGTGCATCCTCAGCAAGTGTGCAGGTGACACCAAGCTGAGTGGAGCAGTTATCACACCAGCAGGACGGGATGTCATCCAGAGGGACCTGGACAAGCAGGAGAAGTGGGTCTGTGTGAACATCATGATGTTCAACAAAGCCAAGTGTAAGGTCCTATACACTTGGGTTGGGGCATTCTGTGGTTTCAATACAGGATGGGGGATGACGTGGCTGAGAGCAGCCTTGAGGAGAAGGACTTGGGGTGCTGGTTGATGAGAAGCTCAATGTGAGCCGGCAACGTGCACTCACAGCCCAGAAGGCAAACTGCGTCCTGGGCTGCATCAAAAGCAGTGGGACCAGCAAGGGGTGGAAGGCGATTCTCTGCCCTACTCCACTCTTGTGAGACCCCACCTGGAGACCTGTGTCCAGTTCTTCAATCCCCAACATAAGAAGGATATGGAACTGTTGGAACAGGTCCAGAGGAGGCCATGAAGATGATCTGAGGGCTGGAGCACCTCTGCTATGAGGACAGGCTGAGAGAGTTAGGGTTGTACCGCCTGGGGAAGGGAAGGCTCTGGGAAGACTCCTCCCAGTACTGAAAGGGGCTCCAGAAAAGCTGGGGAGTGACTTTTTCCAAGGGCCTGGAGTGACAGGATGAGGGGGAATGGCTTTAAATGGGAAGGGAGAAGATTTGGATTAGACATTAGGAAGAAATTCTGCAGAAGGTGGATGGGGAGACACTGGAAGAAGTTGCCCAGGGACATTGTGGCTGCCCCATCACTGGAGGTGTTGAAGGCCAGGTTGGATGGGGATTTGAGCAACTTGGTCTAGTGGGAGGTGTCCCTGCCCATGGCAGGGGAGTTGGAACTGGATGACCTTTAAGGTCCCTTCCAACCCAAATCATTCCATGATTCTATGATCACAGCATGATTGAGCTGTTCATGGGCAGGTGCATTCACCTAGACCTGGCTCTGCATCATTTACTGCTCCCAGGTGGATTCATCTCCACCTACCAGTAATTGCAAAATAATCCAGTCTTCCACCATGTATTTATGGAGGGTAAATCCCCATTTTCCAGTCTCTGTGCCTAAAATCCTGTTCTGCTTTACATTCCTGAACTGAAATAAATATTTAAACCTCTCTGATATTATTACACTGTTCCCAAATCCCTGCTTGGGATGTAACCTTGGTGCTTCTAATCATGACTTGTGTTTTCTCATGGATTTTATTATACTTTTTTTTCTCAATACACAAAATTAATGGCTCAGACAGACTGAAACAGCAGTGAGATGGACTTCAGCCACAGAGCTCCATCTTTCAACCTTTGTGGAGGGTTTTTCAAATCTGAGTTTCTGGTTTAAATAAATACAGGAACATGGATCTGTGGTGTCAGTGCTGGGGGAAGATCTTCTGGCAAGCTGTACCAGGATTTCTGATGTCCTGTCAAAACTCACATGGCATGACATAGCTTCATCAAGACAGGATCTGAAGACCAAAGTGGTGAGGTCTTCAAACCATCTGAGATTCAGAGCTGCTCTTAGCTCTGGACTGTTCAGCAGAACCTAGGAAGCTGGCAGGGAGCAGCGCAGTGAAGGAAAGGGCTGGTCTCCCTGTCTTTGTTTGGTAGCAGAAGGAGAAACACATTCACCCTTAGGCTACAGCGATGCGTGATGTATTCCCATTCCACATCAGCTGAGAAGTGTTAGCACCATTGGAAGCATTGAGTTCTGCTCTCTGCCACAGCTTGGGGCTGCATGGCTCATGCAGAAGGGATCAGCATTTATGAGTAGGAGGGAGACCCAACCTTGTAGCCTGCAACAAGGGGAGAATTCCTCTCTGCACACTCCTCATCATGGATAGCTGCAGGAGTGAGGCTCATGCTGTGCCACTCAGCCCATCCTCGTTATCCTCACTGCCATGAAACCCAGGCAGAGAGCAGCCCTGCTGTATGGAGCAAGAGATTTCCTGGCATCCACATCTCATCCTTAGGAGGTCACACAATTAGCTGCCAAACGTGATGAGATCCCACTGTTGGAGTGGCCTTTGAACTGCTAAAAACAAGCAGAGCTCAGGAGTCAAACCACAGTCCTCCTTCCAGCAGCCATGGGTAGTCATGGCAATGATGATTACAGTCAGGGCCACCTTGTATGTCTTCAAGCCCAGCCCTGCTTGGGTGGTAACACCAGGGCTCTTCCTGAAAGCTATTGTTAACAGTCTTTGACAGAAGGATCTTAGTGCTTCCTCTCCAATGTGCGTGAGTCCTGGTAGTGTTTTATGGCAGCCACTGCTCTGGAGTACAAGTTCCACAGGGTTCCCACCACCCCTGCAGGGTGCAGAGTGAATTTGCCCCCATGGAAGCCCTCCTGCCTTCACCTGGATTTGTATAAGCCCTGTCACACCCATCAGAAGCTGCTGAGAGCATTGCAAACACTCATACACAATAGCCCAGTGCCATCAGGGTCCGTGCCACAACAACAAAGCAGCTTGGGTGGCTTCTCCAGATAAACCAAATAGGTACTATCTCAAGTTATAGATAATTTGGGCAATTCTGATAACACACCAGTAGATATAAGGTGGTGAGACATTGGCACAGGTTGCCCGGGGAAGTTGTGGATACCCTCTCTCTGGAAGTGTTCAAGGCCAGGTTGAGTCTTTGAGCAGCCTGGTCTAGTGAGAGCTGTCCCTGCCTATGGCAGAAGGGTTGGAACTGTGTGGGCTTTGAGGTCCCTTCCAACCCAAACCATTCCATGATTCTATGATATTTTAAACGAGCACTGCCAAGAGAATTTTACTCCCCTGGCATTTCTCTGCTGGCTTGTACCAGAGACTCCCCCTCTCCCTACAACACAGCCCAGGAGCGAAGTTCCCAGCTTCTCCTCACTGTCTTCTCAGGTTTCTCCAGGCTCAAGGCTTGCCCGCAGCTCCCTCCAGTCTTTAAATGTCACTGACACCTAGTGCTGGTTCTCTCAACTACAGCCTGAACTGCAAGAGAAGCCCTGAGGCTGATGGGTGAAAAGCCAGCGGTTTTGTGGTCCTCGTGATTTCATGATGCTCACTCTTCTGGATCCTGCTTCATCAGAGAGATGAGACTGAGAGAGTTGGGGTTGTTCAGCCTGGAGAAGAGAAGGCTCCGTGGAGACCTTAGAGCAGCATTCCAGTACCTGAAGGGGATCCAGGAAAGCTGGGGAGGGGCTCTTGATCAGGGAATGCAGGGATAGAATGAGGGGAAATTATTTTAAGCCGTAAGAGGGAAGACTGAGATGAGATTTTAGAAGGAAAAATTTTCCTGTGAGGGTGGTGAGGCCCTGGCAAAGGTTGCCCAGAGAAGCTGTGGCTACCCCATCCCTGGAAGTGTTCAAGGTCAGGTTGGATGAGGCTTTGAGCACTCTGATCCAGTGGGAGGTGTCCCTGCCCATGGCAGGGGTTGGAACAGGATGGTCTTTTAAGGTCCCTTCCAACCAAAACCATTCTGTGATCTGCCTCCTGATCACAGAAGAGGTGCCTGCCCTGTGTTGTCCTGGCACAGGGGAGTGCCATGGGGTCCATCCACCTCGGCAACAGAGCTGTGCAGCAGGAGCATATCTCTAAGGGGACTAGGATGGTGCTGAGGTCTGATCATCCTTTCTGTGCATGGGGTGGGAGGGAAGCAGAGTATCTTCCATCTTTTAAGAGAATGACCATTGCTCTTGCTGACTTTGGTACATCTCTGTTCATCTTCTGGACCAACATCCTAGAAAGAGTTCAAACCCTCCTGGTGCCAGAGCTGGGTCCTGGCATGCCGTCTGAGACCCTGGCTGAGCAGCTCCTGCTGTTCTAGGAAGGTCTGTATCAGCTGGCTCCTCCTCCAACACCTATGTGTTCACGCAGAAAGAGATGATGCTCATATTCCTCAGGGGAAAAATTCTCCCTGGACCATCTCCACCAGTTGCACGTGGCTTTTCCTGCATTCACTCAAGGCTCCTCAGACAAAGTCTATCACTAACTAGGAAAGTCCTCCTTGCAGTTTAGTCACAGCTGTACCACAGGTCACCTTCCAGGGCTTTCCCAGCTCTACCACCTTCCCAATCCACCTTACATCACTCCTGAAAACCCACTGATGACCCTTCTGCAACACAGAGCCCTTCCCACTCTTCCTTATTCCACCCTTTAGATGCTTTTATACTGTAATTCTTGATGCAATACTCAAATCCCCAGCCAACAGCAACATTGATGTTCTACAACATCTTCTCCTCAGAGAACTTTGAGTAGTTCAGCCAAAATGCAATGGTTTCTAGTGACTGCACTGAAATTGTTCTTCTCATGGCCTTTTTCAATATTAATGTAAGTTTTGCAGTCATCCCTTGCTCTTGATAGTTGCCATTTCTGGAGGCCTTCTTCCATTGGGAGACTTCCTCTTTGTAAGCTATCCCTGCAGTCCTACAGATCATTTTGGATGGTGGATGAGGAGAGGAACAACCAAGTTGCCAAAAAAACCCCATAAAGATAAAAAGACAGCCAGGAAAAAAAAATCAGATGGGGAAGAAAAAGTACAAAAGAAAAAGAATGAAAAAAGAAAAATACCAGGACAGCATCTACATCCTTTACAGGATTGGCCCTTAGTCCAGATCTCCTGATGCTGTCCCCTATCCTGACTGCAAACCATCTGGTTTTCTTCTAGAGGTGCTCTGGCTGCAGCACTTCAGGGCGCGTGGAGGAAGGATAAAAAGAGTGCTGGCACCTTCTCATCTCTGGAGACATAAAAGACAAGACTGCAGCAGTCCCTGAAATTGCTGAGTGATGCTCAGGACTGAATGTTCTCCAAGAAAAAGGGAAACCACTTCAATCAGCAAGATGGTGTTCAGTTAAAATCCAGCAGAAGAAGGAAGCTGCTGTCATGGGAGCCAGAGAGCATCTGCTGTAAGAACACAGAAACACCAGGGAATGAAGTTTAACCACTATAACCGTGCAAGCAGAGCTCCTGATATCATGCTCACCCTCACCAAGCCACTTACAGAGGGTGTCCACCACGCACTGTGTCCATCAGGCAATAGAGGAATGCATCTTGGATAGAGTCCCAGCAAATATGGTCATGAATTAGATTTTGCTGACAGCCCAGAATCATCTTGTTTCCTTCTTCTTGTTTTCTTCTTCCCTTGTTTCCAGCGCACAGCGCGTCACCCCAGAAACCACCCAGCCAAGGTCAAGAGATGCTGTTTGCAGTGTAAAGTGACAAGGCCAAGCACAAGGACCTACACCTGGGTTGGAGCAATTCAGTACAGGTTGGAGGATGATGTGATTAAGAGCAACCCTGTGGGGAAGGACTTGGGGTGCTGGGGATGAGAAGCCGGACATCAGCCAACAATGTGCGCACGCAGCCCAGAAGGTCAAACATATCCTGCATCCAAAGCACCATGGCCAGCACGGAGAGGAAGGGGATTCTGCCCCTATGCTCCACTCTGGTAAGAACTCACCTGAAGTCCTGTGTTTAGTTCGGGAGTTTTCAGCACAGAAAGGACATGGATCTGTTAGAGTGAGTCCAGAGGAGGCCACAAAGATGATCAGAGGGCTGAGGCACCTCACAGACAAGGACAGACTGAGAGAGTGGAGCTTGTTAAGCCTGGAGAAGAGAAGGCTGTGGGGACACCTTAGAGCAGCCTTCCAGTACTGAAAGGGCTACAGGAAAGATGGGGCCAGACCTTTTAGCAAGGCCTACTGTGACAGGAAAAGGAGTGATGGTTTTAAACTAAGGGAGGGGAAATTTAAACTGGATACGAGGAACAAATTGTTTACAATGAGGGCGGTGAAACACTGATACAGGTTGCTCAAGGGAGGTAGTGGAGACCCCCATCCCTGGAAGCATTCAAGGTCAGGCTGAATGGGGCTCTGAGCAACCTGATCTCGTTAAAGATGTCTCTGCTTACTGCAGGGTGGTTAGACTTGATGACCTGTAAATGTCCCTTCCAACCCAAAGCATTCTAGGATTCGATGGCTTTCAAAGAATCCTCAAAATGAACAACGTAAAAGCAACCCAGGGAATGAAAATTGAGCTGATCTGATGGGGATATTCCATAGCTCTCAGGGGTTGTGCCATCAGGTAGTGCAGGGACAGGACGAGGGGGAATGGTTTTAAGCTGAAAGAAGGGAGACTGAGATGAGATCTTAGGAAGAAATGTTTTCCTGTGAGGGTGGGGAGGCCCTGGCCCAGTTTGCCCAAAGAAGTGGTGTCTCTCCCATCCCTGGAGGTGCTCAAGGCCAGGTTGGATGGGGCTTTGAGCAACCTGATCCAGTGAGAGGTGTCCCTGCCCATGGCAGGGGAGGTTGGAACTGGATGGGCTTTAAGGTCCTTTCCAACCTAAACCATTCCATGATTCTAAATGTTCTGCTAGATGGAAAGCCCAAAAAATGATGGCCATTTCCAGCTGGCCCAGTTCTGTGCTGAGCACAGCTATGCAGGAAAAGGTGCAATGTCACGTTGGGAACTGGGACAAGAAGCTTGATGGATGCAGGAGATCAGAGCTGCCAAATTGGGAAGGGGGGAACTGGCAGCCACTAAAGCAAGTTCTGCCATCAGGAAACAACTTGCAAAAAAATACACGTTTGCTGTCTTTTTTTTTTGCTGATGAACTTAATTTTACTTGATGTGTAAGATTTGCTTTAGGAAAACAAATATTGCTCTTGGGTTTTTGCCACATCATGAATTTTTAATGTTTTATGAGAATGGTGGAGGATTCAGCCCAGCCTGTGACTGCTTAATAAGAGTGAAACTCCACTGTGTCACCTGCTCTGCACCATGGGGCCAACTGTCCTCACAGAATCATAGAACGGTTTGGCTTGGGTTGGAAGGAACATTAAAGCATATCCAGTTCCAACCCCCTGCCATGGGCACGGACACCTCCCACTGGATCAGGTTGCTCAAAGCCCCATCCAATCTGACCTCGAACACCTCCAGGGATAGGGCAGCCACCACTTCTCTGGAAAAACCTGTGTCAGGGCTTCATCACCCTCACCGGAAAACATTTCTTCCTAAGATCTCATCTCAATCTCCCCTCTTTCAGTTTAAAACCATCCCCCTCGTCCTATCCCTGCAATCCCTGATCAAGAGCCCCTTGCCAGCTTTCCTGGAGCCCCTTTCAGTACTGGAAGGGTGCTCTAAAGTCTCCACGGAGCCTTTTCTTCTCCAGTCTCAACAACCCCAACTCTCTCCACCTGTCCTTGTATGGGAGGTGCTCCAGCCCTTGGATCATCTTTGTGACCCCTCTGGACTCGTGTCAACAGATCCATGTCCTTCCTGTATTGAGGACTCCAGAACTGAAAGAAGGGCTCCAGGGTGAGTTCTTAGAAAAGCAGAGGAGGAGAATCACCAGAGGAAAGATTGTAAAGGCTTTGTCAATATGCTGTCCAAGAGGAGGCTGCAGTGGTGGCAGCAGGGAGGGGATCCACATCTGTAATGGGAAAATATGGATGGAGAAAAAAATTTACTAAACAAATTGTCTTGAAAAATGCATCAGAAAAATAAAAGTATTGGAGAAAAGCCCAAGCGCAGCTGCATTTTCTGAGCTCCAAAGACCTCAGCCCCAACCCCACTCCCAGCTCCTGTCCCAGACCCAATCTCAGCCCAGTTCCAGCCCCAATCCCAGCCCTGGCTCCTGTCGCAGTCCTGTCCCCAGCCCCAACCCCAGTTCCAGCACTGTCTGAGCCCCTGTCCAAATCCTAGTCTAAGTCCCATTTCCAGCCCGAATCCCAATCCCAGTCCCAGCCCAAATGCCACTCCCAGCCCCAGTGCCAATTCCAATCCCAAACCCGCACCACTCCCAAACCCGCACCACTCCCAAACCCAGTCCCAGTCCCAATCTCAATCTGAATCCCAGTCTCTCTCAATCTCAATCTCAATCTCAGCCTCAGCCTCAGCCTCAGCCTCAGCCTCAGCCTCAGCCTCAGCCTCAGCCTCAGCCTCAGCCTCAGCCTCAGCCTCAGCGCGCCCCGTCCCGCCCCGAAGCTGCGGCACCGCCCAATCAGCGCTGGCGGCGGCGCGCGGCGGTTCCCAAAGGGGCCGGAGGGGCGGGTTATGAATGGATGGGATCACGTGGGGCGGGTTATGAATGGCGCCGGTCACGTGACGCGGCGCCGGGGGCGGGTTCTGAACGTCGCGGGACCCGGATGGAGCCGGTGGAGGGGCGCTGGGGCGCGGCCGCCTGCGTGCTGAGCGGCGCCTCCCGCGGACTCGGGAGGGCCCTGGCGCGGCTGGTGGCGCCGCGGCTCGGCCGGGGCTCCGCGCTGCTGCTGCTCGCGCGGGACCCGGCGCCGCTAGCAGAGCTGGCGGCAGAGCTGCGGGGCAGCGGCTCTGCGCTGCGGGTGGAGTGCGTGGCGGCCGATCTGGGCTGCGAGCAGGTGACACCCGAGTGCCCGGAATCGGCTCGGTTGGGGTTAGAGAGCAGCAGCCGTGACCTCGGCGCTGGCCACGTGCGGGAACATTTCCAAGAAATCCCTTTTTTTCAATCAATATTATTAATATCGATATTATTCAATCAGTGTCAATACTATTCAACAATATCAATATTATTCAATCAATATTAATATTAATATCAATATCACTATTAGTCAATCAATATTAATAAATATTTTCAACAAATCTTTTTAATTAATGTCAATCTTTTCAATCAATATTTCCAATCAATATAAATATTTCCAATCAACATCAATATTTTAGGTCAATAGTTTTCAACCTTATCAATATTTTTCAAATCAATAATCTTTACTATTTTTCAGTCAAAATGCATTTTTCAATATCTATTTTTCAATCAAAATCAATATTTGATCTTTTCAATATTTGAATTCAATGCTTTTTAATGTTTTCAATCAAATCAATATTTTTGGTTAGAACTGGATGAGCTTTAAGGTCCCTTCCAACCCAAACCATTCCATGATTTCAGCACTGGCTGCATGAAGGAACGATTCCATCAATCTTGCGTAACGCAGCAAGAGCTGGGAACAGAATATGTGTCCCACTTACATGCATATCTATAAAGCTTCCCAGAAATATGCATATTTTATTACTTTCCAAGGACTACTTTTAATGTTCTTATGGACTTGACAACAGCCAAAGCTCTACTGATTGGAGCTTTGGAGCCAACTCTCTCTGACCTTGTACTTTAGACAGGGAAAGAGTGCAAACAGAGGTGGTCATAGAAGAAGACACATCCACTCAGCACAGACCATACATAACACAAGACGTGGTCATTTCTCTCTGAAAGGTGTCTAGAAAAACACTATTTAAAAAAAAAAAAGTGCTCTCAGAGGGACATTCTGTCTAACTTTCAAAAAAATACAGTTATTTAGATGAAACTTAACTCTACTTCAGCTTAAATCAAAATATTCCACTTTTTGTAATAGTAACTACTTCTTGTATCACAGGGTTTGCAGAAGGCGGTTGCTGCCCTGCGGGAGCTGCTGCCCACCTTCCCGGCTGGCCGCTTGCTCATCATCAATAATGCTGGTAACAAAGCATCCCACCCCCCCACCTTGGTCCTACACCGACTTGATTGGTGCTTTGGGTGCTGGTAAAGAACCACACCGAGTGAATAACTGAAGGAACAGCAGGGATTTCACCCTGTCTGGACCTCATTAGTTCATTAAGAAGAAGATGGAACTGTTGGAACAAGTCCAGAGGAGGCCACGAAGATGATCAGAGGGCTTGAAGCACATCCCATATGAGGAGAGGTTGAGAGAGTTGGGGTTGTTCCGCCTGGAGAAGAGAAGGCTTTGGGGGGACCTCATAGCAGACTTCAGTACTCTAGGGAGTTACAGGAAAGCTGGGGAGGGACTTTATCCAAGGGCCTGAAGTAATAGGATGATGGGGAATGGCTTTAAATTGGAAGGGCGAAGAGTTAGGATAGACATAAGGAAGAAGTTCTTCATGATGAGGGTGCAGAGGCACTGGCACAGGTTGCCCAGGGAAGTCATGGCTGCCCCATCCCTGGAGGTGTTCAGGGCCAGGCTGGATGGGGTTTTGAGCACCCTGTCCAGTGGAAGGTGTCCCTGCCCATGGCAGGTGGTTGGAACTGAATAGGCCTTAAAATCCGTTCCAACCCAAACTATGCTATGATTCTATGATTAAGGTAATGCCCAGGGAGGTGGTGGAGTCAACTTTCCTGGAGCTGTTAAAAAGACGGGTGGATAAGGTGCTCAGAGTTCTGGTTTAGCAGTGGACAGGTATGGTTGGACTCAATGATCTCAAAGGTCTTTTCAAACCAAACAATTCTATGATTATGAATTTGGGGAGCAGAGCAGGGATGGTTTGCGACTGGGACTGCAGGGCTTTGCTCCTTACAAGGTTTTACCTGTTACTCAGGGCATCGGACCAGCTGGCCACCCTTCTGCACTCTCCTACCACTCTGCTTCCTGTGTACAAACCTCCACGAAACCTTCTAGCACTGTCTTTTGGGTGCTTTGCTTGCGGTGTTTAATACTTGTCGGCTTTGGTGGCCTTGTTCACCTCTTATCACTATAAATAAGTCCATGTGGTCCAGTACTAGCGGGTACTAAAGGAGCTGGGTCTTTTATGGACTTAGTACCCAAAGAAGAACATGCAGGAGAGCTCATGGTGGTCCATGAAGACGTTGCACCTCAGGCTGGAGGTTGGCAACTGTTTGTTTTGGCAGAGAACTGGCCCAGCAGCTGTCCCATGTCTCCACTGTTGATTCAGCACGAGCAGATCGTAGAATCACAGAATGACCTGAGTTGAAGGGACCCACAAGGATCATCAAGTCCAACTCCTGTCCCTGCATAGGACAACACTAAAATTGACACTGTGGGTCTGAGGACATTGTCCAAATACTTCTGCAATGTTGTCAGGCTTGGTGCCGTGACTGCTTCCCTGGGGAGCTGTTCCAGTGCTCCACCACCCTCTGAGTGAAGAACTTCTTCCTAATATCCTACCTAATTGTGCTGTGCTGGGCTCCTCGCTCTGCTGTGAGACCCTGCGAGAGGCTGGGCCAGCAGAGCTGCTCACTTTTGTCTGTAGTAGCGTTGCACATGGAAATGTAGGGGCAAAAGGGATCTGCTGTGCTGTGAACCCATCTTTAACTTCTCTTAACTCATTGTCCTTCCTTCCTAGGCTCCCTGGGAGATATCTCCAAATCCTTCCTCGATCTCACTGACCCAGTTGAGATCAACAGCTACTTTGCCTTCAACGTCACCTCGGCGCTTTGCCTCACCTCCAGCGCCTTGCAGGCCTTCGGGAAGCGGCCGGGCTCGAGCAGGAGGGTGGTGAACATCTCCTCACTCTGTGCCCTGAAGCCCTTCAAGAACTGGACACTGTACTGCAGTGGGAAGGCTTCCCGGGACATGATGTTCCAGGTGCTGGCTCTCGAGGAGCCTGATGTCCGTGTGCTCAACTATGCCCCAGGTGAGGAGGGGAGCTCATTAATTGCTATTAATTTTCTCCTGGCTTTCTGGATAAAAGACTATTGCGGCCAAGCCAGGTGCAGAGGGAAAATGTATAACCTCAAATTGCGCCAGGAGAGGTTCAAATTAGACATCAGCAAACCTTTTTTCACTGAAAGTGTAGTCAGATGATGGACTTGTACTGGCTTGGCTCCCAAAGAAGAACATGCAGGAGAGCTCATTGTGGCCTGTGAGGACATTGCACCTCAGGCTGGAGATTGGAAGCTGTTTGTTTTGGCAGAGGATTGGCCGTGCAGGTCCATGCCCCATGTCCCTGGGCAGCTGCAAGGTGGTTGGAGTCACCGTCCCTGGAGGTATTGAGAAGATGGGTAGACAAGTTTCTCAGGGATCTGGTTTAGTAGTAGACAGATACAGTTGGACTTGATGATCTCAAAGGTCTTTTCCAACCAGGTGATTCTATGATTCTATGAAAATGAGCTCCAGATTTTGCTTTTTCCTTACATATTTTCTTTTTTGTTGCTCTTTCCCCAGGTCCTCTGGACACGGACATGCAGCTCTTGGCCCGGACTAAGACCGGAGATCCTGAGATGCGTCAGTATTTCCAAAGCCTACAGGAGAGTGGCCAGCTGATAGACTGCACCGTGTCAGCCCAGAAGCTGGTGAATCTCCTGGAGGAGGACAACTTCGTCTCCGGCACCCACGTGGATTTCTATGACATCTGAGTTACTGTGACCTCCACTTTTGCCTTGCTGCTTTGCTTTGCCCTGCTGAGCTGTGTCTTGGGTTCATCCAGCTTGTTTGGTGACCTTGTTTGAGTCCTGGGTGCTCTGCAGCTTTCAAGAGAAGACCTCTGGGTGCCTTGTCAATGCTCTTAGCGCCCCAACAGGGCTGGGAAAGTTACTGCTTCGCTGTACTGTAGCCTCTGAACCCTCCTGGGTGCCTACCACAAGGAACAGGGATTTCTGAGCTGCTGGAGATGAAGGAGCCAGAGGTGGCTTTTCCATGGAAATGGGCATGGAGGCTTAAAGCTCTCCTGCGCATGAGTGTGTGTAGGGGCACATGAAGCCAGGTCAGAAAGCCACCCCAGAAGGTCTCAAAGAAGCCAACAGTAGGATTAGAGTTGAGGATCCCTGTATCTGTCCCCTTTGCCCCACAGGAGCTGTGTTCTCAGCACCTAAGCAAGTCACCAAGGCCATTCCCACAGCCAGAGGAGGTGGTTGTCACCCCAGAATCCTGACTGTCTGTTCCCTGTCTCACCAGTGGCTTGTACAGACTTTTCTGCAGTTCTGGGTTCATCTCTCTGCAAGTTCTGAGCATTAAGATGTGGAGCAAAGCCTGTTCCCGTGTTTCCTGCGCAGAGGCAGTTTATCACCAGGAGAGGGAGCTGGCCGTGGAGGAGGTGTGGGTACTTGGGTGCCTGGCTGGGGCCACCAGCTCCTGCCATACTCCTGTTTGCAGGTTATGGGACCAAGCCCAAATCTGGGGCTTCAGCCCCTCCTGAGTTGTTGTTTTAATCATTTATGGGGGTTTATCCTCATTTTATCACCAGATTCCAGGAGGCACAGGCACTCACAGACTTGTTCTTGAAAGCAGCTGATCTGCAGTGTGTGTTGATGCTGTTTTGAAGTGCGGTGGCATCCCCTGCGTGCCCTGGAAATGCCCAGTGTCCCTCTGTACTCAGTGATGGTGACCTCCCTGCAGTCCTCTTATCTCAACCCTGTTTTCCAAATTTTGTCCGCCTGGATTTACAGTCATTAAAAGCTCCATGTCTGGTCTTGGTCTTCTGCTGTATCCTTAAAAGTGGATTAATTTTAGGGAGAATGGGAGGAGACATCCTGGGTTAAGCACTATTTTCATCCAACAAGGCACCACATATGCCCTCCTGAAGTCTTGTTCTTTCGTCTCTGAGCTGTTTCATTAACTCTGTGTTAATTTAATCCCACCAAGCTCAAAAAACCCCTCCTCTCTCCAGCTAATCTACTGCTTGGTTTCATCTTCCCTCTATGCCTGTGAAACTCATTATTAGCAAAACCCCCTCTGCTGCTCACTGCACTGGTGATGGGATTGTTTTTCTGTGGGTTGACACCTCATGGTGTAGAATGTGAAACCTGGACAGAGCTGCTGCTGCTAAAAACCACCCATCTCCTCACCTTGTGTCCCTGCAGTCTTGTCCCATCCCCTCTTGGGCACAAATCCTCTTTGAGCATCTGGCTTTTTTCTTTTCAAAAAAACAGCCCCAGTGCTCAACGCTGGGGGTCCCAAGTCCTGCCCTTACAGGTTCTCAGACCAGGGGCTGTAAGGGGCTGGGCTAAAGGTAGCTTAAACCCCCAGAAAGGCTCCAGGAGACTCTAAGTGCAGGAGGAGCTGGAGTGGTAATGAACGACAGGGCTGCTCTGAGCACATGGGCCACTTGGTCCTGGCCGTGTGGGAGAGGCAAGTGGACTCTTTTAGGTGACACATTAAAAACAGGGCTTGTTTTTGACCTTGGTTGATATCTGACCACTCTGCAGTGTCTGGGGGTGATGAGCAACTGTGTGTCTTCTTGGGCCATCTGTGCTGGGGATTGTGGTATCACAGAGGTGCCACTGGAAATCAGATATTCTCCAACCCCATGCTCTCCCCCAAGAGAGTAGACATGGGCACGGAATGCTGACGTTAAATAAGCAAGGTGCTTATGTCCTACTGGACCCAATGTCTATGAAATCATTAATGAAAAACTGGATTTGGTTCATAGAGTGGTTTGGATTGGGAAGGACCCTCAAAGCCCATCCAGTTCCAATCCCTGCCGATGGCAGGGACACCTCTAACTGCATCAGGTTGCTCAAAACCTCATCCAACCTGGCCTCGAACATCTCTAGGGATGGGGCAGTCATGACTTCTCTGGACAGCCTGTGCTAGTGTCCCACCACCCTCATTGTAAGCTTCTTCCTTAGGTGCAATCTAAACTTACTTGGTTTCAGTTTAAAACAGTTGCCCTTTGTTCTGTCACTACAGACCCTGGTGAAAAGTCTCTCCATCTTTCTTATAAGGTCCTTTGTTCATTGAAAGGCTGTAATAAGGTCTCCCCAGAGACTTCTCTTCTCCAGGCTGAACAACTCCAACTCAGCTTCTTTCCATAGCAGAGGTACTCCAGCCCTTGGATCATCATTGTGGCCTCCTCTGAACCATCTCCAACAGGTCCATGTCTTATGCTGGAACTTGGGTTGCTTTTCATTCCCTTTTCTCTCTCCCCTGTTCCCCAGCGCAGCCCATGAGCATCAGGAGCAAAAGTCTCTGACCCTTCAACCAGGAAACTTCACATCTGCTCCAAGAGAAAACCTTGCTGTCGCCACCAAGCCCTAACCAGGAGCCAACCCTACAGCTACCGTGATGCACTGTGGCTCAGGCTGCTGAATTTTCCTGGTGAAGCAACCACGAGCTCACAGTTTGATGGAGTAAGTTTGTCTTCAACATGACCACTCCATACTTTTTGCTCCAAGCTGTCTCCTGGATGTTTTTATTTTTAGGGTTTTCATCCCCTTGGACTCACTACGCATGTGTTTAGATGTTTGGCATTGCTGTGTAATCCCCAAGGATACACTGAGCTTGAATCCTGCTCCAGGATGAGCTCTGGCCGGGGAGGGTTGTCATGATGCTTTCAGGGCATCCCCTGGGTACTGGCATCCCGAGATACTGGCATCTCCCCCAGGTACCAGTATCCCCTGGGTTCCAGTATCCCCCTGGTACAGGCATCTTCTGTGTACCGGCATACCCAGGTACCAGTATCCCCTGATCTTCTGGGTACGAACATTCTCCAACTACCAGCATCCCCTGGGTGCCAGTATCCCTCAGGTACCAGCATCCCCTGGGTAGCAGCATCTCCCCGGTACCAAATCCCCGGGTAACAGTATCTCCCAGGTTCTGGCATCTTATGGGTACCAGCATCCTTCAGGTACCAGCATCCCCTGGGTAGCAACATCCTCCAGGTACTGGCATCCCCTGGGTACCAGCATCCCCTCAACACCAGCATCCGCTCAGTGCTGGTATCTGGTGGGTATCGGCATCCCCCACAAATGAGGATGTCCTGTGAGTCCAACCAACCTCGGTGCAACCAGAGGTGGCATGAGATGCAGTGGAAAAATTATATGAAATACATTTCTCGGCTTCCCTAGCATTTTCTGTGACCAGCTGAGGGCGTACGGAGACCAGATAATGGACACCAGCCAGAGCAGAGAGTCCAGAAGGTGAGACCGTATCTGGAATGGAGCAGGATGCAAGCTCAGGCTTTCCTCCTCCCTCTGCATCTTCTCATCACAGGTCCCTACGAGAATTGATAATAACATTTTTAACTAAGGCTCTGTGGTTAACGAAAATGATCCGAGTACTGGAGCAATTCTGCTGTGAGGACAGGCTGAGAGAGTTGGGGTTGTTCAGCCTGGAGGTGTTAAAGACCAGGTTGGATGGGGCTTTGAGTAACCTGATCAGGTGGGAAGTGTCCCTGCTCGTGGCAGAAGGGTTTGATCTGGATGATCTTTAATGTCCCTTCCAACCCAAACCGTTCTATGATTTTAAGTCCTGGAGCCATGAGACCAAAACAGAAGCCAAATTAGGAGAAAAGGGGGTGTATAAATAAGGGAAGTTTTGAACTTTCCTAATTTCAGAGATGGGAGCTCAGAGCTTACCTGGCGAAGTGTTTCCGATGTGGCTGAAACACCCAGCCCTAAGGGAGCTCCAATATTTGACTGGTGCTTTCCCATGGGCTAAGGATGAATCCTGCAGCTGAAGGGAGTCACCCCAAAAGGAGCCATCTCCTCAACCATCCAAGACAGGAGCTGTGAGCTCTGTTCTCCCCTGGTGGGGATAAAGCGGGGCTTGTCAAGCCAATAATCCTGCCTAGAATGCGGAGTCCCTTCAAACAGATCTGCTCCCCCTTCCCAGCCCGCCCTCCCACAACGTTAGAGAAGGGCAACGAAGCTGGGGAAAGGTTGGAAGAGCAAGCCTTATGAGAGGTGGCTGAGGGACCTGGGTTTAGCCTGGAGAAAAGGAAAACTGAGGGGAAACCTTATCACTGTCTACAACTGCCCAAAAGGAGGTTGTGGCAAGGTGGGTGTTGGTCTCTTCTCTCAAGTGACAGGTGACAGAACAAGAGGAAATGGCCTCAAGTTGCACCAGGGCAGGTTCAGATCAGACATCAAAAAAAATCTCTTCACCAAAAGGTTTCTCACGCCCTGGCAGAGGCTGCCCAGGGAGGTGGCTGTGTCCCTATCCCTGGAGGTGTTTAAAAGACACGTAGGTGAGGTGCTCAGGGATCTGGTTTAGTGGTGGGCAGGTATGGTTGGACTCGATCTCACAGGTCTTTTCCAACCAAATGAGTCTATGGTTCTGTGTTATTGCAGAGGAATGCCACATAGGGCATTTCACCCCTTTTTCCCCCATTTTTCCTCTTAGTATTTTCCTTCCCATCTCCAGAGGGAAGTGCTGGAGGTCGTGGCAGCCCCAGGAAGGGCTCCCCAGCCCCGCTCTCCTTGTGCGTGGCTGCAAGGACTCACATGGGACAGCCTGTACTCCCTTGCTCCCCCCTTGCTCTGAGCTAATGTATGGACAAGAAAAGCAGTTCACACACTGACACACTGCTGGGAGTGCAATGCAGCCTGACGATCCCAGAGGAATCCAGACAAGCTGGAGAAGTGGGGCTGTGTGAACCTCATGAGGTTCAACAAGGCCAAGTGCAAGTTCCCACACCTGTGTCAGGACAACCCCAGGTATCAATACAGGATGGGGAACGACGTGATTGAGAACAGCCCTGTGGAGAAGGACTTGGGGTGCTGATTGATGAGAAGCTCAACATGAGCCTGCAAGGTGCACTCACAGCCCAGAAACCAACTGTGCCTTGAGATTCTGCATACAAAGCAGTGGGACCAGCAGGGTGAGGGAGGGGATTCTGCCCCTCTCTCGTGAGACCCCACCTGGAGTCCTGTGTCCAGTTCTGGAATCCCCAGCATAAGAAAGATATGGAACTGTTGGAATGGATCCAGAGGAGGCCTACAAAGATGATCCAAGTGCTGGAGCATCTATGCTATGAGGACAGGCTGAAAGAGTTGGGGTTGTTCAGCCTGGAAAAGAGAAGGCTCTGGGGACACCTTATAGCAGTCCAGTACTGAAGGGGCTCCAGGAAACCTGGAGAGGGACTTTTTCCAAGGGCCTGGAGTGATAGGACAAGAGGGAATGGCTTTAAATTGGAAGGAGAAAGATTTAGTTTAGACATTAGAAAGAAATTCTTCACGATAAGGGAGGTGAGGCACTGGTACAGGTTGCCCAGAGAAGTTGTGGCTGCCGTTGGATGGGAGCTTTGAGCAGCCTGATCTGGTGGGAGGTGTCCCTGCACATGACAGGGTGGTTGGAATTGGACGGGCTTTGAGTTACCTTCCAACCCAAACCATTCTATGATCATGCCTCCAGTGCTGGGCCCTTCCCAGCTGGAGTGATTTCTGTAATGTGTGGATGTTGGGGAAGGTGTGAGGTCCCACTGAGCCCTGGTAAGGAGAGAGAGACAAGGCTGGAGTGCGAGCTGTGCAGATGCCTCCCCATGTGAGATCCCTATTAAAGTGCTACAGAAAGCCTCTGAGATGGCCTCAATAGCAATTTAGGGCAGGAAGGGAAGAGTGTGTGCGATGCTCTGGGGTAACAGTGCCCAAGTGAGTGCTCCAGGTCCCCAAGGAACCCTCCCCATACCCTCCCCATGCTGAGGGAAACACTGCGCCCTTTGTGCCCATGGTGAAACATGGGGAACTGGGTTATGAAAGGAGTCAAAGTCACTGCTGGGGTTTTGTTTTCGCATGTGTGACCAGGTCTCTGGGACGACAGTGAGGCTGAGCCTCCTAAATCCCCCCCAAAGCCTCCCAAATTAAAACTGGCGCGCACCCAATGATCTCCCAAATCTCAGTCGCTGACCTGCGCTGCCCCGGCTCAGCAAGGCGAGAGCTGAAGCCAGGTCCCTCTGCCCCTTATTAAAGGTTTCTGAGCAGAGGGGGGACACCTTTATTTTCCCATCCAGTGGCCAGAAATGCTGAGCACAGGCCTTTTGGCAAGGACACTGAGTGCCCAGCAAGCTCCTTGCTCACAAACAAGCAGCAGCCTCCTGCCACGAGGCCAAAGGTAAATGAGCTGCTCCTCCAGCAAAGGTGCCTCCAGGAGGGGGAAAGGTCTGGTAGTGCCCAAGCTTCCCACCCAGGAAACCCCATCCTGCATGCAGAGACCTCTGAGATGCTCCCCAACCAGCCATCCCAATGCCTCTGTCTCTCTATATGACAAGTCAGGAGCTTTGCAGCGTCTTCTTGGGGTGGTGGCTGGGATATGGTGGACATTCACCAAGTCCAAGAGGGTTAGAACAACAAACATCTTTCTGCTGAGCTGGCAGGGTTCTCACCAATGCTTGCTCGCACACACTCCTGCCTGTAACTCTTCACACTCCTCGCTCTCAATCTGCTGACCTGCTTTTATTCTTCTCCCCTCTGTGCTGTCCCCTGATTTTGGTGGCCTTAGCGTTAAGCAAGGAGAAGGACCAGCTCCAGGCTGGCCATGGCCCCTGGAGCAGATGTTTAATGTGTAATGAGGGACTTGTTGGTCCAGCGAGGAGAGATAACAGATTAACCCAGTTTAGAGCCAAAGAGCAGTGGGTTTGCTGGTAAACTGTCCTGTTCCTGCAGGCTTCAAATGCCTTTAATGAGTTATTATTTAGTCTGCTAAGGAGGTTAATGGGGGGACATTGCAGAAATGATCTGTGATTAATTAAACCATCTTTATCCAGCATGGGCAGAGCAGCTGGACTCACTGGGCTGGGCACTGAGCTGGGACCAGCACCAGATTCCTGGCTTCAGCATCGCTCCCAGTGCTGCCCTGCATGCGCCAAATCCATCGGTGCTTCAACCAGGCCCTGCAGACCAATGGCCACCTCCACCCTGATGGGAAAGAGCTACCAGAAATTGGAAATCTTCCCTATTTTTCTGTGCAGCATCACAAAGCCAGACTTTGTCCACTTTGCCACTGGTCCATGTGGGTTTCAGCCAGGTGCATTTCAAGCCTTCTTCCTCAAATATCAAGTGCAGAGTATGAGGCAGGCAGTGGTTGGGCTGCTCCTGTCGATCCCCTGAGACTTGGGGATACAAGTCCTGAAACCAGAAGATCCCTGTCCCTTTTCCATCAGCAAAGTTTCCAGCTCGGATCAGCACGTCTATACTCTTCCTCCTCCATCCTGCACAACTTTTGCAGCACAGCATCCTCCACCTCATCTTGAAACTTTCCTGTGCCGACGGCTCAGCTCTTTCCCAAGCAACAAATAATCCTGGTGGATCCCTGTACTTCTTGCTAGGTTTCTGGAAGGGTCTGGCAGATGCTCAGCACCGGGGTTTAGTCCAGAAAGGACAAGCAAGTTTTGCTGCACCCATCGCTTAAAGCACCCCATCCCATGTGGGATCCCATGGGAAACCAAGAGTGGCTTCTTCCTTAGGGATCTCGGCAGCACGGCCTCATCCTGCTTGCAGTGCAGAAGGCCAACTGTGTCCTGTGATGCATCCAAAGAAGCATGGCCAGCAGGGCGAGGGAGGGGATTCTCCCGCTCTACTCTTCTCTTATGAGACCCCATGTGGAGTTCTGTGTCCAGTTCTGGAATCACCAACATGGAGCACCTGTGCTCTGAGGACAGGCTGAGAGAGTTGGGGTTGTTCAACCTGGAGAAGAGAAGGCTCTGGGGAGACCTTAGAGCAGCCTCCAGTACTGAAAGGGGCTCCAGAAAAAGCTGGGGATGGACTTTTTCCAAGGGCCTGTAGAGATAGTACAAAGGGGAATGTCTTTAAATGGGAAATTTAGAATTTAGAAATAAATTCTTCTGAGGGTGGCTGAGGTTACCTAGAAAAGTCATGGATGTTTCCTCCCTGGAAATGTTCAAGGCCAGGATGGATGAGGCCTTGAGCAGCCTGATCTGTTGGGAAGTGTCCTTGCCCGTGGCAGGGGTTTGGAGCTGGATGGGCTTTAAGGTCCCTTCCAACCCAAATCCTTCTATGATTCTACGATCCTGCCCGTGCCACTGCTGGTAAAGCTGTCGCCGAGGCATCGCGGTGAGGCCGGGAGCCGCATTCACATTCCTGCCGCGAGCACACTTGTCAGCCGAGCTGTCAGCCGCTCCCGTAATAGGGCCACAGCGGTCACTCGTGTTGGGAGTAAACACAGCCGAATCTGAGAAAACAAGAGCAGAGCCGAGCCTGGGTGCTTCCATCAAGACTGCAAAGTATCAGCATGCTCCGGGTTGGGGGGATGCTCAGCCTCCTACCTGCTTCCCCATCGCCCCCCAGTGTGAACTCCAAAAACCCCTGGGAAGGAGGATGTGTATAAGCGGTGCTCCCCAGTCTCCCAGGGGTACAGGGATGAGGACAACTGCTCCCAGGAGGAAACCCTGGGCGCCTGGGATCAAATAATAGGTTGTTTGGTGGCATCAGGGCTGATGCATGGGATAGATGGGGACAGCCCCGGCCTCGAGCTGCTTGGGGACACAAGGTGGTGCAGCCGCAGGTCAGTGATGTTTGGCAGAAACCCACCCCCAGCTTTGGCTGGAGGGAAAGCACTTATTTCATTTTAATTTTTGCTTAAAAATGGCGTTTTGCTGCCTGAGGGAACCTGTTTGGAGATAAGATCCAGCCTCCTTGCCACCCTCCAACCAGCATCCCCGTGGGTGCCTTCCACAACTGGGCACCTCCAGCCATGTCCCCAGTGCTCCACGTTGGCCCTTGATGTGCAGCACTGGCAGGGTGGGGGGGTGTTTGTGCAGGGACCGGGAGGCTTTGTAGGGCTGCGACAAGGAGGAGAATAATTAGTGCTGGGCTTATTTGTTTTGTGCCATTCCTCCAATTCCTAAACCCTCCCACAACAAAGAGGTGGCCGGCTTGAAAAGCTAAGGATTTAGGACAAAGAAGGGGCTGGGAGCAGAGTGGGATGCAGCTTCAGGGCAGAGCGGGATGCGGACCAGACCCAGATACCCAGGCCGTGGTGATGCCCTCACCTGGGCTGCACGCTCCATCCCTAACTCCAAATCAGGGATGCTTCCTTTCTCATCTCCACCTGGTTTGGTTTCTTCCCACCCAAAAACCCCTTAAAAAAACTAAGAGCACCACAAAATATTTTCTTCCATGTGGGGAGGAGAGAGGGTGGCTATTATCCTCCAAACCAAACCTGAAATGTTGGGGTCCAAAGGGTACTGCTCCGCCTTTGAAATCTCCCGCGGCCTTTTTTCCCATTAAACCATCTCTCAGCTCTGCTCAGAAGTTTCTTCCCCCACCCACCCCCCTTTTATTTTTTTTTTATTTAATAATAAAGCATCTCAGATCTCCAAGCCGCAACTCATCTCACACCTAAGCTAGATTGCATTTTGCAGAAGCCTTTCAGCTGTTTTCTCAATCTCTCCTCTGTCTCATTCTCAATTCAGGCAGTTGCTATAGGTATGTTTTAATCCCCAGCATGGTAGATTTTAATTAGTCTTTGTACAGATGGCCAATTAACATTCATTACTTTTGCCTTGAGCGATTAATTATGAGTTTGGATGGAATGGGAGATGGAGACAGAGGAAAGATGGGCAGGTGAATAAAAAAAAGGGGATTTTAATCAGAGTTTGGGATTTCCCCCCCTTCCTATTTTTTTTATATATATATATATACACACACTCAGAAAGAGGAGGGAAGGGAAAAGCAGCAGCACAGTGTGAGTTATGATGCTACTGAACCACTTCCAGTCCTGGAGCAATGGGAATAACCTCCAATGGGGTCTGCAGCCAATGATACTGTGGGACTCAAGGGCTGCAGTCCAGCCAAAAGCTATTGTAAGGATGGGGAAACTGAGGCAAGGGGTGCTGGTGTAGGATGCAGCTCTGCACCCAGTCTGGAAATCAACACCTTGGGTTGGATTTGAATGCCTGGATGTAGTAGTTTTGGGGTTGTGATCATGCTGGGGTGGTGGGGACAAACCGAGGGAGCGGTGACACACTGCCACCTTCTCCTGGGTGAACTGGTGTGCAGGATGGAGCCCATAAATCTCCCTCAGTGACACGTTGCTAATTCTTCCTAATTGATTTTTCACGCTGGCGGGAGGGAGATGGTGACATCCAACAACAGAGCCCTGATGTCACGGCTTTCTCCTCCATGAAAGGGGCCAACACCCTCCCCCTGGAGCTGACATACTTCTCCCCGGCCCGGGTAGCCATGGTGAGATGTTGCCCAAATCCTTTCACCACCATGCCACTGGAGGCTGGTGATGCTCCGCACTGCCCGTGCCAGCCCGTTCATAGCAGCTATTTTCGAGCACGCGGGCTAGCCAGCAGGGAAAAAATCAAAATAGCAACCCCCCTGGGGCAATATCCTGCCCTGGTTCCTTGGCACCCACGCTTCGTGTTGTTCCGGCACGTGTGAACTTGCAGTGGGTTCTGGATTCGGCTTTTCTGGGTTGTTTTGGCAGCGGGCGAGGCGTGCATGCGGCACAGAGCGAGCAGGGGAGGTGGGGAAGGACCTGATCCTTCTCATTTCTTAGGAGCCTCCCTTGATGGCAGGCGGGCCTGGAAAAAGGGACTGGTGTAAGGATGCTGCACAGCAGAATCTGTCCTGTGGGACTTGGAGGGCTCACGGTGCCGCTGGCTGGGCTTTTACACCCCTTCTGTTGAAATCTGGGGATTTCTTTTTTAGCACGTTTTACATTCCGGCCCCAGCCCTCCCGTGATTGGCACTGCTCCGCAGCACAGCAACGTCTCTCAAATCAGCCACTCAGGCAGAAGAGGGGGGTCCAGGTCCCTCCCCACGTGGCAGGGATATGACCACTGCACCCCATACCTGCGGCATGGCTGATGGATGTGCCGCCTGTATCCCAGTCCAGCCTGGTGCTTGGCTGGATGTGCCACCTGCATCCCAGCGCAGTCCTTGGCTGGATGTGCCACCTGCGTCCCAGCCTGGTCCCTGAGTGGATATGTCACCTGCATACCAGAGTGGTCCCTGAGTGGTTATGTCACCTGCATACCAGCTTGTTCCTTGGGTGGATGTGCCATCTGCATCCTAGCACAGTCTCTGGCTGGATGTGCCACCTACATCCCAGCCTGGTCCGTGGCTGGATGTGCCACCTGCATCCCAGAGTGGTCCCTGAGTGGGTGTGCCAACTGCATCCCAATGCAGTCCTTGAGTGGATGTGGCACCTACATCCTGGCACAGTCTTTGGCTGGATGTGCCACCTGCATCCCAGTGCAGTCCTTGAGGGAATGTGCAACCTGCATCCTGGCATGGTCCCTGGATGAATGCCCACCCTGTGCAGTACAGGTGGCTGGGCCCATGGGAATTCCCCCCCAGCAGTGCTTGAGCACTGGCTCAGCTTGTCCCGCTTGCAGGCTGGTGAGACTGGCCTGAGCTCTGGAGTTCAGGCAGGCACCCAGAGCATCAAAACAGTGCTCGGCACCCACCTACAGGGACCTCACTGCTGCAAACAACTCCATCTGGAGCGCGTCCAAAGAAGGGCAAGGAACTGGTGAAGGGGCTGGAGAACAAGTCTGGTGAGGAGCAGCTGAGGGACCTGAGGTTGTTTAGCCTTGAGAAGAGGAGGCTGGGAAGAGCTTATCACTATGCAGAACTCCCTGAAAGCAGGTTGTAGCGAGGTAGTTGTTGGTCTCTTCCCTCAAGTGACAGGTGATAGGATGACAGGAAATGGCCTCAAATTGCACCAGGGCAGGTTCAGATTAGACATCAGGAAAAAATTCTTCATCAAAGGTTTTCTCAGGCCCTGGCAGAGGCTGCCCAGGGAGGTGGTTGAGTCACCATCCCTGGAGGTGTTTGAAAGATGGATGGATGACAGAGTGGACGGGAGTGTTTGGACTCAGTGCTCTCCAAGGTCTTTTCTGACCAAGCAGTTCTATGATCTCCATACTCATGAGCTGGATCTGGCCTCTGCGACCTGTGGGATGGAGCATATCCTTGGCCAGACCATCCCCACCAGCAAACCCCAATTCTGCAGGGTTCTACAGATGGGACGTACAAGAGCTGATGCCCCCAGCTGCCTCCAAGGGTAACCCAAACCCCCTGTGCTGGCTGAAGGCCTCATCTGAGCTGAGGAAGAGGAGGCTGGGAGCACGGGGAGCCTCCAAACGGCACCATCCCCACCTGCAGAGCGGCGGCAGGGTATGGCCCTCTCTAAGTATGCGCCATTGAAATGTGCACATTTCCTAAAAGCAATATGGAACAGCTAAATATACTGCTCACAAATCTGTTTACACTAATAATGGCTGGGAGCCTGCCATCCATATGACTGCAAGGAACCATTGATTCAACATAAATTAACTGAAAATTACTTGCGAGAGGCAGAAACTCACAGCATTTTGCATTTCATTTTATTCCTCCTTGTCTTTTTTTTTCTCTTCTCCTCCCCTGCCAGGGAAGGGGAAAAGCAGAGACATTGGCACCTCTGCTACTCTACTCTTTCCTCACCTCCATCCACAGCAATGAGGACCAGGATACCCAACGAGGCGGGATTTTCCATCCCAGCTCTGGGGACTCGAGCTGCCGCCAGGGCTAAATGAACACAATATTTACCCGTTTTTCCAAGAAACGGCGACAGAGATGGAAGGGTCCAAGTCATTATTTTGGCACGGGCAGATTGCTAACTTGTTTAAATTTAAAAAGAAAGGGGGAAAGAAGATGTAAAAAGCCCCACCAGAATTGGCAGCTCCTCACATATTAGTCGAAATGCTGCAGACTTGGCTCCCGCTCACCTCCACAACATAATGTTAAATGGCATCAAGACAGTATATCAGTCATTTACATATGTTGCTTATAGACGCCAAACTTATTAACACAATAAAACTGCTGCTAAGAAGCTTTCCTGCCTATTTTTCTCCTGGAGAATGTCAGTGTTGGAAGCACCTTGCTGCCTCATATGGAAATATCCGGGGTTGCCTTTCATATGGCATCGGGGAAAATAAATATATGAATCAGCCAGGGTCCCCCCTCCGACCACTTCCCGAGTGAAGCGGGAGGAGGATTCACTGATGTAGTGAGAGGATGAAGTGGAATGGTTTTAAATTTGAAGGGGGAAGATTTAGATTAGACATTAGGAAGAAATTCCTCATGTTGAGGGTGGTGAGACACTGGCAGAGGTTGTCCAGGGTAGCTGCAACTTCCCAATCCCTGGAGGTGATGAAGGCCAGGTTGGATGGGGCTCTGAGCAACATGATGCAGTGGGAGGTGTCCCTGCCCATGGCAGGGGGTTTGGAACCAGATGGGCTTTGATGTCCTTTCCAACCCAAACCATTCTATGATTCTGTGATTCAGAGCATCGTGCATCAGTGGATACCACCAACACCCAGCCCACCCAGCATCTCCCAACATCCCCCCAGGGCACGCTGCCTCCCAGGACAGGCGCCTGGGCAGGATGGGATGGCTTCACCCCAGGACTGGCTTTAATTTCCCTTTCTTCAGAGTGTCCTCAACTCCCTGTCCTCACCGCTGAGGTCTGGAAACGCTGGAAGGGGATCCCTGGCTGGTCCATATATTTATTTTCCTGGGTGCCATATGAAAAGCAAACCTGGGTATTTCTATACAAGGCGGCTAGGTGCTTCCAGCACCAATGCTCTCCATGGGGGAAAGGAGACAGGAAAGCTTCTTAGCAGCAGTTTTATATTGTTAATAATTTTGGCGACCATAACCAAGGTATGTAAGCGGCGGATACACCATCTTGATGTCGTTTAACGGAATGTTGAAGAGGGGAGGGCGAGCCAAGCCTGCTGATCTCCCCTAACGTAACACTGCATAGACTCATAGAATGGTTCGGGTTGGAAGGGACCTTAAAGCCCACCCAGTCCCAACCTCCTGCCATGGGCAAGGACACCTCCTGCCAGACCAGGCTACTCAAGACCCCATCCAACCTGGCCTTGAACCTGTGGCAACCATGACTTCTATGGACAACCTGTGCCAGTGTCTCACCAACCTCATCATGAAGAATTTCTTCCCAATCTAAATCTTCCCCTTCCAATTTAAAGCCATTCTCCCTCATCCTATCACTACAGACCCTTGTAAAAGGTCTCTCCCCAGATTTCTGTAGCCCCTTCAGGTACTGGAAGGTCGCTATAAGGTCTCCCTGGAGCCTTCTCTTCTCCAGACTGAACAAACCCAACTCTCTCAGCCTGTCCTCATAGCAGAGGTGCTCCAGCACCTCATCTTCGTGGCCTCCTCTGGACCTGTTCCAACAGTTCCATATCCTTCTTATGTTGGTCCCCATGGGGTTTTGGGGGCACTCTCCCAGCATCTAAGCAGGTACAGTCCCTGTCCCTGTGGTTTCTTTGCTCCTGCAATGGTGCAATCTTGCAGGAGATTTTGTTTTCTTAGCCTCAGGAGCAAAGCCAGCACAAGTCCAGGTGGGGGGCCTGTGTGGAGGTCACGCTCCGGTGCCATCCAAGGGAACACCCAAACCCTCCCTGGGGCTGGAGGCATAATTTCCTGTGTCGCAATTTCCCAAGCTCTCCTAGAAAGATATTTTTGCTGCAACGATGACCCTGTTGTGCATGGAAAAAGCATTTCAAAGGCAACATCTTAAAGCCCTGGAGGGAAATGTGTAGTGGGACATTAGCTGGGAGACCGGTTTTCAGCCCCAAAACCAGTGGGCAGGGCTGGCTGAACCCAACCAGCACAGCTGAGCCCTTCTTCTTGCTGTCAGATGTATAAACCCTCAAAAACCTCCCCAGGAATCACAGTGCTAAAGTCCAGCGCTCCTGGCCATGGCATCCTGAGGAGGTTTAAAGGCTGGGATCAGGGATGAGGGAGAGTGATGGCATGCACACACCACTGCTGCCACCCCAGGGACCAGGGTGACAAACCAGCATAAGTGGTTGGGTTTGCTCCTAGTGGCTGAGGGGAGCACTGGATTGCACGCCTTGCTATGGAGAAGGGCTTGAAGACCCCCCAGGACCCCCTCAACTCTGCCCCCTGTTGCTGCATCCGCTGTCTCCCCAGCAGGTCTGCAAGGAGAACCACATCGCATGCCCAAGTGGAAGGCGATGCCACGCTTGGAGCCACGTGTGCTGCTGGTGACTGTGGCGTCAGTGCAGCTCTGACAAGTCGTGTCACAAGCAGGAGATGCAGGTACTGGCCAAAAGCTTTGTGATTCAGTGCTGCTGCCCTCCATGACTTGGGCAAACCAGCTTATTGCCCCACTCATGCCATGGGCAAACAAGGGACATAGGGTCGCCAAGGTCAGGCTCAAAGTCAGGGGAAAGGTCCCCACATGCCCAGCCTCTGCACATCCCTCTCCACTACTGAGCTGCTATGCCTTTCCCCCAAAACACAGTCCTGTGGGACGACCTTGCTGAGCAGAAATGATCAGAGCAACCTCTGCCTCGGGTGTGGATGCGGCCTCAGCACCAGGACAGACATTGCCACAGCTTTCTGAGAGGTTTTCTCAGGGCTATGAACACCTGCGCCTGCACAATCATCAACCTTTCAAAGCTTAGAAATGACACTTTCAGGAAGTGGGAGTTTAAATGCCTACAAGGACCTGGGTGCAAAATCCTCTGCTTTCCAAGTGCAAGCCACCGAAGCCAAAGCTGTGCCCACATCTAATGGCCTTCAGGCTCTCCAACTTCCTGAGACCTCATCTGACACTGGAGCAGCAGGAACCTGGGCACGACCAGGGTCTATGGGGTAAGTTTTCTCACCGTGTCGTGTGTAGCTTTGCAGAAACCTTTTGGCTTTTGTGCCCTGCCCACCTCACCTCCCAGTCTGAGTAGGCTGGAAGTCCACCAGGGCCCATCACACCAGAGCCCAAGCCTGTGCAGGGTTTCTGTACCGACACAGCAGTCAGAGAAGTGAGGGTGGATGCACCACCCATGAAAAGCCAGTGTGACCATTGTGTAGGGCGTTGAGGAACCAGCAGCATCAGCCCTTGTACCATGGACATCTTCCAGCCCGTAGCTATGTGATCTGTGTGGCTTCCTGTTGCCTGCCTTGGTGGTGGGATCCTCTCTCAATATCAATCTTGACTCCATAGACTAAAGCTGTTTTCCATTCATATAATGATCACATCTGCCACCATTCCCATGTCATATCCATCCATGCATGCATGCATCCATCCATCCGTCCACCATCAATAAATCAGATGACAAAACTGCCTTAAAAAAGGGAAACGGAGGGAGGTGAGACGAATAACTCACTGAAGCCTACAGAGTTGTTTATTTCCATCCAGGAAATCCCTAAAACAAATGAAATGAAAATAAGTAAAAGCCAAAGAACCAGGAGAGGGGGAGCAGCCCAGGACAGTCAGGTCCAGATGTCCTCGTTCGCCAATTCGAACTACAGCCCCACTCCTCCCTTCATCACTTCAGGACCACACTTGAAGAATGCCGAGAAGAAATTAGGGCAGGGCAAGGAGCTGTGCCCATGGGAAGAGCAGGTGGGAGAGGTTAGGAGGAAATGATCCAGCGCTTTGAAGTCTGGTCAACTTTTAACATCCCGGCAAACTGAGCCCGTGGCCACGCTCTGGGGTCTGGGGCCTGATTTTCCACATTCTGCCCTTTGATGCTAGAGGCCGATGTGTTACAGATTAACAAGACCAGGGGATGGACTGCACCTGCCGGTGGTGTTCAGGATCTGGCCCCAGCAAAGCCTGCCTATTCCTGCCTCTGCAGAGGGAGGAAGCGGTGCCAGCAGGCATTTGAGCCCCAACAGGCGAGTAGGGGCCAGGGCTTTGGGATGATGTGAGGTCTTGAGCAGCCTGGTCTAGTGGGAGGTGTCCCTGCCCATGGGGAGTTGGAACTCGATGGGCTTTGAGGTCCCTTCCAACCCAAACCATTCTATGATTCTGCGATGCAGACGAATGAGGATGGACCCATCATCCCTCTTCCCATCTCTGAGCATCCTCAGAGCTGACCCTCTACCCCCAACCCCATGGTTGGTGCTCATCCTGTCCCCCTCTTGGTGTTCTTCATTCGTTTTTTGTTTACTCCTTGGAAAACCCTCGCTGTTGTATTTTAACCCCATTTCCCCCCACCCCTGCCTCCAAGTCCCGGTGCAGCCCCCATCCCTGCCTGCCCACCGCAGCCCCTCACTGTGCTGGCACCTCGGAGCCTATCTCATTAAAAGGAAAATGTCTTTCTCTTCCACCCAGAGCTCCTCCTGGCCAGGAATCCAGCAGGAAGGATGGATCACTCCTCCTGGGGATCCAGGGGCTAAAGTTTTCCTTTTAGTAAGCCAGGAATACTGGGGACCAGAGCAAAACACCCACCTGGGGGTCTGCATTTTATTCCCCTGGGGAATAAAGATCCCACTTCAATTATACTGGAGGTGGAAGCAGGCCTGGAAGCAGCAGGGAGGGAAAGAAATGCAAAGAGAAATTTGGATTTCTCTCCTAGTTTCATCATAGCAGCTTCCCAGCTCTTTGCAAAATATCCAACCTGGCCACCGAGCTGGGATTGGAAACTATTGGGGCGAACAGGAGAAAAAAAATCAGCTTAAATGTTTATAATTCTCAAAAAGGGTGATTTATTCCCCTAAACCAAATCAGCTCCCCCCAAAAAAGAGGGATGCAGAGACGGAGTGCGGAGGCTGATGCTGCCGGCGGGGATTCCGCGGTGAGCAGCTAGCACCCAGCCGGCTTTTCCTTTCCCTCCACAAAAAAATTTGCTTAAAGGCGGCGGGATGGGAAGGAAACGAAATCCAAGGTCTGCATCCCCTTCCACCAACCCGGACTGGGGGAAGAACAGCGAGGGGGGAAATTAAATTAATTAAATTGAATTAAATTGGTTAAAATTCAATTCCACGAATGGTCCGGAGCCTGGTACGGCTCCTGTGCCCGAGTCGAGTGCTGTTCCTGCATCCCTCTTCCCTCTCCCACTTTCCTTTGCCTTTGCCTTTCTCCTTCCCCTTCCTCTTCCCCTTCCCCTTCCCGTTCCCATTCCTCATCCCTCTATGAGCGCATCCTGCTACGCACCCCGGTGCCCTCTCCTCCACTCGGCTGATCCAACCTCGCTTCTGTATTGCTAATTTTCAATACAAATATATAATTAAAAATGCAGATTATTATTTCCTTTCTTTCAGAAATAAAAATTAAAACAAACATAATTTTAAAAGTAAGTTTAAATATTAAAATATTAAAATAAATACATATGAATAAACCAAAAAATAAAACGAAAAGAGCTTTTGCTCGATTTTTTAGGTTCTCATTTCTGCGGAATTTCAAGGATTGTGGTCTCCCCTCCCAGCCTCCCCGTTGTTTTTCCCCGCAGTTTCTTGCGGGGGAGCGCGGAAATCCCGCTCTCCTCTCCTCGGGGCAAGGGGAGGGAAGGATACGCGGGTGAATTCGCGGAGTATTCCAACCCAGCCAAGTGGAAAATAGACTTTCAACCCGCTTTGTGCGGGAGGGGAGGGCCAACGAAACTCCGAGCAGAGCCAAACTGCGGAGTGAACTCGGGGAAAAACCCAAACAAATTCGTGAATTATTGAAGGTGGTTTTTTGTTTTTTGTTTTTTTTTTTTTTAATTTAATTTTCAGAGCAGGATCGGATTTGTGGGAAGAACGGGGCTTTGGTCCGGTAGGGGAGGTCCTGCCTTTGGAATGGGGAGCGGAGCTTGTCTATCTCCCGGAGCTGAGGAAAGTCCGGCAAAATCTCGAATTGTTGAAGGTTTTAAAATTTTTTAATGTAATTTCCATCTCAGGATCAGTCCTGTGGGAAGAGCGGGGCCTTTGTCCGGGGCGGGGGTAAAGGTTCTGCTTTTGGAGAGAGGTTAACGCGGAGGGCAGCGGAGCTTGCACGAGGGAGAGCTTCACCTCCCCTCCCTCCCTCCATCTCTCCATCCTTGCATCTCTTCATCCCTTCATCCATTCACCTCCCCTTCATCCCTTCATCCCTCTGTCTCTTCATCGTTTCTCCCCTCCATCCCTTCACCCTTCGCCCTTTCCTCCCATCAATCCTCCATCTCTCTATCCTTTCATCCATCCCTCCATCCATCCTTTCATCCCTTCATCCCTCCATTTCTCCATCCTTTCACCCTTCCATCCCTCCATCCTTCCATTCCTTCATCCCTGCATCCACTCATTCCCTCATTCTATCATTCCTCTGTCCTTCCATCTTTTCATACGTCCATCCCTCCATCCTTTCATCCCTCCATCCCTCCCTCCATCCCTTCACCCCTCCGTCCCTTCATCCCAACCGCCGCATCCCGGCTGCACAAACCGTCAGTGCGAGGACTTTTTTTGTTGTTTAAAAAGGCAGAGGTGGAAAGAGAAAAGAAGGTGTTTTTTTCTTAAAGCAGCAGCACCCCCCTACCCCCCCCACCTCCCGGTAGCCGGAGTCCTTTCCCCACAACTTGCGGGAGCGGCTCCACTCCAGTTTTTCGGGCGCTCTCTGCCTGCTCTGCACCCCCCTCCTCCCCTCCCTGACCCCCCCCACCCCCCCAAGCCCCTCCCGGCCCCAAGCCTCAACCCCAGCCCCAACCCCCGGTCGACCCTGGCCCCGGGCAGGTGCGAGCTGCGCCCCCCCCCGCCAGGTACCGGCTCTATTTGTACCGCCTGCCCCGGGCTTTGGGTGTTCGAATCCCCCCTCGGGTGGGCGGGTGTGTGTGTGTGTCTGTGTGTGTGTGCATTGCCCGGGGGGAGGTTTCTTGCACACACACACCCCCAGGAACACATCCCCTGTGTGTGTGTCCCCCCCTCTCCCTCCCCTCCTCCTCCTCCCCTCTCCTCCCCTCTTTCCCAGCTCAAACCATGTTCCAGCCGTCTGGGAAGCGCTGCTTCACCATCGAGTCCCTGGTGGGCAAGGACACCCACCTGAGCCCCGAGGACCCCCCGCGCCCCTCAGCCCTCGGATACCCCGCTCCTGGCCCCCCGGATCCCCCAGGCTTCTCTTCGGGCTTCCAGGGCTCTGCATCCGCCGGCCGGGCTCTTTACGGCAGCGCCGAGCTGGTTTTTCCCGAGGCTGTGGGGCACCCGGCGTTGCCCGTGGGGCCTCATCAGTTAGGGGGTTCAGCCCTGCCGCACCCTCACTCCTTCTTCGGGCCGCAACACCGCGACCCGCTCAACTTCTACCCCTGGGTGCTACGGAACCGCTTCTTCGGGCACCGCTTCCAAGGTGAGATGCGGGCGCTGCCGGGAGCATCCCGGGATGTGGGGCGTGCGGGGGAGTGCGGAGAGAGGGATGTTTGCTGCCCTCTCCGGTCCCGAGCTCCGGGAACCGGGGAGGCTAAGCGAGAAGCGGAGGCAAAACCTGTTGCTGCGGTGCCCGGTGCGTTTGCAAATCCCGTGCTTGGTGCATCCGTGCACTCGATGCTTTCGTGAATCCTGGTACCGATGCGTTTGCACCCCGGTACCAATGCATTCGTACACCCGGTGCTCAGTGCATTTGCAAACTCGGTACCAATGCATTCGTACACCCGGTGCCCGGTGCATTTGCAGCCCCCGGTGTTTCTGTGCGTTTGCAACCCCCGGTGTTCGATGCGTTTGCAAAGCCGGTGCTCGGTGCATTCGTGCACCCGGTGCATCCGCACACCCGGTGCATTTACAGACCCTGGTACTGATGCGTTTGCTCAGCTGGTGCTGACTCCGTTTGCTCAACCGATACTCGGTGCATTCGCGCGCCCGGTGCTCGGTGCCTTCGTGCACACGGTACCGACGCATTCGCACTCCCCGGTACCGATGCATTCGCACATTCGGGCATTCGCAGACCTCGGTACTGATGCATTTGCACGCCCGGTGCCCGATGCATTCGCGCTCGCGGTACCGCTGCGTTTGCTCAGCCGGAGCTCGGTGCATTTGCAGACCCCGTTACCCGTGCGCTGGCATACTCGGTGCGTTCGCAGACTCCGGTACCAATGCACCCGCCTGTGCTCGATGCATTCACACACTCGGTCCATCCGCACTCCCGGTGCCCGTGAGCTCCCACAGCCCCGCAGCCGGCTGCCCCGGTACGGTGCCCGGGCAGGGGGTGGGCGATAGAGGGGGGCGGGGGTCCCGGGGCAGCACCGAGGAGCGGGTTCCCGGCTGGCCACCCCGGTGCTCCCGGCGACGGGAGTTTAGAGTTCTGCTTCACCGCAACGAGGGGAGAAATTGTGGTGGATCTTGGCTGTACAACGCGATTTTGTTCGATTTTGTACCTCTTTTCTCTTCTCTTTCTCTTCTCTTCTCTTCTCTTCTCTTCTCTTCTCTTCTCTTCTCTTCTCTTCTCTTCTCTTCTCTTCTCTTCTCCTCTCTTCTCTTCTCTTCTCTTCTCTTCTCTTCTCTTCTCTTCTCTTCTCTTCTCTTCTCTTCTCTTCTCTTCTCTTCTCTTCTCTTCTCTTCTCTTCTCTTCTCCTCCTCTCTCGGCTTTATCTTTATTTTTTCTCCTTTCTGTCTCTCCTTTTTTTTTATTTTCCTCCTTGTTTCACTTTTTCTGCTTTCCTTCCTTCCCTTCTCTTTCCTTTCTCTTTTCTTTCCCTTCCGTTCTTTTCCTGTTCCCTTGCTTTCCCTTTCCCTACTTTTCCCCCTCCCTTTCCCTTCTTTTCCCTTTCTTTCCCTTCCCTCTCCCTTTTTCTCTCCCTCACGGTCACCTCGCCGTCCCTGTCGCAATGTCCGGGGGTCCCGGGGGTCCCGGAGATAGCGAGGGGCCGACTCAACCCGATTAGGTTTATCTGCTCGCCACCAGCCCCTCGTTTGTGGCCGCTACCGGCGCCGCCCGGGGCTCCGAAACGCAGGACCCCGGCTCCCACCAGCCCCGGTACCGGCTCCATCTCATCCCGGCCCCGTCGTTCCGCCGCGTTCTCCCGTCTTCCCTCTTCTCATTTGTTTCTCTTCTTCCTTTCTTTCTTTCTTTCTTTCTTTCTTTCTTTCTTTCTTTCTTTCTTTCTTTCTTCTTCTCTTCTTTCTTTCTTTCTTCTTTCTTTCTTTCTTTCTTTCTTTCTTTTCTTTCTTTCTTTCTTTCTTTCTTTCTTTCTTTCTTTCTTTCTTTCTTTCTTTCTCTCTTTCTTTCTTTCTCTCTTTCTCTCTTTCTCTCTTTCTCTCTTCTCATCTTCTCCTCTTTCTCTCTTCTCTCTTTCTCTCTTTCTCTCTTTCTCTCTTTCTCTCTTTCTCTCTTTCTTTTTCTTCTCTCTTTCTTCTCTCTCTCTTTCTTTCTCTCTTTTTCTTTCTCTCTTTCTTCTCTCTCTTTCTTCTCTCTCTCTCTCTCTCTTTCTCTTCTTTCTCTCTTTCTTTCTTTCTCTTTCTCTCTCTCTATTTCTTTCTCACTCTTTTTCTCTTTATCTTCCTTCCTTCCTTCCTTCCTTCCTTCCTTCCTCCTTCCTTCCTTCCTTCCTTCCTTCCTTCCTTCCTTCCTTCCTTCCTTCCTTCCTTCCTTCCTTCCTTCCTTCCTTCCTTCCCTTCCTTCCTTCCTTCCTTCCTTCCTTCCTTCCTTCCTTCCTTCCTTCCTTCCTTCCTTCTTCCTTCCTTCCTCTTGCTCTTTCTTAATTCCTTCTCTTTTACTCTTTTTCTTCATTTCTTTTTCCCCTTTCTTTTTCTTTCTTCCTTTCCACTTTCATTCTCCCTTTCACTTTTTCTTTTCTTTTTCTTATGTTTTTCTTTTCTTTCTCTCTTTCTTTTTCTTGCTTGCTTCTCTCTTTCCATCTCTTTTAGTTCTCTTATTTTCTAAGTCTGATATTCTCCTATTTTTTATCTTCTTTCACTCTTTCTGTTTTTTTCTCTGTCTCCTCTTTCAGCTTTCTCATTCTCCTGCTCTCCCCATCCACCCCTTCTCCCTTTTTTATCTCTCTGCCATTTCACTTCCCCTCCTATTCCCCCATATCCAGCCCCACCATGGGACAAAGAGCAGCAGAGGGGGAACACGGCCACCACGATGCTCATCAATGGGGTGAATCTTGCACACTCAGGCTGGGGAAGGTGCCCAGGGCCCCTCAGCATCTCCTTCTCCACAACATCCCACCCAGTCCCAGAGAAGGGAAACTGCAAGGTTTCGGGGAGCAAGGGGTGCTGGTGCAGGACTCTGACTTTGCTCTCTCTTCTCAGGGAGTGAGGTGTCCCAGGAGAGCCTGCTCCTCCACGGCCCCTTCGCCCGGAAACCCAAGCGCATCCGCACAGCCTTCTCACCGTCACAGCTCCTGCGGCTGGAACGGGCCTTTGAGAAGAACCACTACGTGGTGGGCGCCGAGCGCAAGCAGTTGGCCAGCAGCCTCAGCCTCTCTGAGACCCAGGTACCCACCCCACAGCCATCAGTCCCTCCATCTCTCCATCTGTCTGTCCATCCACCGGCGGGAGCCGCTCAGCATTGTGCAGTAGAGATGCCACCAACCCCGCTCAGGGCTGGGGCTGTGCTTTGCAAAATTCCAGCTGGGTTTGTCCAGGAATCCCGTGTGGAAACTGTGGCCAAACTGTACGTGTTCACATGGGTTTGGGGTTTTATTTTTTGCCACAGCGTTTGGTTGTTACAGTCGTCCCCGGCAGGGCTTGAGGCTGGGAACTCAGGTCTCGCGTCGCACACTCTCCGGAGTGTTTTTCCAATTTTATTTTTTGCTTGCTTGGGATGTTTTTTCCAAGAGCAATATAAGGATTGAAAAATATATGGATTGTTAAAAAAGGAGCAGCAGCACGAAATCTTCTGCAAGGAGTGAAAAACTGCATCCGAATTATGCTGCTTCAGTGTAGTCCATAAACACCACAGTGCCCGAAGTCAGGATGGGTGCAAAACTGTGTGCCTGCCAAAGGGCCTTGAGTCCAGCTCCAACTCCTTGATTTTTAGAAAAGACATTTTACAGTCATTTAAAACTTATAAGAACTGTAGGGATGGAAAGAAATGGAAAAGTTTACGGTGCTGGGGAAAATGGGAGTCGGGGCTGAGCATTTCTGTGTGTGTCCAAGACTGCTGTCCTGGCAAGCAGCTATTCACAAATTCTCCGGGTGAAGGTACACTATTTCCTGTCATATTTAATAACTAAGTCGATGGAGAAAGTTTTCCCTTAATTCTGGCTAGATAGTTTGGCCTATGTTCTGATTTAATTTCATTTTTATCCTTTAATTCAATTGGAAAATAAAGCTGGAGCCGTGGGTGTTCCTAGTGCCCGCCTGGCTCATCCTCGCCCAGGCTCTGCCAAGCAAAACCTCCAAAAGCAGCTCTGCAAGAGGGAAGTTACTGGGAGGAAAATGACATTGGCATGGGGACAGTGGGAAAGTACAGGTGCTGAGAGTGGGGAGGATGCACCGAGCCCAGAAAATCCAGAGGCTTTTTGTATCCTGATGTGGATGCTATCCCAGCCCTGTGGCTCGCAGGGCATGGTGCCCCAGCTCGTGTCCTTGCTGCTTCCCTCACCTCTCTGGCTTTAAAAAGATGTTAAAGGCAAGAAAAAAACAACCAAAAGGTCAGAGAACAAAACAGCAACTTGTCCAGGCAGAAAGGGCATCTGCGGGATGCCCGAAGGGAAGCTCAGTGTCCTCGGATTTTACATCATCGCCCCAAGCCAAAACGCAATAATGCAATTTATTGGGGGAAACACAGAGGCATCCGTCCTCAGATTTTACATCATCGCCCTGAGCTGAAAAGAAATAATGCAATTTATTGGGGTAAAGCAGAGGCATTCATCCCTAACTCTGGGTGGAGATTTAGAAATGGAAAGAGAATATATATATAGACACACATATATATAAAAAATAATGTATATAAATTTTCTATTTACATATTATATATATAATTTTTATGCACTGCAGCATATTTTGTAGTACAATATTTCCCTGGTTTTGGAAAGCTGCTGCAGCCGCTCGGTGAAGGGCAATTCATCACCTGTGGGTTGGGAGCGAGTGCGGTCGCCGTCACAGCCAGAGGCGTTCGGGGCTCCTGGGGGAAAGAGCATCAGGCTCACAACCAGGGCCGGCACCGAGTGTCAGCAAAGTCTCCTCAAAGGCAGCAGCAGGGAAGACTGTTCCCCTTTCGGCTTTGTGGGTTTAAAATAAGAATTTCTGAAGAGATCTTTTAATTACTTGGAGGGAAATCACCCCGATGCGCAGAGGGATGCAATACGGGATGGGCATCAATGTACAAAGACTGGCAGGGTGGGAGAGTCAGCCTGACCGGTGGCTGTGCCAAAAGCAGGCATCATAATTTTTCTTATTATTATTGTTATGATTATTAATAATAATAATTATACATAATCATTTTTATTACTATTATTAGCAGGCATCAACTTTCTTATTATTATTTCTTATTCATTATTATTATTATTATTCTTCCAGTGATGCATCCTACACAGACACAAACCTCCCATGGAAAACCACTCCCTGTCCTCAGTGTCACACATCCCTGGGGTGATGCTGGGTGACACAGCTGTGTTCTCCCCTACTGCAGACACCCAGCCCCACATCCAAACCTGCGAGCGGGCGTGTTTTATTATTTTAGTCACTCCATGAAGGGACTTGTCCCTATTTCCCAGCTGCTTTTTTTCTTTGGAAAAACAAGATTTGCCCTTTGGGCTGTGCCCGAAGCCGAAGCCGGGGAGCAACACCTGGAGCAGCCCGGTGGGAAAGTGGAAAGGGTAGGGGTGCAAGCTCAGCATCAGGAAATGCCTTGGGGTACAGAATAGGGAAGGGTGGAAGTGTTTAACTCCTTCCCATCCTTTCTCCTACCAAGGAGTTGTATTAGTCTGGGATAAGGCAGGCTCATGCTACAACATGCAAAAAGGGAACAGGACAGCAGCAGCACAGGGTCCCAAAGCAAACAGAAGTGTTTTGTAAGTGGGATGAGGCTGGAGTAAGCATCGAGAGGGTTCTGCAGGGGGATTTGTGGTGCAAGAGGAGCCGTACATAGGGATTGTGCGTGACGGGGTGATGTAGGGGGACATGGTGACTCTGAGCAGGATGGCATAGCGAGCCTGGTGTGGGTGTACCGGGGGTGAGGCGCATGTATCAGGGAGGTGAGGAGCAGGGAGGAGGCAGGAGTACCATGCTGCACCCTGCAGATGTGCCAGACTGGGAATCATGGGTGGTTGCACCTCTGTGTCCATCACTTGTGGCATCAGGTCACTGCATTGTCCCGGTGAGCACGCGGGGCTGGGGAATAACTTCCCTGCGTTTGTTTTGTATGATGCAGCCCAAATCTCTCAGCAGAGCCTCTCTGTACTTGGCAGCATGTGGTCCTGACCCCACTCGGGGCTTCAATTCTGACTTCTCAAAGCAAAGGCCTCATCAGGCTCATGGCAGCAGGAGGTTTGGGGTGGTTATGGAGACACTGTATATCCCAGCATACCCTCCTACTTTGGGGTGACTACGGAGGCACCGTGTATTCCACCATCCCCTCCTGGCTTTGGGGTGATTATAGAGACATCATGTATCCCAGCATCTCCTCCTGGCTTTGGGGTGATTATGGAGGCACCGTACATCACAGCATCCCCTCCCAGGGATGGAGGTGCAGGGATGGAGGCACAGCAGCCCTGGCCGGTGGGTTGGGGCCATCCAGGTGTCTCCAATGCTGTGTCAGGAGAGGTAATAATTAACTGAGCAAATGCCTGGGAGTCACAGGAGGAGAAAGATACATGACCCAGATACAGCTGGAGAGCCCACGCTCTGCCGGGGCCAAGCACCCAGGGCTGGCAGTGGTGCCCCACTGAGGACCATGCCCCAAACCCAAACTCCTAAAGGTTTTGGGGTGATTTTAGAAGAAAATTCGCAGCTGAGGGTGCAGTGCTGATACACGGGGAGCTCTGCTGCCCTTCGAGGTGGTGACAGGATGGCACAAGGGATGTCACTGTGTCTGCCCCCAGGTGACAGCAGGGCTGGTCCCTCCCAGTCACCACCCAGACCCATCCTCATGCCCTCTGCTTTCCGCAGGCTGTTGTCCAGGTGAGCCACACACAAAGCTGATGAATTTTAACTGTCCCCAGTCTGGTGATGGAAATGTCACCTTTTGGGCAGAGCTGCTTCTCTGGGTCCTTGAAGCAGAGCATGGTTGCTCAGTGGACGCAGTGGTTCTGCACAGGTGGGAATGTATTGTGCGTGCAGGTAAAGCAGGGGATGGGAACTGTGTCTGGAGGCAGGACCGGGATGCAGGAGACACCCAGGGACCATCCCCATCCCAATCCCGCAGCAGGAGCACGGGGATGGCCAGACAGGGACCTCAGGAGCATCACACCAGTTGGATGCACAAACTCCCGGCATGACAACGGTTAATGCAGCAAGGGTTTGGGAAGGGATAAAACCCCTGAGCTTGGGGGGTTAAACCAATTACTCTTGGAGTCAGGATGAGGCATGGTAGGGGGCAGCTTATCCCCCATTGCCCACTGTGAGGTTCTCACACTTCTCTCATCGTGGCTTCTGGCCTGTTGGAGTGAGGGATGTGGTATTAGAGGGGTCAGGGAACCCATCCAGGCTAGAAACAGCCCCATTCCCACAGCGAAGACAGTTGGGAAGCACAGGGGAGCCTCATCCTGCAGGAGATGGCCAGGATGGGCTTCTTCTTCGAGCTGAACAGAGCTGAGGAGGAAAGGCTTTACGCGCAGGAGCCGCTTCACACCCACCCCTGACTTCCACAGAGCCTCGCTCAAGCATCTTAATTGCTTTATGCCTTAGTTTCCCCTTCTATAATTTAGGGATAAGGCAACTTCCCTGCTCCCAGAGGGCTGAGAGCTTTAATTAAAGTTTGCAAAGTGCTTTGGAGTCCTTGAATGAAAGGCGTCAGCTCAGTATTATTCCAGAAATGCCCGAAAGCAAGGAAAGCAAATGGTTTGAGCCCAGGGCAGGGGGGTTATAATATATTGTGGTGCCATAAAGCAGCTGGTTCCATAGATTGAGCATGCCTGAAAGTCAAGGGCTTTCACTCTGCCGGCTGCGTGGTGCCCTGCAAGGATTTGCTTACCTGGGGAATGCAGTGAGGGTGCCAAAGGCTCCAAAGGTGAAAGCAAGCGTTGCCTGCAATGAACACTGAAGGAGAAGGGGGAAAGGGGATGATGGTACTGGATAATGACTTGTGGCAGCAGCTGCTGGAGGGGCTGTGGGCACCGCATCACCTGCAAGTGGGTAAATGCCTCAGCCTGGCCCGTGCCGGGATGGCAGCGGCAGCCGAGCAGCGGCACCTAGTGTCCTGCGGGCCCATGGAGCCAGGCAGCGTCCCGCATCCCTGCCTGCAGTGTCCCGCATCCCTGCCTGCAGCATCCTGCATCCCTGCCTGCAGCGTCCCACACCCATGACTGTAGCATCCTGCATCCCTGCCCGCAGCATCCCTCAGTCCTGCCTGTAGCATCCTGCATCCCTGCCCGCAGCATCCCTCAGTCCTGCCTGCAGCATCCTGCATCCCACATCCCTACTTGCATCATCCCACACCCGTCCTGCAGCATCTGCATCCCCACTTGCAGCATCCCACATCCATGCGTGCAGCACACATCTGTACCTGCAGCATACATCTGTACCTGCAGCATCTCTCATCCATGCCTGCAGCATCCTGCATCCCACATCCCTGGATGCAGCATGCTGCATCTGCACATGCAGCATCCCACATCCCTGTGTGCAACATCCTGCCTGCTGCATCTTGCATCTCCATCTGCACGGGTGCCTGCAGCATTCCACACCACCAACCATGTGGATACTTGCAGCATCTCAAACCAACTGCTCTATCCACGCTGCCATGTCCAGCCTTCACTATGGGCCGTGATCCCGGTGCTGGCATCAAGGGTGTGCGGGGTCGGAGCTGGGTGCTTGTGGTGTCAGGCAGATAGAGACACCACTGTCTCTCCAAGGCCCTGGAATGGTGTAATAGCACCATTATGGTGGAAAAGATTTCCTGAAGCCTAAATGTGGTAAATTTATGATTTCTAACTGTAATTATAATCTGTCTATAATTAGTTACCTGGTTATACACAGCTCAGTCCAAGCCTGACGGTACCACCCTGGCCCTGGGGCACAGGTCATAGAATTATAGAATGGTCTGGGTTGGAAGGGACCGCAAAGCCCATCCAGTTCCAACCCCCCTGCCATGGGCAGGGACACTTCCCACCAGACCAGGCTGCTCGAGGCCTCATCCAACCTGACCTTGAACACCTCCAGGGATGGGGCAGCCACAACTACCCTGGGCAACCTGTGCCAGTGTCTCACCACCCTCTTTGTGAAGAATTTCTTCCAAATGTCCAATCTAAATCTTCCCCCTTCCAATTAAAAGCCATTCCCCCTTATCCTATCACTTCAGTGATAGGAAAAAGTCCCTCCCCAGCCCTCCTGAAGCCCCTTCAGTTACAGGAAGGCTGCTCAAAGATTTCCCTGGAGTTTTCTCCAGGCTGAACAAGTCCAACTCTCTCAGCCTGTCCTCATAGCAGAGGTGCTCTAGCCCTCGGATCATCTTTGTGGCCTCCTCTGGACCTGTTCCCAAAGTTCCATATCCTTCTTATGCTGAGGATTCCAGAACTGGACACTACTCCAGGTTGTTGCTGGAGGTGTGAGGATGGCTCTGTCTGTCACCCAGTGTGGTTGTTGGAGCCGCGGCTCCATGGCATCCTGACACCAAACGGAATGGTGCTGGGTTTACCTGCTCCTGCTGTTCCAGATACCAGGGCAATGGGAAGGAGGATCCTGTGTGCCCACTGACCCCATGTCTGAGGTGTGATTAAGTATGCTTGACCCACTTTTGGATTATCTCCAAGGCTGAGATACGCAGCAAAGCAGATTTGGGAGCAGGTACCATCCTGCATCCTGCAACCCACCGTTTTGTCCCCCCCCGCCACGGGCAGAGGGGAAATTGAGTCAGAGCAGGATGGCTGTGGGAATGCTCCTGCAGGGACAGGGACTTCTTTTTTGCTGATCTCTGAGAAGAACAGAGCTTGCTGCTTGGTTGCAGCATCACCATTTGCTGGGGCCGGCTATGCCGGGACCCCCGCGAGCGCCCGTCTCTCCTTCTCCTCCAGGTGAAAGTGTGGTTCCAGAACAGGCGGACAAAATACAAAAGGCAGAAGCTGGAGGAGGAAGGTCCCGACTCAGATCAGAAGAAGAAAGGTTCCCACCACATCAACCGATGGCGCCTCGCCACCAAGCAGTCGAGTGGAGAAGACATCGACGTCACCTCCAACGACTAAGGCAGGGACAGGCTCCTGGTGCAGCCACCATGGAGAGGAACCCGGGGGAGGACGGGGGGAGACGGGCGGCACCACCACACGAACTCTAGGGACATCGCTGAAGCCACCGCCGCCCGCTGCCTTTCCTCCGGGGCGCCCGGCCAGACCGGGGACCCACACCCCGTCCCCCCCATTGCCCGGGACATCCCTTGGAGATGCTTTTTGGGAAGCTCCCGCCGCCGAGCCGAGGAGGAAGAAGAGGCTGCCAGGGCACCTGTGGCCCTGGGACGCGACTGTGCATCCTCCTCTGCGCTGGAAGCCGTCCGGCAGCCACGAGATCAAATAAACACATCCTACCTAGAAGCTCAATGTACCCAACACCTTTTTTTTTTCATTTTCCTTTTTATTTTCTGCTTTTTTTCCCTTGCCTCCCTCCGTTTCTCTGTTGGGTTTTTTTTACACAGTTTTATTTTAATTTATTCTTTTATTTTTGTGCCTGTGTGCGTGCGTTCCCTGTCGTAGGTAGTCAGCAGCTGTAGTGTGTGTTACTGCGTGGTAATAAAAAGCAAAATGAGCTGGAAAACTGTCTGGTTGCCTTGGTGGTGGTTGCCTTGGTGGCCCTCTCCCGTCATTGGTCAAACAGCCATGGGGATGCCGGTGGAATTGTTGAAGGGGGGGGAGACCGGGAGTGATGAGACCCATGGGAGCAGTGGAGACAGGAATCACAGAATCGTTAAGATTGGAAAAGATCTCCAAGAAGATCCAGTCCAACCATCAGCCCAACACCACCATGCCCACCAAACCATGTCCTGTAAGACAACATCTACACATTTCTGAACATCTCCTGGGCAGCCTCTTTCAATGCTTTACCACTCTTTCAGCAAAGAAATCTTCCCTACTATCCAATCTAAACCTCCCCTGGTGCAACTTGAGGCCATTTCCTCTCGTCCCATCACTTGTTACTTGGGAGACCCTGGTGGCCCCATCATGGTGGGTGTCGGAGGATGAGGGTGGCCCTGTGGATGGGGGGGTCACCACCGGGGTGGTTGCAGGTATGAGAGGTATGTGGCGGCTTTGGGCCGGGAGCTTCACACCTGCGCGGGGGATTGAATGTCGGGGAGAGGCTCCTGACAGCTCTGCTTCCCACCTGCTCCCTTGGGAATAGTCCACTCTGGGATACCTTGGAGATATGGGCTGGTAAAGGGGCCCCCAGGCACACCTGGGACCCCCCAGCAATGAGGGAGCTGGGCAGAGGGGCTCGGGGAAGAAGGTCAGCGGTCCTTCCCACAACTTGCCAGTTTCGGGAAAAGGACACGTGTAGTAATTATACATATAATATATTAAAAATATACACACATAAATATAATAATAATAATAAATGATACTATAGATACACATTTCTACATGCACATAATACATACACATGTGTGTATATGTGTATACACATATTATTTTATATTGTATATATTATCTCATAGAATCATGGAATGGTTTGAGTTGGAAGGAACCTCAAAGCCCATACAGTTCCAACCCCCTGCCATGGGCAGGGACACTTCCCACTGGATCAGGTTGTTCAAAGCCCCATCTAACCTGGCCTTGAACAGCTCCAGGGATAGGGTATCCACAGCTTCCCTGGACAACCTGTGCCAGGGCCTCTCCTCCCTCACAGGAAAGAAGTTTAAAGTATATATGCACACAACACATACACACATATTTGAGTATATAATGTGTATGTATATGTTGTATTTTATGATGCATATTATATATTTCATAATATATATTTATGTTGTATATTCTTACAAGTATTAAATTATAATTATATATAATATTATATTATATATAATATATATTACATATTATATACCATGTGTTATTTATTTTAATATATATTATATACACACACACCTCAAATATAATTCCTTCCCTTGGGAACCTCCCTCCTCACATCTCCCTGTGCTGCAGGGAAAAGCCCCATCCTTGGCAGAAGCTGCCCTGTAAAACCAGCCCATAAGAAATTTGTCTCTTTAGATGAGGCTTTTAAATCCCAATATAGAATAGTTTGGGTTGGAAGAGACCTCAAAGCCCATCCAGTTGCAACTCCCCTGCCATGGGCAGGGGCACCTCCCACAGGATCCCGTTGCTCAAATCCACACCCAACCTGACATTGAACATCCACATCATCCTTTGATGACCCACAGAGGTCAGACCCGCAGTAACCAGCTTCGCTGCCAAAGTCTTTAAACTCTTTTATTCCAGACAGATCCGATACACAAAGTGTTGCGGTCGATTAAAGGTTAAAAAGAGCCGGTGGTTGCGGCAGAGGTGGATCTGCCTGTGGAGATCCGGCGCAGGGACCGCTGGAAGACGTGCTGGATGACCCTCCCTCCAGGTCCCAAGGGACTTTGTCATTCACGCGGTTCTAAGGTGCATTGAGATCAGGTGCTGGAGGGCGATTGCGTAAGAAGGGGCAGTTGAGGATGGGGAGGGTGCAAAATAAGCCACAAAAAAGGGGGGAAAAAAGCCAAAAGCGGACATTTCCTAAAGCAACCCGGGGAGACACCCAAGCCTGGGGGTATTGACCACCATCAGGACCGCTTTAAGCCCCCACCATCCACACACTCAACAATGGGAATGCTTTCAGAGCCAGGCCATCTTCTCCGGTGAATCATTGAATGGTTTGGATTGGAAGAGATTTTAAAGCCCATCCAGTTCCAACACCCCTGCCATGGGCAGGGACACCTCCCACCAGACCAGGCTGCTCAAGGCCCCATCGAATCTGGCCTTGAACACCTCCAGGGATGGAGCATTCACCGCTCACCTGGGCAACCTGTGCCAGGGCCTCACCACCCTCATCGTGAAGAATTTCTTCCTAATGTCTAATCTAAATCTTCCCCCTTCCAGTTTAAAGCCATTCCTCCTTGTCCTATCATTACAGGCCCTTGGAAAAAGTCCCTCCCAGCTTTCTTGTAGGCCCCCTGAACTTATCTATACCCTAAAAAGCTTTTGGGGTCTCTCCACAACACTCCAGCAGCCCCCGCACTCTCTCCCCATGGCCAATGGGCATCCCAGGCTCCAGAACTCCATCACAGCCTTTCAACAGGAGTCAACCAAAGCTGGCAGGGCGGGAAACCTGCATCTCTTGGGTATATGGCACCAGTAGAACCCTGAGATCTACCAGCATTGCTTGTTCCAGAGTGGCAGGGTCCAACAGCAGTTGGGTCATCCCGCATCCCTGCGATGCTTGATATTGGCAAAGGGGTGACCTACTGGGTCCTGGGCACCTGGACTGTGGGATAAAGAGCAGAAAAATAAGCAACAAGCAAAAATGGAAGAAGTTGATCTGTGTCCAAGCTCAAGGGTGGACTCAGGATGGGGGTGACACAACACTGGAGTTGTCCCCTGGTTGTCCCTCAGCCAGCTCAGGGAGCAGCCAACAGACACATCTTCCAGCAGGGACTCAAAACTTTTCACTGGCACCTTTTGCTGCAACCTGGTCCTCATTATTTCTTAATTAACATATCCAAGAAATCAATTAACTGCAACATTTCTAATTAAATACTACCGAGGATGATCATCTCATTATTACTATCTACTGAGGTGAACAACTTGATGTGTGTGGTGATTTTTTTTTTCACTCCCCATTTCTTCCACTTCCCCAATTATAGGAAATCAGAAATGCAAATGGTTGGGTTGTTCTCACAAACCAAAGGCTCCTTTTTGTACATTAGGAAAGTCGAAAAGATTAATTAGCTATTAAGTGAATGTGCATAATGTTATCATTAGCTGTTGTGTGGTGTCTTTTCTGGCACAATTTGCTGTCCTAATAAACAGTACTAATGTGCTACCGCTTTCCCAGCTCCATGCTTTTCATTTCTAGCAGTGTAGGAAGAGTTGAGCATGGTATTTTGGTGCTCTTCGGTGCTCCCACCATGGATGCCAGTGACCATGCCGAGCCGGTGCTGGAATCTCTGCATCATGGAGCCCAAACTTGAGCTGGCTGCGAGTGAATCGATATTGTAAGATCTGTAAGGGTCAGGTTTGTGTCTGCTGAGCTGTTCTGCTGCCTTTAAGTAAAAATGATAGTATCATGGAATGGTTTGGGTTGGAAGTGACCTCAAAGATGATCCAGTTCCAACCCTGCTGCCATGGGCAGGGACACCTTCCACTGGATTAGGTCTCTCAAAGCCTTATCCAACCTGGCCTTGAACACCTCCAGGGATGAGGTAGTCATGACTTCTCTGGGCAACCTGGGCCAGGGCCTCTCCCTGCATTAGGATGATGGTGGCTCAAAAGTTGAATGATATCAACTGGTTTCAGTGTCCCAACACAGGGCCTCTGGTCTTGTCCTCCCCAAGAGTTTGGGACCATTTGGGCATAAAATGTGCTCCTCATACATGATCTCATCCCTATCACCACCAAGCCAGGGGACAGCAACGGGGAAGGATAGCAGAGATGGGTCTGCACCAACCTGACTAAGCCATTCTACTGAAGGACATGGAAGTGCTCGACTGAGTCCAGAGGAAGCCACAAAGATGACCTGAGGGCTGGAGCACCTCCCCTGTGAGAACAGGCTGAGAGAGTTGGAGGTGTTTACCCTGGAGAAGAGAAGGCTCCAGGGAGACCTTAGAGCAGCCTTCCAGTACTGAAAGTGGCTACAGGAAAGCTGGGGAGGGGCTCTTAATCAGGGGGTGCAGGGATAAGACAAGGGTGGATGGCTTTAAAATGAAAGAGGGGAGATTGAGATGAGATTTTGGGAAGAAATATTTTCCTGCACATGTGGTGAGGCACTGACACAGGCTGCCCAGAGAAGTTGTGGTTGCCCCATCCCTCGAGGTGTTCAAGGCCAGGTTGGATGGGGCTTTGAGAAATCTGATGGAGTGGGAGGTGTCCTTGACCATGGCAGGGGGGTGGAACTGGATGATCTTTGAGGTTCCTTCCAAAACAAATCATTCTATGATTCTATGACTGTCAGAGGAAGGGGACACCCAAGGGTTTGGGAGATGCAGAGTCAAGCCCTCGGGTCTCCAACCTCTTGTGCACCACTACTACAAGTACAACCTCACAACGCAAGACCTGCAGATGCTTTCATAAGAGGTTGGGTAGAGGAACTGAACCCCATGAGGTGATAGCTGTCCCTTTCCAGCTAAAGCAGGAGCATCTTCCTGGTGCTTTGAGTGGCGGGGGCAGAACATTTTGAGTTGCACTTGAACAGAATTTGAGAGCAAACGTCCCCAACCTCCCAGAGGGTGTGATGAGATCTTAGAGATAAAACCGGCGAATGCCTGACTCAGGATGCTGGGATGTATTTATTTCTCAGCACAAGCTCTGCCGAGTTGACTGAGACCCATTTTCATGACACATCAAGCGAAACAAGTTTGACGGGGTTTGTACGGGAAGACGAGAAATCCAGACTCATTTAGATCGTTTGATTGTCACTTGTTCGACTGTGCAGCTGCTTTCGAGCTGAGCCACAATCTCGCAGCACGGCTCCTCTGACATCCCTCAAGCTGGTCCTCACCCCCTCGAGCAGGATCTGGCCCTCGTGATTCACAGAAGCCACATGGATCAAGAACCCTAAGTCCATTCTCCTCCAAAGCAATGTAACCCGATCAGCATCCTTTGCTAATTTATGACCTGCGCAGCCAAAACTCTGCAGGTGATGTCTATGCAAGGACAGCATCCATGCTCACTTCCCATCGTGGAGAAAACTGAGAATTCTTTCTTTCCCAAGGCAAAATTCACTCAATTTGTGCTTTTCCTGGGATGTCTCCTGAAGAAATCCAGCAAGTAAAGCCCTGGCTCCTTTCCGCCACTGCAAATTCTTTGCTCTGTTTTCAACTCCAGCCAGTTGCCACCGAAATCTTCAATCGATGATCGTGGTGCAAACCCAAATCACAGTCTCCTTCCTTGCTCCATCTCTCCAAAAGCACCAAAAGGCTTTGCAGCAGAATGGTTCAGGCAGTGACAAAACCCACCAGGGGAAAGGGAAATGATCCACCCAGACAGACGTTGGAGCCAAGAGGCCTCTCCCTGTCAACACAAGAGGCTGTTTCTGTCTCAGCCTCACATTTCAAGTCAGGAGGAGGAAGGCAAGTTGTTCTTCTGTGAAGCATGATGTGGCTTGGCTCCTAACTTCTAGCCATAAAATGAAGTTTTAGGCTCAGACTAGCTTTTTCCCCCACTGCACACACACGTGGATGAGTGTGCAAGGAGATATCTGTATCACATCATCCAACGATGGTCCTCACCTCCTCCCACCCCCTGCAGCAACGGAAAGGGACCTTCTTCAGATGCACAGCTCACCCCAGCTGTCTTTCTGAAGCTGTCATGTTGCCAGCATCCCTGCTCCCCTTCCCATTGCCAAGAGTTACTTCCACTGCTACCAGGAGTTACTTGCCCCCAGGGCAAAATACAGGGCTTGATTCTGCTCTGCGGTGCCCGTAGGACAGGTGACCATGAAAATGTTCACAGGACAGATGCCACCTCCTTGAAGCCTCTCTAAATCCCACCTGGAGAAGATGGCGTGGCCTCGCTTCCTCCGAAGCATACATTCATCTCATCTAGTGCACCAGAGGAACTTTACTGGGTCAAATTCAGCTGTCCCTTATGCCACTGTAAATCCAGAATAGCTCCACCAGTGTAACTGGACCCACTTTGCATTTCCACCAGTGTCAGGGACCAGGAGCTGGTCCATCAGCAGCAGGTATGGAGAGCCTGGATCTGGCCTCTCCTCCCCTATGCACTGACGTGTAAATCTACAAAATCACTTTGTTCTGTGCAGTTATTTCTGATTTACACCAGTGCGGGGACAGAATCAGTCTTCCTGAGCTGGCCTGATCATTGAGTGACTCCAGTTCTTACTGGTCTGACTCCAGCAGGGAGCAAGAGCAGTCAGAGGTGGAGGAGCACGCAGTGGAGCTCAGGCCTTCTGATTTTAAGCATTGCAACAAATCTTTCAAATACATTCCACGTCAGTGGTGATTTGGTTTCCCCTGCTCCCCTCACCCTCCCCCAAACCCCCACATTTGAAGGATGATAGCCTGTGCGTTCAGCTGTGTCCATCACCACCATGGCTCCTTCTCTACAATGATCCCAGAGGCAAATCTCTCCATCAGCAAAAGATGGTGACCATGTCCAAAATATGCATTATCTCCTCTGGTCCTCAGAGAGTCACTCGGGTTTTACTCTTGGGTACAAGATAATGGAAAGCCAAATTACGGCCCCAACCCATGTGAGGGCAGGATTTGGTGCAGTGGATTTGGTCCACCTCACTGTAAGCAAACCAAAGTGGAGCAGTTGGAGAGACGGATAGACAGACACATCTCCAGAGGGCAGTTCATCCCTCTGAGGTTGCAGTCTCACAAAGCCATCAGCTTGGCACGGTTGCCAGGTGAAGCTGTCCACTGGTGACCACTGGTTTTCACTTTGGGTCCTCTTCTGCACCAGTACAAGGCTTTGGACAGTGTTGACTTTGTTGGCTGAAAGCACTGGCAAAAATAGAGACAAGAAGTAGAAGAAGAAGAAGAAGAAGAAGAAGAAGAAGAAGAAGAAGAAGAAGAAGAAGAAGGAGGAGGAGGAGGAGGAGGAGGAGGAGGAGGAGGAGGAGGAAAGGAGGAGGAGAAGAATAGGAAGAAGGAGAAGGAGAGAAGGAGAAGGAGAAGAAGGAGAAGGGGAAGGAGAAGGAGAAGGAGAAGGAGAAGGAGAAGGAGAAGGAGAAGGAGAAGGAGAAGGAGAAGGAGAAGGAGAAGGAGAAGGAGAAGGAGAAGGAGAAGAAGAAGAAGAAGAAGAAGAAGAAGAAGAAGAAGAAGAAGAAGAGGAGAGTGGAAATTGAAGACATGATAAAGAGTGGAGAGGGAAGTTGAGGGAAGAAATAAGGGAGAGAATGGTTCCAGTTGAAAAGGACCTACAGCAATCATCTAGTCCAACTGCCTGACCACTTCAGGGCTGACCAAAGGTTAAAGCATACTATACCCTCAGACAACTCTTTAGCAAAGCACAACTCGGCCAATTAGCTTAGATTAACAACTTTACTTTTAGAGGGTTGACATTAGGTGGGACAAACCCCATCTTTTGTGTCTATGCAAAGGAGAAGAGCAGATTGATCACATTTTTGCTACAAGATCCCTTCTAATTCAGTATGTGGACATGTTGGCTTTCCAGTATCTTGAACCTTGAGCAAAAGCCCTTGCGGATATGCCCACTGGTTTGTTCCTGTGACACAAAGTTGTGCAAGAGCAGTGAAGGGCTGGATGCCAACAGGATCATCTGCAGAAGGAGGGAGGGATGGAGGGTGAAGAAGCAATGACCTTTGCTGTGCTAACGGAGCGTTGCATGTCAAACCATGGAAGGCTGCTTTTGTGCGTGATCACTGGGGCAGGATTGGCATGAAATCAGTACAAGACACTTCTCAAACATCCTATCCAGCGCTTCACATTCATGCACCCGTTGACCTCTACAGAATTATTTTGTGCAGTATCAGTGCAGAGAGTTAATTCGCATCGAAAACAAAACCTGCTCGGTGAAGCCTACTTTCATGTAGTTAGGTATAACCATGTAAACACGCCGTTAAACATCCCTCCATGCAGTGCTAGTAAGTTCTGAGGTTCTTTAGCTACTTCTCTAAAGTGTTTGAATTTTTTTTTGTTGCTAATTTATCTTTTTTAATATTAATCTTCTTGACTGGTGTGAGGTGTCAGTTCTCTGCAAGTGTTAATTTACTCCCGGTTCGCCAGGAGCGGTAATAACGTTACTATCGCTGAGCTCTATTATTTGTTTTATCTTGTTGTTGTTTTCTTTTTTACCCAGTCAGGGATCTCAAGGTTCCCCCTTTTCCCTCCCCAAATCTTCTGGGCTGAGATTGTCTGTTTCCACTTACAATCCTTTGTTGTAGACCACCGTCTTACTGGTAGTGGCCATTGCAATTTCTGGCTCCAGCCGAGATGTCTCAATCTGTGAAATCAAAGAAGAGGCAAGATCAGAAATGGTATGCTCAGAGATATAGTATGATCTATGATTCTGTGGTATTGTGTTGCTGTGATGCAGCAGAAGCTCAACAGATGAATAAATTTATAGAATCACAGAATGGTTTGACCTTAAGGATCATCCAGTTTCAAATCCCTTGCCATGGGCAGAGACACCTTCCACTGGATCAGGTTGCTCAACCTGGCCTTGAACATCTCCGGGGATGGGGCATTCAATTAAGAAGGAGAAGCATAATATGTAAATAACACAATGCCAACCATGCCTTTTTCTTGTCATTTTAATGTGCTTTACTCTCCCCAAGCCTCAAAACATCCCTGTTTGGACTGACTTCTATTACACAAAACAACGCACACTCTCTGCTTTGCCATATCCAATGAGTTATAGAGCATCTCTGACAATCAAACAGATCCCACTCATCGTTTTCCAGGAGACATCCCTTCCTTTTCTTGCAAACAAAGTCCCTTTGTATGGTGCTAGAAGGAATCCACTCCCCAAAGAGACCCAGCAAACCTGGTCACATAAGAGGAGCACACACCCTCATGCATCTCTTGGACTAGAGCTCTACATCCTCCAACAAGGGTGATCACAGCCAAAACCTACATACGCTTTGCTCTGTCTCCATAAAATCTCCATCCCTTGCACATGAGCCAACAGTGAGCCTGGGCAGCCGAGAGGGTCAACTGTGTCCTGGGGTGTATCAAGCATGGCATCACCAGCTGGGTGATGGAAGAGGTTGTCCCACTCTGCTCCGCACTGGTGACGCCCCACCTGGAGTATTGTGTTCAGTTTTGTGAGCCACCATATAACAAGGACATCAAACTACGTGAGAGTGCCCAGAGGAGGCCACAAAGTCGGTGAAGGGTCTAGAGGAGAATTTGTATGAAGAGAGGCTGAAGTCACTTGGTCTGTTCAGCCTGGAGGAGACTGAGGGGGGACCTCATAGCCATTTGCTGTTTCTTCACAAGGGAAGGAGGAGGAGCAGGTGCTGATCTCTTCTCTCTGGTGACCAATGACAGGACCCAAAGGAATGGCAGGAAGATGTGCCAGGGGAGGTGTCGACTGGATATTAGGAGCCAATGTTCTTCGCACAGAGGGTGGTGAAGCCCTGGAACAGCTCTCCAGGGGAGCAGTCACAGCACCAAGTCTGACAATATTCAAGAAGCATTTGGAAAACACCTTCAGGTGCACAGTGTGAATGTTGGGGTTGTCCTGTGCATGGACAGGAGTTGGACTCTTTCAACTCAGGTCATTCTATGATTCTATAATTTTTTCCTTTCGCCAGCTTTGTACAAAGCTTTCCCTTGCTCTGAAATCGCTTCAAAACTTTACATCCCTGGGAGGAATCTGTGGTGCTCCAGGTTCCCACAGCGAGCAAAGATCCTGCTCCCAATGGGAACAGGGCACCTTGGAAGATCAGACTTTTAGGAATCCTATACATTGACTTGATGCTTTTGCTGACACAATGCTAGGAACCCACGTTAAAACCGAAATGCTTTTGAAAATGTTTAACCTAGTTAGACAAATTAGCAAAAATTTGTGCAAAACAATTTAGGTATTTAAAATATTCAATGTTTTTAAAAACTGGAAAAACTGTTCTTAGCTTTCAGCTGCAAAAACCCAACAAAATATAACATCAAAGCAATCTTAACATGAGGTGCAACATAACCCTTCAGCAAAGCTGTTAAACAGCTACTGAAGCATCATGGGAAATAGCACTTCATTTATTCAAATGCACATATGTCAGGTTTTTGCACCATATGTCATTCCAAGCTATTTACAGTAATAATTAAATCTTAATCAACGTTTAACCTCTGTAAAATGTTTGAAGGGATCTAATCACCCTTCAGACTGCACTAATGAAGGAGAAATATATAAACATAAAAAGAAAATGATGCATAGATAGCGCACCAGAAAGAACAGTAATTGCAAAATTGTATTTCTTTTTAAATATAATCAGCAAATTATGTAAAGTAAGCCAACGAGTATTTTAAGTGAAGACATCTTGGGTGTCAGAGGTGTGATCAGCTAATTTTGTACTGCTATCCATAACAGATGTAGCATATTTTCTTTTAGTGCCATTATTAGCAACTTCACCATTTCTTTTGGGGCTGAAACACAAAGTGAAGCGGTTGCGGCAGGGAGGGCACCCAGCGAAGGTGCGGGAGAGGCGATTCTCATGTAGAGCGCCACTGACGGGATCCATTTGGAGGGAGGGTTAACTCCGAGCTGCCTGGCTCTGACGCAGCTTTTTCTTCCTATTGTTTTCATATTTAATTTCCAGAGACAAAAAGAAAAGCTCTGAGGCGTTAGGGTTGGGTGGTTTCATCCACTGGTTTAAAAATATCAAAGAGGGAAGCGCTTTAAAATGAGATGGAATTGAGGGGTCCAACTGACCCTGACCATCCATGCTGGTGTCAGTATGGCTTGGGGATGTGGGGCAGTCTGGACAGAAGAAAACCAACCTACTACTGGGATGTTTCTGCAGAAAGCTACCAGAGAGCCACCACAGTCCCTTCCTCTCCAATGGGTGCCAGAGAGGTGGAGCTCCAAGGAAAGCTACATCTGCCTCAATGGACCCCACATTAGAGGTCAGAAAGCAAGGCTTATGGGGAAACGTTGCAGACTTGGCAGTTCTCAAGGCCAACGCTGGATGAGGGTTTGAGCAACCTGATCTAGTGGGAGGTCTCCATGCCCATGGCAGCAGGGTTGGAACTGGATGAGCTTTAAGGTCCCTTCCAACCCAATCCATTCTATGATGATTCAACGATGACTTGGAAGTGCTGAGTCTAGAAGAGAGCAGTTCAAGGGAGGCATGGTGGTATTTGCGTGTGCAAGAGGCTACGGCACAGAATACAGGAGAAATGTTTTGTTCACACTTTCTTGGGACACAATTCAAAAAGCATCGAGTAAGATCCAAGCTGAACAGCAGGAAGAGGATCCTGGTGGGAAGGAGCAAAGTATTGCAACCAAACGCTTGGAGAAGGTGTGGCGTCTCTGTGGTGGGAAGTTTTTAGCACAGATTAGATGAAACACATCAAGAATAGTTTAAGCAGAATGAAGTTTGTCTTGGTGGAAGAGACAGATGAAATAATGGCTTGCAGGGGCTTGCAGACCCTTTCAGCTGTCTTCCCACAGCACCAGGAGGGCAATGGCCTCCTTTCACTGCATGGCTGAGCTCTTCATTCATGGCAAGTCTGTTAGATGGGATGGCTTTAGGAGGGACAGGACTGAGGTGTGATAGTTCAGAGATAGATTACAGTGTCTGAGCAGAAGGACAAGGTACTGAATGCCTAATGCAAGATGGACATGTGGTCAGGGTCTCCTCTGAAGATCTTGAAAGAAGACACAGTCAGTCAGAGGTGTTGCTTTAAAGCTGTATTTCCAAGCTTACTTAAGCCCCTTTCTGAAGCCTGGGATAATGGGAAATAAATTTGCTGGGGGGTGACTGGTTGAACTGGAGCAACCTTTGCACATTCCCTTCTGGTTGACTTTAATAAAGCAGATACTAAGAATGCTTTGGAACCTCAGCTATCGGAATTCCAAGGGGCGCATCCACACCAAGAAGAAAGATACAGAAGAGTCGTACTCCACAGGAGCACTGCCAAAGATATTCAGAAATGCATTGGGAATGACTTACTCCTCCTAAGGGAAACCAGATGCAGAAGAACATGAAGAAGCACTTGGGTGGTAGGCTACAGATATTAAGAGAACATTTACTAATCGACCTCTCGTGTACCAGTTCATTCTTTGAATCCCTCATGGGGTTTTGTTGGAGAGTGCACTTTCACCTGTTTTGGTGTAGACCACAATTCTAGCTGTCCAGCACTCTGGACCTGCTCAGCCAACCTTCCACTGGACATGGCACTGTGAAATGGATTTGGAGATTTTTTTTGTCGAGTTTCTTCTATCCCAGCTTCAAAGAAAACCCCCAGCAGGGTCCTTCTTGGTCATGACCATGGTAGGAACCCCTCCAACAAGCAACGTCTGCCAAGGAGGATGCTCTGAGGAATAGGTTCAACTCTGTTAGAACTACACTGATGGGACCTGCCCCACCCTATATGGGTTGACTTTGTCCTTCCAATCTGAGCACACACCTTTGCTTGGGCAAAGGAGAATTCCCTTCCTGGCTCTGGGATGGCAGCACTGAGGTGTGTACCCAAAAAGGCTCTTCAACAATGAATTCAGGAGAAAGAGAATCCAGGAGGGATACAAGCTCACAGCAGCGCTGAGGGAATCACGGTGTAAGAGCATCACTCCAAGAGTGCTACAAGGAACTGGTTTGGGGGAATAAAATAGGCTTTTGGGTATCAGTGCAGCATCAACCACCCAGCATCCTGACACACCAGCATGGGAGACAGTATAAAGAGGCAGCTGGAGACTGGGGAATTGCTTCACCCCTCTGTGAGGCTACTGGAAGCTTCGCTCTAGATGCAGGGAGCCCAGTCCTCACTGGGGACACGGTCAAGGCACATCTCCACGTTCATCCAGAAATGTGGCCAGTGGTAGCCACAGCTCATCACAACACCTGAGAGCCAGCAAGGCCTGAGGACACTCCGCTTATAGAATCATAGAATGACCCAAGTTGGAAGTGACCTACAAGGGCCATCTAGTCCAACTCCTGTCCCTGCATAGGACAACCCCAACATTCACACAGTGTGTCTGAGGGCCTTGGTCAAATGCTTCTGGAATATTGTCAGGCTTGGTGCCATGACTGCTTCCCTGGGGAGCTGCTCCAGTGCTCCACCATCCTCTGGGTAAAGAACCTTCTCCTAATGTCCAAACTAACCTCCCTGGCACATCTTCCTGCCATCAAGTCCTATCATTGGTCACCAGAGAGAAGAGATCAGCACCTGTTCCTCCTCTTCCCCTTGTGAGGAAGCAGTACATTTCTATGAGGTCCCCCTCTTCTTCAGGTTGAACAGACTAAGTGACTTCAGCCGCTCCTCTATACCTTTCACCAGTTTTGTGGCCTCCTCTGGACACTCTCCAGTAGTTTTATGTCCTTGTTATACTGTGGTGCCCAAAATTGAACACAATACTGAAGGTGGAGCTTCACCAGTGCAGAGCAGAGCAGGACAATCCCCTCCCTTGCCTGGGTGATGATGCTGTGCTTGATGCACCCCAGGACACAATTGGTCATCTTGGCAAACAGGGCACACTGTTGGCTCATGTTCAACTCCTCGTCAACCAGAAGAGACCCAAGTGCATGAAGAATGGTGTGAAAGGTACGGTTCCACAGGGATGTGGTTTAGTATGTTGGGATATGTTTAGGCATGGTTGGGCTCGATGATCTCAAAGGTCTTTTCCAACAAAGCGATCCTATCAGAGTATCACAATATCACAGTATCACAAGGTTGGGAAAGACCTTTGAGATCATCGAGTCCAACCTATAACCCAACACCAACACCTACTCGTCATCTAAGTGCCTCATCCAATCTGTTTTTAAACACCTCCAGGGACGATGACTCCACCACCTCCCTGCGCAGAGCATTTCAATACCCAATCACCCTTTCAGTGAAGAATTTCTTCCTAATATCAAGCCTAAACCTCCCCTGATGAAGCTTGAGACCATGTCCTCTTGTTCTGTCACTGGTCGCCTATGATTCTATGAAAGTTGGGGTTGTCCTGTGCAGGGACAGGAGTTAGACTTCATGAGCCTTGTTGATCTCTTCCAACTCAGGATATTCTGTGACAAGAAAAAAAGGGCAAAAAAAGGAGAAATGGTGTCTCTCGACCTTCTTCAAACAGCTGTTTATAAACCAGCATCACCCAGGTAATGCAGGTGGGATGACAGCACCAGCTTTTTCATTGTGCCCCTGACCCGGTGAAATCCATCCCTCCTGGGGAACAAAGCCACCGCAAAGGGAATCGCCTCTCGCTGTGCCCAGCGCACGCCAGCTCGCTTCCCCCCATCCCTGCCTTGCGGTGGAAGCCTCTCTCCTCTCATCAGCACAGACAAGGCTAATTGGGGTGATAAAGAACTGGCTTTGAGTGCTGGCGTGGGCTGGAGGAACAAATGGTGCGGTGGTCACAGCTGGTGCTGCGGAGACGGAGAAAGAGAGGGTGTGAGGCAGGCTCCGGGCGCCCAAAGTTTCGTCAGCCCATGTTGGCTGCGGGGCGGAGAGGTTGGGGGTTGCGAGTGTTTTCCCTTCGCTGCTGACACGGGTGGAGCGTGCAGGCGCGTCCAGCGAGGCAGAAGCAGGCAGAAAGCAGATGCTTTTTGTTTGGGGTTGATACTCATTTCTATCCCAGCTCGGGAAAAGGTGTAGAAAGGAATGTGCTCCTCGGAGTGCAGGGAGAGAGATCGGTCTAGGCTTGCTGCCAGGGAGCCTGGAATGAGATGGAAGGCAGCTAGGGGAGACAGGAGCAGATGGATTTGGCATACAGCTCATCACTCAGCCAAAAAAAAAGGGAGGGCGGGTGGAGAAGAAGGAAGAAAGCAGCCAATTTTGGTAGGGGGAGGGTCATGTGGACTGACGGAGGTGGGGGAAGGGAGAACCAGGCCGGTCACTGCATCTTCGGCACAAGGAGATTCGGTGATGGCCCTCCCAGGCTCTCTCAGTCCTTCCAGCAGCTTTTTGCCATCTCCTCCTGGAACAGTAGACATCAGGGCAATGGCTGAGGGCAGTGCCAAGCCAACCAAACCCTAGTGAAGATCCATCAGGTGCAACAAGGACTATGGTTAATAAATGGCACCATGAAGCACTGGGAAGGACCATTTAAATCTCCCTTCTTTCAGCTTAACACCATTTCCCCATATCCTCTCCCTGCACTCCCTGATCAAGAGCCCCTCCTCAGCTTTCTTGTAGCCCCTTTCAGTACTGGAAGGCTGCTATCAGGTCTCCCTGGAGGCTTCTCTTCCCCAGCTGCTGCTCCCATGGTGGTGGGCTCCAAGCACAGCTAGACGGAGAGGTGGGGCACACCCAGCACTGCTAACAGGCTCTGCTCTGTCCTCGGTGTCCTCGGTGTAAAAAGATCGTGTTTTCCCTTGGGTAAGTGAGCTACTGCTTGACACCACATGGACACCAGGCACCTCTGCTTGTGGCTTGGTGCAACCACAGTGTGAAAGCATCTCTTTACAGGCCTACCAAAGCCTCCTTTGACCACCTTCCTGACGACCTTCAACCTGTGGTCAACTCTGCTGAGAAGCAGAACTTCATTAAATTTGGTTTAACTTCCTACTTAGGGTCAAAATCCAACTTGATTGCCTATTTGATGGTCTTGTTCTTATGTTAAGACTGCCTAAATGATCTTTCTTCAGATATTTCACCACTTATTTTCTTCTTTCAATTGACAGTAGCAAAAATAAGGCTGATGGGGGTAAAATAAGGTTTCCCCTCAGTTTTCCTTTTCTCCAGGCTAAACCCAGGTCCCTCAGCCACCTCTCATAAGGCTTGCTCTTCCGACCCTTCCCCAGCTTCATTGCCCTTCTCTAATGTTGTGGGAGGGCGGGCTGCGAAGGGGGAGTAGATCTGCTTGAAGGGACTCCGCATTCTAGGCAGGATTATTGGCTTGACAAGCCCTGCTTTATCCCCACCAGGGGAGAACAGAGCTCACAGCTCCTGTCTTGGATGGATAAGGAGACGGCTCCTTTTGGGGTGACTCCCTTCAGCTGCAGGATTCATCCTTAGCCCATGGGAGAGCACCACTCAAATACTGGAGTTCCCTTAGGGCTGGGTGTTTCAGCCACACCAGAAACACTTCGCCAGGTAAGCTCTGAGCTCCCATCTCTGAAATTAGGAAAGTTCAAAACTTCCTTTATTTATACACCCCCTTTTCTCCTAATTTGGCTTCTGTTTTGGTCTCCAGGGACTTAAAATCATAGAATGGTTGGGGTGGAAGGGACCTTAAAGGCCATCCAGTTCCAAACCCCTGCCATAGGCAGGGACACTTCCCACCTGATCAGGTTACTCAAAGCCCCATCCAACCTGGCCTTGAACACCTCCAGGGATGGGGCAGCCACAGCTTGCCTGGGCAACCTGTGTCAGTGTCTCACCACCTTCATTATGAAGAATTTCTTCCGAATGTCTAATCTAAATCTCCCCCCTTCCAATTTAAAGCCCAAGGCAGGGGCGTTGGAACTGGATGGTCTTTATGGTCCCTTCCAACCCAAACCATTGTATGATTCTATAATTTGGCTGCTCTGGCTCTTGAAGGTTATTCAGTTCATATTTTGTGGGTTTTGCAATGGGTGCTTTGGTCACCAGCATCCACCTCCAGCTGTAGGACAGAGCAGAAAGCAGAGGTTCTTCTCAGCACAGGTTGGAAAAGGTCTGAAGATGGCACCACGCTTACCCCACAATGACATCTGTTAGATATAAAGTATGTCAGTGACAGTGTTAGTGCCACGAGCTATTCACGCTCTACCACATCTGTTGACACCTCTGCACCGTCCTCTGCAAACGTCACTGCTTTTAGCAAAGCACGAGCTGCAAAGTGTCAGCAGCACCTTGGGTGCCATCAGTTTTCTTTATCGAGATGAGAAGGAATATTCCTCATGCTCAACAGATGTTTGCATAGCGATGTGCAGTTGCTTTGGAGACAGTTACAGGGTTTAAGATGCTACTGCCCTCACCTTAAATGGGAACAATGGACTGCCCTGAAACAGAAGAGGTTGAAGGATCAATGGGTCACTTATGGGACAGCAATTTCATAGAATCATAGAATGGTTTGGGTTGGAAGGGACCATTAATGATCATCCAGTCCAAACCCCTAGACATGACCACAGACACACCAGTGATGAGTGGAATTCCTCAGGGGTCAGTATGGGCATCGGTGTTGTTTAACATCTTTGTCACAGATATGGACAGCAGGATTGAGGGCACCCTCATCAAGTTTGCCAGTGACACCAAGCTATGCGGAGGGAAGGGATGCCATTCAGAGCAACCTGAGCAGGTTGGAGAGATGGGCCTGTGTGAACCTCATGAGGTTCAACAAGGCCAAGTGCAAAGTCCTACACTTGGGTTGGGGCAATCCAAAGCACAGGCACAGGCTGGGAGGAGAATGGATTGGGAGCAGCCTTGAGGAGAAGAGACTGGGGTCCTGGTGGATGAGAAGCACATGAGCCAGCAATGCACGCTTCCAGCCCACAAAGCAAATCCTGTCCTGGGCTGCATCTAAAGCAGTGGGACCAGCAGTGTGAGGCACAGGATCCTGCTTCTCTACTCTGCTCCTGTGAGATCCCATCTGGAGTCCTGCCTTCAGTTCTGGAATCTCCAACATAAGAAGGACATAGATCTGTTAGAGCGAGTCCAGAGGAGGCCATGAAGATGATGCGAGGGCTGGAGCACCTCCCATCTGAGAAGAGGCTGAGAGACTTGGGGGTTTTTCATCCTGGAGAAGAGAAGGCTTCAAGGAGACCTTAGAGCAGCCTTCCAGTATTGAAAGGGGCTACAGGAAAGCTGGGGAGAGGTTCTTGACCAGGGAGTGCAGGGACAGAGTGAGGGGAAATGGTGCTAAGCTGAAAGAGAAGACGTTTAGATGAGGTCTTAGGAAGAAATGCAAAGGTGGCGAGGTCCTGGCACAGGTTGCCCAGAGAAGTCATGGCTGCTCTATCCCTGGAAGTGTTCAAGGTCAGGTTGGATGGGGCTTTGAGCAACCTGATCCAGTGGGAGGTGTCCCTGTCCTTGGCTGGGGGATGGAAATGCATGGGCTTTAAGGTCCCTTCCAACCCAAATCATTCTATGTTTCTATGATCATCAAAATTTGTTTTTAACTTCAGCTTCAGGAGTTGCAAATTAGTGTTTCACAGTTTCTCTAAAAAAAATTAATATAAAAACCTCGCCAACAATTTAATAAGATGAGAAGAAGCGAAAGATGGCATTTTAGGCTACTGCCCAACCAGGCTGGAGCAGAACTCAACTGCCCAGTGGTAACGAGCTCCCCTCACCCATTTGTTTTTGGAGCTCTAGTCATGAATGATGATAACGCTGTCAGCAGTTGGGATGATAAAAAATGACCACAGGCACCTAAGGCAGCAAGACAGCTTCACTGACTCAGCATGTCCGTGCCTGTCCCACAGCAAAGCAGTTCAACAGCCACGTTTCACTTCTGTGCTCCAATCCCTGTGGTCATTGACCACTCCAAACCGGTCCATCAGTAAGACACCAGCTCTAACCTCCCATCCCAAAATGCCATGACATCATGGCATCTTGGCCTTTATCAGAAACAGCGTGGTGAGATGAGCGAAAGCCACTCCTAGGAGCTGGGGAGGGGCTCTTCATCAGGGAGAGCAGAGATAGGGCGAGGGGGAATGGTTTTCAGCTGAAAGATGGGAGATTGAGATGAGATCTTGGGAAGAAATGCTTTGCTGCAAGGGTGGTGAAGCCCTGGCACAGGTTGTCCAGAGAAGTCGTGGCTGTCCCATCCCTGGAATTGTTCAAGGCCAGGTTGGATGGGGCTTTGAGCAACCTGATCCAGTGGGAGATGTCCCTGCCTGTGGCAGGATGTTGGAACTGGAAGGTCTTTAAGATCCCTTCTGAGCCAAACCTTTCTATGATTCTATGAAATAAAGTGTGTTGGTGACAAAGAAAGGGGATCGAGTTTTCAGGATGGGCTCGCAGAAAGAGAGGAAGGGTCTTGCCTTTCAGGTCAAGAAGAAACAAGCAAAATCAAAGACTCACAGGACGACTACACAGGGCAGGAGGAGATGGTGGTGGCCAATTCCACACCCTCCCCATGAGCAGGGCAGAAATCCCTGGGCGAACAGGGCAGGAATCCCTGAGGGAAATGCTTCAGGAGGAGCAGCTCTGTTTATAGTAGGTGCTGCTGAAAGGTGTCCTGAAGAAAGACAGCAATTAACAGGCCTGGAAAAAAATGGCTTCTTTCCACAAAGTGCCTTTTAAGTATGTTTTTTTCAAGCCACTTTATGAGTTAACGTTTAGCTGTTTATCCGGATGTCAGCTCTTTCTTTTGACTCCTAATGGCTTATAGCCATCAGGAGGTGAAGACTCCTCAAAAGAGATGGTGTCAGGAATGTTTTTTTATGCCCACCAGCACCCACACACCTGCAGGAGCCTGTGCTCCAGGATGGATAGTTTACATACTTGAACCTGTATCCCAGAGACTGGAGATATAAACATGAAACCAGATCCTGTCTGAAGCCCCTGGGCAGTACAAAGGGGTCCTTTCTCCCACACTCACCTCCAATGACCACAAATAACACGTGGGTTCACAACAGTTTCCCAGCAAGAACAAGCTCTACCAGTCCAGGTCATGATTTTAGGGCCAGATCCTGTAAAGTACCTTTGACTTCTGCAAACGCTGGTTATAAAACAAAGTACCACTCTTAGGAGGAGACTTCAAAAAACCAACTCGATCACAAATCAAAGCCTCTCAGACAGGGAACGTGAGAACGAAGACACGGGCTCCAAATCAATCAGAGCACTGTTCACTCGTGACCTTCCCCAAACTAGAGATGTCATTGAGCCTAATAATTACGTTGCAAGGTGCAAACAGGCTGAGTTGTAAATCAAACCACCCCAGTGTTTCCCTGGGGGCTTGAAAAGAGATGGTGGAGCTGATGCCCCTGAAGATCAGATTCTTCCTCTTCCCTGCAACTCATTTTACAGCTTCTGCCAATCTGTTGTTGGAAAATCTCCTCTCCTGCAATCAGCCTGGACAGGAGTTCACAGGGCAGCCTCTCACTCACCTTGGAAAGAGGGAAATTTGCTCCCAGAAGAAGTGACTAAGACCTCCCAAACTCAGCTCCTTAGGGAGGGAATAGGTATGGGAAATGCTCCAATTTTGAGAAAGACAGGGGGAAAGAAAAACACAGGAAAGAGAGCTGTGCTGATCCAGACATAGAATCATGGAATGCTTTGGGCTGGAAGGTACCTCAAAGCCCATCCAGTTTCAAACCCCACGCCATGGGCAGGGACACCTCCCACCAGACCAGGCTGCACAAGACCCCATCCAACCTGGCCTTGAACACTTCCATGGAGTGGACATCCACGGCTTCCCCGGGCAACCTGTGCCAGGGCCTCACCACTCTCATTGTGAAGATTTTCTTCCTAATGTCTAATCTAAATCTTCCCCCTTCCAATTTAAAGCCATTCCCCACCCTCGTATCACATACCATACTATTCTATAGTACTGAAGCTGGTCTGACCTTGCAAGCTCTAAAGCAAATACAAGAAAGCTCTTTGTGTCTCACTGGAGACGATGGTACAGGGAGAAACACAAGGTGGAAACAGGAGCTGGGATAGATCGCCACAGCCAAGAGCAAGTCATAGAATCACAGAATAAAATTATAGAACGGTCTGGGTTGGAAGGGACCTCACAGGTCATCCACAGGGCACATTCCACTGGATCAGGTTGCTCCTGACAGAAGAACCAGTGTAGGAGGTCAATGAAGGATTGGGAACAGTCCACGGGCATCTACAGTGCACAGAAATAACACCGACAATTACTGCTGTAGTAAATGACAAGTGCTCATCACCATCCTCTGGTCTCTCACGCAGACCTCAGCACATGAAGGACATGGATCTGTTGGAGCAAGTTCAGAGAAGGCTATGAAGATGATGCGAGGACTGGAGAATCTCCCATCTCAGGACAGGCTGAGAGAGTTGAGGTTGTTCAGCCTGGAGAAGAGAAGGCTCTGGGGAGAACTTAGAGCAGCCTTCCAGTACTGAAAGGGGCCTCAGGAAAGCTGGGGAGGGGCTCTTGATCAGGGACTGCAGGGACAGGATGACGGGCAATGGTTTTCAGCTTAAAGAGGGGAGATTGAGATGAGATCTTAGGAAGAAATGTTTTCATGTGAGGGTGGTGAGGCCCTGGCACAGGTTGCCCAGAGAAGCAGTGGCTGCCCCATCCCTGGAGGTGTTCAATGCCAGGTTGGATGGGGTTTTGAGCAACCTGATGCAGTGGGAGGTGTCCCTGCCTATGGCAGGAGGTTGGAACTGGATAGGCTTTAAGGTTGCTTCCAACTCAAACCATTCTATGACCTTTTCAGCTACTGGTGCATCTCTCTGCAAGCCTAAGTGCAATAATGAATCCATCTCAGGCCACCTACTTTCAGTGATGCAAAGACTCCTCCACTGGGCTCCTGGGCATCAGCTTTCCTGCGTGATGCAATTATAAGGAATCTCAAAGTTGTTGAGGGAATCTGCAGCACAGGAAATGAGCTCCTCTGATATTTATTGCTTTTTTCCCTGGTTGCTTTGACAGGAAAGGTGCTGCAGATACTGAGGGGGATGAGGGGGGGGGAGACAAGTGGAGATGTAAAGGCAAAGCCAAAGGGTAGGGCCAAGGCAGAAGAAGTGTGTGAAGTCTGGCTCCTCGGGAAACACTTGCCAGGTCTGCAAACCCTGCCCCGACAGCTGGTGCAGCTGGAGGAAAACCTGAGCCAGGGGCTGAGAAGGGGGGTGAAGCTGTGAACATGTCGTCTTCTCTTCTGCTTGATGCTCTCAACCAGAGAGGGCTGGTGAGAGCAGTGATGGGAGGGAGATGTCAGAGAAGCAAATGGTAAAAGCACTCCTCTTTCAAATCAAAGGAGATCAAAATCTTGCCAAAAGATGGGTTGTTTAGCCCGGAATTATGTTCAAGTTCGCTGCTCATCCCCTTAGCATCCAACCTCAGATCAGTCTTGCCTGTTTGGCCAATTGCAGTTACTGCATGGTCACCTTCTTGAGACCTACAGGTGAGGATCCTGTTGTGTTTTGTGACCAAGGTCCCATGTCTCAGCATGAGCTGCTGAGACAGCTGAATGGAGCACTGAGGACTGCTTCCTTGGTGCTTTGAGCTGCTCTGATGACTTCATGAAGATTCATGGCCAAGGCTGCAATTTGATTTGGAGAACGGAAGGATCATAGAATCAAAGAATGGTTTGGGGCAAAGGAACTTTTGAGATCATCCAGTTCCAACTCCTTTGCCAAGTTAAAAGAGAGGAGATTTAGATTAGAGATTAGGAAGAAATGTCTTACTGTGAGGGTGGTGAGGCCCTAGCACAGGTTGCCCAGAGAAGTTGTGGCTATCCCATCCCTGGAAGCATTCAAGGTCAGGTTGGATGGGGCCTTGAGCACCCTGATCCAGTGGGAGGTGTCCCTGCCCATGGCAGGTGGTTGGAACTGGATGGGTTTTGAAGTCCCTTCCAACCCAAGCCATTCTATGACTCTATGAAGAGAAACTGGATCAGCACATAGGAGAGGAACCTCAGATGAACCTCAATGCTTCAGAAACCAATGATGGAGGATTGCCTGTGTCAATATGAAACCAAAGCCTCAGGACACGGCTTGAATCTTCTTCAGTCTTTGGGAAACACATAACTCTGAGCTTCCAGCTCATCATTAAGAACTTTTGCAGCTTCTTTTCTAAGAGGAGTTCCCTCCAAGACCAACCTCCACCCCAAGGGCAGCCTTTGATCAGCACGCTCAGGTGACCAGTCTCTCAGGAAACCATTCTTCAGACCCAGAAGTGAAGAAATACCACAGAACTTCTCACATCTCAAACATTTTTTTCCCAAGGCAGCTGGCAAATCCTTTCCTTTGCTTCTCATCCAAGTTGGACAAAATTACTGCAGAGAATCCCTCCGGCTCCTCTCCCTCCATGCAATTTAATCCCAAGGGAGAAATGGTTTCATGGAGACCCCCTGCTGTCTTGCATCTGATTTCCCTCCTAAGTATGGTATAGGGAAGCGTCTCGAGGGCTATGGCTGTGACCTCCATACAGCTCTTTTGTCAAGTGCCATTTCATTAAAAAATCAGCCTTTTAACTGTGGACACATTTCAACCTCACCAAATCTGCTAATTATTGACAGTTGGTGAAGAGGAGATTTCACTTGTTCCTCCTGTTAAACTGCATCTAATTAGTAATTACTGGTTCACTGTCATCTTTACTGCAATAATCCCACTGCACATTGGCTCATTAACCTTTTGCTTTTCTAAAGCAGGCTGCCAACAAGATGAAGGCTAAAACAGATTGGAAAACAATAGCTCAGCCTTGGATTTTAGGCTGTTTATTCCCCTTGTCCAGGAGATCCAAAGGGAAGATTATTTTTAAGGAAAGGCTTTCAGCTGCAACCAGCCTAATTCCAGAAGATGGCTTGTTTTGCCCTAATTGGCACCCAAGATCCTTTAAACTCAACCCATGGTGAGGGCATGTGTGTTATAGTTCATGGAAGGATTTCTCTGTCATCATCTCTTGCTTCAGCTCCATTTCTCACCTGGTTTTGTCCTTCTTAACTTCTATCCATTCAACTATTCAATTCTATGATTGTATGTAGTGGACAAGTACGTTTGGAGTCAATGATCTCAGAGGTCTTTTCCAAGTAAGTGATTCTACAGTTCCATGGTTTTATGATTCCATGATACTTTATCAGCACGATCCAGCACACTGGGCATGGGATGCAGCAAGTGTTGGTGGGTTTGCAGCATGCTAGAAGTTCAACAGCATTCTCTTGGATGCTGAAAAATGAATGATCTACACAGAATCATAGAATGTTCTGAGTTGGAAGAGACCCACAAGGATCATCGAGTCCAACTCCTGTCCCTGCATAGTGTCCAATTCTGGAATCCCCAAAATAAGAAGGATATGGAACTGTTGGAATGGGTCCAGAGGAGACCATGAAGATGATCAGAGAGTTGGAGCACCTCCCTATATGAGGACAGGCTGAGAGAGTTGAGGTTGTTCACCCTGAAGAAGAGAAGGCTCCAGGAAGACCATAGAGCAGGTTCCAGTACTGAAAGGAGTTCCAGGAAAGCTGGGAAGGGAATTTCTCCAAGACCCTGGAGTGATAGGATGAGGGGGAATGGCTTTAAATTGGAAGGGGGAAGATTTAGATTGAACCTCAGGAAGAAATTCTTGATGTTGAGGCTGGTGAGGCACTGGCACGGGTTGCCGAAGGAAGCTGTCGACACTCCCTCCCTGCAGGTGTTCAAGGCCACGCTGGATGGGGTTTTGAGCAGCCTGGTGTGGTGGGAGGTGTCCCTACCCATGGCAGGAGGGATTGGAACTGGATGGGCTTTGAGGTCCCTTCCAGCCCAAACCGTTCTATGATTCTATGACAACCCCAACACTCACACCACGTGTCTGTGATCTGGATGAGCAGGGACCAACGGGTGGAAAAAAAACCCAGTAGATCAACCCCCTGGTTCTTTCTTTTGCTGCTACACTGAATTTCATTTGCACAAGTCCCATTTTCAGTTTGGAACTGTCACAGCTGTTTCTATTGGCAGTGCATCGCTGAGTAGGAGTTGTCAGTGGGGATGCTGTAGGACAGGCAGCTAGAAAAGAGCTTCCCCGGGGGGCATGGGAGGCAGTTGGAGGTTGTGGGATAAATGCATTAACTAGATGTTTCTCCTAAACTTAACAGCAGTGAATTACTTAATGCATATTGATGCATTTAGGTACCGGAGTTAACACTACATTGGGATGAACAGCAGCATCTTAAACGTGCCAAGTCACAAAGACCCGCGTCTTTACGGCTGACACCAGGGTTATATTTTTATAAGGTGATCTTTAAAACCATATTATCTAGAAATAAATTGTAAGTCTGGAGTAGTGGTGCAGATATCAAAGTGCCCAGGATGCCAACCGTATGCTGGGCTGCATCAAAAGAAGTGTTACAGGAGGGGGAGGAAATTCTCCCCCTCTACTCTGATCTGGTGAGACCTCACATGGAGCCCTGTGTTCAGTTCTGGAGTCCTCAGCACAGGAAGGACATGGATCTCATGGAGCAAGCCCAGAGGAGGCCATGGAGATGACCTGAGGGCTGGAGCACCTCCCACATGAGGACAGGCTGAGAGAGTTGAGGTTGTTCAGCCTGGAGAAGAGAAGGCTGGATGTGTAATCCTTTCCAGCACATGAAGGCTGTTCAGCTCTAGAATTTTCATGCACCTGCTTTTGGTGTTTTTGACGCGACCAGAGCCGAACTCTGAATTCTCTGGTGTTATTTTAAAGCAGGTATAACTGAACCAGCTACAGGCGACGTGATAAGGTGGCTGCATTTATCTAACACATTCATTAAATCTATTGCTCGGCTTCAGTTGTGCTTGAGAACTAATTGTAAGTTTGAGCCCCTTCAGAAGAGTGGATCAAAGGCGGCCGGTCAAGCTCCCATGCTAAAACAAGCTCTTAATAACACATCAGCTTCTGTGTTTGCTCTCTAACTAAAGGAAAAGGACTGTGAATATGTGATTAAGGGCAGAATTTGGCTCATTTACAAATCCTGAAAGGCTTGCTGCTCAGACCATAATCATATTTTTGGAACTGAACATGCCTATTTCATCTTGTTGTTAATAATTTACTCCCTGGGTAGCGCTCATTACAAGAGCATCATCTCAGGCGTGATATGTTCAGGGCTGCTCCACCTGCTGTGGCGAGGAGAAAAAGCAAATATACCTATGCACACAAGAGAAGTCAATATTCAAACACTCAAAGTCTATTCTCTTAATTATCGGACAAGTTCATCGACCAGTGATGAGCAACCAAGAAGTCACAATTATGAGAAGTGCTCTTCACAAAGGAACTCGGATTTCTTATCCAAGACGGTGAAGCAATGGCTCTGGAGAGGTTCCTGCAGATGAATCATAGAATCATGGAATGGTTTGGGTTGGAAGGAGCCATTTTGTGTCAGCTGCAACAGTTGATCAGAAATTAGTGTCACAGTCTCTGCTGGCTAATTCAGATTTTTTCATAGAATCATAGAATGGTTTGGGTTGGAAGATACCCAAAAAATCATCCAGTTCCAACCCCTCTGCCATGGGCAGGGACACCTCCCACTGGGTCAGGGTGCTCAAAGCATCGTTCAACCTGGCCTTGAACACCTCCAGTGATGGGGCAGCCATGACTTCTCTGGGCAACCTGTGCCAGAGCCTCACCACCCTCATTATGAAGAATTAATGTCTAATCTAAATGTTCCCCCTTTCAATTTAAAGCCATTCCCCTGGTCCTATCACTCCAGGCCCTTGGAAAAAATCCCTCCCCAGCTTTCCTGTAGCCCCTTTCAGTACTGGGAGGCTGCTCTAAGGTGTCCCTGGAGCCTTTTATTCTCCAGGCTGAACAACTCCAGCTCTCTCAGCCTGTCCTCATATGGGGAGATTCTCCAGCCCTCTGATCGTCTTCGTGGCCTCCTCTGGTTCTGTGTTTTGCTCACTTGAGTATCCCCACAGTCACCACCAAGGAGATTTTGCAGAATGGGAGGTGCACACATCTATAACGAATGCAAACATAATTGGAAGACTGATTGGACCAGATTGTTACACAGAATCCAATTCTTTGGTGTCAACTGATATGAGGCCCAGCTGTGCACGAGGAGACAACTCCAGTTGAGTGAAGCTGAGATCCCAGTGCCTAATGAGCTATACCACCAGCTGAAATGGTTTCTTTTCATTGACACCAAGCGTGGGCCGAGAGCACGTCATTCTGTTTGATCTCCTAATCAGCGCTGATTCATGTTTACACTGCAGATAATATTTCATCTGCTTTTAGAAGGTCATTTTCAAGGGATGCTGCATGGTTTCAGTAGTGCCTGATGCCTGCGATTTGAACACCCTTTGAAGGAAGCCAGACCTCAGTTTTCCTCGTGGGCTGAAATTCATTCAGCTCTTAGCATCAACTCAATTTTTTACGCTGTAATATCAGATACTGTACATTATAAACTATCTGTCACCCATAAAGCTAAAACAAAAAAGGCAAAAAAGACCTTGTGAGCTTTTCAGATAAACAAAGGCAATGAATAATTATTCTCATAGAGCCAAAAGTGTTTAACTGAAAGCCTCATATTCTGGTACCAAAACTTTAGTTCCCACTAACTTCAGCATCATAGAATCACATATTGGTTTGGGAAGGGACCTTGAAGCCCATCCAATTCCAACCCTCCAGTCATGGCCAAGGACACTTCCTATTGGATCAGGGCGCTCAAAGCCTCATCCAGTCTGGCACGTAACACCTCCAGCAATGGGGCAGTCACCACTTCTCTGGGCAACCTGAGCTAGTGCCTCACTACCTGCACAGGAAAATATTTCTTCCTAAGATCTCATCTCAATCTCCTCTCTTTCAGCTTAAAAACCGTTCCCCCCATCCTGTTCCTATCCCAGCAGTCCCTGATCAAGAGCCCCTCTCTAGTGTTCTTGTACCAGCAGAGCGAGGGATGGGATTCTCCCCCTCTAGTCTGCTCTGGTGAGACCCCACCTGGAGTCGTGTGTCCAGTTCTGGAATCCCCAACATAAGAAGGGTATGGAACTGGTGGAAAAGGTCGAGAGGAGGCCACGAAGATGATCTGAGGGCTGGAGAACCTCTGCTATGAGGACAGGCTGAGAGAGCTGGGGTTGTTCAGTCTGGAGAAGGGAGGATCTTGGGAGACCTTAGAGCAGACTTCGAGTACTTGAAGGGGCTCCAGGGAAGCTGGGAAAGGACATTTTACAAGGTCCTGGAGTGACAGGACGAGGGGGAATGGCTTTAAATTGGAAGGGGGTAGATTTAGATTAGACATTAAGAAGAAATTCTTCACAATGAGGGTGGTGAGACACTGTCACAGGTCTCCCAGGGAAGTCCTGTCTGCTTCCTCCCTGGAAATGTTCAAGGCCAGGTTGGATAAGACCTTGAGCAGCCTGACCTATTGGGAAGTGTTCCTGCCCATGGCAGAGGGATGGAACTGGATGGGCTTTGTGGTCCCTTCCAACCTAAACCATTCTATGATTCTGTGATGTAACCTGGATGTGTACCTTGAATACTCCTCAGTCTTTCATAACCAAAACCTCTGAGCAGAACTGGAGATCAAAGCAAAAAGCTGATGGACAGCGAGCTAAGGTTGAGCTTGTGCCAAAATGACTAACACGCTCTGGGGATGTACGAATCCAAGTAGAAGCCAACAAAACACATTGCTCCTGCAACTGGTATTGTGCAACTTCTTACTGGAATCCTGTGTCTGGTTCTTATGGAAGGGATCCAGAAAGGATGTTGACTAATTAGAAAAAGTTTAAGGAAGAGCCATTTGAATCATTAAAGCTTCAGAAAACATGTCTTTTAGCAAGAGACTCCAAGACTGAGATGAATTCCTTGACTTAAAAGAGAAGATTAAGGGACAGTTTTCTCTCAGCCCGTAAACAGTGCGAAGGACGACAGAAGATTTGTAATGTGTTTTTCAGTCTAGCAGACAAGTGACAGCAAGATTCCATGGCTCGAGGTTGTGAACGGAACCATCCAGACTGAAAAAACTGAATTATCTACTAAGGACTGTGGTACCAACTTATCAAGTATTTCTTATCAAAAAGAACAATAGATTCAGAGCAGCCCTCAAGAGAAGGACTGGGGGTGCTGGTGGATGAGAAGTTCAATGTGACCCAACAATGTGCGCTCACAGCCCAGAAGGCCAACTGTGTCCTGGGCTGTATCCAAAGCAGTGGAACCAGCAGGATGAGGGAAAGGATTCTCCCCCTCTGCTCTGCTCTGCTCTGGTGAGACCCCACCTGGATTCTTGTGTCCAGTTCTGGAAACCCCAACATAAGAAGGATATGGAACCATTGGAACAGATCCAGAGGAGGCCACAAAGATTACAGTCTTAGTGATTCAATGATTCACATGGGAGAGGACTGCATAAGACCACTGTGGGAGAACTATGAATGCAGTAAAGGGAGGAAGATCACACATGACCGTTCCTTGTCTGTAAAATGTGCGTTTGCTGGATGGAACAAAGATTCCTCTGTTCAGTTCTTCCTGTGTTCACTTGGAAGGAACATCCCACCACATGATTCAAACATTGGTTAGAAGCAGGGAAGAGTTGTGTGATATTGATCTGTGTCACATGAGCATGTGCTGACATGAGGGACAAACATAACCATTACCTGTCCAGTGAATCCACACTTGTCCAAGTGAAGAAGATGACAATTGACTTCATCCATAAATGGAGGAGATACCATAGGAATGAGACTATTATCCAGGGAGGTAAAACAAGCAATGGCATTGGTAAGCCCCTCTGAGATAATCCCACCATAGTGACCACACAAGTACTGACCTCAGACATCTGTGGGAAGAGACTGATGGCCAAGGGGAGGGCCAGGCCAAAGGCAGAGAGGCACACAAGGCTTTGGACTGGGAGAATCATCCGGGGACGGGACCTCAGAAGGGATGTTCTGGAAAGGAAAGGCTTCATTAGACCATCATTCATCAAAACGGACACTTTTATTCACCTAGACCCACTGGTCTGACCCAAGGCCAAGGCTGGATGGGGTCTTGAGCATCCTGATCCAGTGGAAGGTGTCCCTGCCCATGGCAGGGGGATGCGAACTGGATAGGCTTTAAGATCCCTTTCAATCCAAACCATTCTATGATTCTATGGTCTCCTTCTCCCTAACTGGTACAAGTTCCTTTTTAGTAGGTCATTGACAAGTCAAACCACAAAAGATTCTGTGTCCTTCACACCGTGCTTTTGCATCTGCCGGGGTTACACAGTCCACACCAACCCAAGTGCCCACTTCTAAATTGAAACAGGATCACTTCACAGACTCTTCCCTCTTTTCAAACTGTTTCACGCTGGAGTAAACAGCACATGAAGTGACCTGGCTGCGTGCAGGTGTTGCCTGCACCTGGGAGTGCCGGTCCACAGCTGGATGAACTTGAGCCAGCAGTGTGTCCAGGTGGTCCAGAAGGCCACCAGCATCCCGGCTTGAATCAGCCATGGTATGACTGGCAGGAGTAGGGAAGGGATCGTCCCTCTGTACTCAGTGCTGATGAGGCCACACCTCAACTTATGCGTTCAGTTTTTGAAGGCTGCTCTAAAGTCTCCCTGGAGCCTTCTCTTCTCCAGGCTGAACAAGCCCAACTCTCTCAGCCTGTCCTCATAGCAGAGGTGCTCTAATTGGATTACACTAACGTTAAACATCGCTGGGGTTACCATCACCGGGGTTTTAAAAAGTACTTCTAATCCAACATGCACCATTCACAAGGTGTCCATCAAAACCCAGCCAAGCAACCCTTCCCACATCAGGGCACGCCGCTAGCCTGCGCTGGCACTCACTCAGCTGATTTTGTAGGAGCATCTCGCAGTGCAGTCGATGGAAGAGAACAGATTACCTCAAACCCCCATCTACTCCACGTTTCCTGCAGGCTACAAACATGCACCTGATGAATTATAACGGAGCAGCTGATGTGTGGGAACTCGTTACCCTGCTGAACGTTGTCTGTGTGTCTGAACATTCAGACTCTTCGCCCTTTGCTAGCAATGCTTGCTGAAAGCTGTCTTCATCTTGAGAAGGTTTGGGGGAAGTGGGGAAGGAAAACAAGATCCAGAGCCTTAATTCCTCGAATATCGCAGTTCCTCACTAATAAGCTCTCGAGACGGAGTTGATCCTATCAGTTTGTGCTGTGAAAGACAAGCTTCTGTTCTCCAATATTTAGCTTCTCTGTTTCGCACACAGCACAATCTAACCTAAAAGACTTGGAGAACAAGTCTTACGAGGAGCATCTGAGGGACCTGGGGTTGTGTAGCCTGGAGAAAATGAGGCTGGGGAGAGACCTCATCACTGTCTACAACAGCCTTGAAAGGAGGTTGTAGTGAGGTGGGTGTTGGTCTCTTCTCCCAAGTGACAGGCGACAGGACGAGAGGAAATGGCCTCAATTTGCAGCAGGGCAGGTTCAGGTTAGACATCAAGAAAAATTTCTTCACTAAAAGGGTTCTCAGGCACTGGCAGAGGCTGCCCAGGGAGGTGGTGGAGTCACCATCCCTGGAGGTGTTTAAAAGATGGTAGGTGAGGTGCTGAGGGATCTGGTTTAGTAGTGGACATGTATGGCTGGACTTTATGATCTCAAAGTTCTTTTCCAACCAAGCAATTCTACGATTCTATGACTCCTGCAGAAGTCCACAAGGATGTCTTCTGATTCAGGAAAGCAGGTTACCTTGATCCACAGTCTTTAACAAATGTATCATTCAAGAATCGCCGTCAATAAGCTGTGATAACCAGCCCCTGGGATGCAGATGGGCAACTCCTGGAACTCATTTATTCTCCTGCTTAAGCTGTCGTGATTCATGAGAACCCTCACTGAGAAAATCATACAATCAGAATCCTTCAAGCCTCCCTGGAGTACAGTTTAGAACCAAGATTGCACTGCTTATACCACCCCTGACATCTTAATTTGGAAGCTGCACCCTCTTTAATTACTGCCCTGTTGGGGACTTTATAATCACCCGAGTGAAAACTCAACCAATTTAAAACGATCCCCAGTACAGCCCCCCAGGTGTTATTTCCAGGAGTGCCTCAAATTCAAGGCCAGTTCAAATTACAAGGGCTAACCTCCTAATTAAGAAGAGTTATGGCTTGATTTAAAACAGAAAGGGGGACTAATTAACACATGTAGTGTAATGTCTTAATTGGGATTCAGATCCTAAAATTTGTGTGGTTCAGAATAAATGACTCATAATTAGTCAAGAGGTCCACTTCTCTTACGTCCCCAGGATCTCTGCTCTCAGAAGATTATTAAGTTAAATATTGCGGGCTGCATTTCGTTAGCTGTCAAACGCAATCAAAACCCCTCTTTTCACCCATTAGCTCCTTGTTGGAAGTGAATGATTGGATGTTTCCCAAGGGTTTAATTGCAGAGATTAATTGCAGATTCAAAATAAATAATAGTAATCATAGAATCATTAACGTTGGAAAAGACCATCAGCACAACATTACCATGCCGACTAAACCGTGTCGAAAAGTGCCACATGTAAACGTTTTTTGAACCCCTCCAGGGATGGGGACTCCACCACTGCCCTGGACAGCCTCTTCCAATGCTTCACCACTTTTTCAGTAAAGATATCCAACGTAAACCTCCCCTGGTACAATTTCCTCTTGTCCCATCAGTTGTCACTTGGGAGAAGAGACCAGCACTCACCTCACTACAACCTTCTTTCAGGAAGGTCCACCCTACCAGTAACTCTGCAGAAGTACTTGAAACTATGTTCATGTGAGAACAATAGTTTTACAGAGTGTCAGCTGTGTGCACAGGATAGGAATGACCAGGATCAGGTGAACTTAACCCTCGTGCTCAGATTAGACAACAAGGGATTGAAAAGTCTGCACCAAGGGAAGATCTTGGAATTCTGCAAGGAGACATTGAAATTCTGCAAGGAGACAATAATATTCATGTTGTATTGTTCCTATTTTAGAAGCCAGATTTTTGGCACCAATTGCCCTCCTTATAGAATCATGGAATGGTTTGGGTTGGAAGGGACTTTAAAGCTCATCCAGTTCCACTCCCCTGCCATGGGCAGGGACACCCCCAACTGTATCACGTTGCTCAAAGCCTCATCCAGCCAGGCCTTGAACACCTCCAGTGATGAGGCATCCATGACTTCTCTGGGCAGCCTGTGCCAGGGCCTCACCACCCTCACAGGAAAACATTTCTTCCTAAGATCTCACCTTCCCCTTGTCCTTTCCCTGCACTCCCTAATCAAGAACCCCCACCCAGCTTTTATGCAGTCCCCTTCAGGTACTGGAAGGCTGCTCTAAGGTCTCCCCACAGCCTTCTCTTCTCCACACTAAAGTAACTCAACTCTTTCAGCCTCTCCTTGTATGGGAGGTGATCCAGACCCTGTTGGTCCTTGTGCTTTGGATGCAGCCCAGGACACGGCTGGCTTTCTGGGCTGCAAGTGCATGTTGCTGGCTCATGTTGAGCTTCTCAACCACCAACACACCCAAGCCTTCATACAGATTTCTCCCAGCCATCATCCAAGACTTCTCTAGCAGACTTTGCCCAGGTTCTGACTCCTTGCAGAGCTGACACTCATCACACAGCTGATCTTTATGTAAACCATCCAGGTCTGCGTGTAAATGCAGCCTCAGGTTCCCCTGTAGGCTGAGCTCTGTGGTGGGAGAGCCCAAATCCAGTGATACTTGGATCATGCAGTCTAGACAAGTGATGGACAAGTAGACCACAAATTGCTACACCAGCAATGTCTGCTGTGGACACTGAGCTGGCAGTGGAGATAGAAGAACGAAAGTTTTCCTTATCTTTATCTCCTTAGCATAAAGCTTCTTCTCTATCCCACGATACAGGTGGCCTTGGAGGGTCTCAACTGTAGAGGTCATCTGAGGATGGGCTCCAAGTGCTCATGTATGCCAAGGTAGACAAGAAAAGACCCTAGAGCTGACTGTACAGAGTTTATGGAGGAGAGTAAAGCTTGAACTGTTGGCCATGGGCAAGAGCCGAGAAAGAGAAACAGGGAACAGAATAGAAGAGGAGCATTTCTACTCCTTCTTCATCGCCACATCATCCTGATTTTGAGGCAGAGCTGCCACAGCAGCTCAGCATCCACACACAGCTGTTGTCAGGGCTGTTCTCCTGTAAAGCTCATAAATTAGGACACTCTCAGGCTGGATCAACATGACAGAGCTGCTCTGCCTCAGCTAAGTCAGTCTAACCATGAGAAACTGATTCTCTTGAAGCCCACAGTCTTGTGATGCCGGAAGGAAGTTTTCTTCACCTTAAACCATGTTTTTCACTGCAGAGATGTCTGTGAGATAGGAGGCTCTCCTGTACCTCGTGTCCATGTCCTTTTGCTGGAGATATTCTCCTTCTGGTGGTGTGGGCAGAACATTGCCTACAGGTGCTCTCCCTCCTCTGAAGTGCAACATTTCTCCATCCAGCTAAACACTCGCTGAAGTTTGTTTAAACTAAACAGCTGCCAGCAGTGACACCTTAAGCTGCTGTGCCTGTTTCCAGAGTAAACATTGAAACTGCTCCTTTAATTATGTCAATCAAGCACAGAAATCCCCCAACTTCATTTCCTTTGCATCTGCTGTGTCCTCTGGAGGGGACACTAGGGCTGCAGGCAAGAGCAGAATATGCTCCTTAGCGAGGACAGAGGTGCCGTGGCTGGACAGGACAGCAGACAGAGCTATTGGAAAAGCACAGGATTCCAAAAGAGACCCAAAATGAGTTCAAAAAGCCCAGAAACACCCTCTGCAGAGAGCAGAGAGCCCCACCGGGTGCTCTGAAGCAGAGACATGGTGTGGTGACGGCTCTGGGAGGTTCTAAGCAGAACTTTGAGCTGAGGTGGGACAACTGCCTCAAAGTTTGTTTGCATATGGGAGGGGAGTTTTGTACCTCGGGCTCTGAGGAGCCTGAGATGCCTCAGGATACCCAGAGCTTCAGCCTCCCGCGCTACTCTTACCCTGCCAGCATCCTCGGCGTCTTGCGATGTCTGTATTAGCGTTGAACCTGTTTACACCAACCACTACAGAAACCCCACAGAATCTGTCAGCTGGGAGACTTTGGTTGACTCCTGTCATGTTTAGTTTAGCATCTGACACCTCCTTCGAGACAAATACAGCTCCGGTTCACTGAACCTGATAACTCCTTTTTAGTACAGCGCCTGACTTCCATATGGAAGAGATTACAGAACCTCTTGAGAAACGCCAGAGGCAGCTGCCAAATTATGCAAAATTTAAACCACTAATGAACAATGTGATGAAAGTTGAATGAAGGTGTATTTACAAGATCTGCACCACACTGTCTCCGCAGAGCAGATGTACTGTCTGCACAAGTACGCGCGCGGCTCTGTGTGTACCTACGAACACGCACGCTCATGCATATTGAAACCCTCCCTGTGAGGTCTAACTGCTTTAGGTGGATCCGTTAGCACTAGGTGCTACCTCAGATCAGGAAGCCACAAGCTCCCCAGCGGGCTGCTGCCTTTTTAATATCTGTGAGGTGAATCTGAGGAAGGCAAACTGCAGAAAGAGGAAGCGTCCAGGGATTTTGAAAGGGGTGAAGAAACAAAGCTTGTAAAAAGAAAGAAGAAAGAAGAGAGAGGAGGAGGGAAGTATTGCAAAAAAGGCACATTCACCTGATCCCGTGGAAGGTTTCCATGCAAGGGGATTGGAAGTGGATGAACTCATTAAGACAAATAACTCAATTATTCAATTTCATAGAATCATAGAATTGCTTGGTTGGAAAAGACCTTTAAGATCATCAAATCCAACCGTACCTGTCCACTACAGAACCAGATCCCTGAGCACCTCATGCACCTGTCTTTTGAACGTATCCAGGGATGGTGACTCAACCACCTCCCTCGGCAGCTGTTTCAGTGCAGAAATAATAGGTGTTAGTGATTTTGAAGGGGTAAAGAAACAAAGCTTGTAAAAAGAAAGAAGAAAGAACAGAGAGGAGGAGGGAAGTATTGCAAAAACACATGTTCACCTGATCCAGGTTTCCATGCCCGTGGCAAGGGGATTGGAAGTGGATGAGCTTTAGGGTCCTTCCCAACCCAACCCATTCCGTGATTCTGTGCTTCTATGACAGCTGACAAAGGGATTCACAGAAGCACCTGAATAAAGGGAAGTTTCTAAGGGACTAATGCAGTGGATGCAGTTGTCCCCATACACCCATGACACAGAGGCACTGACAAAGTTCCCACTGTCTGCCCCAAAGCCATCTACATCCCACAGATGAGTCGTCTTCATCTCATCAACGATGTGAAACGAGTTTTTTTTTCCTGTATTAAAGTTGCCAACATCGCTATTATTTATAAACCTTCAATGAGAATACATCTGCACGAAATAACTGACACCGCCTTCCCCGCGTGGCATATGTGGTCTCAAAATAAACATCGATTCTATATGTTCACTGCTTCAAGAGAGCGTCCAAGCAGCAGGAAATGCATGAAACATGGGGAAAGAATGGCGCTCCGCGGAGCTCAGCAGTGGGAGGTAACATTGAATTACTTGGAGAGCAGAGAAGGCGGCCCTGGGAGTTAAAATACACAGCAGGCAAAGAGATGAGAGAAGCCAAGAGAGCTGAAAAAAATGGCACAAGAGACGAGAGAGGCAGCTGGGGGAGTTAAAACATGCAGATGGAGAGATGGCTGAGAGAGAGGAAAGACCTGGATCCAAGTGGAAAGACGACGACCAGGAACTGGCCACTTAAAATAAACTTTGCGAATGCTGAGATGAAACGAGGGAGAGGGTTTTCGATGAAGCCAAAAAAGGGCTGGGAGCATGGAGCTTGCTCCTGGGGTGGTGCGACTCCCACCCAACTGTGGAACCCTCACCCAGTGCCACCCAGACTTGTTTAAGGAATCGCTCTCCTCAAAGAACCGTAGAAACACTTGGTTGGAAAACACCTTTTTGAGATCATCAAGTCTGACTGTACCTGTCCACTGCTAAACCAGACCACTGAGCACCTCATCTGCCTGTCTTTTAAACACCTCCAGGGATGGTGACTCTACCACCTCCCTGGGCAGCCTCTTTCAATGCTTAACAACCCTTTCAGTAAAGAAATTCCTCCTAATATCCAACCTAAATCTCCCTTGGCACATCTTGAGGCCATTTCCCCTTGTCCTGTCACTGACTACCAGGGAGAAGAGACCAACCTTCACCTCGCTACAACCTCCTTTCAGGGAGTTGTAGACAGTGATGAGGTCTCCCCTCAGCCTCTTCTTCTCCAGGCTAAACAGCCCCAGCTCCCTCAGCTTCTCTAGATAGGTAAAGTGATGATTTTTTGAATACAAGGCTCCTGTACGTCCACATTTGCTTGGCAGATAAAATTTGGTTTTATAAGTCTTGCATAAGTACAATAAGGACATTGAGGGGCTGAAGACAGAAGGGGAACTGAGCTGGTGAAGGGTCCAGAACACAGGGGTTATGGGAGCAGCTGAGGGAACTGGGAATGTTTAGCCTGGAGAAAAGAAGGCTGAGGGGAGACCTCATCACTGTCTGCAGCTCCCTGAAAGGAGGCTGTAGTGAGGTGGTTGCTGGTCTCTTCTCCCAAGTAAGAAGTGATAGGATGAGAGGAAATGGCCTCTAGTTGTGCCAGAAGAGGTTTAGATTCGATATTAGGAAAAATTTCTTTTCTGAAAGAGTAGTGAAGCATTGGAAGAGGCTGCCCAGGGAAATGGTGGAGTGTCCATGTCTGGAGGGGTTCAAAAAATGTGTAGATGTGACACTCGGGGACATGGTTTAGTAGACATGGTGGTGCTGGGCTGATGGTTGGACTGGATGATCTTAGAGGTCTTTTCCAACGTTAATGATTTTGTGATTCAATTCTATAATCCTTGCACAGAGCACAGGTGCCTTCAGTAAAACTCAAGTTACCTTCAAGTACGAAGTAATTTTTAAGCTTATGGATACTTTGCAAAGACCTGTGATGGTTCTCAAGCGTTGGAGACAATCATTTATAGACCAGTTTTCCACAAGCCTTGAATTTTTTCACATAATATTTTTGTCTATTCGTGTTCATAACCAGAATAGGAAAAGATCCTGTAACAGGGATTAATTAGTTTGTTCTCTGAGATGACCTTTCCTGGATGAGTCCTCACCAAGGCAGAGTTAGACTGGACCAGTGCCTGTGTCAACGCAGCCAATTTATCACAAAGCCTCAGCACAACAGAAAGGCGAAAAGAAAGAGCTCTCTGGTAAGAACATCACAAATTGGTGGCATTTCTGAAGTGTCTGGCATGTGGACAGATGAAAACAGAAGTCCTCTCGGCTGACAACAGTAAAGCAGCTTTTGATGGGATTCTAAAGGCTGGAATCACGTGTCTGAATTTGAAGCAGGGAGATTGCCAGGATGCTGGGGTACAAAGAGAAGTGACAATCCTTGTTCTTAGACACGACTTTGTGCAAGCCCTGAGTAAGGTACTCCAGAGTAGAGCAAGGGATGGTCACTCTTGACCACCTACCCAACGGATCCTGTGGGTAGACCATGGGCTGGGAGACCGTGTGGGTGACACAGGGTCTTGGAGCAGGAAGAAGTCTGCAGAGCTTTTATCAAGGAGGTGCATGGAATGAAAAATCCAATGCTTTGCACAAAATCGGGGGGACTTAAATCTAGCCCTTGGCCTTGTATGTCTCCAGCAGCCCCCTCTAAACAGCGGTTTTCAGAAAGCGCTCCCTGCCACAGGGAACCACCAGAGTCCCTTTGGAACAGGAAGGAAAATGGCATATTTTGGCCAAAAAAGGACTAAAAGAACTTACTTACAGTTCCCAAAACAGAGTTGGTTGCCCTGTTTCTCCCCAAACTCAGGCTATGAGAGGAATCGATCTTGGTGAGACCTTCTAGGTACCAGATTACACCTATATTTTTAAATTCAGGTGTGGACCAACAGACTCCACATTTAGAGAAGCAGCCCAGACCCTTCCATTAAGTAGAGAAAATTGCCCAAGGGGGTTTCCACAAGGATAAACAAGGTTAACCAAAGCTATGGGTAAATCCCTAATAGTGCTAATTGCTGTTTACTTTGTCACTGGAGTTCTTTAAAGCAGCCATTATCAACAGATTTGTTTAAAGGGTGCTTCCAGCTTGGCTGTCTGGACAAAGGAAGCAAAGCCTTTAGCACCTCATCTGTCAATGCCCTCATCAGTCTCCAGAGGTTGGCAAGGTGAACCCCACCCCGAGGATCATTCACATCGAATGAGCCGCTCATAGGTGTTCCAAGCAGCCACAGGCACCCCACAGCTGCGAACAGGCTCCCAGCAGCTCTGGGCAGAGGTGTTGGAAAGCAAAAGATCATAGAAGTTCTTAATTTCTTAATTTCTTTGTTCTTCTCTATATATAAACATCAAAAAACTCCACCCAAAACATTCAAGAGAGCTCATTAAGACAAAGAATTTGATTATTCAATTTCACAGAATCACAGAATCACTTGGTTGGAAAAGACCTTTGAGATCATCAAGTCCAACCGTGCCTATCCAATATGAAACCCTATCCCTGAGCACCTCATCTACCTGTCTTTTAAACACCTCCAGGGATGGGGACTGCACCACCTCCCTGGGCAGCCTCTGCCAGTGCTTGACAGCCCTTTCAGTAAAAAATTCCTCCTAATATCCAACCTAAATCTCCCTTGGCACATCTTGAGGCCATTTCCCCTTGTCCTGTCACTGACTACCAGGGAGAAGAGACCAATACCCACCTCACTACAGCCTCCTTGTAGAGAGCAACAAGATCTCCCCTCAGTCTCCTTTTCTCCAGATTAAACAACCCCAGTTCCCTCAGCTGCTCCTCATAAAGTTTGTGCTTTAAACCCTTCACCAGCTCCATTACCCTTCTCTGGACATGCTCCAGCTCCTCAATGTCCTTCTTATGGTGAAGGGACCCAAAACTGAACCCAGGATTTGAGGTGCGGCCTCACCCAGTGCCAAGTACAGTGGAAGGATCACTTCCCTGGTCCTGCTGGCCACACCATACCTGATCTGAGCCAGGATGCTGTTGGTCTGCGTGGCTACCTAGGCCACTGCTGGCTCATGTTCAGCCACTGTCAACCAACACACCCAGGTCCTTCTCCTCCAGGCAGCTCTCCAGCTACTCCTTTCCAAGCCTGGAGTGCTGCATGGGGTTGTTGTGACCCAAGTGCAGGACCTGACACATCTACAGAACACTTCAACAGCCTACAGCAACAGTCAATAATGTTGGAATAAGGACATAACTAACAAAAGTCGTTGATGAAGCCATGGTAAGAAAGAGCAACAAATTACACCTCCTGAGCATCTTTTCTCCCTTCCCCTTGAAAAACTCCCCTCTTGGTATTACCCAACACTTACTTTTCCAGTATGGACATAATAATTGGAGGTAGAACCAGTATAGGCATTGGCAGAACCACTCTAGTCAGGGCTGTTTCTAGCAGTGCCTGGAAAGGAAAAAGACAAATCAACCCAAGGCATTTAAAACAAATGTCAGGAGGTACCTGCACTGAGCAATCAACATGGGAGCACCAAAATTGTTCGTCCGGCCTTTCTTCTGTCACATGTGTGAATGAATGGATCAACACACATTAGACATTCCTAGACATTAGGAAGAAATTCTTCACGATGAGGATGGTTGCCCAGGGAAATTGTGGATGTTGCATCACTGGAGGCGTTCAAGGCCAGGTTGGATGGGGCCTTGAGCAGCCTGGTCTAGTGGGAGCTGTCCTTGCCTATGGCAGGGGGGTTGGAACCGGATGGGCTTAATAAGAGGTCTGTGATTCCATGAAAATCCAGTACTAAGCTTTCTGTGAAGAAGCATCGGGATTAGGTGGCAGCTGAGCAGAACTTCTCAGACTTGATTTTTAAACTCCACCTAAATCACAATTACAGCACCTTCACTTCTAATATTTATTTTCTGTGCTGTATGTGTTCCCCTCAACCACTAGGATGAAGAGGGTTCTGAAGCCATTTAATGTAAGTGAAGAAAACTGGCTCCAGTAAGTATCTTCAAGCCCTTCAACAGATTGTTTGAAGCTCCCTGCTAAACAACAATATGGAGATGTATTAGAGATCTCCCATTTCTTGCCGAAGACTGTAAATCTGTACATTAATTGCTGTCTATGAAGTGCCTTAAGAGCCTTGGACAGAAGGAGCGAGAGAAATGCCAAGCATTATATTATTAACTCCTCTGCCTGGGCGTGTGCTTCGGTACATTGCAGATTAGAGCCCACTTGGAAACAACATGCCTCAGACAATCAGATGATGCTCAGAAGACAAAGCTATGGAAGAAGGGGAAGAAAAGGGGAATAATTCCAGGCATATGGTAGAGAGGAGAAAGTTAGAGGGGAAAATGAACCAGGTGTTAGCACGAGGATGAAAACATCTGGCTACACGTGTCAAGCTTCCGTTGGCAATCGTTAATGCAGCTTTCACACAGCAAGGGTTAAAAATGCTTGCAAATGAAGTCTTCCTCATTTAGAGAAAGGTGTAAGTTACCTTTGCCTTCATATTCAACATGAACTGCTTACGAGTTGCCACAAAGGAAGCCGAAAGCTGTGAACGTATCAGAGAGGCACTATTCCTAGTGTCAATTTGAGCCTTTCCAGACCATCAAGGTCAACCACTGGATCATAAAATCATAGAATCATAGACAGTTCTGGTTGGAAAAGACCTTTAAGATCATTTGAGTCCAACCATATTATCCATTACTAAACCACATCCCTCAGCAGGATCTGCCTGCTTGACACAAGCCCGTGTCCACCAGAGCACTCCGTTTGTGGCTACACAACCACATCTGTGGGTACAAAGCAGGCAATAAGTTCTGCTGCTTTGTTCTTCCTGCATGACGGGTAAAACTCATCTATTTCCAGCTCTTTGAACTCATCGATTCCTATAACTGTGGGATTTGTCGAGCCTGAGGGCCACTTAGGTAGAAGGAACATCACAGGTACGTACGTGTTTTGCAGCAATTCTGGAAGACCCAACAATGTTTCCGTTATTGTCCAAAACATCAATTCCTTCTTCCAGCTCTGTGTGCCTCATCAGGACGACGTTGCAGATATTGGCACTAGCTGAGGATGAGAAAAGCACGATGATTAGCAACGCAGCTCTGGTCAATACCAAATGGCAGGCTTCTGTTCGCCGTGACAGCCCTTCAGCTTCACTTGCATCAGGCTGCCAAGAAGTTTCTGCAAGTCAAGAAGCCACTCTTACACCAAGAGGAAAAAGTGATTTCTAAGAGGAGAATAATAATCAAGATAATTTTCTTTTACTTGCAAAGGGATCTGCTGCCACAATCAGAAACGTAGCAACATTAAGAAATAACAACGCCTCCAGATGCTGGTGTTCAGACACGCTCCCAACACCCATAGTGATTCTTCACCTCACATTTTGATCTACTAAGTCAAACATATTCTTGCTCTGGGCTACCAGTTGGTCTTGGCTAATCAGGCACTGCTGATCAGCTACAGGAAAGCTGGGGAGGGAGTGCAGGGAAAGGACAATAGGCACCTAGGGGGAACAGTTTTAAGCTGAAAGAGGGGAGATTGAGATGAGATCTTAGGAAGAAAAGTTTTCCTGTGAGGGTGGGGAGGCCCCGTCACGGGTTGCCCAGAGAAGTTGTGGCTGCCCCATCCCTGGAGGTGTTCAGTGCCAGACTGGATGAGGCTTTGAGCAACCTGATCCAGTGTGAGTTGTCCCTGCCCACAGCAGGGGTTGGAACTGGATGGGCTTTGAGGTCCTTTCCAACCCAAACCAATCCATGATTCTATGACAGCTGCCTCTTCTGCAGGGACATCCCAGAGTTGGTCTTAACTCCCTTTACTAAGCCAGCAGATAAACTCTTCTTAAATACTGGGTTTTAGCAGGTACGATCGAAACACACTGCAATGGATTGCACTGAGCTATGAAAGACAACTTAGATCTGAGCTCTTAAACAGGACAGAACTATTTCTTTTAATCAAATAAGACAAGTTTGGGTTGTTCCCATGGACATGTATCCCATTAGTAGGGGTCTTGTTGGCTATTTGCCCTTATTTCACATGTTTTAGCAGAAAAAAATTGTCTCTGTGAGCTTTCTATTAGAGAACTGCTTGCTTTCTTTAACAGTATTTTTCCAGCAAGACTTTGGAGGATTTAGCTTCCCAACATCCACATGACCCAAATATCAGCCCAGTATTCACAGTAGACGCAGCTCTGGGACCCTGTCTGACAAGCACCTTCTCAAGGTGACCCCAAATTCTGCTCCTCAAGCAATGTGTTATGAGTTGGGCTTGAGGAACATCCTTCCCAGGTGCAGCTCCTCTCCAGAGCCCAGAAACTTATTTTTTTCCCAAGGAAAAACTGCTAAATCCTAGAAAAAAGTTTTGGTTTTGATAAACTGGCATTTTCCATTAAACCCTCCCCATCACATCTTGCTGCAAACTTTCCAACCAGAACTCACACAAACTCACTGTTGCTACAAGCACCACGGCTTCCAAAAATGTGTTTCTGTACTGCTTGATAGGTTAATATTCACTAATTAATCTCAACTCATGTCATATAACAAATGTCTAATTTTTTTGAGGGTGGTGGGTGGGTGAGCCCTATACAAACGCAGCTTCTCTGCAATCAAGGATGATTTGTGGTGACAAATGCTCCTTACACTCGAGAAGAAGAGGAACATACACACACGCACACTCTGTCTCTCTCTTTAATATTCAAACTACTGGACCACTCTTCCCATCTATCAAAATATCTGTGTTACCAACCCTTCAGCTCCTGAATCCAAGACAAAAAAGAAGCATTTCATTTAAAGACTCCCTTTAAAAAGAGAGTTTAGACTCTCTTTTTATCTTATTTAACACTCTCATGCCCCACTTTTCCAACTTTCAGTCAATGTCAAAACACACCAGCAAAGCAGTCCTGGCCAAACCAGAATGCACAGGCACAAGGTGAAGTTGATGAACTTCATGAGGTTCAACAAGGCCAAGTGCAAGGTCTTGCATCTGGGTTGGGACAAACCCAAGCACAAATACAGGCTGGGTGAAGAATGGATTTTAGAGTAGGAGGAGAAGGATTTAGGGGTGCTGGTGGATGAGAAACTCAACATGAGCCAGCAATACACGCCCGCAGCCCAGAAGTCCACCGTGTCCTGGGTTGCATGCAAAGAAGTGTGGGCATCAGGGTTTGGGAGGGGATTCTGCCCCTCTACTCTGCTCTTGTGAGACCCCACCTGGAGCCCTGTGTACAGGCCTGGAGACCTCAGCACATGAAGGACATGGATCTGTTAGAGCAAGTCTAGAGGAGGCCACAAAGATGATCCGAGGGCTGGAGCACCTCCCGTATGAGGACAGGCTGAGAGAGTGGGGGTTGTTGAGACTGGAGAAGACGAGACTCTAGGGAGACCTTATGGAACCCTTTCAGTACCTGAAGGGCCTCCAGGAAAGATGAGCAGCGACTTTTTACAAGGGCCTGTAGTGATAGGATGAGGGGAATGGCTTTAAATTGGAAGGTGGGAGATTTAGATTGGACATTAGGAAGGAATTCTTCATGATGAGGGTGGTGAGGCCCTGGCACAGCTTGCCTAGGGAAGTTGTGGCGGCCCCATCCCTGGAGGTGTTCAAGGCCAGGTTGGATGGGGTTTTGAGCAACCTGATCAAGTGGGAGGTGTCCCTGCCCATGGCAGCAGCTTTGGAACTTGATGGGCTTTGAGGTCCCTTCCCACTCAAACCATTCTATGATTCTATGATTCCAGCTGGGACTCTGGCCTTCTTTCACCTGAGCAGTAGCTGCATTTCCCCAAGCCTCCATCTCTCATGATCCCTTGGCAGGAGAGACCATAAAGCTTTGATGCAAACCTCTGGTTTTCCAGCTGCTACGAACTGGCAGAGCTCAGCTGAGGTCGGTGGGAGAAGAAGACAAGGAAAGTGCAGGAGGAAACTGCTTAATGGCAATGGAGTAGGAGCTTTTACACCAGCATCTGGCTTTTCATGTAGAGAAGGTGAAGCTCTGTCCTTCTGCTGGTAGCTGGCCATTCAAAAGTCAACGGGAAGATGCATATTAAAATCATCAAACCATACAATCATAGAACGGTTTGAGTTGGAAAGGACCTTAAAGCCCATCCAGTTCCAAATCCCCTGCCATGGGCAGGGACACCTCTTGCCAGACCAGGCTGCTCAAGACCCCATCCAACCCGGCCTTGAACACCTCCAGGGAGGGGACACACACAACCTCCCCGGGCAACCTGTGCCAGTGTCTCACCACCCTTAATCTTAATTACACAGTTTTTCCAGGTCTGCAATCTAATAACTTGCAGCTTTTAAACCCACAAAACAGCAATTAGTGGGAGGATTCCTGATGTCCTGGCACATAACGAAGCATGACAGTACGCAAATTAAGAACTAGGGAATTAATTACGGGCTAAACAATTTAATTATGAGTGCCCAATGAATGCTGACACAAGTGTAACCTCTTTCTCCTCACACCTCAGTATGAAAATAGATCAACTCGGCAGCAAAGACTTCCCACGTGCATCGCTGACTCAAACCCAGCCTTGGAGCTGCTTCTCAGGTCTTGCGCTCACCTCTAGTGCCCTCTGGGTTATAAAAATGAAACGAAAGCTGGAACCCTCTAAAAATATATTCCAGGAAAATTCCAGGAAAATATTAATAACATCCACAGATCCCCTGTGTCCAAGCAAATTGCTCAGAAACAAGATCAAGTGCAACCTACAGCCCACAATCCCCACCACCCCTGCTCTGCGGACAGGGCAAGAAACTGGTTTTCTGGCAGAAAAGGGCAACAAAAAGCCCCAGCAACTTGGGAACTGAAAACTGTGGGGGTCAGGCTGAACATATCAAACAAGAGAGCACAGAGGTTCTGGCCAAGCCAGGATGCACCGGCACAAAGTGAAGTTGATGAACTTCATGAAGTTCAACAAGACCAAGTGCACCTGGGTCAGTGCAATCCCAAGCACAAATACAGGTTATGTGGAGAATGGATTATAGACTAGGAGGAGAAGGACTTGGGGGTGCTGGTGGATAAGAAGCTTGACATGAGCTGACAGTGTGCGTTCGCAGTCCTAAAGGCCAATTTTGTCCTGGGCTGCATCCAAAGAAGTGTGTGCAGCAGGACAAGGCTTCTCCCCCTCTACTCCTCTCTGGCAAGACCTCACCTGGAGTCCTGTGTCCAGTCCTGGAGTCCTCAACATAAGAAGGATATGGAACTGCTGGAATGGATCCAGAGGAGGGCTACAAAGACGACTCGAGGGATGGAGCACCTCTGCTATGAGGACAGGCTGAGAGAGTTGGGGATGTTCAGTCTGGAGAAGACTCTGGGGAGATGTTAGAGCAGCCTTCCAGTACCTGAAGGGGCTCCAGGAAAGCTGGGGATAGACTTTTTCTAAGGGCTTGTAGTAATAGGATGATGGGGAATGGCTTCAAATTGGAAGAGGGAAGAATTAGATTAGATATTCAGAAGAAATTCTTCCTGATAAGGGTGGTGAGGCCCTGGCACAGGTTGCCCAGAGAAGTTGTAGCTGCTCCCTCCCTGAAGGTGTTCCAGACTGGGTTGGATGGGGCTTTGAGCAACCTGATCCAGTGGGAGGTGTCCCTGCCTATGGCAGGGGGGTTTGAACTGGGTGGGCTTTAAGGTCCCTTCTGACCCAAATCATTCCATGTTTCTATAACAGCTTTCCTTGCCAGAAGTTGTGTTATGAATTGTGTTGAGCTGGATGGACTTTGAGGTCCCCTCCAACCCAAACCATTCTGTGATTCTATGGGTAAAAGGAGCAGAAAGACCTGAGAAACTGAGAGCACCAGGTATGTAACGAGGTTCGGTAGCCTTGAGCAGAGCTCTGAGGACGTGGCTCTTGCACAGCAAAAGCAAGTTTTGCATTAACATGGTTGAAAAGGGCCCTCTAACAGCCTCCAAAACCCCTGTGTTTACCGATTTCCTCCATGCTCAGACAATTTTTGCACCACCTTTATAAATAAACAAGCTCATCCAAAAAATTCCCCTGACGTCACTGGCGATTTCTTCGCAGTTAAAATAACTCATCACGAGCAGAACGTTGTCACCATGCGCTGCAGCAACGACTGAGCCTACCCTCAAACACTGAGCAGCTGGTAAAGTGGAGAAGGGTTGATTTTGTGCTCCCACAAGCCAGCAGCAGCTTTAATTCTTCAAACACTTTGGTCTTTCTTTATCAGTGGCTCTTAAAAATCAGTGTATTCAGAGCAAGAGCATTTAATCACATTTTTGTTGTAAATAAACTCGAATGCTACCAATTATTCGAAGATTTGACACGATTCAAAGCAGATCTCGCAAATTAAATTCTCTGAATTTCAATGGTTGAGCACCTGTCAATGTTAATCACTTACTAAACTGCTTGAGAGCAGAAAGTTCAGCTCGATAAAGCTCCATAAGCTGCCTTCAGCAGCAGTTTTGCATAATTTTCCAGCCAACAATGTTGCTTTGCACCATCCTGGCACTGTCTACACCAACTCAAGGACAACACAGCAGCGATGGCGCAAAGCAGGAGGGCAGGAGATAGGTGTTCATCCCAGTGGCTTTTGCCCACCAGCAGGTTTACAGTCAACACTTTGAATAAAGAGAAAAGGCATTCTTACCAACTGCAGGGAATGGCACAAACCTCTGGATCAAGAGACGGGTGGCGGGGGTAAACTTGTTTGCTCTCTGAATTAGAACATTAAGGCCCACCTTTGAACAGAAAAAAAACCAAAAGAGAGAAGAAGAAACATTTAGCTACAAGGAGCAGGGCAGATGCCACAGCTTGCAGACAGCAGCAGAGCTTTTCAGGGGGACAGACTGGGGTCTCTGTCCATGCAGAAGTGTTTGAGAACTAAACTCACACACACATTGTAGGGTTTACATATGTTGGGTTCAACCTTTTATTCAATGACAGTGGTGAGGCCCTGGCACAGGTTGCCCAAAGAAGCTGTGGAAGCCCCATCCTTGGAGTTGTTCAAGGCCAAGTTGGATGGGGCTTTGAGCAACGCGATCCAGTGGAAGGTGTCTCTGCCCATGGCAGGGGTGTTAGAACTGGATGGGCTTTAAGGTCCTTTCCAACTCAGACCATTCTACAATTCTATGATTGGGTTGAACCCAATGAAGGGTTGAACCCATTCGCTGGGCTGAACCCGGCCATTAGGTTTAAACGAAGGGTTGAAGCCAATCATTGGATTTAAATGAAGGGCTGAACCCAATCACTGGATTTAAATTAAGGATTGAAAACAACTGTTATGTTGAATCCAACCATTGGGCTTAAACGAGGGTGTGAACCCAACCGTTTGGCTTAAACTCTTTCCAGTCAAAAGACAGGCTAGAAACCATTGCAACACCCTTCAGTCCTTCTAGAGATGCCCCTGATGTGTCTTTACCCAGCTCACTGGCATTTCCCCCAGCACAAACCCATTAGGACTGGGAGTCATCACCCAGCTAGCAAAATGTTAAATAGCAGTGGTGGTGGTTGGTCCAACACAACTCATTCCTCCTCTCAGGGTCTGTGCAAACTACACCTCCCCACTCCACTGCAAACATTTGGGCTATAAAGGAGCTATTAATAGAAGCAAGAAATAGCAGGCAGTTTATTATAACCATGGAGCATTTTGGTGCCTCCTCCAACACTTGAATAATGCAGAGCTCTCCGCAGTTTTGCAGGGATTTAAGTCATTGCGTATGGTAATAAAAACAGTACGGAGGAGAGCTGCTGCCTCATCAGCCTCGGCGTGGTTGGGTAGAAGTGGTAGTCAGAGAATTACCATCAAAATTGGTTTCAAGCAGAACTTGGGGGCCTTAATTCAATAAACCTATCTGTAGGGTATTAATTCTATCTTTATATTACTCTCCCTTACAATATTTACTCTTTTTCATTCCCCCAAAAATCCCCAAATTATAGAATCATAGAATGGGTTGGGTTGGAAGAGACCTCAAAGATCATCCAGTTCCACCCCCCGCCATGGCAGGGACACCTCCTGCTGGGTCAGGTTGCTCAAAGTCTCATTCAATCTGACTTTGAACACCCCCAGGGATGGGGCAGCCACAACTTCTCTGGGCAACCTGTGCCAGTGTCTCACCACCCTCACAGGAAAACATTTCTTCCTAAGACCTCACCTAAATCTCCCCTCTTTCAGCTTCAAATACACAAACAAAACCCAACAGCCCCAAACTGGGGATTTTAGGCCAAAAATGGAAGTCTTTAGCCAAAAAGTCTTCAGCTGAAAATGCAGCAAAATTAAAAAAAAAGAATAAATCAGACAAAGCCAGAAAATAAGGATTTGGGGAGGTTAAAAGAAAAGCAAAGCAAAGCATGGGAGAACATGTTTTGCAAGCTGCTACATTATACATGCATCCACAGTGCATCTTGGCTTTTTGAAGGCTGAGGGGATGATGTTGAGAAGCACAACTGCTGGGTAAGCCCTGTATAAGCAGAGTGCTGTTTTTTTCAATCCTGTGGAGTATTTCCAAAGTCCCATGAGGCTTTCACCAGGACCCCAAGCAGGACCCAAGCAGAAACCTAAGTGGGATGCCTTCCTCCTCTCTTCAGCCACCACAACCCTAGTGCTGAGCCCAAGAGAGCCACGGTGGTACTTCTAGGCAAGAATGAGGGTTTTCTCCTCATCTTCCCCCTCAAAAATGACTGAATGATTTTTCTTTTGCATTTTCCAAGATCTGGGATGCATATTTGCAAAATTCAAATGCTTCCAGAAACTGAAAAGCAGTCTAAAATGGGTGGCTTTAAGAGTAAAGCTAGGCTTTGCTGGTGATGCCCCATGGATCTGGGTATTTATAGCGTGTCCAGAGAAGGGCAATGGAGCTCGTGAAGGGTCTGGAGACAAGTGACCAATGGTGACCAATGACAGGACTCGAGGGAATTGCAGGAAGATGCATCAGGGGAGGGGTAGGTTGGACATTAGGACAAGGTTCTTCACCCAGAGGGTGCTAGAGCACTGGAACAGCTCCCCAGGGAAGCAGTCTCGGTGCCAAGCCTGACAATATTCCAGAAGCATTTGGACGATGCCCTCAGACACACGGTGTGAATGTTGGGGTTGTCCTGTGCAAGGACATGAGTTGCGCTCAATGATATTTGTGGGTCCCTTCCAACTCAGGACATTCTGTGATTTTATGATTCTAAGTGTTATGAGGAGCAGCTGAGGGACCTGGGGCTGTTTAGCCTGGAGGAGATTCAGGGGAGACGTCATTGCTCTCTACAGCTGCCTGAAAGGAGGTTGTAGTGAGGTGGATGCTGGTCTCTTCTCCCAAGTAGCAAGTGACAGGACAAGAGGAAATGGCCTCAAGCTGCACCAGGGAAGGTTTAGATTGGATATTAGGAAAAACGTCTTTACTAGAAGAGTCATGAAGCTTTGGAAGAGGCTGCCCAGGGAAGTCACCATCCCTGCAGGGGGTAAAAAAATTGTGTAGATCTGGCACTTCAGGACATGGTTTAGTCGTCACAGTGGTGATGGGCTGATGTTTGGACTGATGATCTAAGGGGTCTTTCCAACTTTAACAATTTCATAATTCTAAGACCATTTTTTTCATGTTTGCAGCCTCTTGTTGTAGGTTTGATGGAAAGATTTAACCGTGAAGTGGAAGAGCAGCAGTTTTTGAAACAGAAAAGATAGAGCCGAGGCTGGGAGAGACACCACTGTGAGGTTAGTAGTAATAAAAGCATTTTACTTTCAGATTCAATTTGGTGCTGCAGATGAACTCGCTCCTCCACTTACAGCAACCACCCTGCTGTGAATATGAAATTAAATGTTGCCGCAGATGTAAATCCAATCTCCCAAATTCCCAACGCGAGGTCTTGATTTAGGAAACTAATGAGGGTTTGTTTTTTACAGTTTTGAAATGGCTTGAGCCAATCTGTGAACTCTTTCCTGCAGGTCACGAAGTGGGAGGAGGGTAAACAGGTCAAGGAGAGCATCCAACAACGAGCAGGTACTCCTCAAGCATAGACCACCGTATGCAAAAGGACCATCAGCAAGGAGAGCTTAATGAGTTTAATTCCTAGGAGCTGGCTGGAGAACATAGAATACTGAGGCAATTTCATCCCTAACAAAACAACTGCAGGAGTATTATTATTGTCATCACCCTGCCTACAGCCTGAGTCACAGATCTGGGATCTACAACACTGATACTGTACAAACACGTAATGGAGTTGGGTGGGATTCATCACACCCAATGTGGTACCTCCAGATGGGCTCTCTTTAGTGCAGAGAAATGAGCCTTTTAAAGGGTTTTTAATCTCCTCCCAAGACAAACATTTGCGGGTGTTCACATGAAACAGTCCCAGGGGTGCCTGTTCATCCCTGCTGACTACCAGAGGAGTCCAGGGATGCAGCTCAGATGAAGATGTCTATGCTGGTGATGCTGGTGATGTCTCAATCCAGGTGAGACAAGAGCTCCTCTTTGCAGCTGGGAGCTCTAGGCATGGACAAGAAAGCTGGGAAGGGACTTCTTCCAAGGGTCTGCAGTGATAGGACAAAGGGGATCGGCTTGAAATTGGAAGGGGAAAGATTTAGGTTACACATTAAGAAGAAATTCTTCACGATGAGTGTGGTGAGGCCCTGGCACAGGTTTCCCCAGGGAAATTGTGGATGCCACATCCCTGGAGGTGTTCAAGGCCAGGCTGGATGAGGCCTTGAGCAACCTGATCCAGTGGGAGGTGTCCCTGTCTGTGGCAGAGGGGTTGGAACTGGATGATCTTTGAGGTCCCTTCCTACCTAAACCATTCTATGACTCTACAATACTGGCTGGGGATATCCCTGCACTGTGACCTAGGTCAAGGCACAAATCCAGCTTTTTCAAATCACCTATTTTTTGTCTTCTTTCTCCTGACCACTTCCTTGATCTGCTTGACCGAGCACCTCAACAAGCCGAGCATGGTGGATCCATTACACCACAACCACTAATGTCCCGCAACATGAAACCCTGGCCGAGCGCTGCTGATGGGTGAGCTGAGGGCTCTGCTGCGCCTCTGGCAGCACTCTGTCCTTCCTCCCTCCCTCTTCTTCAAGTGCTGAGAATTCCTGCTATTTATTTTGCTCCCGGTTTTGTTTTCAACATCAACAATGTTATCTCAGCAGAAGGATGGGGTTTGCATTGTCGCCGTATGTGAAGCTGTACCATAGCCCCAGCTCCTGGCATCAAGCGACTCTAAATCAAGATTTCTGTTTCCTTTTCTTTTCCTTCCTGTCTTAAGTTCTCACCTCGTGTCCACCGAGGCATAAATTTTAGAAGCAAAGGATTTTTGTATTTAAATTCCTGCTCTATGTTGAAAAAAACCTTTTTTTCATAGAATCATAGATCCCTTGGTTGGAAAAGACCTTTGAGATTATCAAGTCCAACCTGTCTACTAGTAAACCATATCCCTAATATTTTTGAAGCATGAGAAATGGCTTTTGAAGGCCTGAAGTTGGCAATGACAAAACCACTTGATAAAGGTCTAACCTTGCTGCTCTTAAACTGCTTTTAGAGCAGTAAATACCTCAGCAGTTCAAGAAGATATTTATTTCACTTAATGTTGAGAGGGAATTTGTATAATATAAAGGAGTAATGGGTGTCCAGTGAGCAAGGTGGACATCCATGGGCAGATGACACCTAAACATCACTCAGTGGCTCTCTACACTTCAGTTGCTATGTTGGTGAGATCTCCACTGACTTAAGGGATTCTGCTTTCCCAGATTCCAGTAGCATTGCCAGTAGCTGTGTCCTGCACTTGGGACACAACAACCCTGTGCAGCGTTATAGGCTTGGGGAAGAGGGGCCGGAAAGCTGTCTGGCAGAGAAGGACCTGGGGGTGTTGGTTGACAGCAGCTGAACGTGAGCCAGCAGTGGCACATGTATCAGAAAACAGTGTGGCCAATAGGACCAGGGAAGTGATTGAGCCCCTGTGCTCAGGCACACCTCGAATCCTGGGTTCAGTTTTGGGCCCCTCACTGCAAGACGAACATTGATGGGCTAGGCACATCCTGAGAAAGGGAATGGAGCTGGGGAAGGGGCTGGAGAACAAGGGTTATGAAGAGTGGCTGAGGGAGCTGGGTTATTTAGTCTGGAGAAAAGGAGGCTGAGGGGAGACCTCATCACTGTCTACAACACCCTGAAAGGAGGTTGTAGCGGGGTGGGTGTTGGTCTCACAAGTGACAGGTGGGATGAGAAGAAATGGCCTCAAGTTGCACCGGGACAGATTCAGATTAGACATCAGGAAAAATGTCTTCACTGAAAGGGTTCTCAGGTCCTGGCAGAGGCTGCCCAGGGAGGTGGTTGAGTCACCATCCCTGGAAGTGTTTAAAAGACAGGTGGATTAGGTGCTCAGGGATCTGGTTTAGTAGTGGACAGGAACGGTGCGATTCGATGATCTCAAAGGTCTTTTCCAACCAAGCAATTTTATGTGTGATTCTGTGTTTGGCTAACTTTGACCACTGCAGTTGGAGCTGGCTGCTCCAAGTGATCTACAAAGTCAACTTGGAAGGAGGGACTGCCTCCAAAAGAAGTTTATTCTTCAGGTCTCTCGTCACCAGACTGCTGAATTAAAACACTAATTGGATCTGATGAGTCCCATTGAAGCCAAGCAAAATAAAAGAGCATTAGGAAAAGGAAGGAAGAAAATCATTCATTAGGGCTGAGAGGTGAAGATGGAGGCAGAGAGATGGAAAACTGGGCTGTTTACCAACTGGAGCTTTACCAAGTCAATAAGAACAGAATGGAGGAGTATAAGGGAAGGGAAAGGAATAACAATCCGAGTGGAGAAGGACTTTAGAGAGCAGCAAGAGTAAGGAAAGGAGGCAATTTGAGTCACACCCAAGATGACTGCAGAAGGGCTGATGACCACAGTAGCCCCACAGTTGGATACTTCAATAGAAGAAAATTACACAGTCTTGAGAAAGTAGCAGGATTGCAGGAGAGGTATGAGCAGGAAAAGAGGGAATTAACACTGATAGCCAGTGATTTGGCAGATGAGGGAGAAAGGAGGACGGCAGAATCTTGTGCTTAAGACAAGAGTTTGCTTCAACTTTGAGTTTTCCATGCATCTGGATTCTGAACAGAGGCAACACCGCACCTGGGTGCCGCGGGGCTGGACTGGGGCAGAAGGAAAGGGCATGGATGAAAAGGCTTTGAGGCTTTGAGCAACATAATCCAGCTGGAGGTGTCCCCGCCCAAGGCTGGAGGGGTGGAACCAGATGAGCTTTGAGGTCCTTTCAACCCAAACCATTCTATGATTCTATGAAAACAAATGTGCTGTTACAAAGACATAACAATGAAATGAGAGAGAAAACGCTGCAGAGAAGAACAAGGAGTTTGGAAGGTGGCAGCTGGCAAGGACCCAGCAATTGCCATGTACTCCTGAGCCCAGAGGCAGGGTGATGGGCACTGGATGCCTCCCCAGAGCAGACTACTTCTTTGCCTCCTCTACACCAAGGGCTCGAGGCTGCTACATAGAATCATAGAATGGCTTGGTTGGAAAAGACCTTTGAAATCATCAAGTCCAACCGTAGCTGGCCACTACTAAACCAGATCCCTGAGCACCTCATCTACCCATTTTTTAAACACCTCCAGGGATAGAGATTCAACCATCTCCCTGGGCAGCCTCTTCCAGTGCTTGAGAACCTTTTTGGTGATGAAATTTTTCCTGATGTCTAATATGAACATGCCCTGGCACATCTACAGCTCCAACGATTTGTGGGCTCAATAGAGGAATGACCAGGCTGGGTTTCTGATCTGAGTGACCATACCACTGTTCTGGTGTCCTCTGTTATCTGGGTTTTGTATTTGTGAACCATTAGAGAAGAGAAAGTGCATGAAGGGGAGCTTTTATTCAGAGTTTAGAGGCAAGCACCTCCAATTTTAAGCAGTAAACAGAAGTTTATCACCAGTTTCTCCAATCTACTGTGATCTTCCTCCTGCACCCAGCTCCCCGCCCGGCCATGCTCCATTGCCTCCCATCCCTCGCCACATTTTGCACTGACTACCTCAGGCTTCTAAGTGTTTCTTTACCACCCTAAGTGGTGGATAGTCCTGAGGGCGGTGGGTGGCCTCCCATGCTGTCTCACAAGCTGATTACGGGCATCACACCAAATTCACAGGCTGTCAATGCAGCCGCTCCACGCGGCTCACAAACAATTATCAGGAAGAAGGAGCTGGGATTAGAAAAATCCACAGGGGCGCCTCCACCTAGAGAGGAGAGTGAAAAACTGTGTGTGTGTGTGAGTTGTGTGCAATGGGAGAGGGAAAGGAGGAACAACCCATGGCCGGTGGCACTGACAGCACAGAATCATCGAATCATAGAATCATATAATGGTTTGGGTTGGAAGGCATCTTAAAATCCATTCATTTCCAACCCCCCTGCCATGGGCAGGGACATCTCCCACCAGACCAGCCTGCTCAAGGCCCCGTTCAACGTGGCCTTGAACACCTCCAGGGATGGGGCAGCCACAACTTCCCTGGGCAACCTGTGACAGGGCCTCCCCACCCTCATCGTGAAGAATTTCTTCCGAATGTCCAGCCTAAATCCTCCCCCTTCCAGTTTAAAGCCATTCTCCCTTGTCCTATGACTACAGACCCTTGGAAAAAGTCCCTCCTCAGCTTTCCTGTAGAGCCTTCAGGTACTGGGAGGTTGCTCTAAGTTCTCCCAGGAGACTTCTCCACGTTCAATAACCCCAACTCTCTCCACCGTGTCCTCATAGCAGAGGTGCTCCAGCCCTCAGATAATTTTGGGGCCTCCTCTGGACCCATATCCTTCTTATGTTGGAGATTCCAGAACTGGACACAGGACTAGAGGTGGGGTCTCACCAGAGCAGAGTAGAGTGGGAGAATCCCCTCTCTCACCCTGCTGGTCCCACTGCTGTTGATGCAGCCCAGGACATGCTTGGCCTTCTGGGCTGCTAGCGCACATTGCCAGCTCATGTCGAGTCATTAATAGCTGACAGCACCAAAGTTATTAATGGCATTAATCTCGGGGGGGTTTTAACCCAAGGTTACCTTGTAAGGTAAAAAACAACTGTTCACATCCTGGGCAGGTTCATTTTAAGTGAACAGATCACCACAAAATACACAGCCTGGCTGGCAGTCATGGTTACATGACATTGCATCCCTCTCTTTCGTACTAAAGAAGACAAAACACCTACTTTTGTCAGAATTTAGCTCAGGTTGCTAAGTGAGAACAACGTATTTATTTCCCTCTGTGCTGACAAGACCATCAATCCCAAATCTTCACTTAATAAGAACCTTTTGAGAAGTTATAATCCCTGGTATGTTTGTAAGGGGAATGGGGGGAGCTTGGTTTTAATCTTTTAGTTGGGTCAGACTTCACCATCCCTTAATTTAAGATCTCACAGATGTGGTTATTTTCTCCTTTCATCAGGGGAGAATTGGATCTGTACCATAAGGGAGGAACTCAGTGCCATTGTGCCTAAGCAGTCACAGTATCAGAGAATCATGGAATGGTTTAGGTTGGAAGGGACCTTAAAACCCATCCAGTTCCAACTGCATCAGGTTGCTCAGAGCCCCATCCAACCTGGCCTTGAACATCTCCAGGGATGGGGCAGTCAGTTACGACTTCACCAGGCAACCTGTGCCAGGGCCACACCACCCTCACAGGAAAATATTTCTTCATAAGATCTCATCTTCATCTCACCTCTTTCAGCTGAAAACCATTTTCCCTCATCCGATTCCTGCACTCCCTGATCAAGAGTCCCTCCCTACCTTTCCTCGAGCCCCCTTCAGTACTGGAAGGCTGCTCTAATGACTCCCCACAGGCTTCTCTCCTCCAGGCTCAACTACCCCAACTCTCTCAGCTTGCCCTCGTATAGGAGGTGCTCCAGCCCAGTAGACACTCCCTGGTTAGGTTCCACATACCTGTACATGTAAAACCCCCTCTGTCTGTCTGCCAGGTCTAATTAGAGCCCAGCCTGTCAACAAGGGAGGACAAGGCCAGCAGTACCAATGGACATGGCACTTCCAGGGCACACGGAGCAGACAACAGATGGACAACGAGCTCAGGACCTGTTCACCAAGCTGAGTGACAATGCACTGCTTACTGGGAGACATCAGAAACGGGGCCAACGGATACTGGCAGAAGAGAGAAATCCCTTGGAAAGCCTGCATAGAGTCTTGACTGTCATAAGGAGCAAGATTTAGAGTTGGTCTTGGCAGAACCCAAAGCCGTGATTGTGGAAATTAAAAACCTGATGGATAAAGCTCTGCTCCAGAGACTACGGAAACCAATGGCATCGACACTGCTGCTGTGGGATGCTTTAAGAAGAACGCAGAGAGAAACCCAACAGCCCACCACCACGGGCTCCAGGCGAGGCAACCCCTGGGCTAATGCTACAGGTCTCCAACTTGCAGGTCTCAGTTCCAGTGACCACCCAGACACCAGAGAACTGCTGCTCGCAGCCCTTGTCTGGATCTGGTTTCATTTGCAGGCATTGAATTGCAGCCTCAAGAATCACTTCTGACCTCAAACTGAAGCTAAAGCCTCAGGCCACAGGACTGAGGAGCTGATGAGAAGCAAAAGGGAGCAGCAGTATAGAAGAAAATGGAGTTTGGAGCTGAAATTAAGAAACCTACTTATAAAATATATAAAATCCCCCAATTATTAACACTAACTGGTCAAGCACTGGAAAAGGATGCCCTGGGAAGTGGTGGAGTCCCCACCCCTGCCATGCAGACATGGCACTTAGGGACATGGCTTAGTAGACACAGTGGTGTCGGGCTGATGGTTGGATTTCATCTTTGAGGTCTTTTCCAACCTTAATGATTTACTCATTCTATAATTAAAATGGGTTTGATTGCATAGCTTTTTAATCCCTTTAAAAGTGTGACAAAAGGGTTTCTGTTCAATCACAAACCCTCTGACCAGTGTAGTTCAGCAACTGTGGAGCAATTTGCTGATGGATTGGACTAAAAGGGTCATAGTAAGTGGGGTTCCATCAGGCTGATGGCGAGTCACCAGTGGTGTTCCAGAGAGATCCATCTTAGGGGCCACTACTCTCTAACATCTTCATCAGTGACCTGGATGCAGGACTTGAAGATTTACTGACCAAGTTTGCTGATGACATGATCCCTGCAGAGGGAGTTGGACAAACCGGAGAGCTGGGCCATTGCCAATCACACAAATTTTAACAAGGACAAGTGCCAGGTTTTGCACCTGGGACACATCAACCCTAGGTGTCCACACAGACTGGGGAGTGAGAGGCTAGAGAGCCACCCTGTGGAAAGGGATCTGGGGGTTCTGGTTGATGCCAAGTTGAACATGAGCCAACAGTGAGCCCTGGGAGCCAAGAGGACAACCGTGTCCTGGGGTTCATCCAGCACAGCATCGCCAGCCGGGTGAGGGAGGGGATTGTCTCGCTCTGCTCTGCACTGGTGAGGCCCCTCCTCGAGCAATGGGGGCAGTCTTGGGCACTGCAGGATAAAAAGGATCTAAAGCTACTGGAGTGTCCAGAGCTGGTGAAGGGTATAAAGGAGAAATCATATGAGGAGTGGCTGAACTCTCTTGGTCTGTTCAGCCTGGAGAAGAGGAGACTGAGGGGGGACCTCATAGCCATTTACTGATTCCTCACGAGGGAAGGAGGAGGAGCAGGCACTGAGCTCTTCTCACTGGTGACCAATGGCAGGACACAAGGGAATGGCAGGAAGATGTGCCACGGGAGGGTTATGTTGGATATTAGGAAAAGGTTCTTCATGCAGAGGGTGGTGGAGAACTGGCACAGCTCCCCAGGGAAGCAGTCACAGTGCCAAGCCTGATGATATTCAGAAGCATTTGGCCAACACCCTGATACACATGGCGTGAATGCTGGGGTTGTCCTGTGCAGGGACAGGAGTTGGACTTGAGGATCCTTGTGGGTCCCTTCCAACTCAGGTCATTCTGTGATTCTATGAGCTCTTAGCACCAGAATATTTGGAGAAAAAAACCCCAGCATTTTAAATATGCTTGGTATTGCTCAAGCCTTTTTCTTCCTCTCTGCCTTTGTTTGCCTTGCTTAGGAAAACCAGCTGGCATTAATTGCGCCTCGTGCACCACCACCATGAACAGCAGCCAGATATCAGAAAATAAAGCCTAATCACAGGAATCCACTCAATTGTTTAACAGAAAAAATTACAATTATTGCTCTGTATAAAAGCAGCAAAATGTGACCACTCAAAAGAAAAGGCAAGAAGGAGGGTGGTGTATAAAGAACGTGAGAAAAATAAGCGACAACCACCCAAGGAGAAACAGAAATCTAGATTACCTAACAGTAATGAAACTCCTCTAAACTTACTGTCCACTGCAAGCAAAGCTCAGAGATGTTGCATGCAGAGCAGGTAGCCTAGGTCCACTGTTCCAAGTGGCAGAGATGATAAAGAAGTGTCAGAGATGACTTTAGAAATGGAAGAGATAAGTTATCATAGAATCTCAGAATGGTTTGGGTTGGAAAAGACCTTAAAGCCCATCCAGTTCCAACCCCATGCCATGGGTAGAGACACCTCCCACTGCATCAGGTTGCCCAAAGCCCGATCCAGCCTGGCCTTGAACACCTCCAGGGATGAAGCATCCACAACTTCTCTGGGCAACCTGTGCCAGTGTCTGAACTCTTACCTCAGTCTTGTCACCTCTCTTCCCACACTGAGTCTTAAAATTATCTGTTCTGATGTCTTAATTCAAGTGATTGTTGCACCTGAGCAGTGCACAGGATAAGAGATAACATTCTGGACCTGGCATAGAATTATTCCCATAGAGCAGGCCAAGCTGGATCAGACTTTGAGCAATCTGATCCAGTGGGATGTGTCCCTGCCCATGGTAGGGGATTCAAACTGGATGAGCTTTCAGGTCCCTTTCAACTCCAACCATCCTATGATTCTATGACAGCTTTCCTTGCCAGAAGCTCTGCCATGAATTGTGTTGAGATGGGAGTGGGTGGGAACAAAAAGGAGTATTGGGGAGCAAATATTCAAAAGAGGAAAACTGATCTCTCCAAAAACTCATCCTGAAGGGCTGCAAATCAGGAGTCCCAGATGCAGCACGGGATCAGACATGAGCATTGCCTTTCTCTGACAGCAATTACTGTCTACAACTCCCTGAAAGGAGGTTGTAGCGGGGTGGGTGTTGGTTTCTTCTCTCAAGTGACAGGTGACAGGATGAGACGAAATGGCCTCAAGTTTCACCGGGACAGGTTCAGATTAGACATCAGGAAAAATGTCTTCACCAAAAGCGTTCTCAGGCCCTGGCAGAGGCTGCCCAGGGAGGTGGTGGAGTCACCATCCCTGGAGGTGTTTAAAAGACAGGTAAATGAAGTGCTCAGGGATCTGGTTTAGTGATGGACAGGTACAGTTGGACTCCATGATCTCAAAGGTCTTTTCCCACCAGATGATTCGATGATTCTAATTCCTCCCTCTCTAAAATGGGAAAAGAATCCAGTTACGTGCAAAGATTTCCTAAGATTTCTGGTTTAATTGCAAGAAGAAAGTAAAAATTTGCTCCTCCCAATGCATAAGAGAGCAATTTGTTTGTCCCTCTTGTTAGATAAAGACACAGAGGGTGAAGGTGATCGGAATCACAGCGACAAGCAAACTGATCTGTCATTCCAGGAGCCCTTTCCCCGCGTCGCTTGCCAACTGCAAACATGGAAGGGTCTCGGTTTAATTAATACGTGGTCTCAGCAGACCACTGGAGGCAGTGGCACTTGTTTTCAGGTCATCTGGTCCTAATAGGCTCACACTGGGAGGTGATTTGCTGCTAACTGACAGCAGAGATCAGTTAATGAGGGTTGAGGCTTTACAATCCAAGGTAACCAACCTCAGGGCTGTTTCGATGTTATTTGCCAACATCATTTAATAAAAAATAACCCATGCTTGAGGAGATGCTGGTTATTAATCCAGATATTTACATTATAAAGATCACTCCCTTCTCTGCAGGATTTTCTCTGAGCTGTTCTGCGTTGGAACTGAGCACATCAAAAGCAATCATGGAATCACAGAATCATAGAATTTCTTGATTGGAAAAGACCTTTGAGATCATAAAGTACAACCGTACCTGTCCACTACTGAGCACCTCACCTACCCACCTGTTAAACACCTCCAGGGACGGGGACTCAACCACCTCCCTGGGCCGCCTCTGCCAGGGCATGAGAACCCTTTTGGTGAAGATGTTTTTCCTGATGTGTAGTCTGAACCTGCCCTGGTGCAGCTTGAGGCCGTTTCCACTCATCAAGTCACCTGTCACTTGGGAGAAGAGACCAACACTCACCTCGCTACAACCTCCTTTCAGGGAGTTGTAGACAGTGATAAGGGCTCCCCTCAGCTTCCTTTCCTCCAGGTACCCCAACAACCCAGATCCCTCAGCTGCATCTCATAATGCTTGTTTCCAGCCACAACTCCCCTGGGCAACCTGTGCCAGTGTCTCATCACCCTCATCGTGGAAAATTCCTTCCTAATGTCCAATCTAAATCTTCCTGCTTCCAATTTAAAGCCATTCCTCCTCATCCTATCACTTTGTAAAAAGTCCCTCCCCAGCTTTCCTGGAGCTGCTACAGGTACTGGAAGGCTGCTATGAGGTCTCCCCGGAGCCTTCTCTTCTCCAGGCTGAACAACCCCAACTCTCTCAGCCTGTCCTCACAGGGGAGTTGTTCCAGCCCTCAGATCAATTTTTTCACACTGCTTCAAAGAACGAGCATCTCTCACAGCACCACTGCTGGTCTCTTCTGCACTCTGAACCTCTCTTTCCACTTCAGCTCCTTTGGAGACAGCCTAGGAGAAACCAGAGATTTTAAAGACCTGCATCAACTGTCCCAAGATGAACATATAATAAAAGGGATCTAAAGCTACTGGAGAGTGTTCAGAGGAGGCCACATAGATGGTGAAGGGTTTAGAGGGGAAGCTGTGTGAGGAGTGGTTGAAGTTACTTGGTCTGTTCAGCCTGGAGGAGACTGGAGGGAGACCTCATTGAAGTTTACTGCTTCCTCACAAGGGGAGGAGGAGGAGCAGGCGCTGAGCTCTTTTCTGGTGACCAATAAGAGGACTTGAGGGAAAGGCAGGAAGATGTGGGGAGGTTTAGGCTGGGCATCAGGACAAGGTCCTTCACCCAGAGGGTGGTGGAGCACTGGAACAGCTCCCCAGGGAAGCAGTCACGGTGCCAAGGCTGACAATATTCCAGATGCATTTGGACAACACCCTCGGACACACGGTGTTGGACTTGATAGTCCTGGTGGGTCCCTTCCAACTCAGGATATTCTATGATTCTATGACATCTCCGCTCACCACCCAAGTGGTTTCCTTACCAAAGCCTGTCAGCTTCTCAGGGTGACAGAACTCTGCCATCATCACTCCTCCGAGTCTCCTGCCCTCTATCTGCCCCTGTTGCCAAAATGGAGAGGAGCATTAATGCCAACAATGTGGAAATAAGTCATCATCCTTCTGCTGTAGCTGCGCTGGGGTTTGAAAGATAGGTTGTGAGCGGCAGCAACACATCAAACCGAAGAGTTTAGCTTTAGTCATCTCACAAGGCAGAAGAAGTTCTGAATCAAGGATTGAGGAGGACAGTCAAGCTCTCGCATGTTATGTCAGGAAACAATGGGCAGAGGATGGCTGCTAACTGAAGCGTTGAGGGCAGAGGATGGGGACTCGGATTGTACTTCAGCTGTAGAAGCGTGGAGCTGGTGTGGAGACAGCTTCACGGGGTTACGAAGCATGGGAGCTCGCACCGATGCAAGGCTGCTCTGTGTGCAGAGTCTGGGTTAACACTGGGGTAACACAGGGGATCAGAGGAGCAGTAGGGCAACCAGTGAGCAAGCCAAGCCAGCTTGGAAAACTGTCGAGCAGAAGCATTCCAATAAAACAGAGAGTTACTATTCAAAACTGCAAGGAAGCAACTCCACGGACTTTGCTACCAGTTGTGCAAAGCTGCCTGGCAGCTGCAGGAAGACACAGAGATAACACTTTGTGCAGACCTTCTGCTGTCCACTGCAGACATGATCACAGAATCACAGAACCACAGAAACACTAAGGTTGGAAAAGACCTCTAAGACCATTCAGTCCAACCATCAGCCCAATACCACTGTGCCTACTAAACCATGTCTCAAAGTGTTACACCCACATGTTTTTTGAACCTCTTCAAGGATGGAGACTCCGCCGCTTCTCTGGGCAGCCTCTTCCATGGCTTCACCACTCTTTTGGTAGAGAAAGTATTCCAAATATCCAATCTTAATCTCCCCTGGCACAACGCGAGGCCATTTACTCTTGTCCTATCACTTGTTGTTTGAGAGAAGAGACCAACACTCTCACTACAACCTCCTTTCAGGGAGCTGTAGACAGTGATGAGGTCTCCCCTCAGCCTTCTCTTCTCCAGTCTAAACAACTCCAGTTCCCTCAGCTGTTCCTCATAACCCCTGTTCTGCAGCCTCACCATTAGCTCCATTCCCCTTCTCTGAACACCTTCCAGTCCCTCAATGTCTTTCTTGTACTGAGGGGCCCAAAACTGAACACAGGATTCGAAGTGTGACCTCACCAGTGCTGAATACATAAGACGCTGGCTCACCGCCAGCTCCCAGCCAGGAGCTCCTGCCTCCACACTTCTCCTAATGATTCTCAATCTGCTCTAGACAAGCATTTTACTCTGTAAAGAAACCTAAACAAGCCCATGCAGCTTCTTCATGAAGGTGGACTGGGGAACCTGGGTACAAATGGTGTGGTGAGCGGGCTGAGTGCTGCCCTCCTCCCATGGCACAAAATACAGAATGATGTGGGATCTTTAACATTCCAGCAGAAAAGGTACAACCACACTTTCAGAAAACCCAGCGTAAGAAATAACTTCCCAACTAATTAGTTGCTCCTGAAAGGTGCACCTGCTTCCTTGGGAATGAGCTGACCCTGCTAAGGATGTCAACTTGTGCTCCTGAGGAATCTGAGTATTCATGGAATCATGGAATGGTTTGGATTAGAAGGGACCTCAAAGCCCATCCAGTTCCAACCACCTTACCATGGGCAGGGACACCTTCCACTGCATCAGGTTGCTCAAAGCCTCATCCAGTCTGACCTTGAACACTTCCAGGGATGGGGCAACCATGACTCCTCTGGGGGCAACCACAACTTCTCTGGGCCATATTAAAACCCTGATATGACTGCAGCACGAGACCAAGACTTCAACAATTTTAAAAGCTCCTCTGATGAATTACATCAGCAGTGACTTGAACCTGCCCACAGGTGAAAGATTTCACGGTGTCCCTTTGAAGCCTCAAAGCAACTCTTTGAACCTGGCCTAGGCTAATCCACCACAAACTAACACATGTGGACAATCTGAGTTCACCCAGCAGCAAAGCCAGGCAGTGCAGGGTGCAGGTCGTGATGGAAGCAAGCAGCAGTAGAAGCCTCCTTCTGTTGGAAAGTTTGAGCATGCATGGACAGAGACACCTCACGGTTAAAAGATTTTCTGGTTCTGTAGACTGAATTCTGTCCATTAAAGGAAAAACATGCTTGGCAATTCCATCAAACATCTCAAAAGCACCGTGATACCACTCTAATATTTAGAAGGGAAATATATAAAGCGTTACCCACTGCTATTGAGACAGCACTTATGACAGCTCCCAAGTAGCCCTGGATGAACTTGGATGTCGGAGAAGGCTTTGGAAAGAAAAACAAAACATATTTTCAATAAACAAACTCCTCCTTATTAAAAATGCAACCAAGCTTTTGTTTGTTTGTTTGTTTTGTTGTCGTTGTATTTGTTTCAAAGCAGAGACAGGTTTAATACTGTCATATTGTTGTGTGACACACGGTCTGTCATCTACAGCGGCAAAAAGCAAGGGAAACCATAGCCTCATGAGCAAGGTTAAAGGGAATGGAAAATTAATTGGCATCACAGAATTACAATAATAGCAGCTTAAAGGAAGGATGTGAATGAAATTCAGCAAATGGTACAAAATTAGCATTCTCGTACGCTCGTCATGAACCCCAAACTCTCCATTAAATACCTGTCTTTGAAATCTTATCTCAATGAGCTGGATGGTTTCCAACTCTGCTTCCCTTCTCGAGCTTCCCACATCCTGACATGGGCTAAATGAAGGCTAAAGTGATGGGAGAGAGGAGGACCAGCCCCACTGCTTCCCGGTACCATTGCTGGTAGCACACAGAAACTCTTCAGGAGATGACAGTGTGGTCATGGAACTGCCTTCTGCTATCCAAAAAACCCGGCCACCATTTTCCTTTGTGCTCATTTACACATCCAATTAAACCTTTTCACTCCATCTAGAACTATGGACAGGTTCATCTCAAAGGCACTGAGCGTTACTCATGTGCCTCGAGTGATTTCGAGACCCTCAGGCCGTTTGCAGCTGAGGTTTCTGATGGAAATCTCCACCAGAGAAAGGTCAATCTATAAACTTCTCACAGTGCTGACCCCAGACTATCCAGTAACAGCCAAGAGAAGACATATTTCCGTGTCCAAACAGACCTAACGTGCTGCATACGTTGGGTCTCCTCACCTTTGTCGCGTTGCGGTTTGCATAGTTGACGCACGCATTGTGGCTCTGATTCAACCACTACAGAGGGAACAAGAAAAGACAGGCATGAGCACAACAGCAGGGAAATGAAAGATCTATAAATATGGGAGCGTCATGGGAAAATCACCTCCATTTGGACCCACTCACTACTTGCCACCTCTTTTGAAGGCCTCGTGTTTACTCCATGTCTGAGCTAATTCCCTTCGAAACACAGAATGGTTTGGGTTGGAAGGGACCTTAAAAATCAGCTTAGTGCCCAGATTAGTGTCATCTGCAAACTTACTGAAGGGAAATACACCAGACCACAAGTTACTGGTGTGTATCACTATATTCTTGGCTTTCCAGTCTTCCTAACGTGCTGAGCAGATACCATCCTGCTTTGATATTTCCTAACTGCATAATTCTCCATCATCACTCACACTGCAGACAATAAAAAGTCATTTGCAACTAAAAATATGTCTGAAAATAACTTGTTCTTCATCTCAGTTAGTGCTGAAATTATACTTGTGAGGTGTTTACTATGGATATAACTCATTCACATGCAAACTTCCTCTCCTTACTCTTAATTCCCAGAATTATAATGGGTAAATAACACCACCACCTCTCTACACATGTATGGTTTTACCCCAAAGTTCCCATAGAGCGTTGAATGCAAAGATCCTTCCCTTTGAATGCACTCCTACTCCTGAAATTCCTGGGCACTGGGCCTCCCACTGCTCCCAGCCCTGCCCACACATTGAACTTCCAAAAGGAATTCACTAAGGAATATCCGAATAACTTGACAAGGTGTTTTCAAATAAGCAGATGCATGACCTGAAGGGTCTATGTTTTCATGGAAGGATCATAGAATGGTTTGGATTGGAAGGGACCTTAAAGATCATCCAGTTCCAAACCCCCTGCCATGGGCAGGGACACCTCCCATTGGATCAGGGTGTTCAAAGCCCCATCCAACTTGGCCTTCAACACTTCCAGGGATGGGGCAGCCACCACATCTCTGGGTCTCCCCACCCTCACAGGAAAACATTTCTTCCTGAGGTCTCATCTCAGTCTCCCCTCTTTCAGCTTAAAACTGTTCCCCATCATCCTATCCCTGTACTCCCTGATATCATTTACACCCATTCAAAGTGGGCTCAAAAAGCTGATTCTGAGACCCCGGGCTATTTTGCATCTCCTTTGTGATGGCATAAATTGCTGAGTTCTCAAAGTAGACCCAATAGTTTGCTTGCAGACCCACCAAATCCTTCCCTGATTGTATCCAGCAACACCAACCTCTCTATAAACTAAAGCACTGCCAGTGCAGAAACACCTCGTGCCCCAGTTTGCCCTCTAGACACAAGTCATTTGTTCCTTCCTTTCCATGACACTCTCCACCCATTCAGCACACGGTGGCAGACAAGCGTTACCTGCCAAAACACAGTGGATGCCAGCGTCTGGTTGGGCAAAAGAAGACCAACAACCTGCAAGAGAAGAGATTTTTCTTGTTAGTAAATGCATTATTGGTTTGCTCTTGGTGCCCTTCTAGGCATGCAGACAGCAGACCCCACCTGGAGCCCTGTGTCCAGTTGTGGAATCCCCAACATAAGAAGGATATGGAACTGTTGGAACAGATCCAAAGGAAGCCACAAAGATTATCAGAGGGCTAGAGGACAGGCTGAGAGAGTTGGGGTTATTCAGATTGGAGAAGACAAGGCTCTGAGGAGACCTTATGGAACACTTCCAGTACCTGAAGGGGCTCCAGGAAAGCTGGAGAGGGACTTTTTACAAAGGCTTGTACTGATAGGATGAGAAGGAATGGCTTTAAATTGGAAGGGGGGAGATTTAGATTAGACATTAGGAAGGAATTCTTCACAATGAGGGTGGTGAGGCCCTGGCACAGATTGCCCAGAGAAGTCGTGGCTGCCCCATCCCTGGAGGTGTTCAAGACCAGGTTATGTGGGGCTTTGAGCAGCCTGGTCTGGTGGGTGTAACTGGATGATCTTTAAGGTCCCTTCCAGCCCAAACCATTCTGTCATTCCATGATTTATGGCTTTATTCCATCATAGTTATTGATATTCCCTTCAGTCGATTTCGTCTCAATTTTCCACTGGTCAAACTGGGTAACATCGCTGCCTATGGAAAGCTTGACATCTTTAATTATTGCTTGCAACACACCTTGAAAAGAGCCTGGCAGCAGACACTGTCCAAAGATCAGCTCATTAAAATAGAATCAATTCTTTAATCCAGCTATTTCTGGAGGATAACACACACGTTGCGTGAAAGCAAGAGTTCAAAGTTGTTGTTATTGGCAGTGAAGGGGGGTTTCTTATTTTCCTTGGCACATTTGCTGCTTCAAGCACAGGAAAGAAATCTGAGCTGAACATCTGAAGACAGGAGTGCCACCTGGAAGCACATGTGCTCCTGTTGGGGAGCTTGGATGTTGTTTGAAGGGAATTGTTGATGTTTCATACTCTGAGCTGTGAAAAATCCTGCTTGGGTTATGAGCTCAGGCTGATGATCACCGCTTCCCAGAGGCTCATGGCTGCCTGTCCCAACACATCTGGCCAGGTGTCACCTGCTGCTGCATGAGTGCAAGGTGCCACAGGCTTTGCAAGGTCACCCATCACAGCATCCAAAGCCACACATGTGTATGTTACTATTAACATATGAAAACATGGAATGGTTTGGGCTGGAAGGGACCTCAAAGCTCATCATGGGTAGGGACACCTCCCACTGGATCAGGGGGCTCAAAGGCCCATCCAACCTGGCCTTGAACACCTTCAGGGATGGTGCAACCTGTGCCAGAGCCTCCCCACCCTCTCAGGAAAACACTTCCTCATATCTAATCCAAATCTACCTTCTTTCAGCTTAAAACCGTTCCCCCTTGTCCTATCCCTGCCCTCCCCGATCAAGAGCCCTTCCCCAGCTTTCCTGGAGCACCTTTCAGTACTGGGAGGCTGCTCTAAGGTCTCCCTGGAGCCTTCTTCACTCCAGGCTGAACAATCCCAACTGTCTCAGTCTGTCCTTGATGGGAAGTGCTCCAGCCCTCAGATCATCTCCGTGGCCTTCTCCGGACTCATTCCAACAGATCCATGTCCTTCCTGTGCTGAGGACTCCAGAACTGAATGCATTTTTGCCTATACAGTCTTGAAAGCATCCTTGTGACCCGTCTCAATACACCACATAGACACAGCCTCTGCAATTCTTTAAAGACTCCATCTCTTACACACAACTCTGTCAAGACTCCTTCCAACCTGGTTTTACGACAATCTTTCCTCTTAAAGCATAAGAAGTTGATGAAAAGGAAAGGGACACAAAGCAAGGGGTGGACTCTCAATGACAAACCCAAAAAACATGGACAGAAAGATGAATTCTTGGGTAAGAAACAAGTAAGATGAGATATTTTCTAACATCATTGTCATTTTCTCCCCTCCCGCATCTCACATTTCTGATAATTTCTGAAGAAGGTGGTCTTCTTTGTTGATGGTCTTCACCACAAAGACCACAAAGCAGGTGAAGGGTCTAGAGGAGAAATCATATGAGGAGCCGCTGAAATCTTGGTCTGTTCAGCCTGGAGAGGACAAGACTGAGGGGGGATCTCATTGTAGTTTACATTTTCCTCACAAGTGAAGGAGAAGGAGGAGGCACTGAGTTTTTCTCTCTCGTGACGAATGACAGGACACAAGGGAATAGCAGGAAGATGTGCCAGGGGAGGTGTCAGCTGGACATTAGGACAAGGTTCTTCACCCAGAGGGTGGTGGAGCACTGGAACAGCTCCCCAGGGAAGCAGTCACAGCACCAAGCCTGACAATATTCCATAAGCATTTGGTCAACACCCTCAGGCACACGGTGTGAATGTTGGGGTTGTCCTATGCAGGGGCAGGAGTTGGACTTGATGATCCTTGTGGGTCCCTTCCAGCTCAGGTCATTCTATGATTCTACGAACAACTCCTTTTAATTCCAAATACATTTCTTTTCAAGACACTTGTGACCTGAAACATCTCTGAAGCACCTGGGCAAGTAAGCTTTGAGTTCATTATCAAACTCAGACCGTCTTCTGGACCATTTTCTTGATGATTGTTCCTAAGAAGCTGAGAAGAAAGAAAACTCCCCCATTAGAGCACAGAGATGCCAGAAGGAGGGCTGAGCTGAAGGTGTCTCTGCACATCTGCAGCAGCATCAGTTGAAGAGGAGGTAACTTCTATGTTTAAGGACATCACAATAAACAAAAGGGTAATAAGGTTGGGAGCCCTGATTACATTTCCATCTTCTTTCCTCTCTCCTCCTCCTCCTCCAGCTTTTCCTCCTACAGCCTTTCGTGAAGTTGCAGCTACTTTGTGCACTGGCCAAGCGCCAATCTGTGCAAGTTCCACTAATTTACCACTTCCATTCAAGATGTGGAGCTTATCATTAATTACTCCGTCGCCGGTTTTAGCCAAATGAATCCAACAGGCGAGGAGCCTCCTCGCCCCAGGACTGACTTCAGTCCTCGAAGCCACCAGGCTAATGAGGCTTCCGGAGGAGAGGGAAGACTGCAGGCAGCTCCTTACATTGTCAGCTGAAGCTGAGCACTGAGAGAAATGAAAGAGGAAAATAAATAAATAAAAAAGAGCACCCAAAATCTGTATGACTGAAAGAGGCACGTTTAAATGCAAACTCTCCATATGTGCAAGAGTCTGTCAAGAAATGTACAGTTTCACTTTTAATTACTGTCAGGGGAAAAAATAACTAAGAAGGAAAACAAAATAAAAAAAAAAAAAAAAGCTTTGAAACACTAGAAAAGTACCAGTGAGAAATTTTTAATTGCCTATCCGGGGTGAAGGGCCCTTCATGGTCCCACAGCCAGAGTTAAAACTGCTGCTCCAACATCTGTCAGCTCTGAGCATCCTCGTGGTGAGTTTGCATTATAAGCTCTCCTCTTCTGGCCAGTGGGATGAGATTCTCCCCTCTACTCCACTCTCATGAGACCTCACTTGGCGTCCTATGTCCAGTTCTGCAATCCCTAATATAAGAAGAATATGGAACTGTTGGAATGGGTCCAGAGGAGGCCACAAAAATGATCTGAGGGCTGGAGCACCTCTGCTATGAGGACAGGTTGAGAGGGTTAGGGTCGTTCAGCCTGGAGAAGAGAAGGCTCTAGAGAGACCTTAGAGCAGCCTTCCAGTACCTGAAGGGGCTTCAGGAAAGATGGGGAGGGACTTTTTACAAGGCCTTGGAGTGATGGGACAAGGGGGAATGACTTTAAATTGGAAGGGGGAAGATTTGCATTAGACATTAGGAAGAAATTCTTCAGTGTGAGGAGGTCCTGGCACAGTTTGCCCAGAGATGTGGTGGCTGCCCCATCCCTGGAGGTGTTGAAGGCAAGGTTGGATGGGGCTTCGAGTACCCTGATACAGTGGGAACTGTCGCTGCCCATGGCAGTACGGGTTTAAACCGGAAGGGCTTTAAGGTCCCTTCCAATTCAAACCATTCTATGATTCAGTGATTCTAAACTCTTAATTTATGAACTTCTGGAATCTATGGGGCGGGTTAACTGCCCCCAAAACACTGGCACAACAAGCGTGGGTGCAACGGCATGGCTTGGCCAGAGCCCACCGCAGGCACACGAAGTCTCTCTTGAGGAAATCCCATCCCCCTTTGCAAAATGCAAGACTCAAACTGTTTTTATGCTAGAGCAGGCTGCCAATTTTGTCACTAAATTTCACAGATCGATTGGCATAAATGTTACATTTTAATTTTAACATTTGAAACGTTTGGGTTTTTTTTTTTTCTTCTAAATGACAAGAGGTTCCAGTTTATCCTTTACAGCGAGCGAAATTGGGCTCATCTGACAGCTCTCGGCTCCTCTGACAGCTCTGGATTTGGGCCGATTTCATTGTCAATTTGATCGTTAACTCATTTTTGTTTAACCTTTTCTTTTAAAATGCCCCATACAAAGTTACCACCAAACCCTTATGCATGACAACAAATACTAAGGGCCATGATCATTTCTGCTTTTGGGTGGTAGCAACCCAAAATTGCTGTTTGGAAAAGAATTATTACCTTTAGATAAGAATTGTTACCCTTTAAGCAAGGACTGTTATCTTCAAATAAGACCTATACCATGGTCCATTTTAAATCGAGCAGATTTTGTTCCTTTAACCATTTTAATCATAGAATCACAGAATGGTTTGGGTTGGAAGGGACCTTAAAGTTCATCCAGCTTCGCCCCTGTTGCCATGGGCAGGGACATCTCCCAACATACGAGGCTGCTCAAGGCCCCAGCGAACACCTCCAGGGAGGGGGCATCCATGACTTCCCTGGGCAACCCGTGCCAGTGCGTCACCACCCTTACTGTGATCTAATAAACAGACCCAAGAGCTGGTGATAAAGGAGACCAGCAACCTTCTGGCACTACTTTGTGTGATATGGGGCAAAACTCCGTGCCTCAATTTTCCCATTTGCAAAAAGGCATTAATTAATCGTGCCTGTTCCTGATTTTCAGCTTTAGGAAGACAGGCAGAATTATCTCCCTTCTGGCTTTCACTCTCGAGAGCACCCAAATGCTTACGAATGGCACGATAACAAGTACAAACTAAAAACGCCCTTAGCAATAACCCGATGGAAAGCGCTCACCGCTTTAATTAATCCGAACGAGAGCACACGACACCGGCCTCGCCGTGCTGTAGCTCATCACGTTTGGGAAGCGACTTACAAAACATGCAAGTGAAAAAAAGAACCACACATAAAAGTGTCCAAGGATGAAATACGAGAGTTGCAAGAGTTGCATTTTGCAGGCAATGAGCTCATCTTGGTTTTCCCTTTCCAGAAGGGAAATATAAAGCTGGAGACGTTGCTGGGTGAGGGATGTGGAATAGGTAAATAATCTTGAGCACAAGGTTGGTAGGACAAGATTTACACGACAAATCCCTTTCTGACATGCAGTGGAAAAGTGGGAATCCTGCATGCAAGGAGGGAGAATGTGGAACATTGTCTGTGAGAGCTACAAAATGCATTTCTTGGTACTCACAAACAACACATGGAGAGACATTAAAATACTTACGATGGGGGTTCCAAAGGGAATGTAACCTACAGGGAAGAAAAAGAGATGAATGCATTTTAATATGCAGGTTTGGGATGGAAAAGAATCCCATCTAGGTCATCTACCAGTTTGGGGTAGAAGCCACACTGCGCACAACGGGCTGTGCTCACTGCCACCAGCTCCGTCCTACCATGGGGACATCTGTGGACTTCCATCCCATGCACCAAACATCAACCACAGATTTTTGCCCAGATACCTTCTCGTTCTCTATTCACTCTATTTACTCTTCTTGGATTGCAGTGTTTCCCAGTTATAACCTCCAGACCCTAAAGCGTCCTCCAGTAAACCCAGTCTGGGACAGTACATGGTATTAGCCCTTCAGAGGTGTCGTGTTGACGAGGTGGGCTTGGTAGTAGCAAAAGAACTCCATCTGCAGAAGTGAAGAGATGACAGCTCAGACCAGGAACTGCTCAGTCCAGACAAGGAGGAGCTGGATGCTGCCGTGGTGGTGCTAACTGAGCTGACCTAGTGGCTCGCTGCCATGGAAAGGGGGAGATCCTGCCCCCCCTTCCCAGGCTCAGTCACACAATCTGTTCCCTCCCTCGTGCCAGCTCCATTGCTCATCAGACCCTCCTACAACCTACCCTCCCTAACCCAGGAGAAACCTCTCCAGCTTTCTGTGCCCTTCCTCTCTTGCTGAGCCTGGTCCCACCAGGTTAGCATCCTGAAGGAGGTCCTAAAGCCATCTAACAAGCTCCAGAGCCAGCTGAGAAGCAGGAGGTGCCACCATTGGTGGGGCCTCCCTCTTTCACCGTCTGCTTTATCAACCTCCCTGCTAGCAATTTTATACCAGGAGACCTCATTTATTTCTAGGTCAGGAGAAAAAGGAGCAGGGTAGAAGCACCCTGAAGAAAACATATTTGCATCGTGGAGGAGAGTGGGATTATTTCAATCATAGGTGCAAGTTAAAGCTCTCTATATTAGAGAGAAACCTTTACCCCAAATCTTGTTGAGCACCACAAAAATCAAATGCTTCATTTTTCCTCTGTTAAGTCTGCCAAATTTTGGTGCTAATTATATTTCATCCCTCTGACTTCCACTAGAAGGTCTCAGAGCTTTTTACCAACGTTACCGAATTAAGCCTCATGGATCCAATTTAGAAAGGGCAAAGACCGGAGAGGAAGAAAGACTTAAAGAAAAAAATACAGAACAAGGCAGCAAAGGAGTCAGTCCTGCCTTTTCTCCCCTCCACCCTCAACATCTCCCTTCTTCAAGGAACTGGAGAACAAAACCTACCAACACTGTTATTTCTCCCCTGTGCCCAGTATTCAGGTGAAGATACTCCCCCCCAAAAATATGGAAAAGGTCCTCATTATCTAAATAGGTCCTTTGGGAAAGGACCAACGCTGCACTTGCGTCCTCAAGAGAGGTGCTATTAAACCACAGCAGAGGCAGTTGTGGAGTTGCCCAAGCCAGAGGGACACCCCAAAATGGGAAGGAGGAGGTAATGATGTAACCATTAATGAGCCTGGTTAAGCAATGGACACGGTCATCCTTCCTGGGCCCCCAGTGTCATAGCACTGGGTACCACATGGGAAAACAGGGCTCATCCTATTCACTCCTGGAGAGTAAAACCCTGAGATGGTTGTTGGGTATCAGCCTTTGTTGTTTAAAATGCCCACTGTAGTGATGGACACCTCAAAAATGTCAGAAAAGACATCAGCTTGAGGCCAAGTTAAAACATCTGAAGGAAAATGTTAAGCACTAAATCTCATGCAGGTATTTAGGATCCTAATTCTCCCCGGTTGCAAAGGGATTTAGGACTTGAATTACCTTCTGATCTTGGTTTGAACGCAAGACATAATTCAAAAACAGGAGGTAAAGTATCACATTTTGTAAAAATTCCCAGTACAATGAAGGATTGCCTGATAGGGACAAACCATACCTGACATTCGGAAAGGCATGAAGATGGTCTCGTTTGTATCGGGATGGATGATAGCCTGGAAAACAGTCAGCAAACAGGGACAGTGAAGGTACCGTAACAGTTGGCCAAGTGCTCAGCCTCTCCAAACAGCACCTTCCACCAGGGAATATTGGGAGACTTTCCGCATCTCAGCACTTTCCTTGCTTCTGTAGGTCCAACCCGTGGCAGGTATTGTTTGGTATTTAGGTATTTAGATCCACAAAACCTCCTCCTCCTGCTGTTTTCCCCTCTCCTTAAATAATTTAGAAGTAAATCATTATTGTAGTATTATTATTATTATTATTACTACTACTATTTAGAAAGTGGCTCTTTCTTGGTACTATAACATCTATAAAGGCCATCCACCATTGCACTTTAACTCCAGGAAGGGAAACACAGATTTAGGAGGAGAAAAGAGAAAGCTGGTTTTTAACCCTGCCTGTTTTCAGCATCTCCACCGAGGTAAGGTTTAACATCCTGGCTGAAATTCTACCCTGTGAAAGGCAAAGCCCTCTCCGTGGTGGAAAGTGGGGAGGGCAGGACCCCCTACTCGGAAGACAATGGTGGTGGAAATCACTTTACATTGCTCCTAAATGGATGGGTGGTGGGAGAACCCCATAAGGACTCGTGTGGCTTGGCCACGGTGGACAGATCCAGATGGAGAAACACCTTCTCCATCTGCCATCAAGCACATGGTAGGAAACCTGAAATGCTGCTTCAAGATCTGGCTGAGCTGGGGTAAAAAATGCAGGCATGGCATGGGGTCACCCAAAATAAATTCCCCTTGCCCACCAAGGGACTTGGATACACCAGATAATTCAACCTTTACATGTCTACACAGCTTCTTGGCCAACACTTGGTGTGGAAATCCTAAATCTGCTTTACCGATAAACAAATAACAAAGCTCACTTGGCCCATTTTTTTCCATATTTTACAGGAGGTTGAACTGGATGGGGATGAAAAATCCTTCCCCAAGCGATCCGGGGCTGCAGAGGAGGAAGGTACGACACAGTGAGAAGCCTTCCCAAAGATCTGTCAAACTATTTTCCAAAGTCTGGAGACAAGAAATCTCTTGACTAGACAGAAAGGAGAAAATGAAGACATCAAAATATATAAATACAACAAAAAAAATCAACCTCTTTGGTGGCAACAGTGTTCTCTGCATTTACATTTCTGTGGCAAGACAAAACAGCGACTGGCAAAGCCAAGAGCAGAGAAGAGGGCAGCATCACTTGGGAAAAAGGGAAGAAAGCAGCAATAATGAAACATAAATGGAAAAATAATGAAACATAAAGAAAAAGCATATTACCTGCTTTATTTTTTGAGCTCCCCACAGCTAGAAAAATAAAAGAGAATATTGCATTAAAAAAAACAAGAGGTGTAGATTTATAACAACCCCCAAATATTCACCTTTTAGCTGCTGTAGTAAATAGAATCATAGAATGGTTTGGTTGGAAAAGACCTTTAAGAACATCAAGTCCAGCCATCGATGCAGCCTTACTAAGTCTGCCACTAGACCATATACCCAAGTAAGACATCCACTTCTCTTTTAAACTTCGCCAGGGATGGTGAATCCACCAGAGAATCATAAAATCATAGAATCACCTGGTTGGAAATGACCTTTGAGATCAAGTCCCACCGTACCTGTCCACCACCAACCCAGATCCCTCAGCACCTCATCCACTCGTCTTTTAAATACTCCAGGGATGGTGACTCCACCACCTCCCTGGGCAGCCTCTACCAATGCTTGACAACCCTTTCAGTAAACAAAACCTAAATCTACCTTGGCACATCTTGAGGCCATGTTCCCTTGTCCTGTCACTGACTATGAGGGAGAAGAGACCAACCCCCACCTCACTACAACCTCCTTTGAGGGAGTTGTAGACAGTGATGAGGTCTCCCCTCAGTCTCCTTTTCTCCAGACTAAACAACCTCCATTCACTCAGCTACTCCTCATAAGGCTTGTGCTCTAAATCCTTCATCAGCTTTGTTGCCCTTCGCTGGAAGTGCTCCGGCATCTTGATGTCCTTCCTAAAGCTACAAGGGATGGCTTTAAACTAACTCAATTGTCTCATTCTTACAGGATGTATTTAAAGATGCTTTACACAAAAATCTGTGTCTTTTAAGAGCAGTGAGGCAGAGGAGATGTTCTTTCTTATATTGAATAACAGCAGCCAGACTTCACGCTCTGCTTTACAAATCAAGAATTATCTCGGTAACTCTGCTGCACGTAGATCTCAACATAAATTTAGAACAGTCTCTCCTTGGACGAGCTTTCTGCAGAACTCCAGGTTCACTGGGGAACAAAGGCAGAGCAAGGGAAACAGAAGTATAGAATCGCTTGGTTGGAAAAGAGCTTTGACATCACTGAGTCCAACCGTAGCTGGTCACTACTGAACCAAATCCCTGAGCACCTCATCTACCCACCTTTTAAACACCTCCAGGGACGGGGACTCAACCACCTCCCTGGGCAGACTCTGCCAGGGCTGGAGAATCATTTTGGTGATGAAATTTCTCCTGATGTCTCATCTGAACCTGCCCTGGTGCAAATACAAGAAGCGTCTCTTCAAATCGAACCTGGGTTCAGGATAAGGGAGCCACTGGTTTTCATTTTGCACACAAAGGGAAACACTTGCACTGGAAAATGCTCATGAAAAGGAAAAAAATCTCATTTAAAACTCTCACGAGGGCTTACTGCAATTCAGAAGCATTGAAACACACCGATCAGTCTGAGAGAGTGAACACCACGAGGACTGAGAAAGAAAAACTATACGTGAGGCGCAGGGAGAGATAAGGAGTATGGGCAAGACATCAAGAGGTGTTCTGGCACATAAGGTGAAAGAGGGGAGATTGAGATCTTAGGAAGAAATGTTTTCCTGTGACAGTGGGGAGGCCCTGGCACAGGTTGCCCAGAGATGTGGTGGCTGCCTCATCCCTGGAGGAGTTCAAGACCAGGTTGGGTGGGGCTTTGAGCAAGCTGATCCAGTGTAAGGTGTCCCTCACTGAGACATGGGGGTGGAACTGGATGGGCTTTGAGGTCCCTTCTGACCCAAACCATTCTATGATTCTATATGCAGAAAACAATAGTTTGCTCCCTGCTCAATAAAGCCAGAGGACTCTTCTCCGCGGTGAATTACACCTAAATGCAAATCACAATGTGAAAAAAGCCCATTTTGATGTGTTTTATTGCAGAGGAGGACAAAAAACAGTCTTCCTATAGAACATCACAACAGCTCAATTGCTTTTGCTATTATGAACTGTCCTGGACAGCTCAAGCCTGGTTTCAGCCTCCAGGTTTGAGCACCTTCAGCATAGTCTATTTTCGTTCTTCATGCGGGTGCTCGGAGCTGATCACAGCACCTTTCAACCTTTGCTTAAAGAAGAAAAAACATCAAATTTAGCCGAGCCAGGAGACAGGCTGTTTCCTTGCCAATCTCTTAACCACCCTCGTGGCTCTTTTACATCTTTCCAATTTGTCAACATCCTCTCAAATCGAGGATGCCAGAAACCAGACAAATTATTCCAACAACACTTGTCCCAGTGCCAAACCAAGGATAGGCTTAACCTAAGGAGTTCTGCTCTTGCTGTTGATACATCCAAAGCCGGCGATAGCTCTTTTTGCTTGGATTATCCACCGGAAAACCCACCCAAGCGCCGTGTGTGAAATTTTGCAATACAGGCACTCACACTTAAAATTTTACCATTATTACAGAATTCATAGAACCATAGAATGGTTTGGGTCGGAAGGGACCTTAAAGCCCATCCAGTTCCAACCTCCCTGTCATGGGTAGGGACACCTTCCCGCTAGACCAGGCTGCTCAAAATCCCCATCCAACCTGGCCTTGAACACCTCCAGGGATGGGGCAGCCACCGCTTCTCTGGGCAACCTGTGCCAGGGCCTCACCGGCCTCACACTGAAGAATTTCTTCCTAACGTCTAATCTAAATCTTCCCCCTTCCAATTTAAAGCCAACCCCCCTTGTCCTATGACAACAGGACCTTGGAAAAAGTCCCTCCACAGCTATCCTGTAGCCCCTTCAGGTACAGTAATGATGACTCAATCACTTCCCTATTTTTCATTTGTTATTATTTATTACGATATAAATTAAGCTTGAATCTGCCATTCTTCTTCACCTGAGGTATAGCCACCTTCCCCAAAATATAAATCCATTAAAGTATTGTTGGAATAATGTGATTTTGTATTATAAATTGCACAAATTTCCCCACTGATACCAGCAACTCCAGTATTGCCCTCAGACACACAGTGTGAATGTTGGGACGGTCCAGTGCAGACATAGGAGTTGGACTCGATGGTCCTTGCGGGTCCCTTCCAGCTCAGGTCATTCTGTGACTCTGATTCTATAATTTCACTCCAAATCCAGCCCTCATTCCAGAATCAAAGCTCTGTGATGAAATCCACCACGTGCGATGAGTTACTGTAATATCTAAATGTCACATATCCACAGGGCTCTCGCCTAAAGAAAACTACCCTTTTTAGGGAAAATTATTATTCTCCATTTTACAGATGAAGAACAGAGGCTGAGGAACACCGAGGAGACAAGATAGTGAAAAGGCAGGGAGTGTAGGGACAGGACAAGGGGGAATGGTTTTAAGCTGAAAGAGGGGAGATTTAGATGAGATCTTAGGAAGAAATATTTTCCTGTGAGGGTGGTGAGGCACTGGCACAGGTTGCGCAGAGAAGTCATGTCTGCTCCATCGCTGGAGGTGTTCAAGGCCAGATTGGATGGAGCTTTGAGCAATCTGATCCAGTGGGAGGTGTCCCTGCCATGGCAGGGGCGTTGAAACTGAATGGGCTTTAAGGTCGATTCCAACCCAATCCACTCCACGATTCTCTAAGATGTGTCTGCCCTCACCAAACCTAAAATCCAAAGGGTGGGAGGCTGCATGCCCCAACAGTTCCCAGGGCTTTCCAGCACCTCCCTGCCCACCAGCTCAAGGACTTCCATTAGGTGAAAGTGGAAGTCCTCGAGCTGCAGGTGAGTATCCAAAGTGTCCCCGTAATGCTGTGGCTGCCCAGGTCTCATCTGTCTTAGACGTGAACCGAAAACATGGGATTTTCCTCTCTGACTGCAAGCAATGAGACCAGCAAAAAGGAAGAGGGATGGGTTCTGAGCCAGCGCTATGGCTTTTTTGGTCAAATTATCTAATTTCATTAATTGATCCCAATATTTATGCCTTTCCCTGCTGCAGTGCAAAATATTGTTAGAACATGCGATTTCATTACTTCTCAGAAAGAGACTTTACAAGATGCACCTGATGAGTCACCTAAAGATTCTGCCAGCTCATTTTCACTTTTTTTTAGCCTCTAATTCAGTTTCTGTCGGCAGCATTTTCCATTGCTCCAGAACTGTGACGGTTCTTTCCAGCTGGGGGGCTCCTTTCTGCGAGCAAGGCTCTCTGCTTGGAGCTTCATTCACACCCTCTTCAGCCACTTTTGAGAATCAGCCACATTTTGATCTCATTTACACCAGCACAGAATCACAGAATGACCTGAGTTGGAAGGGACCCATAAGGATCATCGAGTCCAACTCCTGTCCCTGCACAGGGAAACCCCAACGTTCACACCGTGTGTCTAAGGGCGTTGGCCAAATGCTTCTGGAATATTGTCAGGCTTGGTGCTGTGACTGCTTCTCAGGGCAGCTGTTCCAGAGCTCCACCATCCTCTGGTTGAAGAACCTTTTCCCAATATAAAAGCTAAACCTCCCCGGTGGACGTTCCTACCATTCCCTCAGGTCCTATCACTGGTCTTCAGAGAAAACAGCTCAGTGCCTGCACCTCCTCCTCCCTTTGGGAGGAAGATGTAGACCACAACAAGGTCTCTCCCTAGTCTCCTCTTCTACACGCTGAGAAGACCAAGTGACTTCAGCCACTCCTCATATGACTTTCCCTCTAGACCCCTCACCAACTTTGTGGCCTCCTCTGGTCACTCTCCAGTAGCTTGACATCCTTTTTATCCCGTGGCACCCAAGATTGAACACAATATTCAGGGTCGGGCTGCAGCAGTGCAGAGCAGAGGGGGACAATCCCTTCCTTTGCCCGGTTGGCAATGCTGTGCTGGATGCACCCCAGGACAGGGTTGGCCCTCTTGGCTGCCAGGGCACAATGTTAAATCCAAAGGACCTTCACGGGGGCACATGGAACAGTTCCAGATTTGTACTCACATTATGGCAGATTTAGGTCTGTGATCTCCCAAGTATAACCAGTCTGTACTGGGTGGGTCTCCTTTAACAGAGGACCTTCCTTCACATCAGCTTTGCTGTTTATTTTTAGCTTAAAGTTACACAGATTTTTGCCAAGATTCAAATTTGGATGCAAGAACCAAACCTGCTGATCGTTGGGTTTACAACAAAGAAGCCCAGAGAAAGGGGTGCAGGGACATTGGAGCACCATTAATATATTTCACTATGCACCCAGAAATCTAAGCATGTTTCTCCAGCCTGTGGTCTTCTTCATTGAGATGTCCTTCATGGTCATGAAGGAATCATAGAACCATGGAATCATTAAGGCTGGAAAAGACCTACACGTTCATCCAGTCCCACCATCAGCCCAACATGACCGTGCCTACTAAAAGATGTCCCCAAGTGCCATGTCTATATGTTTTTTGAACATTTCCAGTGATGGTGACTCTACCACTTCCCTGGGGAGCCTCTTCCTCTTTCACAACTCTTATACAGCTTTCCAGCAGGCCCTTTCAGTACTGAAAGCATGCTCTAAGGTCTCCCTGATGTCTTCTCTTCTCCAGGCTGAATGACGACAACTGTCTCAGCCTATCCTCATATGGGAGGTTTTCCAGCACTCAGATCATCTTAATGGCCTCCTCTGGACTCACTCTAGCAGATCCATGTTGTTCCTGTGCTGAGGACTAACTTCCCTAACTTCCCTCCTATTAAACACAGTAAAATTAGAATGTAATGTAAAATGTAATCATTCGGTTGGAAAAGATCTTTGAGACAAACGAGTCCAACCGTACCCATCCACTACTAAACCAGATCCCTGAGAAACTCGTCTACCTGTCTTCTAAGTCCCCCCAGGGATGGTGCCTTAACCACTTCCCTGGCCAGCCTCTGCCAGTGCCTGAGTACCCTTTCAAGGTTTCACTGATTTGATTTCATTGATTACATGGTCCTGGACTCAAGGATGGGATTCTTTTCAGCTAAATTATCAAATTGTGTTTACAAGTAGTTCACCCTTATTTACACCCAGCTCCAACGCTGCTAAAACAAGCAGCTGGCTCCACCCTATGTGAGTGCAGTTGGCTATATCCAGACCACCTACTACATAGCTGAAGTTGGCCTCAGCTGCCTGAGGTCAGAAGACCACCAGCAGAATCACACCACCTACTCCCTTGCGTTGCCACCACCCACCTCCCTACAGTCAATGGAGACACGGAGACAGATTTGATGTCGGGAATCTGTAATAGATGCTCTAACACTTCCCTCCCTCACTGTAGGTGCCAACAGGATCCAAGTCCCTCACACAACACTGTAGTAGACATTGAAATGATCTCAAATCCATGTGTGCTTGCTCTCCATATGCCATGTTAGGAATAACTCCACAGGGAAAGCACCTTACTGATTAACCACACGTTAAACACGTGTAATGACGAGGCACAGTTATTTCAGAGAGTTAATGAGATAGATGAGCCATACAGATAAAACACAGCAGTTTAAGTTAGAATCATAGAAACACTGAAGTTGGAAAAGATCTCTAAGATCATCCAGCCCAACACAACTGCACCATGTCTACTAAACCATGAGCCAAGGTGCCAAGTCTGCTCGTTTTTTTAACACCTCCAATGATGGTGACTCTACCACTGTCGCGGGCAGCCTCTCCCAATACTTCACCACTCTTTCAGTAAAGAAATTTTCCCTAATATCCAATCTAAACCCTAGGAAAAAGTTCTTCACCCAGAGGGTGGTGGAGCACTGGAACAGCTCCCCAGGGAAGCAGTCACGGTGCCAAGGCTGACAATATTCAAGACGCATTTGGACAACACCCTCAGACACACGGTGTGAACGTTGGGGTTGTCCTATACAGAGATAGGAGTTGGACTCGATGATCCTTGAGGGCCCCTTCCAACTCAGGTCATCCTACGATACTAAACCTCCCCTGGTGCACCTTGAGGCCATTTCCTTTTGTCCTGTCACTTGTTACTTGAGAGAAGAGGCCAACACCCACCTCACTACAACCTCCTCAACGAGGTCTTCCCTCAGCCTCCTCTAAAGAACAACAGTTTCCTCAGTCACTCCCCATAATCCCTGTTCTCCAGACCCTCCCCCAGCTCTGTTCCCCCTCTCTGGACACGCTCCAGCAACTCTGTGCTCTTGTACTGATGTACCCAAAACTGGACAGAGGATTTGAGGTGTGGCCTCACTAGCACCGAGTACAGGGGAACGATCCCTTCCCTACTCCTACTGGCGACACCATGGCTGATCAAAGTCAGGATGTTGTTGGCCTTCTTGGCCACCGGGACCACTGCTGGCTCATGCTCAGCTGCTGTTGCTCAGCATCCTCAGGTCCTTTTCCACTGGGCAGCTTTCCAGCCACTCTTACCTGAGCCTGGAGCTCTGCATGGGGTTGTTTGTGTCCCAAGTGCAAAATCCAGCACTTAGTCTGTTGAATCTCATATAATTGGCAGTAGTCCATGGATCCAACCTGTCCAGGTCCCTCTTCTTCAATGTCAACAGAAGACTCTCCATCCTAAGCACTGTTGATTTACAGCATCATTAGCTGCCCTTCTGCTGAACCATAAAGGCTTTGAGAAACCACTCACACTGAAGAGCATCAGCCGAGGCACCTGCCTGTCCAGCAGCACTTTGCTCCACACTAGGAGGTGGACTGGAACGTCCAAACAATTCCAGTGAAAGACATGGATTTACACAGATACAAAACCAAGTGTAGGTGGAAGCAGAATCAAGTCCCGACTGATAAAAAAAGATAGCACTTAAATAACATTTTGCAGCTTTGCAGCACTCAATAAACCTTAACTAATTAGTCCTTGCAGCATTCTAATGGGAAGATCTGAGCAGAATAAGAAGCACTCACTGAAAAAAGTTACTTGCACCAGGCTTGGAGATTGACTTAAATCACAGAATCATAGTTTGGGTCAGAAGGGACCTTAAAGCCCATCCAGTTCCAACTCCTTTGCCATGGGCAGGGACACCTCTCACTGGATTAGGTTACTCAAAGCCTCATCCAACCTGGCCTTGAACACATCCAGGGATGGGGCAGGCACCACTTCTCTGGGCAACCCGTGCCAGGGCCTTCCCACCCCCAAAGGAAAACATTTCTTCCTAAGATCTTGTCTCAACCTGCCCTCTTTAAATGCCATTGCAGGGTTTAAAGTACAACTCTGGAAACCAGGTTTGCTAATCCAACCAGGTAGCTCAAGATCAGATTGGTTTCAGCCTATTTTAGCCATACAGAGCTTGCAAATCTAATCTGATTTGTAATCTAGATGAGACTTTAGATAAAGTCTCAAAATCCTCAACTGATGAGATGAAGCAAAGCCAGTTTGTAACTGATTAAGAGCACTTACAGTAGCTGTGTGCATGGTTTCTTTAAGGTGCATTAACCTAAAGCAATTTTGTCAAAGGCTCCACAGGTGCTCTCTTTCTTCTCAACATCTGGAATCAATGTCTGAAATGGCTGACCCGCCTTAGTGTCACAGACAGCACTTAGATTGCAGAAGAAAAACTGTCCAATTGTGCAATCTCAAGCACAATTTCAGGCTGGGTGGAGAATGGATGGAGGGTAGCCCAGGAGAGAAGAACTTGGAAGTGCTGGTGGATGAGGAGCTCAACATGAGAGAGAAATATGAACTCACAGCCCAGAAAGCCAACTGTGTCCTGGGCTGCATCAAAAGCACTGAGACTGGCAGAGTGAGGGAGGGGATTCTGCCCCTCTGCTCTGCTCTCGTGAGACCCCACCTGGAGTTCTGTGTCCAGTTCTGGTGCCCTCAGCACAGGAAGGACTTGGATGTGTTAGAGTTAAGTCCAGAGGATGCCACAAAGATGATCAGAGGGCTGACACACCTTCCATATGAGGACAGACTGAGAAAGATGGGGTTGTTCAGCCTGGACAAGAGAATGCTGCAGGGAGACCTCAGAGCAACCTTCAGTGCTGGAAGGGGCTCCAGGAAAGCTGGGGAGAGGCTCTTGAACAGGGATTGCAGGGATAGGATGAGGGGGAACGTTTTTAAGCTGAAAGAGGGGAGACTGATATGGGATCTTAGGAAGAAATGTTTTGCTGTGAGGGTGGTGAGGCACTGGCACAGGCTGTGCAGAGAAGTCATGGCTGCCCCATCCCTGGAGGTGTTCAAGGCCAGGCTTGATGAGGCTTTGAGCAACCTGAACCTGTGGGAGGTGTCCCTGCCTATGGCAGGGCTTTGGAATCGGATAATCTTTAAGATCCCTTCCAACCCAAATCATTCTATGATTCTCTGAAGTTCAGCCCTTGGACCAACAAGCAGCTGAATTTCTCACAAAGAAAAGGAAGCAGCAGGAGAACCGATATATCCACATTTTATCCTGTTCTGCAAGAGACCAGAGGGGAAAAAAAAGTACAGTTTACTGCAAATGGACCTCTTCGCTCTTCATCAACACTGTTAAGAAAAGCTATTATTGTCCAAAAGGGATGCTGTTTAGACTCTGATAGATTCATTGTTCTCTGCTGTGTCTGGGACAGCATGAGCGGCTCTTCCCGCTGCTAACATGATTGAAGGAAGAACACAGTAATAAATAGCTGCCCATTAAGCTTGGCGAGCCTCTTTTCACTTCACTGATCCTAATGGAGAAGAAATGAAACAGTTTCAAAACAGCAAGTTGCCAAAAACCACATTTGGAAAGGCTGAAGAGTGAGAAGTCACAACTGACACCACCAGGTTCGTGCTCTGCCAACGCTCGCAGGAAGAAGCTGGCTGGAGAATAGCAAGTGTCTGACTCCAAGGGACAACTTCAAAAAGCTGCATTTTCTGTAAGATCCCTTCCAACCTAAACCATTCTATAATTCTATGATTTCCTCTCGCTACAGATTATTCCATTTTGGGGCTTATTATTAATCTATTTTATTCCACTCCAGCCACTCCCTTGCACTGCAGGGGTGAAGTTTTCAGGGCGGAGTTTGGAAGAGCACAAAATTGGGTTATGGAGGTGTCTCACTTCTCTCTAACAAATAGAAATGGATAGGCTCATGAAATGACTTGGGTAGGAAGGGACCTTAAAGCCCGTTCAGTTCCAACCCCCTGCCATGGGCAGGGACACCTTGAGGCTGCTCAAGGTCCCATTCCTGCTCATTCCTGCCCTCCCTTAACCTCACGAGCTACCAGGCTGCTCAAAGTCCCATCCAATCTGGCCTTGAATATCTCCAGGGATGGGGCAGCCACAATTTCCCTGGGCAAACTGTGCCAGTGCCTCCCCACCTTAATCATGAAGAATTTCTTCCTAATGTCTAATCTAAATCTTTCCCCATCCAATTTAACGCCATTCCCCCTTGCCCTATCACACCATGTCCTTGTAAAAAGTTTCTCCCCAGCTTTCCTGAAGCCCCTTTAAGCACTGGAAGGCTGCTCTAAGGTCTCCCCAGAGCCTTCTCTTCTCCAGGCAGAACAATCCCAACTCTCTCAGGCGTTACTCACAGCACAGGTGCTCCAGCCCTTGGATCACGCATGCATCCTTACAGACATGTACAGGAAAACACATGGTCAAAGGAACAGACAGACTTCCGGAAGTAAATCCAGGTACCTGTGTTGGGCTAGAGTAGAGCCTGGAGAAAAGGAGAGTAAGGAGAGACCTCACCGTGGTCTACAGATTCCTCACAAAGGAATGAGGAGGAGCAGGCGCTGATCTTTTCTCTCTGGTGACCAATGACAGGACACAAGGGAATGGCAGGAAGATGTGCCAGGGGAGGGTTAGGTTGAATATTAGGAAGAGGTTCTTCACCCAGAGGGTGGTGGAGCACTGCAACAGCTTCGCAGGGAAGCACTCACAGCACCAAGCATGGCAATACTCAAAAAACATTTGGACAACACCCTCAGACACACGGTGTGAGTGTGTGCAGGGACAGGAGTTGGACTCGATGATCCTTGAGGGTCCCTTCCAACTCAAGACATTCTACGTCTACAATTCTATGACCTCCTGAGTCCCCTCCAACCTGAATTAGCCTTCAGGCCTACAGCAGCAAAAAGGAAGATCCGGATGGATCAAAGATCCAAACACCTGGTGTCTTGGAGCTACAAGGATTTTAGTCAGGAAAAGATCCACAGCTCAGGATGTTTAGTCTTGGCCTTATGAAACCTGGATTAATTTCCTGCCTCCATCATAGACTTCTCTTCAGCAGCTCAAGCTGGTACCATTTACAGCACCACCATCTCTGGACACATTCAAGGTCAGTCTTAATGGGGCTCTGGGCAACCTAATCTGGTTAAAGATGTCCCTGAACCCGCAGGGGGGTTGGACTGGATGGCCTCTAAAGGTCCCTTCCCAAAGCACTCAATGATTCCATGATCCCTCCCATTTCGGGCGTGCATTCCAACCCCTACGCTGCAGAGACAACGCAGAGCAGATGGAGCTGCTCAAGTCAAAAAATGAAGCGTTTTGGGGGTGGGGGAAGGGAGCTTTAGCTTTTATTAAGATGAGCTCTCTGAACCAGCTGTGCCAGTGCAAGCCAGCAAGGAGGTGGGAACACACGGCCGGGAGGAGAGGAGTTAAAGACAGGGCACAGCATTGTGCTTCCCCTTCCAGTGTTCTGGGCACAGAACCAGTTTGTACCAGTTCACATCTACAGTTCAGGGAACGATTAATTGTATAGAGTCATGGAATGGTTTGGGTTGGAAGGGACTTAAAGCCCATCCAGTTCCACCCACCTCGCCATGGGCAGGGACACCTTCCACGGGCAGGGACAGCTTCCACTGGATCAGGTTGCGCAAAGTCCCACCCAACCCGGGCTTCAACACCTCCAGGGATGGGGTATAGGTTCCTTCTTTATTGTAGGTGCACATTTAAGGACAAAGTCATCTCCGTAACACTGGCTGAGAGAGTTGATCCGTGAAGGCTCCAAGGAAACCTTAGAGCAGCCTTCCAGTACTGAAAGGGGCTCCAGGAAAGCTAGGGAGGGGCTCTTGATCAGGAAGTGCAGGGATAGGATGAGGGGGAATGGTTTTAAGCTGAAAGACAGGAGATTGAGATGAGCTCTTAGGAAGAAATGTTCTCCTGAGAGGGTGGAGAGGCCCTGGCACAGAGATGTCATGGTTGTCCCATCCCTGGAGGAGTTCAAGGCCAGGTTGGATGGGGCTTAGAGCACCCTAATCCAGTGGAAAGTGTCCCTGTCCATGGCAGGAGGTTGGAATTGGATGGGCTTTAAGGTTCCTTCCAACCCAAACCATTCCATGATTCTATGCCTATCAGCTTCATCCATACAAGGGCTGCATTTATTAATTACACAAGTTTTTTAACCCCTTATTGGCATGAAAACCCATAAACCTCACACAGAAAGAGTATCACTCCTGCTCTCTTGAGCCCTCCTTCAAGTGTTCTCAGGCTCTTCTGTGGCTCTTTACCTCTCTCTGCTGGCAGGACTATAGGGAGAAACTGGGGTGTCAGTTTGACATCAGGACCAAAGGGACAGAGGGGAGGTAGAAGACAAAGAACCTTCATCACGAAATTTCTTACACTGTGTTCTTCTTGGTTAGATATCAAGTTTTTAGGACAGAATGGTGGGAATCTCTAAATAGGCAAATCAAGGCTTGATCCTAAGTTGCCCTCCAGCCTAATATCACTCCAAATATTGAGCTCAATATTTGGAGTGATATTAGGCTGATGAGCAAGTGATATTAGGCTGAGAGCTTAACAACAGCTATTTTTACCCCAAGTTCAAAGGCAAAAGGGGTTTGATGCACTGCAAAAAAGACCAGTTTTGCTGGGAATGCCTCAAGCAGAGAATTCTACAAAGAAATTCGAAGTCTAAGTCATTTTCGGGGGGGAAAAGCTGAAAGATAAGAGCAGAGCTCCTAAGGAAATCTTAACCCTTCCAAGATGCTGTTGTCCGATGTTCATCAGCTTTTAAAAAAAAATCTCACAGTGAAAAAGCAGCTGTGTGGTAAAAAAATGAGAGTGATTGAAATCTCTCGGCGTCTGAGAGTTTCCAAGTGCTGCTTCTCTTAACTTCTACCATTGCTGCCATGCCAGCATCAATCTGTTCTTCCAATCTGTGCTGGGCTGGTGGACAGGTTGGGAGAGGGACTCGAGCACACAGAGGACACAGATGCAGTCCTCCAATTTAGGGAAGGAAGCCTGAGGATAAAGAACAAAAGCCACATCATAATGGACCCCCAGTTGATGGTGTCTCTTGATTTGAGGCTGAACCTCAGCATCGAGCTGGAAAACATGTCTGCTTTTAAGCTTGCTTTATTGGGCTGATATTCTATGGCCCTGTTTTTTATACGAGAATCACAGAATCAATTGGTTGGAAAAGACCTTTGAGATCATCGAGTCCAACTGTGCCTGTTTGCTACTAAACCATGACCCTGAGCACCTCATCCACCTGCCTTTTAAAGACCTCCAGGGATGGTGATTCAATCACCACCCTGGGCAGCCTCTGACAGGGCTTGAGAACCCTTTCAGTGAAGAATTTTTTCCTGATGTCTAATCTGAACCTCCCCTGCTGCATCTTGAGACCATTTCCTCTCATCCTATCAACCTGTCACTTGGGAGAAGAGACCAACACCCACCTCACTACAACCTCCTTTCAGGGAGTTGCAGAGTGATGAGGTCTCCCCTCAGTCTCCTCCAGGCTGAACAACCACAGTTTTCTCATCCACTCCTCATAATACATGTTCTCCAGCCCCTTACTGAGCCCTGTTCCCTTCTCTGGACGCACTGCAGCTCCTCAATATCCTTCCCAAAACTGAATCCAGGATCCGAGGTGTGGCCTCACCAATGTTGAGCACAGGGGCACAATCACTTTTCTGGTCCTGCTGGCCATCCTGTTTCTGAAAGCATTCCCTGAAATGAAACCTTTTTCCTCCAACAGAGATTCCCACCAGGAGGCACTTTGGGGAATTGCCTGCCCTCTTCAGAACTGGAGACGTTACAGTCTATACCTTCTGCTGCAAATTGGCTCCCGGTGTGCTCGTGTGTGTCATTTGCAGCTACCCACATGGAGCTTTGCACCGAGCTTTGGGCAAAGGGATGGAATCTGTCAACCCTGGGAGCTGTTTGTGGAAAACAGCATTGAAAACTTGCAGCAGTTGGCCCTTTGACAAATCTATCTTCGCAACGGAGTGCTCTGTAATGAACACAAGCTAAAAACGTTGTTTAAGTGTAATAAGAGACCACTTAAATGGGAAGTACAAAGTGCAAAGAGCATAGGAACAAGATAATGAAATCATAGAATCACAGAACCATTTAGCTTGGAAAAGACCGCAAAGGGATCTGGACAGACTGGATCCACATGCTGAAACCAACGGGAGTTCAACAAGGCCAACAGTGTGGTCCTGCACTTGGGACACAACACCATGCAGAGCTCCAGGCTTGGGGAAGAACAGCTGGAAAGCTACCTGGCAGAGAAGGACCAGGGGGTGTTGGTTGACAGCAGCTGAACATGAGCCAGCAGTGGCCCTGGTGGCCAAGAAAGCCAATGGCATCTTGGCCTGTATCAGAAACAGTGTGGTCAGCAGGACAAGGGAAGTCATTGTGCCCCTGGACTCAGCATTGGTGAAGCCACACCTGGAGTACTGAGTTCAGTTTTGGGTCCCTCACAACAAGAAGTACATCGAGGAGCTGGAGCGTGTCCAGAGAAGAGTAACAAGACTGACGAAGGGGCTGGAGAACAAGTCCTGTGAGGCGCGGCTGAGGGAATTGGGGTTGTTTAGCCTGGAGAAAAGGAGGCTGAGGGGAGACCTCATCACTGTCTACAGCTCCCTGAAAGGATGTTGTAGTGAGGTGGGTGTTGGTCCCTTCTCCCAAGTGACAGGTGACAGGACGAGAGGAAATGGCCTCAAGTTGCTGTCAGGGGAGGTTCAGACTAGACATAAAATTTCTTCACCGAAAGGGTTCTCAGGTACTGCAGAGGCTGCCCAGGGAGATGGTGTTTAAAAAGACAGGTCGATGAAGTGCTCAGGGATCTGGTTTAGTAAGCGGACAGGTACGGTTGGACTCAGTGATCTCAATTTCCAAGCAGGTGATCTACGATTCTAAGATCATCAAATCCAACCATCAACACAACATCACCATGCATAGTAAACCACAGAATTACAGAATGGTTCGGGTTGGAAAGAACCTTAAAGTCCATCCAGTTCCAAACCCCTGCCATGGGTAGGGACAACTCCCACTGGATCAGGTTGCTTGAAGCCTCATCCAACCTGCGCTTGAACACCTCCAGGGATGGGGCAGCCACGACTTCTCTGGGCAACCTGTGCCAGGGCCTCACTACCTGTATAGTAAAACATTTCTGCTCAAGATCTCATCTCAATCTCCCCTCTTTCAGCTTAAAACCACTTCCCTTCATCCTGTCTCGGCACTCCCTGATAAAAAGTTCCTCCCCAGCTTTCCTGGGGCCCCTTTCAGTACTGGAAGGCTGCTCTAAGGTCTCTCCAGAGTCTTTTCTCCTCCAACCTGAAAAAGCCCAGCTCTCAGCCTGCCCTCAGATAGGAGGTGCTCCAGTCCTCTGACCATCTTCATGGCCTCCTCTGGACTCACTCTAACAGATCCATGTCCTTCTTGTGCTAAGGACTCCAGAACTGGACACAGGGCTCCAGGTGGGGTCTCACGAGAGCAGAGCAGAGGGGCAGAATCCCCTCCCTCACCATGCTGGTCCCACGGCTTTGGATGCAGCCCAGGACATGGTCGGCTCATGTTCAGGTTCTCATCCCCCAGCACCCCAAGTCGTTCTCTTCAGGGCTGCTCCCAATCCATTCTCCACTTAGCCTGTATTTGTGTTTGAGATTGCCCAACGCAGGTGCAGGACCTTACACTTGGCCTTGTTGAACTTCACACAGGCCACCTCTATAGCCTGTGAAGACCCAATAAAAACTAACAAAAAACAAGTGTGGCACTCAAATATTCAAAGAAAATTTTGGTCGAAGAAGTTGAGTCTGAAGCACGTTTTCTCGCTCAAATACGTAGCACTGAATAAATATTCCCGAAGCAGCTCTTCATTCTCTGTTTTGCTGCGTAAATAACTGATACAGCTATGATAAAAATCCTGGTTTTAAAACATTTTTCTAATGTAGAAATAAACCCTCTGGTTTCCCTCAATAAAAAGCTGTCAGCAGTCTAGCAGCTATCGACAGTTATAAGATCAATTCTTCATTTTTGCTAATGATGCCCAAGAAATCAAGATGATATCACTTCGAGTTAATGGCCATTTTCCCGAGTGGTGCAATTATTCCAGTTCAAGGGCAAGAACAGGTGACACTGGATGAGACCAGAAAAAGGGAAGATTGAGATGAGATATTAAGGAGAAATGTTTTTCTGTGAGGGTGGTGAGAAACTGGCACAGGTTGCCCAGAGAAGCTGTGGCTGCCCCACCCCTGGAGGTGTTCAGGTTAGATGGGGCTTTGAGGAACCTGATCCAGTGGGAGGTATCCCTGCCCATGGCAGGACAGTTTGGAACTGGGTAAAGAAGCGGCCTGAAAGCGGATCATAGAATTATGATGTCCCTCGAGGAATATCACCATCATGGTCCAAGAGCTGCCAGCCCATCGTGCCATGCTGAGAAGCTCCCAATTAACCCAGCCAGAAGTTTCCATTCACCTTCACCCAGATGGATCACAACAGTGACAAACAGAACTGGATACTTTTATTGCCCTATTCAACCCCTGCTAACTCAACTTCCCCTTTCCTTACAACCAGTTCCAGGAATGAAGAAGAACCTGCTGGCTTCATGGAGCCTTTCTGCAGGTTAACGAGGCAGCTTCAGCTGCTTCATAATTGTGGTTGCTCCTGTCTGGCTGCAGCCCGAGCACACTGACCGTCATCTGTCCAGAGAAGCCATGACTGCCTCATCCCTGGAGGTTTTCAAGGCCAGGTTGGATGAAGCTTTGAGCAACCTCATCCAGAAGGAGGTGGCCCTGCCCATGGCAGGGGGGTTGGAATTGGATGATCTTTAAAGTCCCTTCCAACCCAAACCATTCTATGATTCTATGAAAGTGGAAGAGATGTAGGCGTTGGCAGCGTTGGTGTCCATGAATTGTCTTTATTTTGGGAACTGACTTAGAGATGGTTATGAGGAACTGGAGCAAAGTACAATTATGGCTCTTCAGGTTTTTAAATAGGCCATAATTGTTCCATTTCATTTCATTTTGAAAAATCTGCTCTGAAAATGCAGAAGAGAAAGATTCGGTCTACAAGAGCCTTGTCAAGAAGAGAAGTGTGGAGGAGATACTTGACGTTACATAGCTTTAGGCTTTCGTATTTTCAATTTTTCATGTGGTGAAACCACTTCAGCAAGCCATAGAGATTGTGCTGAGCTGCTGATCTGCTTTCAGCTACTGCCTGCCATCCTTCATGAGAACCACGGATTTCTGAATGAGGGGAAAAAAATGGGAATTTGAACATTGTCAAGTACACAGCACCACAAAAGTGGATCAGTCAGGAGATTAGTGAAACAACTCTGTCAAAACAACTTGTCTTCTTGATCTCCAAGTTGATATTTGAGGCGAGATGTTGGGTTGTTCAGAAAGCTCACACATTAAAACTCTGCTCAGACTCTTATTTTTAAAGGCTTCTAGAATCATAGAATCACAGAATGACCTGAGTTGGAAGGGACCCATAAGGATCATCGAGTCCAGCTTCTGCCCCTGCACAAGATAACCCCAACATTCACACCATGGATCTGATGGTGTTGTCCAAATGCTTCTGGAATACTGTCAGGTTTGGCACCGTGACTGCTTCCCTGGGGAGCTGTGCCAGTGCGCCACCACCCTCTGGGTGAAGAACCTTTTCCTAATATCCACCCTAACCGTCCCCTGGTACATCTTCCTGCCATTCCCTCGGGTCCCATTTTTGGTCACCAGAAAGAAGAGATCAGCACCTGCTCCTTCTCTTTCCCTTGTGAAGAAAGAGCAAACGGCTATGAGGTCCCCCCTCAGCCTCCTCTTCTCCAGACTGAACAGACCAAGTGACCTCAGCCTCTCCTTGTATAATTCCTCCTCTAGGCCCTTCACCAGCTTTGTGGCCTCCTCTGGACACTCCAGAGGATTGATGTCCTTTTTAACCTGCAGTGCCCAGAACTGCACCCAGTACTCAAGGAGGGACCCCGTCAGTGCAGAGCAAGACAATCCCCCCCCCTCACCCTGCTGGCGATGCCATGCTGGATGCACAAGGCAGCTCTCCAGCCTCTCACTCCCCAGTCCATGTGGACATCCAGGGTTGACGTGTTCCAGATGCAAAACCAGGCACTTACCTAATCTCTGGTGATTATGGTTTTAATTCTAATTATGAAGCCTTGCAGCCCATTCAGATGCCTCTTCATGTATGTGCCGTACCCAATCCATGCCTGAAGAGCCTGTTGCAAGGGTAGCGATTGCATCCCAAAGTGGCTCTGGCAACCAAACCAGAATGAGCTCTTAAAGAATATAACGCTGAGTGCTTCTCTTTTGAGCACTAAGTGAATTTCTACTCAGTCTTTTTGATGAGCAACAATAGCGAATTAGCCTCTCTCAGAGGAGTTAAGTCACTACTTATGGACACACGTCTTGCTCACAATAAACAGAAGGTGATCAGCTCTGATCACAGTCAAAGAGAGCTAAAAAAAGCCCAAATCGGTCAAAAATCAAATTACCTTGCATCTGCTGGGCTTCTGTCAGAGTGTGGCAACTCCACCAGTGCATCAGAGGTGTGCGTGACACTGAAGGGACAAGCTACGTAAAACATTAAATCATAAAACGGTCTGGGCTGGAAAAGACCATGAAAGTCATCCAGTCCAACCTCCCTGCAATGAGCAGGGACATCTTCAACATGATCAGGTTGCTCAGAGCCCCAGCCAACCCGATCTTGAACGTTTCCACGGATGAGGCATCTACCATCTCTCAGGACAACCTGTGCCAGTGTTTCACTATCCTCAGTGTAAAATATTTCCTCCTAATATCCAGTCTAAACTTCTCTTTTAGTTTAAAACCATTACCCCTTGTCCTATTGCTGCAGGCCATGCTAAAAAGTTTCCCCCCATCTTTCTTATGAGCCCCCTTTAAGTACTGAAAGGCTGCAATAAGGTCTCCTTGGAGTCTTCTGTTCTCCAAGCTGAACAACCCCAACTCTCTCAGCCTCTCTTCACAGGGGAGGTGTTCCAGGTCTTTGATCATTTTTGTGGCCTCCTCTGGACTCGCTCTAACAAATCCATGTCCCTCCTGTGCTGAGGACTCCAGAATCAAACACAGCACTCCAGGTGAAGTCTCACCAGAGCAGAGCGGCAGAATCACCTCCCTCATTCTGCTGTCCACACTTCTTTTCATCCAGCCCAGGACACAGTCCAGATGGCTCAGTCTTTTATTCCTATATCAACCCGTGGATGCGAGCCCTGAGTTTGCATCAAATCTCTTTCCAGAAGCAGAACAACTGCAAATTGCTAATGCTTTGAAGCCAGAGTTCATTCTCTAGGGTATGGAAAAACTGTAAAAATGGTCAAATTCAGCTTGAGGAAAGCAAAAAATGTATTCTCCAGGTGTCTTTGGTTCACTGGCAGAAAATTTGGGGTGCTAGCTATGCAAGTGCACAGTTCTGGAATCTCCAACAAAAGAAATATATGGAATTGTTGGAATGGGTCCCAAGAAGGCCATAAAGATGATCAGAGAGCTGGGGCACCTCTGCTACGAAGACAGGCTGAGAGAGTTGGGATTGTTCAGCCTGGAGAAGAGAAGCCTCATGGGAGACCTTAGAGTGGCCTTCCAGTATCTGAAGGGGCTCCAGGAAAGGTGAGGAGGGACTTTTTCCAGGGCCTTGGAGTGATATGACGAGAGGAATGGCTTTAAATTGGAAGGGGGAAAATTTAGATTAGACATTAGGAAAAAATTCTTCACAATGAGGGTGGTGAGACACTGGCACAGCTTGCCCAGGGAAGTGGTGGCTGTCCCTTCCCTGGAGGTGTTCAAGGTCAGGTTGGATGGGGTTTGAGCAGCCTGGTCTGGTGGGAAGTGTCCCTGCCCATGGCAGGGGGGTTGGAACTGGATGGACTTAAACTTCCCTTCCAACAAAACCACTCCATGATTCTATGAATCTATGATTCTAAGTGAGATGCTCCCCCTCCCCTAGAGCAATCAACCGGCACATCGTATGTTCTGCAAATGCACCAGTAATTAATGAGACGCTCACAGCTGTTTGTATCTGGCACTTGCGTATTTAATCCAGCACCGGCACACGTGCCAGCTACCCAGATCTGCCCGCACGCTCCCCTCTGTACCCAGAATTAGAAACCAACGGATGCTCAGAGTGCAAGTTTTGAGGTGCCCACTGAGAGCTGCATCCAGGCACACGTCCTCCACCCAGAAACAGAAACCACAGCCCTTGATGTCACCACAACCTTAACACTCAATGAAATCCCATTTTCATACAGATCATGGAGCTTTTTCGTTCACTGGTAGAAATGGTTGTCGTTGGTCATCAAACTAGAAATTCAGCATTATTACTATAGATTATAAGAATGGTTTGAATTGGTTGGGACCTTAAAGCCCATTCAGTTCCAACCCCCCTGCCATGGGCAGGGACACCTCTGCTTTCAGGCCCCTTCTTTACCTTTTTTCAAGGCCAGGTTGGATGTGGACTTGAGCAGTCTGGTGGGAGGTGTCGCAGCCCACGGCAGGGGGTTAGAACTGGAATATCTTTAAGGTCCTTTCCAACCTAAACCACTCTATGATTCTTTACCCTTTTTAGAGTGGCTGCAGTATCGTGGGTGAACATTCAAGTCCCACAGTCTTGGAGGGATCTACCCACGGCTTACTCACATCTCCCTGTGGTTTGGTTTAATTACTGCAGCAAACCATAATTGAATTCCACAACAAGAACATGCTGCAATTCCACCCGAGGCTCCTCTGAGAGAGCAGCTTTATCCCACAGTCAGCAAAACTCCATAAACCCCTCCAACATCTGTGATCAAAGTGAACCACATCAGCATTTTACTACAAAAACTATTATTTTTGACACTCATAGGCTAATATTTCCCTAAGAAAGGCACTTCTGGCATCTTTTTCTCTCTCCTCCTCCACGCAACAGCTTTATTTTACACTTAAACCCCTCCAACTTGCAGAACTAGGTCCACCTCCTTCATGTGTGATCATGACTGAGGGTAATGAGAAACATGATACTTTGGTTTGCTCTCTCAGTGCAACTCTGAATGAACTCTGGGTTCAGCCTGGGCTTCTCATCACACAAACCCAAAATGTAGGTCAAAAGTCTGCGTGGTTTGCCACAGCGAATGAGTTGTATTTCATCTGCCTGAAGGCAGATGGAAACTGAGTCATCTGCTGCTGCATCATTCTTTGCTTTTCGCCTTTCCTCAACCCTGTGTTCTTTTTTGTTACCATCACATTAGGGCTGAAAGAAGGCAGTGACACCAAAAGACCAGGAGAGCAACATCTCGTACTGCACATCACACAGGGAGGGGATGTTCCCATTTATTATTTGGTGAAGCAATGCCACTCTCCCAACACGGCGCCTTCCACACAAGCAGCCACTTTCAACAGAGAAGATTTACACACTCATATAGATGAAATATCAGACAAATGTAGAGAAAATAGGACTGACAGGGCCTTGGAGAGATCACAGAATCCTTAAGGTTGGAAAAGACCACTAAGATCACCCAGTCCAACCATCAGCCCAAAGACATTGTGCCTACTAAACCACGTCCCACAGTGTCACCGCTACCTGGTTTTTGAATCCCTCCAGGGATGGAGATACCACCACCTCCCTGAGCAGCCTCTGTCAGTGCTTCACCACTCTTTCAGTAAAGAAATTTTTCCTGATACCCAATCTAAACCTCCCCTGGCAGAACTTGAGGCCACTTCCTCTCATCCTATCATTTGTTACCTGGAAGAAGAGACCAGCATTCACCTCGCTACAACCTCCCTTCAGGGAGCTGTAGAGAACGATAAGGTTTTCCTCAGCCTCTTCTTCTCCAGACTAAAAAACCCAAGCTCCCTCAGCTGATCCTCATAAGGCTGCTTCTCCAGACCCTTCACCAGCTCCGTTCCCCTTCTCTGGATGTGCTCCAGCCCCTCAATGTCCTTTTTGTTGCGAGGGGCCCAAAACTGAACCCAGTACTTGAGGTGCAGCCTCACCAGTGCTGAGTCCAGGGCTACAATCACTGCCCTGGTCCTGCTGGCCACGCTGTTTCTGATACAGGCCAAGATGCCATTGGCCGCCTTGGTCACCTGGGCCACTGCTCGCTCATGTTCAGCCGCTGTCAGCCAACACCCCCAGGTTGGGACCTTAAAGCCCATTCAGTTCCAACCCCCCTGCCATGGGCAGGGACACCTCTGTCAGGCAGCTTTCCAGCTGCACTTCCCCAGGTCTGGAGAGTTACATGGGGTTGTTGTGTCCCAAGTGCAGGACCCGACACTTGGCCCTGTTGAACCTCACACTGTTGATCTCAGCCCATGGATCCGGCCTGTCCAGATCCCTCTGCAGAGCCTCCCTACCCTCAAGGAAAGCATAAGTCAGCAATCAACCGAACAATGCCAGGATGGGATTTTACCTGTGGAAAAAACAAATAAACCCTGTAGCAGGGCTTTTGACCACAAACAAAGTCCAAAGCATCACCTCACCCTCCCTCCTTTAGACAGCTGAAAGAAGCAGAAGTTTAGCAGAAGACTCTCCCCTCTTACCTCTTTGTTGGTGACTCCTGGGGGCAAAGTTCCATGCTTGTAATCCTCCAAGAGCTGCACCGCTTCCTTCAGACGGCTCTGCAAATAAAACAGGAGCGTGGTCTGCAATGCTTGTCCTTCATGGAATTGTTTTATTGGAGGCAATGAATTTAAACAGTAGAATTCTACCTTCTTTTATGCAAACCGCATGATGGATCATTTCACCCATGTGATATTAAAAAAAGGATGAATGCACACTTTGTTTTGCTGGTTGGCACAGTTTTACTGCCTGCAGAAGGGGTGTAGAGGAAGAAAGGAAAGAGAAAATACAAAAAAAATTCTCTTCACGATGCATCTGTAGAAGACATCATAGAAACTTGAGAGTCCTCAGTGTGATATCATAGATATGAGAAATCTTGGAAATGAATGAGTTCTCACTTAAAGGTAGAAAACAGAATCACGTACCGCTTTGGGCTGGAAGGGACCTTGAAGCCCATCCAGTTCCAAACCTCTGCCATGGGCAGGGACACCTCCCACTGGATCAGATTGCTCAAAGCCCCATCCAACTTGGCCTTGAACACCTCCAGGGATGGGGCATCTATGACTTCTCTGGGCAACCTGTGCCAGTGTCTCACCACCCTCACAGGAAAACATTTCTTCTGAAGATCTCATCTTAATCTCTCATCTTTCACCTGAACCCCGTTCCTCCTCGTCCTATCCCTGCAATGCCTGATCAAGAGCACCTTTCCTGGAGCCCCTCTCAGTACTGGAAGGCTGCTCTAAGGTCTCCCTGGAGCCTTCTCCTCTCCAGACTGAACAACCTCACCTCTCTCAACCTGTCCTCATATGGAAGGTGCTCCAGCCCATGGATCACCTTTGTGGCCTCCTCTGGACTTGCTCCAACACAGCAACTTGGGCAACCTGTTCCAGTGCCTCACCACTCTCACAGGAAAATATTTCTTCCTAAGACCTCATCTAAATCTCCCCTCTTTCAGCTAAAAAACATTCCCCCTTGTAGTAGTTTAATTTTTAAATAGTTTAAGACAAAATGGATACATTCAGATGCTATTGGATATATCTCCCAGTGGTGTCCATATGGAAACTGCTTGGATTGAAGACCTTGCTTTGCTCCCAGTACTGGGGCGGCACAGTTGGAGGAAAGAGGGAGGTGGAAGCCTGCACAGACTCAAGCATCACCCTCAGCCGCTGGTTCATTCATTCTCCATCCCGAAGAGAACCAGGCTGTGTTGAGGGATTTAAGGTCCCTTTCAACCCAAACCATAGCATGATTTTATGATTCTATGAGAAGAACATGTAGGGTGATTGTGGCTCATGTAAAGCCCTGTGGGTTTGGTGCAATCATGTTAAGGCTCCTCGCCCTCACCGCGAGCTCTGCTCTCCCAGTCCTCCCGTAAGGAAGACGAGCACCCCAAGCTCATTACGAGCTGGCGTCCATGGGATCGGTTGCAGAGAAACCCCTTTGCTCCCTTTCATGCAGACATCAAAGAGCACTTTGTTGTCTCCTTGGAAGCGCCAGCAGTTATGCCAACCTGAAAGCAGCAATTAATGAACCACTATTGTCCTTGAAACATTCAACACACAAGACATAGGGAATAGTGGCAATTCCTTCACTTGGCAGAGCGAGCGGGTTGGGATTGGATCCACGTCTGCTTTTATACTGGTTGAGCTCACATCATCAGTGCCACGTTAGTCCCAGCCCTGGTATTCTATATATTTTATGGATTTTATATATTCTTGCACTGTTTAACACTTACTCAGAGAAGTGGAGAGTCCGTACAAAGACGCCAAATCAGGCTTAGTATCAGGTAGGAACGAACTCAGCAAAATCCTACATATTCTTGGCAAAATGTGAGCTCAGAGATGGTTTGGGTTCGTGTTGGGTGCTGATGCTGAGGTCAGTGTTACCAGCCCAAAGTTCACAGCCCCTGTGTCACTACACACATTTAACAAGTGATAAATTCATAGAATCATAGAATGGTTTGGGTTGGAAAGGACCTTAAAGATAATTCAGTTCCAACCCCCCTGCCATGGGCAGGGACACCTCCCACTAGAGCCCTTTTTGATTCAGCCTGCCCCATGCTCCATCCCTGACATGCACCTGGTCTCTTCTCCCAAGTGACAAGTGATAGGATGAGAGGAAATGGCCTCAAGTCGCACCAGGGGAGGTTTAGATGGGATATTAGGAAAAAAGTCTTTACTGAAAGAGTGGTGAAGCACTGACAGAGGCTGCCCAGGGAAGTGGTCGAGTCTCCATACCTGGTAGGGTTCATAGAAGTGAAGATGTGGGACTTAAGAGACATGATTTTGTAGGCACAGTGGTATTGGGCTGATGGTTGGACTGGATGATCTTAGAGGTCTTTTCCAACCTTAATGATTCTCTGACTCTGTAGATTTTTAAGCTGTTTCAAGCATGCAGCCTGAGGGGAAGTGATTTCTAAACCGCTCTTAGGAGACCCCACCGGGAGTCTCATGTCCAGTTCTGGAATCCCTAACATAAGAAGGATACAGAACTGTTGGAACGGGTTGAGAGGAGGCCACAAAGATGATTGCAGAGCTACAGAACCTCCCGTATGAGGATAGGCTGAGGGAGTCAGGATTGTTCAGCCTGGAGAAGAGAAGGCTCTGGGGAAACCTCACAGTAACCTTCCTGTACCTGAAGGGGCTTCAGGAATGGTGGGGAGGGACTTTTTCCAAGGGCCTGTAGTGAAAGGATGAGGAGAAATTGCTTTAAATTGGAAGTGGGAGGATTTAGATTAGACATTAGGAAGAAATTCTTCACAATGAGGGTGGTGAGGCCCTGGCACAGGTTGCCCAGAGAAGTGGTGGCTGCCTCATCTCTGGAAGTGCCCAAGGCCAGATTGGATGGGGCTTTGAGCAACCTGATCCAGTGGAAGGTGCCCGGGTCCATGGCAGGGGGGTTAGAACTGGATGATCTTTAAGGTCCCTTCCAACCCAAACCATTTTATGATTCTATAATTCTATGATTCTATGAAAAGACCTCTAAGGTCATCAAATCCAGCCCGAGATCATTAAGATCACAACAGGACTTCAGCTTCTTGAAGTTGTTCTTGATAGCCTCTTGGCCTCAAGGTTGCCTAAAAACATCCTATTAGGAAAAAGCTATTCCCTAGTACAAGCAGCAATAAAATATAATTATTTGATACCATAGACAGCCCGACAATCCAGAGGTGAAAAGCCAGACAGCTGAACAACTAGTGACTGCAAATCCAAGGAAGACAACCCTCTGAAGACAGAAAATAAGCCAGGAGGGCCAAAACAACATTCTGGAGAGCCATTTGTGCTCATTATTCGTATGTGTTTTTGTCGCTGAAATTACCTACACTGTGTGTCTTGCAAATTATCTCGGCGGAACAGCATGTAACTCTGAATGAAAAACTGGAAGGAAGAGATGAATGGGTCTGTGTTCTATTTTTTTCTCCTTCTCTTGAGGAAATCTTGGTAGTTACTATAACAACCCTGGCCAGATCCCATCTTGTTTAGGAGGGTAACAAACAGAAAACAAAAAGGCCTGATTTTGCTTAGGAAATTGCACTTTCCGTGAATTTTTTCTTTCAGTTCCATCGGGGAAAGAGCAAAACTTTCTCAAAGAGTCCTAGACCAATGCTGCTGATGGGCCTCGGGATTGAGTGGGACTGAAAGTGAACAAAATGCAAGGACCACATTAAGAAGATGCCTTTCACGTAGCTTTGAGGTTTTATAGGACAACCCACAGCCTTTAAATTTCATTTGTGAAAGTACACGGCTGCCTTTTATCCCTTCGAGAAAAGCTGAGTGTGTTCCTTGAGTTAATTTTCTTTGAGTTTATTTTCTTTGAGTTTGTTTGAGCCAGCAGTGGCCCAGGTGGCCAAGAAGGTCACAGGATCTTGGCCTGTATCAGAAAGAGTGTGGCCAGCAGGACCAGGGCAGTGATTGTGCCCCTGTGTTCAGCATTGCTGAGGCAGCACCTCGAATCCTGGGTTCAGTTTTGGGCCCCTCACTACAAGAAGGACATTGAGGGGCTGGAGCATGCCCAGAGAAGGGGAATGGAGCTGGGGAAGGGGCTGGAGAACAAGTCTTATGAGAGATGATTGAGGGACCTGGAATCATTTAGCTTGGAGAAAAGGAGGCTGAGGAGAGACCACATCCCTGTCTACAACTGCCTGAAAGGAAGTTGCAGCGAGGTGGGTGTTGGTCTCTTCTCCCAAGTGACAGGTGACAGGATGACAGCAAATGGCCTCAAGATGCACCAGGGCAGGTTCAGATTAGACATCAGGAAAAATTTCTTCACTGAAAGGGTTCTCATGCAGAGAGGCTGCCCAGGGAGGTGGTGGAGTCACCATCCATGGAGGGATTGAACAGAGAGGTGAATGAGGTGCTCAGGGATCTGGTTTAGTAGTGGGCAGGTATGGTTGGACTCGATGATCTCAAAGCTCTTTTCCAACCAAACAATTCTATGATTCCTTCAAGCACAGCCTCCAAAAAATAGGAACCGACTTTACGGCGAGCAACAGCTCTAAATGCCAACCACCTCCACTCCCTGGCTTCCAGCAGGAGACAGCATCATTGTGATGCTTGATAATGTCTAAGACTACACTTAGTTTCCATTTTAACAGGGAAAAAAAAGATCTGTCTACAAGGTTGTGCTACTGTTTCAATATTTATTGCTTGATTTCTCTTCTGCTGTCTGTAGGAAGAAGTGGCACTTGAGTTTTTACCTCATCGCTTAAGGAAATAAAACACAACCACAGATTTTACCGTATCATTTCTTTCATAAACCCTTTGCTCAGTAAAAACTGGAGCACTTCTAGTGGTGGATGATGGGGTCTCAGCTCTCACAATAGAGTGTGAGACAGACCATCTGCACCCGGCGGATGTTCTCACAGACCTAAGCCCAGAAATGGTGCCAGGGATGATAGAATCATGGAAAAGCTTGGTTGAAAAAGACCTTTGAGATCATCGAGTCCAACCATTCCAGTGCACTACTAAACCAGATCCCTGAGCACCTCGTCTGCCCATCTTTTAAACCCCTCCAGGATGGTGACTCAAGCACCTCCCTGTGCAGCCTGTTACACTGCCATAGAATCCAACGCCATAGAATCATAAAAGTTAGAAAAGACCTCTAAGATCATGAAGTCCAACTGCACCTTTTGGAGAGGAAAAGTGCTCAGCTGCATGGCACAAGTCACATAAGCTGTCTGCATGACCAAAAAACTAATACCTGACTCAGTTTGGCTGAACTGGTCTAGGCTTAACCCACAGGTTTTAGTGCAGAGTTAACGTAACTGGTTCTGCCTGATTCCGGCCAACAGGCATTGACTTAGAATGTCGCTGCCTGGAGTATGTTCGCAGGGCTGGCTACATCAGCAGAACGTTTCAGTCTTGTAGAAGGAGCTGCTGAAGAATCACATTACTAGGGGCTTCATTTGGCAAGCCAAAGAAAGGAGAAAAAAGAAAAAAACCAGAGATGCCTGCAGGACAGTAGCCCACATCACACTGAGCTGATGGCCACCTCCAAGAACCTTTTGTTGATGCCCAAATCCCTCACAGCCATCACTCCAGTATCCTCATGGGACAGAGGGCAACTATGTAGGGTCCCATAGATGGATACACACGTTCTGCATCAAAAGAAATGGCACCAGCAGGGTGAGGGAGGAGATTCTCTCCTTTTACTCTGCCCTCATGAGACCTCACCTGGAGTCTTGCATCCAGTTCTGGAGTCCTTAGCACAGGAAGGACATGGATGTGTTAGAGAGAGTCCAGAGGAGGGCATGAAGATGATCTGAGGGGTGGAGCACCTCCCAGACAAGGACAGGTTGAGAGAGTTGGGCTTGTTCAGTCTAAAGAAGAGAAGGCTCCAGAGAGACCTTAGACCAGCCTTCCAGTACTGAAAGGGGCTCCAGGAAAGCTGGGGAGGGGCTCTTGATCAGGGAGTGCAGGGACAGGATGACGAGGAAAGAGCTGAAAGAGGGGAGATTTAGGCATATTAGGAAGAAAGGTTTTACTGCAAGGGTGGCGAAGCACTGACACAGATCACCCAGAGAAGTTGTGGCTGCCCCTCCCATGGAGGTGTTCAAGGCCAGGTTGGAAAGGGCTTTGAGCAACCTGATCCAGTGGGAGGTGTCCCTGCCCATGGCAGGGGAGTGGAGCTGGATAGGTTTTGAGGTCCTTTCCAATCCAAACCATTCCATGATTCTATGCACTTGCATCAGACACCTCCTAACACCATGTAAGCACTTGTGCTGATTTTTAACCTGTTCCTCCTTGCTTAAGGGCAAACTGTTTCCGTCTCAAAGATCTGTGCCTTGTCTTCTCTTGGATCTCAATTGATGCCTACACATGGCTCAGAGCTGCCTCCAGAAACCCATATGTGCACATACAGACCGTAATAACAGTCATTATGCCAGCAGCACGACAACACTACTGTTGCAGCATCAACAGAAAAGGAGTCAAGTTTTGCATTTGAGGCTTTGAAGAGAAACCCCACTGGTGGGACAGGGCACGCTGGGACAGTTCACATCTCACTCTGCTCATGTACTGGACTTTCGAGGCTGCATTAGCCCAGTGTGCCTGCAAGTTTCACTGCTTTCAGGTTCAGACCAATGATGACTTACTGGCACGTGACCCAAAGCCAAGAGTCTTCTGGCCATCAGCACCACAAATCCAATATGGGATATGGAAATCCAGCTGTGCTCTGCCATCAGTGACTCAACCATTTCCAATTCAGTCTCACTACGCTACGGATGATACATATGGCAGACTTGACTCCAGCTGGCCCTATTGTATTGGATCTATAGCGACAGACAACAGGAGCCAGAAACTTTTTGTTCAAGTAGAGCCAGCAGATGTGACACTGAATAAACACAGACAGACAATCTGCTGAGTAAGAAGGTATCGTTCATATAAATAACATACATCTAATCCTGCTTCCATTTTAAACCCAAATATGGGAATGCAAGATGCTCAGCGCTCTGGAAGTTTATGCTTTGAACAATGAGAGAAAGCAAAAGCAGAGAAGTCATAGAATGGCTTGGTTGGAAAAGACCTTTGAGATCATTGAGAAATGGAAAATGGGTACAGCAGCGAGAACGCCATTTAAACACAGGCTGTTATTATTTCATAGAATCACAGAATCATAGAATTATAGAATCGCTTGGCTGCAAAAGACCTTTGAGATAATCAAGTCCAACCATACCTGTCCCCTACTAAACCAGACCCCTGAGCACCTCATCCATCCATCTTTTAAACACCTCCAGGGATGGTGACTCAACCACATCCCTGGGCAGCCTCTGCCAGTACCTGAGAACTTTTTTGGTGAATAAGTCCTCTCTGAGCTCAGTTTATTTCTTATTTCACATTATTATTGGATCCACAGCTTGCTCCACAAAGAGCTCCCCACAGAGCGTTAACAGTCTGTCCAGGCTACTGTCAGAAGGGATAAGTTAGCCTTATAAAAATATCTGCTGGTCCCTACTGCTTCTCCCGATGGACCTTAATTACAGAGCAATTAAAACTATTATTCCAATCATTTTAACCTCACACGTTTCAAAACCAGGCATTACACCCACTGAGGGGTTCTCGCAGTCACAGCGCCAGGACTCACTGGGCTTGACCTCTGAAATTACACGTTTCCTGCTTATTGGAAAAGTTTGCAAATTTGCAGCTGCCAAAAAAAAAGGAATTATTTCATTAGAAAGCCAGTAATGATATGAATTAGCACGCAAGAAAACCTCCTCTTTAGAGGTGATGCACAATATTGACACGAGGTCGGTGTCTTGTTTCAAAATCAAACACACTCAGAAAGTAGAACTGGTACGGATGTTGGATAAGGATAATTGGGGTTGTTCAGCCTGGAGAAGAGAAGGTTCCAAGGAGACCTTATTGTGGTACTTCAATATTTAAAGGGGGCTCATAAGAAAGATGGGGGAAAACCTTTAAGCAGGACCTGCAGCAATGGGATAAGGGGTGATGGTTTTAAACCAAAAGAGAAGAAGTTTAGACTGGATATTAGGAAGAAATTTTTTATGTTAAGGGTGGTGAAACACTGGCACAGGTTTCCCAGAGAAGTGGTAGATGCCTTATCCCTGGAAACATTCAAGGTCAGGATGGATGGGGCTCTGAGCAACCCAACTGAGCTGAAGATGTCCCTGCTCATTGCAGGGGTTTGGAATTGATGACCTTCCTGGTCCCTTCCAATGCAGATCATTCTGTGATTCTGTGAATTATTCTACCGGAAGCTACTAAAGATAAAACTGTAACAACAGGCTTCCAACCTCCCCTGCCACGTGCATTGCACAAGAATTCATATGCTGCAAAGCAAGGCTATGACATAACCCAGTGCTCAGGATACATCCCTTGAGGAATAGTGCTTAAGGCCCTCAAAAAGTTAAGGAAGATTTTAATTGTGTTAAGAATTTACACAAGGTCCTTCACCAGGGTCAAGGCAAGCGCAATCACAGGCTGGGCAGAGAATGGATTGGGAGCAGCCCTGAAGAAAAGGACTTGGGAGTTTTCATGGATAAGAAGTGCAACATGATCCAACAATGTGAGCTCGCAGCCCAGAAAACCAACCCTATAATGGGCTGAATCCAAAGCAGCATGGTCAGCAGGGTGAGGGAGGGGATTCTGCCCCTCTGCTCCACTCTGGTGAGACCTCACCTGGAGTCCTGCATTCAGTTCTGGAGTCCTCAGCACAGGAAGGACATGGAGCTGTTGGAATGAGTCCAGAGGAGGCCACAGAGATGATTCAAGGGCTGAAGCACCTCCCATGAGGATAGGCTGAGGGAGTTAGGGTTCTTCAGCCTGGAGAAAAGAAGTCTGTGGAGAGACCTTAGAGCAGCCTTCCACTATCAGAAGGGGCTCCAGGAAAGCTGGGGAGGGGCTCTTGATCAGGGAGCACAAGGATAGGATGAGGGGTAATGGTTTTAAGCTGAAAGAGGGGAGACTGAGATGAGATCTTAGGAAGAAATATTTTCCTGTGAGGGTGGTGAGACATCGGCACAGGTTGCCCAGAGAAGTTGTGGTTGCCCCATCCCTGGAGGTGTTCAAGGTCAGGTTGGGTGGGGCTTTGAGCATTCTGATCCAGTGGGATGTGTCCCTGTCCATGGCAGGGGGTTGGAACTGGATGAGATTTAAGGTTCCTTCCAACCCAAACCGTTCTGTGATTCCCTGATTCTATGAATTTGCTTTATTGAAAACCAAAATGAGTAAGAGAAGGTCATTGCTGTGATGAATGATGCTCGATATTGCTGTGCTTGGCTTCCCCCATTTGGAGGCATCGCTCCGTCCTTCCTCAAAACACAGCCACCAGGAGACACATTCATGGAACTCACGGCAGTTAAGAAAAGGATGTAGAAAGAAATATATTATTACATTTCCCAACATTTTCCATGGGATTAAACCTTCATTCTCATTAAGGACTCATTCATTGACTTATTTTCCATTTGCTAGAGAGCTCCTCCAAGACAAACAGTAATTTATTTGTTCCCTGAGAACCCCGGGCCTGAAGGATGCAGCCATCTGTCAGCGGGAAGGAGCTCTCTGTAAATGGCAGCTTTCTCATCAAACCCTTTCTGGGCTTTAATTTGCCACCTAAATTACCAAAGGATATCAAACAGCTTTTGGTTATTCATATGCAGACATGAAGTATTTTAAAACAGAAGATGGGATACACTGAGCACGGCAAGCATGACAACCAACAAAGCAGCTTCTGTGCTCTGAGAAGTACTTTCCACCAGCCCAGGTGTTCATGTCTTGCCAACAGACTTCTCTAAGGAAGAAGTACTCACAAAGACTTCACGAGACACGTTGCAGAAGTTCTACTGAAGCATCACTGTCAGATAATTCAAACTCCTAAAAAAGTGGATGGAGGGCATTTCATAGAATCATAGGATGGTTTATGTTGGAAGGGACCTTAAAGCTCATCTAGTTCCAACCTCCCAGACATGGGCAGGGACACCTCCCACTGGATCAGGGTGCTCAAATCCTCATCCAAACTGACCTGGAATGTTTCCATGGATGGAGGACCACCTCTCTGTGCAACCTGTGTCAGTGTTCCACCACTTTCACAGGAAAACATTCCTGCCTAAGTTCTCATCTCAATCTCCCCTCTTTCAGCTTAAAATCATTCTCCTTTGTCCTATCCCTGCACCCCCGATCAAGAGCCCCTCCTTTCTTGTAGTAAGTACTAGAAGTATTAGAAGGCGGCTCAAAGGTCTGCCCGCAGCCTTCTCTTCTCCAAGCTGAACAACCCCAACTCTCTAAGCCTGTCCTCGTATCGGAGGTGCTCCAGCCATTGGGTCATCTCCCTGGCTTTCTCTGGACTTACTCTAACAGATCCATGTCCTTTTCATGCTGAGGACTCCAGAACTGGACACAGGATTCCAGATGGGGTCCCATCAGAGCAGAGCAGAGGGGGAGAATCCCCCACCACCACCACCCTGCTGACCAACCTTCTTTAGACGCAGCCCAGGACACGGTTGGCTTTCTGGGCTGCGTGTGCACATTGCTGGGTCATGCCCAGCTTTTCGTCCATCAGTACCACCAAACAAAACATAAATTGGCCAGAAACCCAAAAGCCTATTCAAATAGGGTAACAACTACAGACAAACTGCAACACTTTGCCCACAAAAGGTCTTCTGGATTGCAGCCACTAAAAAACTGCGATGAAACCCACCCAGCTCAATTCTTCCACAAGAATTAATATTTGCCCTCTCATCTACTCACCTGCCTTTTATTCCATGAAGACATATATGAACTTCCTTTCTGAAAAAACTATATCACTTGCAAGTTTGACTGCAAACAGTTCAGGGTCTGACCAGAGGGAGATGTGAGACTGGCAGGTGGGGATTCACTGATGTCTAATACAAAGCAAGTTTCTGCTCTGGCTTAAGAGAGCTCAGCTGGGCAATCGATCAACTGTGAGACACAAACCCACTGGAAACCTGGCTTCATTTACTGCTGCTGTTCAGAGAATAAATTGTTTTTAACCCAAACCTGTCAAACAAACAGTGGTTTCAGAAAACAAAACCCAGATACATTACCTCGGTAACAAAGAGAGTGCGTGGATCGATGATGTCCAAGAAGTGCCTGAATCTGCCATAAAAGGAAGTCTGGAAGACAAGATAAAAAAAACCAAAATGAGTTCAGTTACAAATTGCCTTTTACCTGCTGCAGAGAAAGGTTTTATTTCATAGTCATATGGGTTGGTTTGGGTTGGAAGGGATCTCAAAGTTCACCCAGTTCCAACCACCCTGCCATCAGTGACAGGGACACCTTCCACTGGATCAAGTTGCTCAAAGCCCCATCCAACTTGGCCTTGGACTCTGCAGAACTAAGTAGCAACTAAAAAGAAATAATACAGAAGCAATTCGCTGGTAATTTGTGATAGGAAGTCTGAAAGGAGAAGATAAGCACTTGGACTCTGCTCTCAGCAGCATTGCCGTTAACAGGGTACCAATACAAATACTTTAATAAAGGGATGATATCAACTGACTAAAATACCCTCTACTTTTTCCCCAAAAAATACATATTCCCTGTGGGACTCCTGGACAATGGCCCAGGCTAGAAAAACACAACGATGTCACTCCAGATCTCCCATGCCAAGTGATGGTGTTGAAGGAATTTCCATCCTGCAACTGTAGAATTGTCCAGGCACTCAACTAGAGCTGGGATTCATTATGCCAGTCCCTATACACAGAGCAGAAGATGGATCAGGAACCTTAATGTACAAAACTGAAACCCTAACTTGATGGTCTGGGCTTGTTCTTAGTTACGTGTTTAGAAAAATCCAACACAGATGTGCTCACAAAAGGATAATGCTTTGCAAAAGGAGGTGAAGACACCTTTGTTGGGAGCAGCAAAAGTGTCTGAAGGACCAGAAATGGATCCAGAGAAGTGGGAAGAGAGTCTGAATGAAAAGGGAAGGAGTCTGTGAAATAGGCTGGAAGGATCACGAGTGGCTCCAAAGGAAAAGAAAGTGGTTTGGACTCAGTATTAAAAAAAAAAATACAAAAGTAAAACCACAATCATAGAATCATTAAGGTTGGAAAAGACTTCTAAGATTATCCAGTCCAACCACCAGCCCAACACTATTGTGCCTACTAAACCATGTCCCAAAGTGCTATGGCCACACATTTTCTGAACACCTCCAGGGATGGTGACTCCACCACCTCCCTGGGCAGCCTCTGCCAGCGCCTGAGAACCCTTTTCAGAAAAGAAATTTTTCCCGATGTCTAATCTGAACCTTCCCTGGTGCAACTTGAGGCCATTTCCTCTTGTCCTATCACTTGTTACTTGGGAGAAGAGACCAACACCCACCTCGCCACAACCTCCTTTCAGGAAGTTGCAGAGAGTGATAAGGTCTCTTCTCAGGCTCCTTTTCTCCAGGCTGAACACTCCAAGTTCCTCAGCCGCTCCTCATAAGACTTGTTCTCCAGCCCCTTCACCAGCTTTGTGAAGAAGAGAAGGAGATACGCACAACTCCACCAATTTAATTACAGTGTGATTTTAAAAAGAATTTAATTAAGCGAGAGCAAAAGGCATGCTGATTTGGAGGGGGTTTTGAGCTAAAAATCAGGCTTACATCAGTTTTAAATTAATTAGGAAGAGATTTAAGCTAAACCAAAGCAAAGTTAAGACAATGTGAGCCATTGAGCAACGGGACTTTGGCAAGGTCGGAGCTGTGGGATTGCAGGTACGCATGTGGTCCAACCCAACTACAAGTTGAGGCTGAAGCTATGGACTCTCAACACTTTTAACTTTTTCAGTTTGACCTTATGATATCAAAGAGCCCAGAGTGTGTGGGAGCATCTCTTGCGCCCTAGGAGCCACAGTTACTTTTATGGACAGAGATAGGACACAACGGGGCCACCTTTCAGTACGTGGAATAGTCAGGGTTTACACCTTGCAGCACAAGACACGAACAAACAAACTCCCTGCCTGAAATCCAGTCCTGGCTGGTAGAGATTTTAAAAAATCCAACGGCCGGCTTTTTTGCAGGTTCTGCGAAGGGAACAGATAAACATCAAACCCAAAGGTGTCTGCATTCCCTCTTCTCCTCCACAATCTATCTCCAAGCATGCGTTTGCAGGATCCAATGGATTGCAGAGGATAAACGGGGCCAGCAGGTCTTTGGGGCTGAGAAAGCCCCTTTGAGTACACAAACCTCACCTGAAGCAGCTCATACATGCTGAGCTGGACCTGCAGGTACATGAGAACTAATGCAGCTCTGAATCATCCTTAAACACCCTTAGAATCACAGAATCCTTAAGGTTTGAAAAGACCTCTAAGATCACCCAGTCCAACCATCAGCCCAACACCACTGTACCTACTGAACCATGTCCCCAAGTGCTACGTCTCCATGGTTTTTGAACACCACCAGGGATGGCAACCCCACCACCTCCCTGGGAAGTCTCTTCCAATGCTTCACCACTCTTTTGGTAAAGAAGTTTTTCCTGATATCCAATCTAAATATCCCCTGGTATAATTTGAGGACATTTCCTCTCGTCCTATCACTTGTTACCTGGGAGAAGAGACCAACACCCACCTCACCACAACCTCCTTTCAGAGAGTTGTAGAGAGCAATAAGGTCTCTCCTCAGCCTCCTCTTCTCAAAAGAAGGTCCTTCTGCGGCCTTTTGAGAAAATCCCTTCTCCATAATGATGACCCTTTAGGAGAGAGGAGTTTCACTCACTTTTTAAGGTGGAAAAGTAGAAACCTCTGTGTTAACCATGTGCTGTGCTGATACCATTCCGGTTCCTTCCACTGCCTCTTCCAGGGTTGGTAGCAATGATGGGATGCAAGAATCAAGCCATTAAGCTCCTGAAAAACGTAATCTTATCAACAACGTCCTTATCTGTGCGTTATTGCAAGGGTTATCTTGGACACAGGGGGTAGGTATATTTGCTAAGGAGGCAATAAACCCTGGTTGTGCTTTAAACTTACCAGCTTAAAGCCTACAGAGCACAAGAAATTATGATTTTTTAGCACTAAAGCCCTTATCAGATCTTTCTGAGATGAGCAGGTGTTGAGTTAAAGCATTGGGATTGGCACAGGTTGCCCAGGGAAGCTGTGAATCCCCCATCCCTGGAGGTGTTCAAGGCCAGTTTGAATGGGGTTTTGAGCATCCTGACTCAGTGGAAGGTGTCCGTGCCCATGGCAGGGGGGCTGGAACTGTATGGGCTTTAAGGTCCCATCCAGCCCAACCCTTTCTGTGATTTAAAATATCTGCAAGGCCGAGCTGGGACACCAGCACAGGTCTAGTGATGCTGGTGACATCACAGCCATGGCAATGGCACGTTTGCCCAAGAGAATAAAACATACTAAGCACAGGACGCACTCCTTGCCTGTATGGACACACTGGGCTGTTCAAGGGATAGAAGATGCTTATGGTTCTGGTTTGGGTTTGCTCCCCTTTATTTCCCTCTCCTTCCTCTGAAGGATCAAATGTATTTTTGTTATTATTGATTATTATTTAGTTATTATTCTTGATTATATTATTTTGGAACTGTTGGAACGGGTCCAGAGGAGGGGCACGAGGATGACCTGAGGGCTGCAGCACCTCTGCTACAAGGACAGGCTGAAACCTGGGGTTGTTCAGCCTGGAAAAGACTCCAGGAGACATTATAGAGGACTTACAGTAAAAAAAGGTTCTACAGGAAAGCTGGGGAGGGACTCTTGATCAGGGAGTGCAGTGACAAGATGAGGGAGGGCTGTTTTAAATTGGAAGGGGTAAGATTTAGATTGGACATTAGGAAGAAATTCTTCACAATGAGGGTGGGGAGGCCCTGGCGCAGCTTGTCCAGGGAAGCTGTGGATGCCCCACCCCTGGAGATGTCCAAGACCAGCTTTGAGCATGCTGATCTAGTGGTAAAGTCCTTACCCATGGCAGCAGGGTTGGAGCTGGATGGGTTTTAAGGTCACTTCCAACCCAAACCATTCTATGATTCTATGATTTTTATTTATAAATGCATTTATTTTGCCCGGGGTAAACGCTTGGGGTTCACACAAAGACCAGAGCACTGGGAATGCACATTCAGGTCTCAGAGAGGGAGCACTTAGCAAATCCTCATGGAATAAAGGAAAAAAAAAGAGGAGTATGCTTAACAAACTAGAGCTACTCATCAGAAAATTCAGTACCTATCACACGTGCTTAAGCCTAATGTCCTCATTTCTTCTTTTACCTAAAAATAGCCTGCTTCCACAGGGAGGCACCGGCTCCCTCCAGCAAAGAAACAACTAAAAAGATGACTCAACAGAACACCGCTTGTCTGAACAGCAAGAAAAACAAATGAAGTGCAAAAGCAGGAATGGAATAAGGGGAATTTCATAACCCGTAAAGGTGGGGCTGGAGCCTCCTGCCCGCTGTCCTGAATTTTGCTCAGTGGGGGAAGGAAAACTCGTGTCTGCCCTGAACCAAATCCCCAGGGAGCCCAGTCTGCTCTCCAAGGCTTTTGTTCCCACCACACAACTTCTCCTTGGTTTTAACCCTCAACAGGGACAAAGATGCTTTAGCAAAGCTCCCTGCACCTCCCAAATCTCTCCTTAAACAGCCCCAGACCTGCTCCCAGCCAATGTTTCACCGGAAAAATAAATGCCATCATCACATGGGGCTACATCCGGAATTTAAACAACCACCCATCCCTAATCCTTTCAAAAACAAATAAAGCATCCTTTGTCAACCAGGCCACTAAAGCAGAGACCTCATAAACAAAGTAAATCCCAGCAACAGGACACAGAGAGAATGGGAAAGGCAGAGAGTTGAAGGGAGAATCTGCTGATAGAAAAGGATGGTGGGGTTGAAATCGTGTTGATCTCTTGGGGTTTGAGGTGCTCCAACACCTTGGAATCATGCAGGCCCCGAGCATGAAGTTTGGTAGCAAACACCAAGTTTGTTCTGGGAGAAATAAATCACTGTAACTCTCTCCTCCAGAGATATGCTTTTGCAGCCCAGAAAGCCAACCGTGTCCTGCGCTGCATCAAAAGAAGAGTGGTCAGCAGGGTGAGAGAGGGGATTCTGCCCCTCTGCTCTGCTCTGGCAAGGCCTCACCTGGAGTCCTGTGTCCAGTTCTGGAATCCCCAACATAAGAAGGATATGGAACTGTTGGGATGTATTCACAGGAGGCCATGAAAATAACCCAAGGGCTGGAGCACCTCTGCTATGAGGACAGGCTGAGACTTGGGCTTGTTCAGCCTGGAGAAGACAAGGCTCCCAGGAGACCTTATAGAGGACTTCCGGTAATGAAAGGTTCTATGACAAAGCTGGGGAGGGGCTCTTGATCAGGGAATGCAGGGACAGGATGAGGGGGGAGGATTTAAATTGGAAAGGGGAAGATTTAGATTGGGCATTAGGATGAGGGTAGTGAGGCACTGGCACAGGTTGCCCAGGAAAACTGTGGATGCCCCATCCCCCAGGTAGGATGGAGTCTTAAGCAGCCTGGTCTGGTTGGAGATGCCCCTGCTCATGGCAGGGGGGATGGAATTGGATGGGCTTTGAGGTCCCTTCCAACCCAAATTCCACAATCCAGGCTGTGGTGTAAATGCACCCGGCTCATCTCCCAGCAGTGGCAGCGAGGAGAGGACGTCTCCACTGGAACGCGTACGCAATCATTACCATCCTGCCATACCCCCTTGAAACACTTTCTAAATGTTGCTACAAGTGACAGTCGCTCTTTAATGAACAGAACGCACCAATTCTGTGCCTGACTCGCTGCCAAGTGTGCCTCAAATCATCTGTGGTGTCTAGAAGGGAGTAGCGTCTCCTCCTCCTCTCCTTATTAAAAAGCTCCGTCTCCCCAGGCTGAGCATCCCTCAACTCACGCAGCTGAGCAGGGGAAGTCACCCCTTTCTTGCTGCGGGAGGATCTCTTCCTCCAAGGTCGCTCCTCATGACAGGGATAAGGCAGCAGGAAATGAGGAATGTAGATTTATCCCCCGGTAAGAGATGGTTCCCCATGGGAAATGGGGCAACTGAGCTTCTCCTCAACCCCAAAATGTGACTTCAGTCAAGCAAAGACGTGATTAGCAAGTCAGATGGCTGGCAAACAGTGGTCCCAGAGAACCATAGGAGAGAGAAGCCTGGAGAAGAGGAGGCTGAGGGGAGACCTCATCACTGTCTACAACTGCCTGAAAGGAGGTTGTAGCGAGGTGGGTGTAGGTCTCTTTTCCCAAGTGATAGGATGGGAGGAAATGACCTCAAGTTGCACCAGGGGAGGCTCAGATGAGACATCAGGAAAAATTTCTTCACTGAAAGGGTTCTCAGACACTGGCAGAGGCAGCCCAGAGAGGTGGTGGAGTCACCATCCCTGGAGGTGTTTAGAAGATGGGTAGATGAGGTGCTCAGGGATCTGGTTTAGTAGTGGACAGGTACGGTTGGACTCAATGATCTCAAAGGTCTTTTGCAACCAAGCCATTCTATGATTCCAATACAGATTTTGTGTGGTTGGTGGGAAGTCTCCATGAAGAACGTCCCATTAGTGGGAGAGGGGACCTACAATAAAGCTGGGGAGGGATGTTTTACAGTGGCCTGTAGTGACAGGATGAGGGGGAATGGTTTTAAATGGGAAAGGGGAAGACATTAGACATCAGGAAGAAATTCTTCACAATGTGTATGGTGAGATAGGTTGCCCATATAAACTGTGGATGCCTCATCCCTGGAGGTGTTAAAGGCCAGGTTGGATAGGGTCTTGAGCAGCCATGCAGGGTGGTTGGAACTAGATGATCTCTTGGATCTATAATTCTATGATCTTTCAATGAGTAGACCCCTGCTCTTCATGTGGTCATTGCAACAGTTTCTTTCTTCCCAGAGAGGTCTTACCCAGCTCCAGAACAAACAAAGGAGGTTTATATCATAGAATTATAGAAAGGTGTGGATTGGAAAGGACCGTAAAGATCATCCAGTGTCTCATCGCTCTCACAGGAAAACATTTCCTTGTAAGATCTCATCTAAATCTCACATCTTTCAGCTGAAAACCATTCCCCCTCTTCCTATCCCTGCACTCCCTGATCAAGAGCCCCTCCTCAGCTTTCCTGTAGCTCCTTTAAGTACCGGCAGGCTCCTCTAAGGTCTTCCTGGAGCATTCCCTTCTCCAGGCTGAACAACCCCAACTCTCTCAGCCTGATCTCGTAGCAGAGGTACTCCAGCCCCTGGATCATCTTCATGGTCTTCTCTGGACTTGCCCCAACAAATCCATGCCCTTCCTGTGCTGAGAACTTCAGAACTGGACACAGGACTCCAGGTGAGTTCTCATAAGAGCATTAACTTTGTTGGCCATATTGGAAGCCTGACATGGTTCCACGAGGCTGAGGAGTGATGTTTCCCAGTGGTGCCATAGCGGGGAGCCCACTGTGTGGCTGCAAACAGCATCCGTGGTGGTGGCAGCAAGGATGAGCTGCTCCAATCCAGCACCAGCCACCCTTGACATGGGTCACAGCCTTTCCTCACCATTCATAGAATTATAGAATCACATGGTTTGAAAAGACCTTTGAAATCCTTTAGTCCAACCATACCTGGCCACTACTAAACCAGGTACCTGAGCACCTCAGGGTGCTTGTCTTTTGAATACCTCAGGGATGGTGACTCCACCACTACCTCCCTGCGTAGCCTCTGCCAGGGCCTGACAACCCTGATGTCTAACCTGAACCTGCCCTGGTGCAACTTGAGGCCACTTCCTCTCGCCCTGCCACTTGGGAGAAGAGACCAACACCCACCTCGCTACAACCTCCTTTCAGGGAGTTGTTGACAGTGATGAGGTCTCCCCTCAGCCCTTCATCTCCAGGCTAAACAAGCCCAGGTCTCTCAGGCACGGAGAGCCAAGGATGGGGCAGCGTTGTGCTCCCTCACCTTGCACACCATCCCAAACCACATCTCCTCCTCCTCCATCACCCCAAACACCAGCAGCTTCCAACATCCATCAAGAGCTAAACCCTGCTCGGGGCACCTCCCTGCAACGTTGACTTTGCCAAGGCAGGGCTCAGCCCTGCCGCTGTCCTACCCTGTCCTCCCCAAACCAACCCCACTGTCCCAAGTGGAGACCCCGGCACTCGAACCCGCGGTCCCTGGAGCTCCCACGCTCCCCCAGCCACAGAGGCGCGGCGGGACCAACCAATCAGCGCCTGCGATTGACAGCCGCGCCAGCCAATGGCAGGCGGGCTGACGACCAATCAGCGAGCAGCGCTGAGGGAGCGGAGAGAGAGGGTCTCTCCCCATATGGGGGGGGGGGGCGGTGAATGGGGAGGCCTGCAGCTCCCACCGCCGCTCCCTGCCTCCTCCCCCCAGCCCGCCACCCCCTCGCGCAAAGGCGGTACCTGCTCGAAGCGGGGCTTCCCCAGCTGGAACGGGGGATAGTCCGCCGGGTCCGCCATGCCCGCAAGCGCCACTTTAAACAGCCTTTCCCCCCCCTCCTAACCAACGCCTCTCGGGCCCGCCTCTTGCGGCGCCGCCGCGTTGATTGGATGAGGCTCCACCGCAGCTGCCGCGGGGCACGACGGGAGTTGTAGTGCGGAAGCCACAGTCCCGCCCGTTATCCATTAGGGCGTCGCGCGCGGGGCATTGTGGGAAATGTGGTCCGCCGTGGGGAATGGCGGGAAATGGGTTTTGGCGGGAAACAGGGGCTCTCCAGCCTGGAGAGGTTTCTTGTGCCCGTGGTGCTCATTTCAGACAAGAAGTGATGCCTGTTAAAGGCGTCTACAGACCTATAAAATAATAATACTAAAAAATATGTCAATGTTTTTTCCTGCTTTCATCTCCCCAAGATTCTTAACATGCCTCAACCATCAGATCAGAATCAATAATGAAACGCAGGGCTCTGCCTGCTTTCCACTGGATTCTCCTTAACGTCAAAGAATGGTTCAGGTTAGAAGGGATCTCAAAGCCCATCCAGTTCCAACTCCCCTGCCATGGCAGGGACACCTCTCACTGGATCAGGTTGCTCAAAGCCCCATCTAATCTGAACACCTGAACCAGTCCCTTCCAACCTGGCCTTAAACACCTCCAGGGATGGGGCAGCCACAACTTCTCGGGGCAACCTGTGCCAGTGCTTCTTCATCCTCACAACAAAACATTTCTTTGTAATATCTAATCCAAATCTCTCCTCTTTCAGCTTAAAACTGTTCCCCTTCATTCTGTTCCTGCACTCCCTGATCAAGAGCCCCTCCCCAGCTTTCCTTCAGAGCAAAAAATAATGGAGGTTTTTTGAGATATGTTATTTGGTTCCTCCTTAGATGGAAAATCTGTTTCTGACCTGCTCTGTAATCTGTTGCCTTTACTTCTGCCGTGCCAAGCCTTTCCCTGATGCCCCAACTGCTTTCCCCGCTTCAAACCCAGATGCAGACTATTTGTTCGCCCTTTGCTCTTCCTCAGAGAGTTGATCCCAATCCTCCAAACAATTCCACTGGCATTTGATGGGCCAGGTACTTCTTATCCCACTGATTTAGAGAAGAGGATTCAGGAGATGGCTTTGCATGTGTCTCTTCCACACTCAGCCCCACACGACCCTGCTTTTATAACCACAAATCATAACGCTGAGGAAGCAGACGTGTAAGCCTGCATCAAAGTAAACATATTATTTCCTACTCTTTGTTTTTAATCATGTATTTTAAAGTTCAATGGCAATTGTTAGGCTCCTGTCAAAGTACAAATATGTACTTATGCAAGGAAATGAAGGAATTTGAGGATTTTTTTCAGAAGATTTTGAGCTTTTACCTTTCTGTGTGTTATTACAAGTGGCTGAGAGAATTGGACTTGTATAGGTTGGAGAAGAGAAGGCTCCAGGGAGACCTTAGAGCAGCATCCCAGTACTGAAATGGCTACATGAAAGCTGGGGAGCGACTCTTCATCTGGGAGTGCAGGGATAGGATGAGGGGGAATTGTTTTAAGCTGAAAGAAGGCAGACTTGGATTAGATATGAGGAAGAAATATTTTCCTGTGAGGGTGGTGAGGCACTGGCAAAGGTTGCCCAGAGAAGTCACGGATGCCCCGTCTGTGGAGGTGTTCAAGGCCAAGTTGGATAGGGCTTTGAGCACCCTGATGCAGAGGGAGGCATCCCTGCCCATGGCATGGGGGTTGAACCTGGATGGGCTTTGAGGTCCCTTCCAACCCCAAACATTCCATGATTCTATGATTCCATTATTCTATGATTAAAAATCTGAGCACCACAACATTTTGTTGCAGGGATGCTGCTGCTCTGCTTCATGGATGTCGTGCTGATGTTTTTTCTGTCCTCTTTCCATCTGGAAAACTAATTTCTGTTTTCAGGCTGATTCACTGCTGACTTCGTTCACCGGATCTCAAATCTCCAGCAGCTTCAGGTAGAAAAGGGACAAAAAAGGGGCCCCACACAGAGACTGGGTATGAAACCTCAGGTGGTACCTGAAGTACTCACCCCATCTCAGTCGGCCATTCGGTGAGTGAGAGGCTCCTTGAGCTGCCACCCACGCAGGAGGCTGTGCCATTCCCAAGCCTCACACTGTCTTCCTGACGTTCTGCCGGGTTGTAGAGCACCCTCTGCCTCACAGCCTCAGTCCCTTGGCCACATTTTTCTTGATGGGGATTCCCGTGGTGTCCCTTGGGTTAGGTGGTAAGAGGTGAAGCGTGTTTTGCAGACATTTAACCTGCCATAGAGACAGATACTGTAACACATGCTCCATGATAGCACGCCAAAGTGCATGTTCCAACTCCTTGCATTGGCACAAGGAAGGAGCTTCCACCCAGAGAAATGGTATTTTCTCATTACTTGTATTTTTTCCCTTACAGACGCGGTTACAATGACATTTACAGAAACAGTGAGCATGATTACTTTAAGGTGCATTAACCTAAAGCACTTCTGTCCAACCTCCATAGGTTCTCTCTTCTTCTGAAGGTCTGGAAAAGATGCCTAAAATGTTTGACCCATCTTAGTGTCACGGATAATACTTAGGTTGCAGAAGACAGGCTGTCCAACCTCAAGCACAATTACAGGCTGGGAGGAGAATGGATGGAGAGTTGTCCAGGAGAGAAGGACTTGGGGGTGCTGGTGGATGAGAAGTTCAACAGGGGTGAGAAATACGTGCTTGCAGCCCAGAAAGCCTGGGTTGCATCCAAAGCAGTGGGACCAGCAGGGCAAGGGAGGGGATTCTCCCCCTCTACTCCACTCTTGTGAGACCTTACCTTGAGCCCTGCATTCAGTTTGGAGTCCTCAGCATAGGAAGGACATGGATCTGTTGGAGTAAGTTGAGAGGAGGCCATGAAGACGATACGAGGGCTGGAGTATTTCTCATATGAGGACAGGCTGGGAGAGCTGGAGAAGAAAACGCTCTGGGGGAGATCTTAGAGCAGCCTTCCAGTACTGAAAGGGGCTCCAGGAAAGCTGGGGAGTGGCTCTTGATCAGGGAGTGCAGGGATTGGATGAGAGGGAATGGTTTTAAGCTGAAAGAGGGGAGATTGAGATGAGATCTTGGGAAGAAATGTTTTGTTGTGAGGGTGGTGAGGCACTGGCACAGGTTGCCCAGAGAAGCTGTGGCTGCCTCGTCCCTGGAGGTGTTCAGTGCCGGGTTGGATGGGGCTTTGAGCAACCTGATCCGAGCCGCGCTACCAGGGCTGGATTCCACAGGGCTGAAATCACCTTTTGACCCCCCAAAAAGGTCTTGGGTCTTGTGGCTATGTTTTCCCACTGATCTTCTCTTCCTTCTACTTGTGGTGTGATGGCAATCTCTATCCTGAAGAACAGCTGATCGCTATCTTGAAGGACAGCGTTGTCATTCAGGTTCGCTTTCCTCCAGGCAAGGTCTAACGCTGTCTTAAAGAGGAAAATTAAATCATTCTGCCATGACTAACGCTTTACAAAGCAACTCCTCTTCATCCTCTGCTTCACAATGCGGCAAAATCTCTCCAGCAAATATGGATGGATGATAACCCAAAAGCCTCAATCTCTGCACAAGGGAATTCCCCCTCCCTCCCGTTCCAGCCAGAGCCAGATAATTGATACAATCCCTAATGTTGACACGCTAACTGTTGTGTAACAACAGAGGGGAGAGAATCTGTTTATCGAAAACCACATTTGGAGTGACATAAGACTATCACTTTTTTGGTTAAATACCAGAAAGAATATCAATTCTTTGGCTGATATCAATCCAACCAGATCCATTTCGACTGACAAGTCGCAGTTCCCCAGTTTGGGGAGGAAGCAGGAGGGGGGTTTCTTCCCTATATCACCGACTGTTAAGCCAACACTGATGTTTCTTTTCATTTTGAAGGGGAGAAGTCCCCAGGTGCCAAGCAAGCTCCTCTGGAATCATAGGGGGGCTTTGGGGGTCTCGAGCAGCCCCCAAACATGACAGTGGAGTGTGGGGCTGGGCTGCCTGCTGGCTCAGGGTGGGAGTCACAGGAACAGTTCTTGTCGGCTTCCATCTGTAAAGCCAGATTTTAAGAAAACTTGTGTCGGGCAGCAAAACTCAGACTCTGAACAACAAACCCAGCCGCTTCTTCCCACAGGGATGGGAATTATTGGCATCAGTCTCAAGGCTGTATGTAACTTCCACGTATGCAGAGCCACCTGATATCATCACATACAGCAGTTTTAGCACGACTGTATGTTGAAAATCCATCTTTTTTTTCCTGACTGGATGGATTCCATGTCCCCCAGCCTCCCCATGAATCACTGAATCATAGAATTGCCTGGTTGAAAAAGACATTTGAGATCGAGTCCAACTGTACCTGTCCACTACTAAACCAAATTTCTGAGCACGTCATTCACCTGTCTTTTAAACACTTCTGACGATGGTGACTCCACCACCTCCCAGGGCAACCTCTGCCAGTACTTGAGAATCCACTTGGTGAAGAAATTTTTCCTGATGTCTAATCTGAATCCCTTGGCAGAACTTGTGGCCATTTCCTCTCATCCTGTCACCTGTCAGTTGGGAGAAGAGACCAACACCCACCTCACTACAACCTCCTTTCAGGGAGCTGTAGACAGTGATGAGGTCTCCCCTCAACCTCCTTTTCTCCAGGTTGAACAACCCCAGTTCCGTCAGTGGCCTATCACAAAATTTGTGTTCCAGACACTTCCCCAGCTCTGTTCCCTTCTCTGGATGCGCTCCAGCCATTTAATGTCCTTCTTGGAGTGAGGAGCCGAGAAGTGAACCCAGGATTCAAGGGGTGACCTCACCAAAGCTGAGCGCGGAGGCACAATCACTGCCCTGGTCCTGCTGGCCACACTGTTTCTGATACAGGCCAAGTTGCCGTTTGCCTTCTTGGCCACCTGGGCCACTGTTGGCTCATGTTCAGCCACTGTCAACCAACACCTCCAGGTCCTTCTCCTCCAGGCAGCTCTCCAGCCATTTTTCCCCAAGCATGTAACGCTGCATGGGGTTGTTGCATCCCAAGTTCAGGAGCCAGCACTCGGCATTGTGGAACCTCACACCACTGGTCTCAGCCCAAGGATCCAGCCTGTCCAGATCCCTCTGTAGAGCTTCTGTACCCTCCAGCATACTGAGGGGTTGTGGGATCATCTTAGTTTCCCTGTATGCACCTTCCAGCCATGTTATGTGCAGGAGTTGCCCTGAGGGATCAGCTCTGCCTCCCCTTGCATTCCTGAGGGTTTTTGGCAACTCAGCAGCTGAGCGGAGGCGAGAGGCCCCACCACAGCGTGCTGAAGAGAGAAAGGAGGCCTCGTGTTGTGTCGGAGACACTGGAATGTCTAGCCTCAACGTGCTTGGCAAGGAAACAGCTCCATCAGTGCCACTTCTCAGGAGAACACATAGCATTTACCCACGCTTTATGGGCATAAAGTGCTTCTGTTTCCTGGCTCTGTGCACCAGAGCTTGCCTGGCATGGAACAGATCCCCAGCCATGACCTTTGCCTCCATCTCCTGTGTCCTAATGCCACCCACCTGTTTTGCCACTCCGCTGTTTGCCTTCTCCAGACCTCCTTCTTTCTTTGTTCATCCCTTTTCCTTCAAAATAGTGACCTCTCCTTAAGCCCTTTGCTGCTTTCAACAGAAGAGCTTCCATAGGTCTAATCCTCGTTTGTTTATCGCTCAGCTGGATTGCAGGACCTTACAGAGCTCAGCACCTGTCTAGGGGGGGATCATGTTAACTTCGAGAGCCTGTATAGGCTCCTGTGTCAGAGGATCAGGGTGCTGAATTGCGACCTCTGAAAGGCTGCCCTGGAAAAAGGTGTGGGGTTCCCCTGCCTGCAGAGGTGCTGGGACAGAGCAGAGCGGCAGCCATGGATGAGGTTCAATAAGGCCAAGTGCTGAGTCCTGCACTTGAGACACAACAATTCCATGCAGTACTCCAGGCTTGAGGAAGAGTGGCTAGAAAGCTGCCTGGAGGAGAAGGACCTGGGGGTGTTGTTTGACAGCAACTGAACATGAGCCAACAGTGGACCAGGTGGTCAAGAAGGCCAGCAGCGTCTTGGCCTGTACCAGAAACAGTGTGGCCAGCAGGACCAGGGAAGTGATTGTGCCCCTGTGCTCAGCACTGGTGAGGCTGCACCTTGAATCCTGGGTAAAGTTTTGGGCCTCTCACTCCAAGAAGGACATTGAGGGGCTGGAGCACATCCAGAGAAGGGCAGCAAAGCTAGGAGAAGGGTCTGCTGAACAAGTCTTATGAGGAGCAGCTGAGGAAACTGGGTTTGTTTAGCCTGGAGAAAAGGAGGCTGGGGGGAGACCTTACCACTGTCTACAACTGCCTGAAAGGAGGTTGTAGCGAGGTGGGTGTTCTCCCAACTGACAGGTGATAGGATGAGAGCAAATGGCCTCAAGTTGAGCCAGGGTTGGTTAAGATTAGACATCAGGAATATTTCTTCACCAAAAGGGTTCTCAGGCACTGGAAGGGGCTGCCCAGTTGGTGGCTGAGTCACCATTCCTGGAGGTGTTTAAAAGACAGGGAGATGAGGTGCTCAGGAATCTGGTCCTTGGGGAGCATTAACAATGCTGGAAAAGCTGCCGGAGAAGTTGGACACCATCATCCTCCTTCAGAAAATAAACAGATAAGTATCAGCCACTGTCCAAGTGCTATCAGCACAGACGCTGTTGTCAACAGATCAGAAGTATCTAGGAACAGTTGAACAACTTTTATTTTCTTTTTAAAGTGCTTAAAACGTAAATAACAAGCTCTTTATAAACATTAGTTGCAACTATTAAAACATGAAACACACACGACCCACTTCCTGTGTACGTGAAGTACAAGGAAGTCAACAACTCCAAAACCCCCGACGTTTCTCTCTTCCATTCGGGGGCGTTTTTCCACCCCGCATGTAGAAGACAAAACATGTGGCCATTTCTTCACAGATGAGTCATAAGGCTGAGTCTACAGGACACTTCGGTATCCACATCCCTTCAGATCTGTTCCAGTTAAGGATATGCCTTAGTGGTTCTTCTGGCCCACAAATCTGGGCCAGAAGGGTTGGTCAAGGCAAAAATAAATCACTTGGCCAGAGTTTGTTAAAGGCAAGAAACCCAGTTGTGTGTTGAGGACAAGAGCAGAGCACAGCTGCAAGCAACACCACTCTGCGGAAGACCTTGGGAATTGGCTTGAGACTGTAAAGAGAAGGACAGACCAGGAGGAAAAATACAGAGTAATTGTTATGGCCGAGTTTAAAATGGCCCAGAAAAATCCTTTTGTCTTCTTGGGTCAGCAAAAGAGTGACCGACCTCATGGTGTTACCCTGCACACTGACCAGAAGTGCTGCTCACCTCCCTGGTTTTGCAAATAAATAGCTAAATATGGAGATTTGGGACATTTTGAGAATATTTCCCTCCACTACTTTTTCTTGTCCCACCTCTTTCTGAAAAAGATCAGGTTCCTTCAAAACCAATTCCCTCTGCTAACTTAGAGGTTTAACAAAACATCATCCAGACTGACTTCAGTGCTGTTGCGTGGTGTAGCCAAAGCTTGCTCTTATGCAGAGAATGAAAACTGTATGGTGGGAGGGAAAAAAACACATTTGCAGGACAGTGGGGTGGAAAAACATAGAACAAAGACAAATGCATCTTTAGGATGCTTTTCTTGAGCACAAGTCATCATCTGTAGATACCTCTGGACTTCTGAACGCTCCAAAACATACACAAAACATCAGGGCAGCCTTGGCTGTCACCACCACTTGGATTTTTCCACAGCCCCCATCCCACGTGCGATGCCCAGGTACCCCAACCTCAGCCTTTGGAGACGCTCTGCTATCGCAAAGTTAAACTGAGAAGGTTTTTAGCCCTACTTGCTCCAGCCTCGTCCAAGACGGCGTGGGCTCCGTGGGTTCAGGGACTGCGTCACTCAACTGCGATGGAGGCAGGTGGTGGGAGGAAGCACGAAGAGGCCATACACTCGATACAGCCTGGTGGAATGCTGAGATTAACTTGAATGTATAAAGTGCAAAACATTCAGGCTTTGGAGTGGAAAAAAAAGGCAGAGCTAAGGCAGAGGGGAATTAAGGAGGTGATGGAAGAGGAGGGGGAGCAAGATCCTTATAAACACTGACACTTGTGTGTGGCAAGCACCTCCAACGCCGATTGCTGATGGGGAGAAGTCCCAGGAAGCAGATGTTTTTCATGGAGCGGAGATTCAGGGAGTGCGAGATTCCAGCTCTATGCTTCCCTCCTGCCTGCCTGAGCCAAGCCTTTGCTGCTCAGCATCCCCACCCATTGGCACGGCTGCCCTTTCTCCCAAGCCTCCTTCCCACACCACGCTGCTCTTCCGATGCTGGACTGGTCTGAACTGCCCACAGCTCCTTCCCACCTGCTTTCAGGCTTCTCCCCCAGAGAAGTGCACCCACATCTCAGGCCATGGGTTCTTTTGATTATACGGGCAGAGGTTTCTGGAACCTTTCTATAAGGAGAGAGAGAAACACCTTCCTTCAAACCCTTGCATCCTATACCGGGAACAAAGTCCCCACACCCAGTGCACGCAGAGGGAGAAGAAAGAGCATGAAGACACAGCCAAAGAAGCGTGAAATCCTGGATTACTTCCAACTACAGGAAAAGGCAAGGAGAAGCAAAAGGCTGTGTTCTCGGGTAACAAATCCTCCTCATAAGCTGGTCTAGAGTCCAGATATGACCAAACACCACTGACAGCAACACCAAACCTCCTCTTCAGCCAATAGCTCTCACTCCGACAGCCTGCTTCTCCAACCTCCAACTTTGAGCATGACCCAATACTGTCTTTATCCAACTGTTTTTTCCTCTTGGAATGTTTGGCCTGCTCTTCCCTCAGTGCCATCTCTTACTATCTTCATCTCTCACATCACATGAGTTGCCCGTGAAACACTCCTGCCAAAGACTAAACCCAGCCTGCACACGGGGATGGTGCTGTCTGCTTTCAAAAATAACCTCATCTAGCTCAGCTTAGCAGGAAAACAAAAAGTTTCCCAAGACATGTTCCATTAAATTGCGATTTCAGAGCCTTTTTTTTGGTAAGAAACTGCTATTGTTCTGTTGCAAAAGGCACAATTTTTCAGTCATGGTATGCACCAAAGAGAGTAAGGAGAAAAGAAGAGGAAGGCAAAAGAACTCAGTAACTTTGGGAGATCTACAGAAAAGAGAAGATGCCTCACGTGTCGAGACAGCTCAAAGCCCATGCCAACCAACCTTCCGCTTGCAGGGGAGCCTTCTCTACCCAAAACCCCCGGGAGAACCAGAGGGAGCAACATCCTTTCTACACCCTTCCACAGCATCTCCAAATCAAAAGCTGTGCTGTACTCTGGTGCGGCCAGGGGCATCGCTCCCCAGCCTCAGGCTAACACCATCTATGGTTATTAAACTGGGTAAACTGGAGCCCTTTAGACGGTCACTCAATGTTTAGCAGAGAGAAGCGTTCAGCTCCCAAGAGACAACTGCGATGCCTATGGGTGGGTCCCAGTCGTCAGGGACCCGACGCTGGCGTGTAGATGCAATACTTTTCGAGCGGTGCTTGGTACTAATACTGGATTGGAGGGGCTCTGCGGCGCTTACGGAGCTGCTAGCTTGGACAGAGGGCGTGATGGACACCTGACCTAGAGGGAAGTCATGCATAGAGGTGGCCGGGTGGTCAGACATCTTTCTTTGTGCATGAGCTTCAGTCACAATGGCATTTTCCTGTTGCATTGAGAAAGACGACACAAAGTCAATGGTGGTGGTGGGGGCAGCCAGTGGAAAGCAACTCCTGTGGTGACAGGAAAGGGGGAGTGAAACACTGAGTAGAAAATTCTGCTGGGGTTTATACACACAGGAGGACCTGGTGATGGGTTGGGTGATGCGTGAGGAGATCTGCAGTGCACCATCACCAGCCCTTCTCCTGCACTGCAAGTTCAGTTTTGAGCTGGGTCACTCTGCACGCGCACAGCAAAGGAATCAACACTGCTCACAGTCGAACAGTGACATCGGCTTGAGTCCCTTGCGGCCTCCGACGTTGGTGCTTTGTGTAGGACCTCCCACAAGGCACTGGCAAAATTGGAGCTGGCTCTTCAGCTGGAGACCCTTTATTCAGGGGTAGGACACATAGGGCAGGAAGGGAAAGGAGCACCCAAGAGCAGCCCCTTCCCCCTTCTGCCTCACCAACCAGACTCAGCACACAGTAATGTCCTGGCAGACCCTTACTGAGTTTAAACATCCCAGATGTCATCGACTGCTTTAGCACCATCCATCAACCAGGGGACATCACCTGAAGGAAAAGAAATGTGGAAGAGCATAGGCAGAAGAGCAGCAGGAGCAGAATGAAGACATGGGGAACATGGTTGGTTTCCAGCTCTCAAATGTCCACAGACCACTTAAAGCAGTGGCAGGATGAGTGCCTGAGAAGATGCTGCTTGGTCACAATGACAGCAACCTAAGGAGGCATCTGCCTCCTGCAGAGGGCTCTGCTCCTCCCCATAGGGTGGATGATAGCCCACCACCCTATAGTTCCCTGGAGCCAGAGCTGGCATAAGCTTGGGCTGGGAAGGAACAGATAACCTTTCCTGCTAAACTGCGAATAGAAGCCACTGGAGCCCTCTTGGAAGAGGAGATGGGGAGTGCAGGGACGTTTGCAGCGTGTTTATTGGAGGAGTGCTCTAGGCAAGTGATGCTGGTCTCTGGGGAGAGGCTACTTGGTGTTGCTTTCCCCCAGCGGTATCTGGAGGAGCGTGGGAGACTGTTCCATGATGCGCACCAGCAGCTGGTCAATGTAGTTCTCCAGTTCATGGATGTGCTCCTCCTTCTTGCTCAGCTCCTTCTCCTTCTGCAGCAGAAGCTGGATGAGTTCATCGTGGGTCAAGTGATAATACTTGGCTGACTGGTCCAGGATGGTGGGATCCTGTGGTAGAAACCAAGAGGAACATGAAATGAGTCAAACAAAGACCGCCGCTCCCTTTAGCAGAACGGTTGCTCAGACATCCAGGCCAATGCAGCCTTCTCCACGTGGCTCTATGATGCAGACCTGGATGACGGCAGAAGAGAACTAAGAGCTGAAAGGCCTTTTAGGAGCTCCCATAGGATGAAAGCCCCAAGGTAGTCCACTCAGGTGGACCCCAGTAGCAGCATTTCTAAATATTGAGTTGGAGAGGCACACAGAGCAGCAGCGGACGCAGAGAAGGAGAAGACAACCCCAGGAGACTGTGCCCTCAGACCCAACAAACAGGTGTTTTGCTTGCTTCAATGTGCCAGCATTTAAAATACAGCCAGGAAAGTGTTTAAGAAAGGCTCCAGAAAGCACCTTCCCTCTGCCTCTCTCAGGAGAACAAACCCTTCAGCCATCTTCCATCTTTCACGTCTTGGGGATAAACAGGCATTCGCTCACACCCCACACCATAAAACCTCCAAAGCAAGCAATGGGGCAAGAATGATGAGGTGAGAAGGTCCAGAGGCCATGTGAGGGAGGCCAGTGGATGGCTGGGTGACCAGGATCAAGGAATAATACACATGGATCCACACATTCTACCTCCTCCCACACCTGTTTTCTGCACCAACTACACAACATCATGAGCAGGTGGGAACACAGCTCTCACCTCAGTGGTAGGTTCCTACCTTTAACTTCTTGGAGTCTGTTTTCTCCGACTGAGAGGATGGGGCCATGGGCTGGACGCTGCTCGTGGTGACTGTCTTCAGCTTCTCCAGGCCATTGCTCAGAGCGCTGGTCAGGCTGGACCTGTGCTGCTGCTTCTTCTCACTGGAGACCTCTTGCACCACAGCACTGATGGGTTTCACTGGATGAGGACTAAGGAGAACAAGGAGGTTGGACAGTTAGCGCCCTGCTGAGCTGGGGAATGATGCTGCTGGATCTCCCTATGTTTTTTATGGGGATGGAACCCACTTATCAAACTTAATCAGCTCCACACAGCTAAATCCTCTGTGTCTGCATTGCTCAAAGCTTGGCTGCTCCAAGAAGAGAGAGGAGAGCCAGTGTCCTGCAAAGCGTTCCACCCACAGTGCTCTCCAGCACCGTTTCCATCCAGAGCTGAGAAAAGGAGCCCCAGCCAGAACACGTGTTCATCTGAGATACAGAACAGGTCCCCATGCCCACACCTACACTGCTCGGTCCACACTGAAGAAGCTGTGGGTTAAAACTCCCACTGTCAGGTGTTGGTCCAGCTGGCGGATATTTAACCCAGGTTCAATGGAATCTGGGGCTGCAACCACCACTGCCCAGAAAGAGGTAGTGCTGCCCAGGAGCCCCCACTTTAGTGTCTGGGGTCACCACTGATGCTTCAGAGATGCTCCTGCACCACTGTGCATCTGTTCCTGTGCTGCCTCAGCCCAAGAGCTGAGGTCCACCTGCCTGGAAGGCACCATGGAATTTGCTCCCCTCCAACGGCCAAAAGGGAGGGTGAGGAGATAGTGCCTGGACGCACCTTCTTTGTCAGGTTTGAAGGAATTACATTTTCATTTATTTTTGGCTCACTCTTTGCCCAAAAAGATCATTTCTGGGCTTAAATATACATTTGCTTTTCAGAGTGATGGAAAGAGAAGTGACCTGATGCAGGTAATGGGCAGAGCTCTGCACCATATTCAGGGTGAGACGATCTCAACATCTATCCAGGAGCTCTGCAAAGCCTCTGGCAGCCGCCCTGCAAAGGGTGATGATCCCAATGCCACAGGAGAAGGGGGAGGTCTCACTCGCAGGAGCTCTTGAGTGAGGTGGCCATGTGCAGTCTCTCTTTACAAACCAGGACCTCGGGGTGTTGGCAGGACAGGTTGTGGGAGGAGGAATAATGCCCAGAATGACTGTGCAAGCTGTTAGCCAGGCTGGGACAGACATTTCTCGTATCCAGCTGGTGCTGTAACTGCTCAGCTGTGCTTTATTTCCATTTGAAAAGGCGGCTTCCAGCCTTGCTCTGGTCAGAAATAATGGGTGAGGCCACGACAAAGTTGGCATCATATACGGCATCATATGAATGGCCCAGGTCCTTCAGGTGGGTGTCCTCATGCCTTGTCAGTGGTGATGGAATCAGGACGGGCCAAGCAATCTCCCCATCACACTGACAGGGTACATCCAGAAGTCCTCTTCAACCACGATGATGCCTCCTGTCATCAATTTTCTAGGAGGTAGTATCACATAAGGCATCAGGTGGATGGCCTGGGTCCTTAAGTTGGGTGTCCTCATGCCTTGTCAGTGGCGACGGGATCAGGATGTACCAAGCAACCTCCCCATCGTGCTGACAGGGCACATCTAGAAGTCCCCTTCAACCATGATGATGTCTCCTGTCATCCATTCACTAGGAGAGGACAGTCACGGTAGCCGCTGACCAGCTCCAACAAGCCAAAGGATCAACACCCTCATCAGAGCTCTCCAAGCACATGGACAAAGTCCAGGGTTCCTGGGCAGCTGGAAAGGAAGGAGAGGGATCCCACAAATATAAGGGGAGCCCACTGACAACATCAGGGGTTGGAGAAGCTCCTGTTCTGCACTCCAACTTCAAGCAGTCTTCACCACGGACTAAACCCTTCACCAGCAGAGCTCCAAACACCATGATACCGCGTTACAAGCGGTCCAGCAATTGTCCATTCATAGAATCACTTGGTTGGAAAAGACTTTTGAGACCACCAAGTCCATTCATTATGATGTAAAGCTGGGTGAGGATGAACCAGACTGGAGGCCATGCACAGATCCTAAAAAACTGCTCATTCTCAAGTCCTTTAAAAAAAACAGAACTAAAGACGTTGCTAGTTTGAACTTCTGCTGGCCTCCTTCTTAGACCAAATTGAGTGGAGTTCATTGCATGATCTGTCAAAGGCAGCTCTGGTACCACTGCAGGACTTCTACTGCTCCTCTAAACACAGTGTTTAGGAAGGAGAGCGGTCAGAGAGCCAACAGAACCACTCCTCACAGCCAGATCTGAAGACAAGTGGCCCCAAATGCCACCGTTGCCTCACGCATCCCTCTCAGCCAGTGCAGAGATGAAGACCAGAGCCTGCCTGCAGAAGCAGGACACCCCAAAACAAGAACTCTGAAAGGCCACCATGAACACTCAAACCATTTTAAACCTCCAAAGGGAATTGATTTCTGGCAGACCAAAATTACCAAGGCCACACTACCTTTGTGGCTGCCCCCTCCCTGGAGCTGTTCAAGGCCAGGTTGGATGGGGTTTTAAGCAACCTGATCCAGCGGGAGGTGTCTCTGCCCATGACAGGGAGTTGGAACGGGATGGGCTTTGATGTTCCTTCCAACCCAAACAGCACATACTACCAACACAGAGGGTCCTGGGACTATCCTTCACTCATTGCCTAATATCACCCTTGGGAATTGCAGGACACTTCTCTTTCCATGAAACATGAGAAGCTGAGAAAATCCTGGAGGTTTCTGTACATCCTCTGTGTGCAAAACTTGTATATGGTTATCTGTTGGAGGATGAATAGTCCAACTGAGAATGATCTGAAGATCTGGCCTCAATCAAGATAGAAAAAAACCCAGCTATCAGCCCCATCTCTTGCTGATCTTTGCTCCTGAGGCCATCCTGCACATCCAACCCACGTTGCAGCCAAGGAGGGATCTCCCTCCTTGAGTAGATTGAGATGAGATCTTAGGAAGAAATGTTTTCCTGTGAGGGTGGGGAGGCCCTGGCACAGGTTGTCCAGAGAATTTGTGGCTGTCTCCTCCATGGAGGTGTTGAAGGCCAGGTTAGATGGGACTTTGAGCAACCTGATCCAGTGGGAGGTGTCCCTGCCCATGGCAGTGGGGTTGGGACTGGATCAGCTGTAAGGTCCTTTCCAACCCAACCCATTCCATGATTCTGATTCCCTGCAGAAGGGCTGGAGCTCAGCTAACTTCAGCTGTCCCAGTCCCCCTGCCCTCTCTCTCTCCCAGCACCAAAACCAATACTATTCCTGGGCCAGACAGGATTTTCTCATTTCAGTGGACCCTGAAGCTCCATTTGCCTCCTATCACAGAAATGAGGCTGATCAAACCCATCACTGCTAGGAGACTCAGGTCCCCGTGCAAGCCATGAGCCTGATCTTTCATACCCTGGGCAGACAGAGCCCACGACATCTTCTCCTGCCCAGGCATAAAGTGCACAAGGAAAACGAGATGGACACAGAGGACATGCCCTTAACTCAACATCTTTCTCTGCTTCGTGGCATTTCTACATGCCCAAGACTGACCTGGGAGAAGGAACAACTCCTTCTTTTCTCTGATGCACCTCCATGGTTCCCTCTTCCCATTCCTGTCATCCTCAAGGCTAAGTCCCACTTGCTTCATAACCAATGGGCATCCCAGAGGGAAGGGAGAAGGGCATTTTGCCATCACCCTGGTGAAACCACTTTTTATTTTGGCTATGGAGAGAAGACGTTTTAGTACCTGATGGTCCTTGATGTCACCCTCACCCTTTATTTTGGCTACGGAGAGAAGAAGAGTTTTAGTACCTGATGGCCCTTTAAAAAGGAAAGAAACCAAAGCTGAATTAATGAAAGGGAAGGAACAGCAGCTCTGTGCATGCCATGAAGGAGCTCATGAGAGCATTAAGGGCTGGAAGCTCTCCTGGTAGGACTTGTTTTTGCGAGCACGGGGAAGATGATGGAGGCAAAATTAGCATCGAGTGAAATGCGGATGCAATTCTGCTGTGACTGAATTCTGCTGTGACTGAATTTTCAGCTTGGGGCAGGTTTTGGATGCATCAGACTGTTCACCCCAAACATAGGACACCAGTGGCCATTCCCCAACATGATCGGAGAGAGCCAAGGCTTCAAGCTGTTCGTGTTGGACTCTCTGGAACCATGGGAAGGTGAAGGGAGAGAGAACCTGCAGCATCACAGGGAGTCAGTGCAATCGTAAGCTGCTGACACTGAGCCAGGGTCCACTTTTGACCCCCCGATAAGAGCAGAAGGGAGACGGGGTTCACCTCTACCAACTCCACACCCTTCGCCTTCCCCAGAATGCTCACCTTGTTGTCTGCTGGAAAAAGGACTTCTCATCTGGCTGTGTCTCCCTGGGCAAAACCACGAGCGCTGAAGCTTGGGTGTCACCGGGCTGCGGCAAAGGGCAGGGCTGGGCGGCTGCGCGGCTGCTGGCGGCGGGGACCCCGCTGCTTGTGGGGCGCGCGACAGGGGAAGGGAAATCAAACTGTTTAGGGTTAGTTGCAGCCACAAGGAAAGGGGTGGAGAAGGCCAAGGGCTGGCTGTCATGCAGGAAAGGTGGCTGGCCTAGCGGGTCCCCGGGGGTGTTAGTGGGCTGGAAGCCTTGCCCAAGGGCTTCCTCGGGGAGGTTGGTCAAGCCAAAGCCTCCTTGACCAAGCCTTTCAGGCAGCACAGCTTGAACAGGGAGTGGGGACTCTGGTGGCTTCTCCACAAAGGGATTGCTCGGGGGGTTTGGGCTGAGTGCCAGAGCAAAGGGATTGCTTGGGGTTGAAGTGTCCTGCTCGTGCCTCTCCTCTGCTCTATCTGGCTTCCAGAAATCGGCCTTCTTGAAGTCTATCCTGCTGTCTGCCGAGCGTTGGTGCCATGGCTCCTCGGGCTTGCTGGTGGGAGGTCCTCCCTGCTCTACCTGCCCTGCCATGGAGGTGCAAGGATCAGGCTGGCCTCCTGCTCGCCCAGCAGGGTTGACCACCAGCCCATGCTGCCCCTCACCACCACCCAACGCCGGCTCTGGCTGGGGTGGATTCTCCCCGCGCGCTAACTTTTGGGGTCGCGCCACCTCCTTCTCTTCCAGAGCCGTCCAGAAGGTTTCCGGTTGGCCCAGGTCCAGTTTGGAAGGTGGGTTTAGTCCCGACACACTGAAGTCCTCGGGAAATGGCTCCTCTTTGGAGGATATTTGCCACAAGGCACCGTCTGTGGCCCCTACTGGAGGAGATAAGCCTTGCTGGCTCCAGCTCTCTTGTGCTCCCGACTGGCCTAATCCATCTAGGAAGAACTTTGATGGGCAAGTCTCAAACTGCTCAGCCGCATCCATCTCGTTCACCTCTGATTGATCTCCCCCCAAAGAGGTGTTGCTTTTTGCAAACTCGCCAGCTCTCGCCTCCAAATCAGGTGATGAATCCACAGCGGCGGCAGATTCAACATCCTTGGAGCTTGGGAACTTGCTCTCAGCTTCAGCTACATCCACTCCCAGTGTGGATGGGCTGGGAGATACAGGGACAGAGGGTTTGCTGCTCAGATGGCTCCTCAGCAACTCCACATCTGCCTTCGGGTTCTCCATGTCTTCCTGTTGCTCCTCACTTCCTCGCTGCCTCAGTTGTGAGTTGCAAGCATCCTCCTCATTATCCCCTCTGCCACCCGCTGCTGCGAACCATCTCGGAGGTTTGGGAGGTGGCACAGCCAAGCTGGCCACCGTCTCCTCCCTCTCTTGGGTACCTGTCCACGGAGAGAGGACAACGTGACTCTCGCGAATGTCGGAGCTGAGTCTCACACAACTTTCGCTGGCCTCAAGCCGCATGCTGGCCTGGAGCCGGTAGACTGAGGTCCTGATGTCGAATGGTTCCTCCTCGTTCCCAGCACCCTGGGGCTCTGTCCCTGGCTCGGGGGCCGTGGGGAACCGACGTGCTGCCACATCCGCGAGCACCCGTGGGGACACAGCTGCCACGTTGCTGCCCGGCAGGCTTTCGGGGGCGAGCTCGGGGCTGAAGGTGCTTCTGGGCAACACACAAGTGGCAGCGCGAGGCCCGCTCTTCGCTTCAAAGGTGCTGAACACGCTCTCCTGACCCACGCACTCCTGCTCGGCCCCACTTTGGGTGCTCTCTGACAGCTCGGGAGCTGTTTCAGTGGCTATGGTCATCCAACCATTTGTCCCTGCACTAGAAGGTTCCTCCTCATTATTGTCCCCTTCCTCCCTCGCGCTATTTTCAGTGCTTAGTGGTGTTGAAGCCTCCTTTCCCCCTGGCTTTCCTGCTGTCCAAACTGTAGGCGTGCTGCTTTTCCTCCTCCTTCCCATCGAGCCCGCAGACACAGGGCTCAGCACATCCTCTATCACAGTGGCTTCCTGGGTGGTGCTCACCAAATTCGCTCCTACATCTAAGCTGGAGAAATTTGTCCATGACCGTAGAGCTGCAGGCATTTCACTGTTAACTGGCAACTCAGTCTTTTCAAACACCGTTGTCCCCTTCTCAGGAGCTGGCTGGGCTGATCTTTCCATTGGGCTGGCTACATCAGGATCATCAATGAAAGCCATGCCCTCTGCTGCCACCGAAGTGAAGAAGTTCTCCTTCTTCAGTTCTGGTTTGAGTCTGCTGGTTGCAAAGGCATCGAAGGTATCATCCCACTCTGAGAGGGGAGGAGGGACAGCAGGTTTCTCATCCGGAGGAGAAAAGTCTCCTTCTGATGGGGGAGTAGTTTCTGGCACAGGGACACAAACAGTTTTGGCTGGAGACTCCCTCTCCGGGTCTTTATGTCTTAGGGAGGCAGAGGTACTGCAGTCCTCAGAGGAATAAATGCTCCCAGCGACCTCTGTTGAAGGATGCGGCCCAGATGGGAAACTAGAGAAAAAGTGAGTAGGTGAAGGAGAATTTAGTACCTGGTCAGTGAGGAGGTCTTCAAAGAAGGGATTGCTCTGCAGGGAGTTGAGGAATGGGTTTGTAGGGGACAAGCATCCGGGCTGACTGTCTCCAATAGCAGGAGGGAGGTTAGAGCTTGGCATGCTAGCGAGATGGGCAACAGCGGCAGCGGGAAACTGGGAAGGGGAGCAGGGAGGAAAATGAGAAGGAGCATCTGAGCTGGTTTCTACCTGAGGAGACACTTCCAGGCTGTGAAGGGAAGACAAAACAGTCCTCCTGGTTAATGCTGTGACAGTGCTGTAAGCACACACCACACACACCACAAACGCTCCCCTTCAAAGCAATGCAATGGTCAAACACACACTCAGCTCTCTTGTTAGGCAGAGCAATGATGATGGAGTCAAGGAGGTGAAAGGGCATGCATGACAAGAAGGAAAGGGCAGCCCTTCTTCTAGAACAGCCTCCAGTGTGGAGGAAGTGGGCCTGTACGAACCTCATGAGGTTCAACAAGGTCAAGTGCAAGGTCCTGCAGCTGGGTCTGGGCAACCCCCAGTATCAATACAGGATGGGGGATGACGTGATTGAAAACAGCCCTGAGGAGAAGGACTTGGGGTGCTCATTGACGAGAAGCTCAACATGAGCTGGCAACATGAGCTCTCAGCCCAGAAGGCCAACCATGTCCTGGGTTGCATCCAAAGCAGTGTGGTCAGCAGGGTGAGGGAAGGGATTCTTCCCCTCTGCTCTTCTCTTGTGAGAACGCATCTGGGGACCTGTGTCCAGTTCTGGAATCCCCAACATAAGAAGGACATGGAACTGTTGGAACGGGACCAGGGGAAGGCTACGAAGATAATCCGAGGGCTGAAGAACTTCTGCTATGAGGACAGGCTGAGAGAGCTGGGGTTGTTCAGCCTGGAGAAAAGAGAAGGTTCCGGGGGCACCTCATAGTGGCCTTCCCTTGCAGGAAGGGGCTACAGGAAAGCTGAGGAGGGATGTTTTACAAGGGTCTTGAGTGATAGGATGAGGGAGAATGGCTTTAAATTGGAAGGGGGAAGATTTAGATTGGACATTAGGAAGAAATTCTTCACGATGAGGGTGGTGAGGCCCTGGCACAGGTTGCCCAGAGCAACTGTGGCTGCCCCCTCCCTGGAGGTGTTCAGGGCCAGGCTGGATGGGGCTTTGAGCAGCCTGGTCTGGTGGGAGGTGTCCCTGCCCATGGCACAGTGGTTGGAACTGGGTGGACTTTAAGGTCCCTTCCAACCCCAACCATTCTATCATTCAATGATTCTATTTCCCTGTTCTGCTTTAGCAAGACCTAAGACTCAGGAGCCTGAGAGGTTTTACCACCTCCTAGGGCCAAGCACTCTGCTCATTGTTTTTGTCCCGATGCTGGAGCGTACCCTGGGCAGGATGCACGCGACGAGCCGGGAAGGGCTCCTGTATTGTCATTACTTGAAAGAGCACACAGGAGTCCTTCCGAATTTACCCCAGTGCCTGTTTGGCAACACATCAGGACAACAGTGGACGTGGTGCTCCCCCTCACACAGGAGAGACGGCAGGGTGGCTGCGGTTGGCCAAGGAACAAGAGCTGAGCAGGAGGGAGGATGTGGCCCTGGCTCTGCTCCTGACTCTGCCCGGCCTTCCTGCACACCCTTTGTCACATCATTTCTGGCCTGAGGTCCCAAAATTGCTGAAACCCCATTGGGAACCCCAAGGAGGAGGCAGAGATCTAGTGCATTTCAAATTCAGCCCATCAGTCTCCTCCTGCACCACACCCGAGTTAGGAGGCCCCTTTTTTCCTGCCTTTTCAAGATGGACTATGATGTCCTTTGGGAACTCCTCCAGCGATGTCCACTGCCATCCCCGAGCAAGCCTTGCCAAGCCCAGACAGACCGTTCTGGATGACTGCACACCACAAAGGGTGTGGTATGGACACCCCATACTCCAAGCAGTGCTCCAACTGCCACGTTTTCTGATCCTGAGCCCCCATCCTCCTAGAATCACAGAATCATTTGCCTGGAAAAGACCTCTGAGATCACTGAGTCCAGCCATACCTGTCCACTACTAAACCAGATCCCTGAGCACCTTATTTACTCATCTTTTAAACACCTCCAGGGATGGTGACTCCACCACCTCCCTGGGCAGCCTCTGCCAGGGTCTGAGAACCCTTTCAGTGAAGAAATTTTCTTGTTGTCTAACCTGAGCCTGCCCTGGTGCAACGTGAGGCCATTTCCTCTCATCCCATCACCTGTCACTTGGGAGAAGAAACAAACACCCACCTCCTTTCAGGCACTTGTAGACAGTGATGAGATGAGGTCTTCTCTCAGCCTCCTCTTCTCCAGGCTAAACAATCCTAGGTCCCTCAGCCGTTCCCCAGAACCCCTGTGGTCCAGTCCCTTCCCCAGCCCCATTGCCCTTCTCTGGACTCTCTCCAGCCCCTCAACGTTCATCTTGTAGTGAGGGGCCCAAAACTGAACCCAGGATTTGAGGAGTAGCCTCATCAGCACCAAGCACAGGCGCACAACCCCTTCCCTGGTCCTGCTGGCCACACTGTTTTCGATACAGTGGGCCCCTGCTGGCTCATGTTGACCCCGACCAGAAGCCCATCACCATGGCAGGGATACCTAGCACCAGCACACGCGGCTGCGCTGCCCCATCACTGAACGGTGGGATTAATTCCTTCTGCATTGGCCACAACAGCTGAGCTTCAAGGAGATCCCAGTCTTGGTTTTGGAGAAATAGGGACATTAATCATCCAGCGCTGGGTGCAGGAAAATTTAACAAGGAATGAATAAAGTAATTGTGGGGGTGTCCCTGTCCATGGCAGTGGGGTGGAACTGGATGAGCTTTAAGGTCCCTTCCAACACAAACCATTCCATGATTCTATGAATTGCTTTGCCAATACTCTCAGGGCATGTCCAGCACCAAGGTTATACCATGGTGATTCCCTGTCTCACCCGAGCAGCTGGTGGGGATCACAGGTGACACTGGAAGATCATAGTCAATGTGCTTTCAACCAGCAAAACTGCTTGGACAACAATTTTCAAAGAAGACACAAACAGCCTCAGACACACATTTTGGAGCTCAAAAATGCCATCTTGAGGCAAAAATTAGCGATGTGTGAAGGTTCAGCCAGCATCGGCAGCTTTCAAGGCAGGCAGGGTTAAGTGACAGCAGCACGTCTTGGACCACAAGTGATGCTTAGATTGGCAGGAGCTGGGGAGAACCCAACTCTTCCCACTCCTGGCAGCCCCTCTCACAAATCATCATTCTGGATAGGTGCCTATTAATACCACCACTGCCACCAAAGCCCCCTCACCCCGTTTTTAAGGCAGATAACAAACAGAGCAAGTGGTCAAGCATGACGGACTCCACCCCAACACCTAACAGATGCTACACCAGATCCTATTTAGCAGAACTCATAATAAAGCACAAAAACAAGCCCCCAGACCTTCACTTCCGCTTGAACCTGCAGCTCACTTTGTGCTGCAGGCAGAGACAGCTCATGGGTGCCCTCTCCTGCTGTCCCAAAGCAGTGGCCATGACGCAGGTGCCCATTCCTGTCCCCACACAGCCCAGCCATTCTCCACTCGGTCTCCGTGTCCTCTCCCTTCAGGGTGGAAAACCCATTGTGGGCAGCTGGGCAGGCGCCCCCTGCAGAAGGTAACTGAGCAGCCCAGCTCTTCCTGGGTGTTTTGAGCTCTCATCAAGCACAGAAAACCTACAGAAGTGATGGCAGAAGGTGACAGAGAAGGTCACAGAATCACTTGGTCGGAAAAGACCTTTGAGATCATTGAGTCCAACTGTACTTGTCCACTACTAAAACAGATCCCTGAGCACCTCATCCATCCATCTTTTGAACACCTCCAGGGATGGTGACTCAACCACCTCCCTGGGCAGCCATCTGGTGATGGATCTTTAGGCACAAGCCACCCCGAGAGACCGATAGCTGCTCTCTGCTTGGGAGCCAGCCTCTCTAGGAATGCTGTGACCTAGGGATCAGCACGTGGTTGGGGTGCTCCATATCTGAACCCTGCCTCCAGCACAAGACCCACTTCGGACCATTCACAGGGCATCTTCACTATCCTGTAGGAGACCATCCATGAGACAGCAGCAGCACAGCATGATAGCGTTTGAGCAAGAAGACAGGGCAGCCCATATCACCCCAGCTCTCTGTCACCACTGTTTGGTATTTGTCATCTCAAAGGTCTCCAGACTATGGCTCATATTGACAGTGTCCCTCAGTTCTTCTGGTTTGCTGAATGGAAGAGGTGCAGAGAAATGCCTGGTTGGCTCTGTGCTCCTCAGCTGAACACACATGCTAGAGCACAGGCTCCTGTGCATTGCCACTTGCTGGAAATTGACCTTTTTCCCTAATTATCCTCAAATTTGTTTACAAACAAAGAAGGGCTGGTGGTTGATGTTGTTGTTGGAGGCTGTCTGGGGTGTAGTGATCATGAGATAATCAGGTTCTCTCTAAACAATGTAAAAAGAAAAGCCAGGAACAGAACATCGATGCTGGACTTTCGGCGGGCAGATTTTGGATTATTTAAGGAACTGGTCAGGAAAGTACCCTGGGAAATAGTTCTTAGTAGCAAAGGGGTCCAGGAAGGCTGGATACACTTCAAGAATGAAATCTTGAAGGCACAGGAGCAGGCTGTCCCCATGTGTTGTAAGAAGAGTCGTAGGGGCAGACGTCTGGCCTGGATGAGTAGGGAGCTTCTGAAGGAACTAAGTAAGAAAAAGAGGATGTATCATCGTTGGAAAGAAGGGGACGTAAGCCACGTCATGTTCAAAGATGTTGTTAAGTCGTGTAGGAGGAAAATCAGGGAAGCAAAAGCCCAGTTGGAGCTCAAATTGGCCACTTCTGTTAAGGATAATAAGAAGAGTTTTTATAAATATATCAATGGTAGAAAGAAGGGCGGCAGCGACCTCCACTCCTTGTTGGATGTGGAGGGAAATTTAGTAACCAAAGATGCAGAGAAGGCTGAGGTACTTAATGCCTTCTTTGCCTCAGTTTTCAACAACAAGGATGTCAGCTCGCTTAACAGTTGGCCCTCTGAAGTGGTTGATGGGGGCAGAGTGAAATATGGCCCTCCTGCAATCCATGAGGAGGAAGTTAGAGACCTGCTGAGCCACTTGGACCCTCATAAGTCTATGGGGCCGGATGGGATCCATCCTAGGGTGTTGAGAGAGCTGGCGGATGAGCTTGCTAAGCCGCTCTCCATAATCTTTCAGCAGTCTTGGCTCACTGGAGAGGTCCCGGAAGACTGGAAGTTGGCCAATGTGACGCCCATCCACAAGAAGGGCCATAAGGATGATCCAGGTAATTACAGACCTGTCAGCCTGACCTCGGTCCCAGGTAAAATCATGGAGCAGATAATCCTGGGTGAAATCATGCGGCACCTGCAGAACGGTCAAGAGATCAGGCCCAGCCAGCATGGGTTTAGGAGGGGTAGGTCCTGCCTGACCAACCTGATCTCCTTTTATGACCATGTGACTCGCCTGGTGGATGAGAGGAAGGCTGTGGATGTGGAATACCTGGACTTTAGCAAGGCCTTTGACACTGTCCCCCACAGTAGACTCCTAGGGAAGATGGCAGCCTGTGGCTTAGATGGGAGCACTCTGTGCTGGGTTAGGAATTGGCTGGATGGCCGAGCCCAGAGAGTGGTAATGAATGGTGTCTCATCCAGTTGGCGGCCGGTCACCAGTGGTGTCCCCCAGGGATCAGTGTTGGGTCCGGTCCTGTTTAATATCTTTATTGATGATCTGGATGAGGGGATTGAGTCCATCATCAGCAAGTTTGCAGATGATACCAAGCTGGGAGGAAGGGTTGATCTGTTAAAGGGTAGGATGGCCCTACAGAGGGACCTGGACAGACTGGAGAGATGGGCTGATTATAATGGGATGATGTTTAATAAGTCCAAATGTCGGGTACTTCATTTTGGACACAACAATCCCATGCAGAGCTACAGGCTGGGGACAGAGTGGCTGGAGAGTAGTCAGGCAGAAAAGGACCTGGGAGTGCTGGTTGACAGGAAGCTCAACATGAGCCAGCAGTGTGCCCAGGTGGCCAAGAAGGCCAATGGCATTCTGGCCTGCATCAGGAATAGTGTAGTCAGCAGAACCAGAGAAGTTATTGTCCCCCTGTACTCGGCACTAGTCAGGCCTCATCTGGAATACTGTGTACAGTTCTGGGTCCCCCAGTTTGGGAAAGATGTCAGGATACTGGAATGTGTTCAGAGGAGGGCAACGAAGATGGTAAAGGGGCTGGAGCCCTATGAGGAGCGACTGAGTGAGTTGGGGCTGTTTAGTCTAAAGAAGAGGAGGCTCAGGGGAGACCTCATTGCTCTCTACAACTACCTAAAAGGAGGTTGTAGTCAGGCAGGGGTTGGTCTCTTCTCTCAGGGGACCAGTGACAGAACTAGAGGGCATGGACTCAAGCTTCGTCAGGGGAGGTTTAGGCTTGATCTTAGGAAAAAGTTCTTCACTGAAAGGGTGATCGGCCATTGGAACGCGTTGCCCAGGAGGGTGGTGGAGTCGCCGACTCTGGAGGTGTTTAAGGGGAGATTGGATGTGGCACTGAGTGCCATGGTTTAGATGATGGTTGGTGTTAGTGTTGGGTTATAGGTTGGACTTGATGATCTCAGAGGTCCTTTCCAACCTTGTGATACTGTGATACTGTGAAATTTAAGCTCTTCATAAGAGGAACAGAGCTGCTCATGATCTGATGTCACAGAATCATAGAATGGTTTGTGTTGGAAGGGACCACAAAGCCCTTCCAGTTCCGACCCCCCTGCCATGGGCAGGGACACCTCCAAACAGACCAGGCTGTTCAAGGCTCCATCCAATCTGGCCTTGAACACCTCCAGGGACAGCAGATCCACCACTTCCCTGGGCAACCTGTGCCTGTGTCTCACCATCCTCACAGCAAAATATCTCTTCCTAAGATCTCATCTCAGTCTCCCCTCTTTCAGCTTCAAACCACTCCCCTCTTCCTGCACTCCCTGATCAAGAGCCCCTCCCCAGCTTTCCTGGAGACCCTTTCAGTACTGGAAGGCTGCTCTAAGGCCTCCCTGGAGCCTCCTCCCAACTCTCTCAGCCTGTCCTCCTATGGGAGGTGCTCCAGTCCTCAGATCATCTCCATGGTCTCCCCTGGACTCGCTCCAACAGCTCCATGTCCTTCCTGTGCTGGGGACTCCAGAACTGAACAGTACTGCAGGTGAGGTCTCACCCAAGCAGAAGGGCAGAATCACCTCCCTCATCCTTTTGGTCCAGCTGGGTAAGGTCACAGGATCCATAAAGAGATTTTATCTGTGGTGGAACAGGGCAAAACACGGCAAGTTTTCCTTTCCAGCTGCAAGGGGAAGGCAGCAAGGTCCAACCTAGACCACAACAATCTCAGGGTGGCTGCACATGCCACTGCCCTACCTCCTATTACTCCTGCAATTCCTCCTCCTTGCTGGCACTTGCTTTAAAGTTTTGGTCCAGAGTGAGGTCCCTCACGCATGACTCTGCATAGACAGCACTCAGTGCTGAGTAAGAGCAGCTAAGGTCTTACCCAGCCAGTTCTGCTGGGCTCTAGCATTGAAAACCTACCCAGCATTAATCAGCTGCAGGTTCCTAATGACTGCTTGCTGCTAACGACCTTCACAGCTGCCAGAATTGGCTGAAGTTCCCACCCCAAGGAATGATTGATGCCAGAGGAGCCCCTCACCCAGGCAGACAGGATGGGTAGTGTCCCAAATTGCTTGGTCTAGAGGGGGTTAGAACTGGATGGGCTTTGATGTTCCTTCCAACCCAACCCATTCTATGATTCTATGAAAATGCATTGATCACCACCCACACAGATGGTGGAACAGCTTAAAAGTCTCTTCAAACCCACCTGAGAGGACCTTGTTTCCCTTCCCCAAGTCATGATGGGGCTCAAAGGGTGCTGAGAATGAGCAGCTCTCAGCCACGACAGCGATCTGGTCCCAGCCTCAAGCAGCAGTGAAGAAATTTTTCCTGATATCTAATCTGAACCTGCCCTGGTGCAGCTTGAGGCCATTTCCTCTCATCCTATTGCCTGTCACTTGAGAGAAGAGACCAACACCCACCTTGCTACAACTTCCTTTCAGGCAGTTGTAGCCAGTGATAAGGCCTCCTCTCAGCCTCCTTTTCTCCAGGCTAAACAACCCCAGGTCTCTCAGCTGCTCTTCATAACCCTTGTTCCCCAGGCCCTTCCCCAGCTCCGTTCCTCTTCTCTGGATGTGTTCCAGCCCCTCAATGTCCTTCTTTTAGTGAGGGGCCCAAAACTGAACTCAGGATTCAAGGTGGGGCCTCACCAGTGCTGAGCACAGGGACACAATCACCTCCCTGGTCCTGCTGGCCATGCTGTTTCTGATCCAAGGCAAGATGCCATTGGCCACCTTGGCCACCTGGTCCACTGATGGCTCTTGTTCAGGCAATCTTGACCAACACCCCAGGTCCTTCTCTACCAGGCAGCTCTCCAGCCACTCTTCCGCAAGCCTGGAGCACTGCATGGGGTTGTTGTGTTCCAAGTGCAGGACCCAACACTTGGCCTTGTTGAACCTTATCCCATTGGTCTCACCCATGGATCCAGCCTGTCCAGATCCCTCTGCAGAGCCTCCCTACCCTCAAGCAGATCAACACTTCTGCCCAGCTTAGTGTCATCCGCAAATTTACTACGGGTGCACTCAATCAGATCATCAATGAAGATATTGAACCATTCAAGCCCTTTCCTTGGGACATGCATCCCTCATGTTGGTCACCAGCCCAGCGCTGGAGGCAGACGTGTTTTCCCACCCCGCAAAAAGCCCCGTTTCCCCTCTGTGATGAAGGATGCTGGAAGCTCTCAGCGAAACACGGAGCTGAGGACAACATATTCCTCTAGAGGGAAACCTCTGCTTGCAGCAGCCTAAAAATCTCTGCTGCATCGAAATGCTGACTCACCCTCCTCCTCCTCCCATACCCCATTACGCAGCTCCGCCAGCCAAAATAAATAGCGGGTACCTTCCTGCCCTCATTTATTTGTTTGGCATCACTTCACAGATGCGTTTTTAGCCTCTCAGCAATTTAAAAAAAAAATAGAGGAAAGAAAATATTGCTGAGCAACCCCCTGATGGAAAAGTCAATTGGAAACAACTTGTTCAATGCAGGGAGGTTTTTAAGCCTCCAGATTGCAGCCCGAATTTCAGGCTGGTGGCAACCACAGTCACAGAGTATCATCCACAGCCCATCAAGGCCAGGTTGGATGGGGCTCTGAGCAGCCTGGTCTAGTGGGAGGTGTCCCTGCTCACGGCAAGGGTGCTGGAACTGGATGAGCTTTGAGGTCCCTTCTAACCCAGGCTATTCCAGGATTCTATGATCTGCAAGAGGGTGGATAACTTTGCACTGCCAAGATAAAGAAAACAGCTCATGCACTGAAAAAGGAAGGGCAAGGCTGAATTGTAACCATAATGAGCTTCAATGCAGCTCTTGACCTTGGTACAAGCGGAAAACCCCTCCTGGAAGGGCTGGATCCAGGGTGGTGGCACAACCCTACCACCCACAAGCTTCTTTCTGCAGTTTCCCCTAAGGGCTTGCTGCGAGCAGGGTGGAAAAACAGCAGAACCAGGGTGCTGGAGGCCCCAGCAACAGCTTCAAAGCCTGGCGGGGCTCAGGAATTTCCTCCCACCAGTGTGAGCGAGGCTGGTGAGGCAGGATTTGTGCAGAAAGGGGTTGAGAAGGGATGAGTATGGCAGACTGGGACATTTTGCACAGGGTGGGAATCTGAGTGGAAAGGAGTCAGAGAATGCCCAGCTGTGGATGTCCCCTCCCTGGAGGTGTTCAAGGCCAGGTTGGATGGGGCCTTGAGAAGCCTGGTCTGGTGGGAGGTGCCCCTGCCCATGGCAGGGCCTGCACTTGGGACACAACAACCCCATGCAATCCTCCAGGCTTGGGGAAGAGTAGCTGGAAAGCTGCCTGGAAGAGAAGGACCTGGGGGTGTTGGTTGACAGCAGCTAAACATGAGCCAACAGTGGCTCAGGTGGCCAAGAAGGTCAACAACGTCCTGGCTTGGATCAGAAACAGTGTGGCTAGCAGGATCAGGGAGGGGATTGTCCCTCTACGTGGCACTGGTGAGGCTGCATCTTGAATGCTGTGTTCAGTTTTGGGCCCCTCACTAAAAGAAGACATTGAGGGGCTGGACCGTGTCCAGAGAAGGGGAACAGAGCTGGGGAAGGGGCTGGAGAACAAGTGTTATGAGGAACAGCTGAGGGAGCTGGGGTTGTTTAGCTTAGAGAAGGCTGAGGGGAGACCTTATCACTGTCTACAACTGCTTGAAAGGAGGTTGTAGCAAGGTGGGTGTTGGTTTCTTCTCCCAAGTGATAGGATGAGAGGAAATGACCTCATGTTGCACCATGGCAGGTTCAGATTAGATATCAGGAAAAATTTCTTCACTGAAAGGGTTCTCAGGCCCTGGCAGAAGCTGCCCAGGGAGGTGGTGGAGTCACCATCTGTAGAGGGTTTTAACAAACAGGTGGATGAGGTGCTCAGGGTTCCGATTTAGTAGTGGACAGGTATTGTTGAACTCGATGGTCTTAAAGGTGTTTTCCAATCAGGCAATTCTATGATTCTATGAAAATCCACAGTCTCCCAGGTTCTGCTGCAAAATTCCCTGTCAAAGTTTCTTTGAGGGGGCTGTCGCACACATCAGTGTTCAATCCCACGAACAAGCTCACCTGGTCCGTCATTCCAAACCTTCTTTCCATTTCCAATGTACTTTTTCAGTGTATGTGATGAAGAATGAGGAATTTGAGTCAATATTTGGCCTCCCTGCTGTAAATAAGGGTATCAGGCTATGGAAAGAGGAGTCACAACTAAGGTGGGGAGTGATTTTATATATTCCCCCATGAAAGCAGCAATAGAGGGAAGGGGCTTTAACCAGTAAACATCACTAACACAATTATTTTTACAAGAGAGAGCATGATTTCTCTTTTTTCCTATTGCCAAGCATGAGATGCAGCCTCACTTTATCATCCTTATTCACACTGCAGGAAGCAGGACCTGTGGAGTTCTGATAACATTGTAGAACTCCCTGAAAATAGTTAAACCAATTGTTTTAGCCTCAGGCCTTGCCTCAAATAAACCTGCTGAGCTTCTTCCTTACATACAACCCTTGACCACACAACCTCAAAAGTAACAAAACCCAAGCAGACCTTTATTCAGGTCTCCAAAGAGCAAAAGTTATCTTCCTGCTGCTTCCATTCAAGCCAGTATCAAAGCCCCGGTAACCACCACAGATTAGCAAAGCCAGGTCAAAAAGCACAACCTTTGGGAGCTGCTTCCCCTCCAAGAGACAGAGAACAAACAAGGGCTGAAGGCAGAAATAGAATCATGGAGTGGTTTGGTTTGGAAAGGACCTTAAAGATCATCCAGTATCCCCTCTGCCATGGGCAAGGACACCTCCCACTGGATGAGGTTGCTCAAGGCCCCATCCAAACATGGCTTTGAAAACTTCCAGGAATGGGACATCCATGAGTTCTCTGGGCAACCTGTGCCAGTGCCTCACAGTAAAGAATTTCTTCTTAAGATCTCATCTCAATCTCCCCTCTTTCAGCTTAAAACCATTCCCCCTCAACCTATCCCTGCACTCCCTGATCAAGAGCCCCTCCCCAGCTTTCCTGGAGCCCCTTTACTGAAAGGCTGCTCTAAAGTTTCCCTGGAGCCTTCATTCTCCAGGCTGAACAAACCAGGCTCTCTCAGCCTGTCCTCATGGGAGGTGCTCCAGACCTCAGATCATCTCTGTGTCTTCTTCCGGACTGGCTCCAACAGCTCCATGTCCTTCCTGTGCTGAGGACTCCAGAACTGCACACAGGACTCCAGATGGGGTCTCACCAGACCCAAGTAGAGGGGAAGAATTCCCTCCCTCACCCTGCTGACTACAATTTCCTGGAGCCCCTTTCAGTACTGGAGGCTGCTCTAAGGTCTTCCTGGAGCCTTCTTCTCTTCTCCAGGCTGACCGAGCCCAACTCTTTTGTAGCCTGTCGTAGCTAAAAGTCCAAAATCTTCTGAAAAACACCCTTCCTGTGCTGAGGACTCCAGAGCTGAATGCAGCACTCCAGGTAGAGTCTCACAAGAGAGAAGTAGAGGGGGAGAATCCCCTCTCTCACCCTGATGGTCCCACTGCTTTGGATGCAGCCCTCTCCCTAGGTAACTGTTGACAGGTTTGCAGCTCGCAGGGCAGCACCTGCTCACTGATGGCTCAGCAAAAACCACCCATAACAGAACAAAAAAGCTTTATAAAGAAGAAGTAAAAGCCAGCTGAAAGCCAGCAGCTTCCTTATTTTAGAAAGGGTGTGGTCCTCAAGAGCAAGTGGTTAAAGACAAATTATGCCAAAGTTGTCTTAGCTGCAGGCAAATTTAAACCTTAACTGTAAAGCATCTTTCTAATTACAGACCTTTAAGTAACTACAAGTTGATGGCTTTGGTCTTGCAAAGGTGACTGCTTCTCACAGAATCACAGAATGACCTGAGTTGGAAAGGACCCACAAGGACCATCGAGTTTATCTCCTGTCCCTGCATAGGACAACTCCAACATTCACATGGTGGGTCTGAGGGTGTTGTCCAAATGCTTCCGGAATACTCTCAGGCTTGATGCTGTGATGCTCTCTTGATGCACTCTGCGTGCATGAACCTCCAAGTCAAACTTGACTTATCCATGGTGTGCAAAAACGTGCAAAGATGCTTCTTGCTCAGCTGATAGGAGCTGCAAAGCTGAAATTTTTCGAAGCAGGAGAAGAGAGAAAAATTCTTTCTGAAGAGAAGTGAAAGTATAAAAAGTCACAGTATAAAAACAACATCAAATTACTGGAGTGTGTCCAGAGGAGACCACAAAGCTGGTGAAGGATCTAGAGGGGAAACCATATGAGGAGCAGCTGAAGTCACTTGGTCTGTTCAGCCTGGAGAAAAAGAGACTGAGGAGTTACTTCATAACCATCTACTGTTTCCTCACAAGGGGAAGAGGAGGAGCAGACACTGAGCTCTTCTCTCTGGTGACCAATGACAGGACCTGAGGGAATGGCAGGAAGATGGGCCAGAGAAGGGTTAGGTTGCATATTAGGAAATGGTTCTTCACCCAGAGGGTGGTGGAGCACTAGAACAGCTCCCTAGGGAAGCAGTCACAGTGCCAGGTCTAACAATATTTAAGAAGCATTTGGACAACACCCTCAGACACATGATGTGAGTGTTGGGATTGTCCTGTGGGTCCCTTCCAACCCAGGTCATTCTCTGATTCTGTGACACTATATTGTGGGTCAAGAGGAGGAATTTTGGGTCTGCTTCTGCTCTGAAGCCACCCTGAGCCATGTGCTCACCCCCTCACTCATGTCTGAGCAGCACTTTAAAAGCAGGTTAACCCATGTGGGAATCTGGTTACGCTGAATAAACCATGAGTGCCCTCCTCATTAAAGGAGGCTTAGACTGAATTAAAACCCTTCTGCTTCAGTTAAAGTCAGCCCAGATTAGAAAACCCCTACAATAAATCAACCCTCTGGATTCAACCAGCTCTCAGCTGCTGGTTATGTCTTCTGGCTGCTTTTAACCCCTTCCAGTACTTAAAGGGGGCTCCAGGAAAGTTGTGGAGGGGCCCTCGATCAGGGAGTGCCGGGATAGGAGAAGGTGAAACAGTTTTAGGCTGAAAGATGGGAGACTGAGATGAGATCTTAGGAAGAAATGGATTCCTGTGAGGGTAGTACAGGTTGCCCAGAGAAATCATGGTTGCCTCATCCCTGGAGGTGTTCAAGGCCAGGTTGGATGACCTGATTCAGTCGGAGGTGTCCCTGCCCATGGCAGGGGGGCTGGAACTGGGTGATCTTCAAGGTCCTTTCCAATCCCACCCAGCCTATGATTCTATTCTATGATTTCTCAGCCCTGCAGGGGTGATAAGACACAGGGGCACTGACCAGCAGAAACCGCTACCCTTGTAAGGCACAGAAGGACCTTTCCAACCCAAACCATTCTATGACTCTATGATTCTCTCTGAGCATCGGCAACACCACATCGGGCTCTTGGTTGACCTCTGGATTCCCAGCTCAGCTGCCAGAGCCTACGGGGATGGACGTGCGTGAGGCGCCGGCGCAAGAAAGCCCACAGGACAACACCAGGAACCCCACGTTTCGTGTTTCACAGCACCAGTGCTGAGGATTCAGAGGGATGAATCATCACATAAGGTGAGACCAATTAGAGATCCATAATCAGGAGAAGGGAAGGCTGGGGTGGGATGGGAAGAGCGAGGAGCAGGGCTGGGATTAGTTACTTCAAAAACAACACTAATATCTCCAGCTACCTAAGCACTGCACCTCCAGGCTGGAACAACGACGCAGAGGGGGTGGGAGGTTGAAAAAACACGTGATGACATGACACTGTATCCCACATCCTACACCAACCACCAGGGAAGTCTTTTTTAGCTAATTAAAGCACAATGATCCTTTACTTTGATGCCACAGGAACACTTGGCATGACCATGCTGAGCCTTCACCTCTGCAGAGGGAAACGTCTGCACAAAGGGGATCCCTCCCTTTTCCAACTGTGAAATGCAGCCCAGGAGGGCAAATAGAGTTGGTTTGTGGTAGAAGCCATGGGAGTATCCAAGAAAAAAACCACCCTCCCATTGAGGCATTTAAGACCAAGGAAGCATTTCCCCCTCTACCATCTCATCTCATCTCATCTCATCTCATCTCATCTCATCTCATCTCATCTCATCTCATCTCATCTCATCTCATCTCATCTCATCTCATCTCATCTCATCCTTCACTGATGCTGGGGAGCATTGACCAGTGCAGTCGTCGAGGCTGGGGCAGCTACTTAACGGCCTGGACACCACCACACCCATTTCACTGACCTGGGTTTCTGAGGGGACTCTTTGGACTCCTTTGAACCAAACCAGCCACTGCTTTTGTTCCTCTCATCTCCCCCTGCCGCCGAGGGGACGGACGAGCTGTGGGGTGCTCCTGCTTTCTCCCCCTGGCCTTTGCTCACCACGTCGCTCTTGCTGCTGCCGTGGTGGAAGAGGTTGCCCTTTGCTTTCTTGTCTTCCTTCCTTGTTTCCTCGGGTTGTTTGTCCTTCGTGGTTTCTGTGGAGAAGACCATGGGTGCTGCAGCTTGAGTTGGTTTGTTCTCTAAGCGACTGTTTTCTTCCATCTTGGCTCTACCTAGGTGGTTACTGAGGGTGACGGCTTTCGTGGAGACCCTGAGCTCCTCTTGCAGGGCCAAGGTGGGAGGAGATGGGATGAACCTGGGCTCGTCTTTCTGCTGTGGCCTCTCAAAGTTGCTGACTCCCCAAGGCACCTCGTGGGAGTCAGGACGGAGCGGGGTGAAGCCGAAGCTTTCTTCCTGCCTTCTGGGGATGGTGGGCACAGCCAGCGGCACGGAGCTCTGCGGGACAGATATGGGACTCTTTGGGGCAGGCTCATCGCTGTAAACGTGGCTCCCATTGATGCAGAGAGAAGACCGGGACACAGCATCGTTCTTTGGCTTTAGGTTTTGTATTGCTTTTGGCTCCAGGACTGGGCTGACTTGGGAGACGTCGTCACTGAATGCTCTCTTGTGGGTCAGCTTTGGAGATGGCAAGTAGTCTTTCACTGGGGGGGAATCAAACATAAACAGAGGTGAGGCCATCTGAGCAACAACTACGACAAGTATCATTATCTTGCAGATGACACCAAGCTGAGTGGAGCAGTTGTCACACCAGCAGGATGGGATGTCATCCAGAGGGACCTGGACAAGCTGGAGAAGTGGGTCTGTGTGAACATCATGAGATGCAAGGTCCTGCACCTGGGTCAGGGCAACCACCAGTATTAGTACAGGATGGGGGATGTTGTGATTGAGAGCAGCCCTGAGGAGAAGGACTTGGGATGCTGGGGAATGAGAAGCTCGACATGAGCCTGCAATGTGCACTCACAGCCCAGAAACCAACTGTGTTCTGGGCTGCATCAAAAGCAGTGTGGGCAGCAGGGCAAGGGAGGGGATTCTCCCCCTCTACTCTGCTCTTGTGAGACCCCACTTGGAGTCCTGTGTCCCGTTCTGGAATCCCCAATATAAGAGGGATATGGAACAGTTTGAACAGGTTTGGAGGAGGCCACAAAGATGATCAAAGATATGGGAGCACCTCTGCCATGAGGACAGACTGAGAGAGCTGGGGTTGTTCAGCCTGGAGAAGGCTCCAGGGAGACCTTAGAGCAGCCTTCCAGTACTGAAAGAGCTCCAGGAAAGCTGGGGAGGGAGTTTTTACAAGGGTTTGCACTGATAGGACGAGGAGGAATGGCTTTAAATTGGAAGTGAGAAGATTTAGATTAGACATTAGGAAGAAATTCTAACGATGAGGGTGGTGAGACACTGCTCAGGAAAGTCATGGCTGCCCCATCCCTGGAGGTGTTCAAAGCCAGGCTGGATGGGGCTGTGAACAACCTGATCCAGTGGGAGGTGTCCCTGTTTAAGGCAGGAGGTTAGAACTGGATGATCTTTGATGTCCCTTCCAACTCAAACCATTCCATGATTCTATGAATAAAAGATGAGGAGTCTCCGAGCTCTGCTCTGACAGCCCTGGCTGCTGCTTTGTCTGAAGTAAGCCTGCAAGGTCCAGTGCCTGCTTCTCTGTCCCACTCCTGACCCTGTGACTATTGCTAACGCTCATCAGATTGTTGGGATTACATGGAGAGCCCGGTGAGAACTGCCTGGATTTCAGGTGACACGCAGCTGTTCTCCTGTCCTAGCCAAAGCTGCTGTCTCCTTCACAATCATGTGAGGACAATGAGGCCAGACCAGTGTCTCTGCTCGCTCTCCAGCCACGCAGGAGAATGTCACCCAACAGAAACCAAGGGGTATGATGCCGGCAGCTTCATCAGCACAGTGAGAAGCAGCACGTCTCCAGGGACATCTCCAGCAGAAGGCTCCAGGGAGACCTTATAGCAGCCTTCCATCACCTGAAAGGACCACAGGAAAGCTGGGGAGTGGCTTCTTACAAGGGTCTGTAGTGATACGATGAGTGAAAATGGCTTTAAACTGGAAGGGGAAGATTTAGATTGGACATTAGGAAGAAATTCTTCCCGATGAGGGTGGTGAGGCACTGGCACAGGTTGCCTGGGGAAGCAGTGGCTGCTCCATCCCTGGAGGTGTTCAAGGCCAGGTTGGATGAGGATTTGAGCAGCCTGATCTGATGGGAGGTGTCCCTGCCCATGGCCTGGGGGTTGGAATTAAATGATCTTTCAGGTCCCTTCCAACCCAAACCATTCCATGATTCTATGACTCCCACCCAATACAGGAATTTGCAGTCTCCAGCCAATTAAACCATTTAATTACATGGTTTTTTTTCAAGGGACAGCAAGAATTAATTCACTACAAGGGCCTTATTTGTTTGCAAATCACTGCTCTCTGAACGCCAAGAGCTTGGATTGCTTTAATCACTGGGAACCGGTCACTGGTTCAGCTTTGCCTCCAGGCCGAAGGCATCTCATTAGACAGCCAGGAGCTCAGCAGGGACATGCTCACGTTCACCCAGCCCTCTCCCAAGGGCTTCCTGCTATGACCCAGGGTTTGCCACCCACTTTTAGAGGGCAGAGAAGGTCCTAAGGCATCCTCACCACCTGCAAGCTCATGGTGTGCTGCAGGGAACATGTGCAGCATTGATGTAAGTCATGCTGTTCACACACGAGCTCATCATGAAAAGCAAAGTCTTAGACATCTCCTCCAGTTCTGGGAAGCACGTTCCTGCCAACATGCAGGTGTCGGAGGGTTTTAAGCTGAAAGAGGGGAGATTGAGATGAGATCTTAGGAAGAAACATTTTCCTGTGGGGGTGGTGAGGCCCTGGCACAGGTTGCCCAGAGATGCTGTGGATGCCCCAAACCTGGAGGTGCTCATGGCCAGGTTCGATAGGGCTTCGGCCAGCCTGATCCAGTGGAAGGTGTTGGAACTGGATGGGCTTTGAGATCCCTTCCAACCCAAACCACTCCATGATTTGTGCAGGATGCTACTTCTTAGGTAAGCAATTAGTTAACAGATTTGCAGAAAAGCCTCGACAGTCCCTTACAAAGAAATGAAGGGTGAAAAAAAAGAGGGGGGGTGGAGATTAAACCCATTATCCTCTTACCAGAGCGCTCCGTGGACAGACTGCTGTGTCTGCTTGGGGATTTGGTTACCTCAGGAACATTTGCAGCCAAGCCCAGGCTGGCAGAAGAGATGGTGCTGTCGGATCCCAGGGAGGTGTTGGACTGCGTCAGGGACGACTTGCGCAGCTTGTTCTTCAAGAAGAAGCCCTTGACTTTGGATTTCTTGCCCCCAACATCGTAGTCATCCTCCATGTCGAGGGCACCCATGCTGCTGGGGATGATGGCAGAGGCCGACTCCAAGTCATATTTCTTCTTGCCCTTCACCTTGTCCTTCAGTTTTCCAAAGGGCGACCGTGGTTTGTCCTTCATGGACAGGTCAAACATGCTGGCTGTAAGGTTGTTGCGTGTGAACTGGATGCTCACCAGGATCTCACCACGCTCCTTCTCCTTCTTCCCAGGCTTGGAGTGTAACTTATGCCACCTGGAAATGGAGAGGAAAGAAAAGGAAAGGCCCTTCCATCATTTCCAAGAGCCATAAAACCAGGAAGATCTCAAGGAGGATGCTGCTGGGTGGGAGATAGCACAAGCACCACAGAAGTCACCTAAGAGCTGAGTCAGAGACAAAAAAACGTCAGCCACAGAGGTCTCACACAGAATCAGATGTCTCCCTGAACCACAGTGGCTTTGTAAGGGCTCTGTTTTCATCCCCACTCCCCTAAATAACCCAGCAAACCCCATCTCGCTCACGACAGACACTGCTCTGTGTTTCGGGGGGGGGGGCAGTAACCAGTGGCCACATGTTTGTAGGCTCAGTTGATAGGTTGCTGTGAGACCGTGTTTAAAAAAAGATGGCACTTTGTGCTTGCGTTTCAAATATTCAAGAGCCAGTGACTCAGAACAAATCCTTTCAAGTCAGAGATGGCACCGTAATGGCAAAGTCACTCAACAACATTCATTAAAATAACTTTATGCCTGGCCCTCACCATAAATAAAGATGCTGGAGTTTGCCTGGAAGTGTCCTTGCATCAAGCATTTAGAGGATGCTGCCTCCCAGGAGCTCTTTACGGGCAGGAGGAGCTGCTCCCCCTCTACTCTGCTCTCGTGAGACCCCACCTGGATTCCTGTGTCCAGTTCTGGAATCCTCAAATTAAGAAGGATATGGAACTGTTGAAACGGGTCCAGAGGAGGCCATGGAGATGATGAAAGGGCTGGAACTCCTCTGCTATGAGGAAAAGCTGAGAGACTTTGGGTTATTCCACCTGGAGAAGAGGAGGCTCTGGGAAGACCTTAGAACAGCCTTCCAGTACCTGAAGGGGCTACAGGAAAGCTGGGAAGGTACTTTTTCCAAGAGCCTGGAGTGATAGGATGAGGGGGAATGGCTTTAAATTGCAAGGGGGAAGATTTAGATTGAACATTAAGAAAAAATTGTTGAGGATGAGGGTGGTGAGGCACTGGCACAGGTTGCTCAGAGAAGTTGTGGAGATGTTCAAGGCCAGGTTGGATGGGACTTTGAGCACCCTGATGCAGTGGGAGGTGTCCCTCCCCATGACAGGCGGTTGGAACTGGATGGGTTGTGAGGTCACTTCCAACCCAAAACATTCTGTGATTCTATGATTAAAATTCCCCTTCAGAAGGTGCAAGGAAATCAGCAGGTTCAGGACAGACAGACCCTATGTCTTCATGAGATGCTTCAAGGGCAAAACACACAACAATGGGAAGTGGAAAAGATTTCCAGATCTGGATTATCAATTTCCCAGTGATCTCCCCAAAAATAAAATTTCTGGTTTTTTTTTTAAATCCGCTTGAAAAGTGAAGTCACCAAAAAGAAAAAAATGGGAAGGAAAATGTGAAGGGAGAGAGATGAGTGTGACCAGACTGAGATCACCAGTGTGAGGAGAACACTTGAATCGTGTCCTCCAGAAGTTCCTACTGGGGAAGTGATCGCACCTCGGATAAAAGGAGGAGTTGGGAAGCCTGGGGGGCCAAAACCGTAGGTCCAGCTGGAAGCACCCAGGTCCTTCACCACCCAATCCAGATTACACCAAAATGCAAGAGGGACCTCACGTGGCCACATACTCAGGGTTAAAATCCCATTCCTATTCATACCTCCTGCTTATCACAGAATCATGGAATGGCTTGGGTTGGAAGGGCCCTTAAAAGCCCATTCAGATTCAACACTGCCGTGGGCAGGGACACCTCCCACTGGATCGGGTTGCTCAAAGTCCCATCCAATCTGGCCTTGAACACCTCCAGCGATGGGGCAGCCACAACATCTCTGGACAATCTGTGCCAGGGCCTCGCCACCCTCACAGGAAAACATTTCTCCCTAAGATCTCATCTAAATCTCCCCTCTTTTAGCTTAAAACCGTTCCCCCTCATCCTATCCCTCCACACCCTCATCAAGAGCCCCTCCTCAGCTTCCCTGGAGACTCTTTCAGTACTAGGAGGCTGCTCTAAGGTCTCCCTGGAGCCTTCTTCTCTTCTCCAGGCTGAGTGAGCCCAACTCTTTCAGCCTGTCGTAGCTGAAAGTCCAAAATCTTCTGAAAAAAATCCCAAATTCCATAATTTCCTTGTGAAAATATATTTTCTTACTTTGATGGGGACCTAACAGTTGTTATTGACTGTAAAAATATGTGATTAATATTTATTTCCCTGATAAAGAACGCCTTCCAAGCTTTCCTGCCCATCCCACCCCATACGATGCGCACCGTGAAGTTTTCAGCACTCAGGATTTGAGTTTGGAATTATCCAGCTATGCAGAAAGAAAACATGAATAAAGCAGCATTAACCCCTTAGAACAAGTCATGGGCTGCAAAGAGACACCCGGACAGGCTACTAGGGAGAAGGAGCAGGTGAATCAGGACTTTTCCCGTAGGAACAATGAGAAATGACTGGAACAAGCTGCGGCAACAGCTCATCAAATATTGTACTACATAGTTTGATGCAAGAGATGGAAGAAGTTCAAGAGGGAAGGGCAGGAGCAGCCTGCCAGCTGGGAGAGATCTGGGGCTGAATCGTAAAATTGCTAGGGTGGAAAAGATCTTTGAGATCATTGAGTCCAACTGTAACTGTCCACTACTAAACAAGATCCCTGAGCATCTCATCCACCTATCTTTTGAATCCCTCCAAGGATGACTCCACCACCTCCCTGGGCAGCCTCTTCCCATGACCAAGAACTCTTTCCGTGAAAAAGTTTTTCCTGATGTCCAATCTGAACCTCTCCTGGAGCCATTTCCTCTCATCCCATCACCTGTCACTGGGGAGGAGACCAATCCCTGCCTCACTACAACCTCCTTTCAGGCAGTTGTAGACAGTGATGAGGTCCTCCTCAGCCTCCTTTTCTCCAGGCTAAATAACCCCAAGTCTCTCAGTCACCTCTAATAAGACTTGTTCTCCAGCCTCTTCACCAGCTCCATTCCCCTTCTCTGGATGCTTCCTAGTCCCTCAATGTCCTTCTTGTAGTGAGGGGCCCCAAAGTGAAGCAGTGAGCGACCCCGGCACATGGGAACGGGAGTGGAAATCTCAAACAGTGCTCCAGCCCCTCAATGTCCCTCTTGTAGAGGGGCCCAAAACTGCACCCAAGATTTGTGGTGTGTTCTCACCAGCACTGAGGACAGGAAAAAAGAAATCCTGCAATGAATTTTTATATCTTCCATCGCCCCATGGATATTAAAAAATAGAGAGAAAATCAGAGTGGATTAACATAAGGAAAGGCACGAGCTGCTGAGGTCGAGGAGATGTAACAGCCCATGAGAGCCCAAGCTCCCATGGAAATGCCCTTGGCATCACCCACCCCATCACTTCTCATGGTGTCGTCATTAGAATGGATTTGGATACTCAGCGGCGCTGCCGCTGGCAGAACAAGCCTTACAGGCTGAGCTGCTTCAAAAAGTATCCGTTCAAGGCAAAAACTTCTGCTTCTGCTGGATTAAGGAATTATTTTTGGTTCCAAAGACTTAATCAGCAGCCAGGAAGCAGTCGGGACTACACCTTAAACTGGGGGCAGAGTTATTTTTAGGCCCAGCTCGAAGTTTATAGCACAAGATGAGTGTTTGGGAGGACTAAGTTGTTCCATGTTGGGTTTTGCCTTGTTTTTATGAATTAGTTCCAGCGGAACAGGAGGTGCAAACACTGCCTTGGCCTGGATGTGTCATGAGAGCAGGATCTGGGCAGGTTTAAAGCCCCAGCCCAGCTAAAAACAAACTCCTGCAGAATCTTTTCACTATTAACCCCATGCCAGACCCCTCAGTTTCCCAAGTTTCTGCCTCACAAGGGGGCATGACCTCTTTTAGAGCTGATACACCTGGAAAAACAAACCAGCTTCTGCCCAAACAAACCCTTTTCCAGGTCTGAAATAGCAGCCGTGGGCTTTGCAGCTCAGGCACAGACCAATTGCTCTGAATTTCACTGGGTTACATTAATCAGACTGTGGACGAGATGCTAGCACTGAGGACCACATGGAGATGGAGGAAGCCGTGCCAAGCAGGTAAAGCACCAAGGAATGGAAGGACCTGCTTCTCAGAGGAGTTCTGGAGGCCTCTCTTGAAGATGGTGCCTCCAGCTTGGGTCGAGCTCCTCACTGCAGAGGACACCCAGGTCAAGTCACCTATCACATCATGAAGATGATCTGAGGGCTGGAGCACCTCCCATATGAGGACAGTCCGAGAGAGCTGGGCTTGTTCAGCCTGGAGAGAAGACTCCGGGGAGACCTTAGAACAGCCTCTCAGTACTGAAAGGGGCTCCAGGAAAACTGGGGAGGGGCTCTTGATCAAGGAGTGCAGAGATAGGATGAGTGGGATGGTTTTAAGCTGAAAGAGGGGAGATTTAGGTGAAATCTAGGAAGACGTGTGAGGGTGGTGATACCCTGGCACAGGTTGCCCAGAGATGATGTGGCTGCCCCATCCCTGGAGGTGTTTGAGGTCAGGTTGGATGGGGCTTTGAGCAACCTGATTCCTTCTCACTGGGCAACCTCTGCCAGTGCTTAATACCCCTTCTGTGAAGAAATTTTGCTTGATATTCAATCTGAACCTGCCCTGGTTCAACTTGAGGCCATTTCCTCTCATCCTATCACCTGGCACTTGGGAGAAGAGACCAACACCCACCTCGCTACAACCTCCTTTCAGGCAGTTGTAGACAGCGATAAGGCATACCCTCAGCCTCCTCTTATTCAGGCTAAACAACCCCAGGTCCCTCAGCTGCTCCTCATAATTCTTGTTTTCCAGTCCCTTATCCAGCTCTGTTCCCCTTCTCTGGACACGCTCCAGGCCCTCAATGTCCTTCTTGTAGTGAGGGCCCAAAGCTGAAGCAGCAAGCCACGCCGGCACACAGGGACAGGAGAGGAAACCTCAAACAGCAACCTCCCTGCAGACACCCCAGAAAGGGGAAGCAACTGGAGGCCCCTGCGAGCTCTTAGGCAGCTCCTGGGAAGCGAGAAGTGCTCTGGAGGGTTGCAAACTCACATCCTGCTGCATTAACACAACTTGTGAGCAGCAACGTACGGTGAAGAGCTCCCTGGCCCCGCTGTGGGCCTGGGCGCGCTCATTTAGGTCATCGTGTTTAATCAGCGCAGCCCAACTGCCTCCAGACAGTTCCAGTAAAAGCCTTTCCTGGGAGAAACGTTGCTCTCTCCTCCTCCCTTGCCTCCACCGAGAGTCAAGGAGAGCGGCGAGCTGCACAGCACGGCTGCCAAAAGGCAGGTTTGGGAGGAAAGGCACAAAGCGCCTGGCATCTATTTTTAAATTTTCTGTTGCCAGGATTAATCAGAGCAGCAAGGGAAGCTTGGAGAGCAGAGCATAAAGCACTGTTGCAGCTCCAAGCCCCCAAAATACATATCCCAAACATAAGGATATGGAACTGTTGAAACAGTTCCAGAGGAGGTCACGAAGATGATCCGAAGGGTGAAGCACCTCCCATACAAGGACAGGCTGAGAGAGTTGGGGTTGCTCAGCCTGGAGAAGAGAAGGTTCTAAGAAGACTTCATAGTAGTCTTCCAGTACCTGAAGGGGCTACGGGAAAGCTGGGGAGGGACTTTTTCCGGGGGCTGGAGTGACAGAACAAGGGGGAGTGGCTTTCAATTGGAAGGGAGAAGAGTTAGGTTGGACATTAAGAAGAAATTCTTCATGATAAGGGTGGTGAGACACTGGCTCAGGTTGCCCAGGGAAGCTATGGATGCCCCCTCCCTGGAAGTGTTCAAGGCCAGGTTGGATGGGGTCTTGAGCAGCCTGGTCTAGCGGGAGGTGTCCCTGCCCATGGCAGGAGGGTTGGAACTGGTCCCTTCCAGCCCAAACCATTCCATGATTCTATGATTCTATCCTCCAGCCACATCCTGGACTGGAAAGCCAACTCGTGCTGAGCAAACGGGAAAAAAATCACCCTGGCATGGAAATAAGAGTGGAGGAGCTCTTTGTTAAGGAGGGAAAGCGACCTCACGTACAATGCTGTCAGGAGGGATTTACTTGAGACCAGCAAACAGCTCATGCTCTGCCCCCTACTCTGCTCATCACCCTCTGTTGGGGTGCAGGTGCTATTTATGGGGGGCTCAGGGAGCCCCTGCTTCTAGAAAGCCTGTGTTGGGTTTCTGACTACAGAGGGAAGAGGCTTGGGTGCTTTTTCTATCCATCAGGGATAAAACTCATTTGGGTTTATGAGCCCCCTGCTCTGGATGGGCCATCCCAGCACCTCCTAGAATGGGAAGCCAAACTGCTGGGATGACCAGGAAGAGACAGAGCCAACCCTTAACAGACCATGAAGAGAGGATCCCAGGGGAGACTGATCCCAGCTTTCTGTCCCCTTGTCCCTTCCACATCCCCCTCCTGCTCAGGTGACTCCTTCAGCACAAAACTAGCCGCAAAGCCTCCATCCTGCCTGCAGCTTTGCAGGTCATCGATGGGTTTTAAGGTCCCTTCTAACCCAAACCATTCTATGATTCCTTGTCTGCACCAACCTGTCATTTCCTGCTGATTCATCCCTGCAACAAGGTATTCCCTGCTTATGAATAGAGCTCCAAGTCTTTAATTAAAGACTACGTGGATCCCTACAACAATAGACAGAGCAGGACTGAGTGCAGAAAAGGCAATCAAGGAAAACAAGAACGGGCACCACTTCTCCTGGCATGACCCCCCTCAATGGGCACAGCAACGAAGAGGCATTTCGACGAGTCAAGAGTTGAAGCAGCCCTACAGAAACACACACATCACATCAGGCCAGGAGGAAGCTCACCTACCCGAGAAGGGAAGCATAGCCTGGAAAACAACCCAACCCTGGGGAGTTTCATGCTTTTTTTTTCTGGCTTCGTGTTTTTAAACACAGCTTCCCCCGCGCTGGGAAGATTTTCTGCAGCGTAGGTTAGTTTTCTTGTTGGTTTTGGATGGCCTGTTTTGCAAGGTGATCCCTGTCAGCTGCTAAAAGCACAGATGGGAAATAGGCAAGATTCCCCCGCTGACAGGGAAGAAAGCGGCTGAGGTGGGAAGAAGTTCATCTCTCCACACGTTCCTCTGAGAAGTGCTCGAAAACAAACTCAAACAAAGCAGACCCCCCACCGCTCGTTAGATAATTCAGCTCAGCGCTAACGAAGCAGCTCAACCCGGCACCTCTAATGGGTTCCAGCTTCGACGTGACCAATTTGGCTCCTCGAGAGAGCACTGGCTAAATGGGATCATAGAATCACAGAATCATGGAATGTGATTTCTTCCAATTCTTGAAAAGGCCTACAGGAAAGCTTTTTCCAAGGGCCTGTAGTGATAGGACAAGGGGGAAAGGCTTCAAATTGGAAGGGGGAAGATTTAGATTAGACATTAGGAAGAAATTCTTCACAATAAGGGTGATGAGGCACTGGCACAGGTTGCCCAGGGAAGCTGTGGCTGCCCCATCCCTGGAGGTGTTCAAGGTCAGATTGGAGGGGGATTTGAGCAACCTGGTCCAGTGGGAGGTGTCCCTGCCCACGGCAGGGGGGTTGGAACTGGATGGGTTTTGAGGTCCCTTCTAACCCAAACCATTCTGAGATTCTAAGATTTAAGGAGCTGTAAAATGGAGCATGAAACATGAATGAAGAGGAGACAGTAATAGCAAGAGACAAAGTGATTCAGCTATATTTATCTGCTTACGCTCCAGAGCATCCAAGGTTCACAACTTTTGAGCCACAAACAAGCCAATAAACTACATCTGTGGTCACCAAATGACCTGGGCCACCAGCCAGCACTGCCCGAGCACCAGGAGACCAAGGGACGAGGCCCCTGTGTGAGGACAGGAGAGAAGGCAGTGCTGGTCTTGCTGCATGAGAAACCAAGGGCATAGAAGGGAATATGAAAACCCAAGCCCTGAGCTGACTTTGCAGGATTGCAAAGCACAACTGACAGTGAGGAGCTGCTCCACAGGTTCCCCGGTGCACCTGGAGAGCTGCTTAACGCACAACTCAACGTACATGGGATGGGCAGGAGAAATATGGTTTTGCTGTTAAATCCTTTCTCACTTCCAGCTGGGAAGAGCATCACAGCAGGGCTTGCATGGAGAACCCAGAACCTGGAGACAACACAAGCCTTGGGAAGGCAGAGTCTATTCTCCAAAAGGAAAACCAACCCCAAGGGCTCCACACAGCTTAAAAACTCAGGAGCAGGTTGCTCTGTTTACACACAGCTTTATCCCCCGTGGACCTGCTCACCAAGAGAACCATGTGCTAGAGATGCAGAATTGGGGAGGCCATGGGATTCTGTTCCTGGGACAGGGCTCCCAAACCCCCAGCGCAGGCTAGAAAGACCATCCTGCTGGAAACCCAAACTCCACGTCCTCAGCCCAGCTTCTGACAAAGAAAGGTTATTCCCATGGCTGTCATTTGCACACCTTCGTATAGTTGGACTCAATGATCTCCAAGGTCTTTTCCAACCAAAGATTTCTATGATTCACTGAGCACAGATTCCAACAAACCTCAGGTCAGCAAGCCCTGGCATCCCCCTTCCTGGGGCACACACTGCACCCTAGTGACAACACAACCCCTTGGAGGGCAACAGAAGAGAAGAGTAGAGCCCACCCTACTTTTGCGGTCACCGGAGAGGAAGGATTGGCAAGAAACATCTTGCCAGGCTCCATAGGGAAGGGATGGAATCACCTTGGAAGGATGAATCAAGGCAAAGAGGCTTCTGAAGCACAGTATGAGTGCTGGTTGAACTTGGCACATGGAATAGCACCAGCTACACCCACGTCTGGAGCTTTGTACCAACACGTTCAAGGCATTTTCTGAGCTGGCTGTGGGTTTTCCACAGCCGGAGGCACTGAAGGCTCTGGGGATTCATTGTGAAACAGAGAAAGAAGCCTGAATCTGCAGCTTTTTGGGCTTTAGGATGATGGAGGGTGAAGGGCCAGCGCTCTCAGCCACCGACAGTTCCAACTCAACGTGGCAGACTTTAAAATCCAGGATTTAACCACCCAAATCTCTTAAAAGCCAACAAAAGCAGAGCCTTGCTGGAGCAGAACAGAGCAAGGGCCTTAAACCTCTGACAATTAGGTGAAGACAGGAGTTAACTGGGCAAGTAGGAGCAAAACTGTAAGCCCTGCCACCACTTCATAGAATCACAGAACGGTTTGGGGTGGAAGGGGCCTCAAAACCCATCCAGTTCCAACCCCCCTGCTATGGGCAGGGACACCTCCCACCAGACCAGGCTGCTCAAGGCCCCATCCAACCTGGCTTTGAACACCTCCAGGGATGGGGCAGCCACAGCTTCCCTGGGCAACCTGTGCCAGTGCCTCACCACCCTCACTGTGAAGAATTTCTTCCTAATGTCTAATCTGTATCTTTCCCCTTCCAATTTAAAGCCATTTCCCCTCATCCTATCACTCCAGGCCCTTGGGAAAAGTTCCTCCCCAGCTTTCCTGTAGCTCTTCCTGGTACTGGAAGGTAGTTCTAAGGTCTTCCCAGAGTCTCCTCTTCAGGTGGAACAACCCAAAGTCTCTCAGGTTTTCCTCATAGCAGAAGTGTTTCAGCCCTTTCATCATCTCCATGGCCTCCTCTGGACCTGCTCCAACAGTTCCATATCCATCTTAATTTGGGGATTCCAGAACAGGACACAGGACTCCAGGTGGAGTCTCACGAGAGCATAGGCAGCATCACTGCACGGCAGCGCTCTCCCCTTGGCTCCCACCTAAAGGCAAACGCTTGCCTGGGTCAAGTTGAGCACCAAGAACCATATTCCAAGGTCTGGCTGCTCCTGCCCAGCCTTGCCTCCGGCAGCACAGAGAGCATCTCGACCTGATTTTTGGCAGGACTAAGCTTCTCCTCCCCCCAGCTCACAGTTTTCGACACAGCAGGGTGTTTCCTGGCTGGGCTGAGACGTACCAATCCCTCAGAGCTGCCTTTTCAACCCCAAAACAAGGATTTCATCCCAGCCCTTGGTGTCTGAGGAGCTCACTGCTGCTCTCAGCCACCACAACACCTTCATCAGCCTTGCCAGGCACCTCTGATCACAGCCCCCAGGGAAGAGGGCTTTGTTTGTCCTCGTATTCAAAATTTCCATGCCAAAACTATCACGGAACAGCTATTTCCTCTCTGCCCTGCTGCAAGGTCCCTTCCTCTCCAAGGCTTGACGACAGACATGCAGAGGACACAGCTGCACCGATTTGGCCTCGGTTCAGGCCTGATAGTGAGCAGAAAAATGAGCTGCGACCTTGAGTGTGAAAACCTCCCCTAGGAGCCAAGGCCATGGTGGGAATGGCAATGAGCACAACCAACCAAGAGAGACGCCACAGACAAAAGCCCACAGGCCACGGCGCCTGCTCTGCTGCTAATGATCTCCCATGATATGAATTTAACGAGGGAGGTTGATGGCCACAGGCACACCATAGAATCACAGAGCGGTTTGGGTGGAAGCGACCTTAAAGCCCATCCAGTTCCACCCCTCAGCCATGGGCAGGGGTGGGACTTATCTCAGAAAGGACCAACAGACAACAGGAGCTCTTGCAGGGATTTGGGGGCCATCCCTTGGCCCTGAGTGTACTCTCACACCTCTGAAGTCCCAATTCTGCCTTGCTGCTGAGCAGGTTGGTAGCACACATCACGGGGCAACGATGTGACCTTCTGGAGAGCTTCTCACAAAATCACAGAATGACCTGAGTTGTAAGGAACCCACAATAACTAACAAGTCCAGCTCCTGTCCCTGCATAGGACAACCCCAACATGCACACCTTGTGTCTGAGGGTGTTGGCCAAATGCTTCTGGAATATTGTCAGGCTTGGTGCTGTGACTGCTTCCATGGGGAGCTGTTCCAGTGCTCTACCACCCTCTGAGTGAAAACCTTTTCCTAATATCCAGCCTAAACCTCCCCTGGCACATCTTCCTGCCATTCGCTTGGGCCCTGTCACTGGTCACCAGAGAGAAGAGATCAGTGCCTGCTCCTCCTCCTCCCCTTGTGAGGAAGGAGCAAACTGGAAGGAGGTCCCCCCTCAGTCTCCTCTTCTCCAGGCTGAACATACCAACTGACTTCAGCCGCTCCTCATACAACTTCTCCTCCACCAACTCTGTGGCCCTCAGTCATTCTGGGGCAAAGGCAAATTCAGAGCCACCCTACAGCCCTCCTTCCCTCCAGCCACGCTGCTCCTCCCTCCTTGCAGGCAGTGATGAGGCCGAAAAGCTCCTCCAACTGCTTCTGCCAGCCCTCTTGGCCTGACTTCATGACATGTTCCTTCCAAGCCCAAGTCCCCGTCCCTTCTCCGCAGAGCCTTGTCCCAAAACTTAGCTCCATCAAGACACAGGGAAGCTGCAAGGACTTTAGCAAGAAGAGTGTACCAACCAGAGCAAAGGTGGTGTACCCCAAGGAGCTTCTTTACCGATGGAGAGCGGGAAGGAGAGCATCTTGCTCCTGCTGCCAGGATGGACATGAGAGAGGAACAAGGACAGGGAACTATAGCAGGGAGAGCTTTGGGGAATTTGGAGCTGGGCTAATTTCACACACGGAACAACTCCGCAAGACAAGTTCACTGTCAAGAAAAAACCAAAGGCCACTCCCTGCTGTCACTCCCCGTAGCCAGCAAGCAACTGCAAGTCACTGCAGGGAGACACCAGAGCCAGGAATTATGACTCCTGGGCTACACTTACTGTCCCCTTATCCACAAGATCCCAGTGCTGCAAAGCCCTGAATTCTGCTCTCCAAAGACCAAGCTCCAGCAGCCCAGGGTTTGCCTGGTGAGCAGAACTTGGCCCTGGAAGGCTGATGGCTTTAACCTTTCCCACGCAGCTGTGAGGTCTCAGGGAAAGAAAGCAAATGAGAAGGGCATTTCAAAGGGGGATAGAGGAGGGATGACAAGCAGGGGTTTCTTTGCCCAGTCTAGGAAACTCTGAGTGCCCACCACCCCTCCTCACCATAAGCCTCACAGCCCACAGAGCAAAACCAAGGTCCTTTGGGGCCACCAAGCAGCAAGGTCCAAGGTCCTCCTGTCCTCCCAACACTGAGCCCCAGTCACGCCACCCACCCACCAGACCATATTGGCCAAGGGGAATCATAGAATTGTTAAGGCTGGAAAAGACCTCCAAGATGATCCAGTGCAAACATCAGCCCCAAACCACTGCGTCTACTAAACCATGTCCTTAAGAGCCACATCTACACAGTTTTTTAACACTTCCAAGGACGGAGACTCCAAAACCTCCCTGGGCAGCCTCTACCAGTTGTACACACTCTTCCAGTGAAGAATTTTTTCCTAATATCCAATCTAAACCTCCCCTGGCACAACTTGAGGCCATTTACTCTCGTTCTATCACTTGTTACTTGGGAGAAAACACAGCCTGATGGGTGTGGGATCCAAGCTCTAGACTTGCAGCAGCCGGAGGCATTCCCACCCTGCCCAGGTGCTTTGTTGACAGGAGTGGATATGGAAGCTCCCTGGCTCGCTGCCACTCCACGGGGGAGGCAGAAGGAGCCCTTGGAGGGGATTGCAACACCATTTCCTGGATGCCAAGGAGCAGAAGCAATAGCTGCCTTGTGAGAACAGACAAACCCCTCTTCTGCTGGGCTAAGCCCTTCTTACAGAGAATCACAGAATGGTCTGGGTTGCAAACGAATTTTAAGTCCATCCAGTTTCAAGCCCCCTGCCATGGGCAGGGATACCCTTCACTGCATGAGATTGCTCAAGGCCCCATCCAATCTGGTCTTGAACGCCTCCACGGATGGGGCAGCCACAGCTTCCCTGGGCAACCTGTTCCAGGACCTCACCAGCCTCATCACGAAGAATTTCTTTGTAATGTCTAATCTAAATTCAATTTAAAGCCATTCCCCCTCATCCTATCACTACAGACCCTTGGAAAAAGTCCCTCCCCAGCCTTCCTGGAGCACCTTCAGGTACTTGAAGGCCACTATAAATTCTCCCTGGAATCTTCTCTTCTCCAGGCTGAAGAAAGCCAACTTTATCAGCCTGTCCTCATAGCAGAGGTGCTCCAGCCCTCAGATCATCTTCATGGACTCCTCTGGACCTGTTCCAACAGGTCCATATCCTTCTTAATTTCGGGAATCCAGAACTGGACATAGGACTCCAGGTGGGGTCTCACAAAAGTGGAATAGAGGGGAAGAGAGACTGACCGTTCATCGAACCACATCTCCCTGCCTGCCTGTGCTGAGCTGGCAGCGCTCCACAACCCACTAGCAGACTGCTATGGTCAGACACGGTGATGGTCACCATGCTACTTCACTCTCAGTCTCATCCTGCTGACAACACTGGGCTGTGGGCTCCCAAAAATTGAGGCAGGAGGGAGCTGCAGGTTACAGGAGGGAAAGGTGAGAACCAGGAGCACCTTGGTCAGACCATGGCACAGGGTTTTTTTGCTATGAAATGAGACACATGTGAGGATCAGCAGTAAAAGGCATGGGCTAAAAATAAAATCTGTACGTGGTTCAAGAGGGAAGGGAGAAATGATGCTCAGCACCATTGCTTTGCTCGCCAGCCCCTGGAGCTGGTTGAGCGTGGGACAAGCCTTGGAATGCCCAAAAAATGCCAAATCGAAGAGTTGATTTTTCTCCCAGGCAAAATGACCAAGAAGTTCAGCTGAACATGGCAGCTCAAAAAAACCCCAGGCACTGGCTGACGGAGAAGAGTCCAAGTTTGACAGAACATTTTCCATCAAGCTGAAAACAAGTCCAAAACTCATCCCCGGTGAAGTTTCCATGCAACAAAAATCAGCAGGAAAACGAGAGCAAGGTCAACATGCTGACAATTGGGGGCTTTTTTTAAGCAGGGTTCTGTTCCAACTGGCACCAGTTTTATACCCAGGAGCTAGGAACGCATATGGGATCCTAAAAAACAGTGTGTGGTGGAGAGTGATGTCATGAATCCCTTACTTGGGGGCCCACAGTTATCTCCACGGTGCAGGCCTGGGTGCGCTCCATGGTGGAGTCACAGAGAGGGGAAAGCTGGGTTTGTTTTGCTGGTTTTTAAAACTGGGACTAAATGTTCTCCTAAACCAAGTTGTTTGTAACTGGGTTAAACCAGATGGCAGAGGTCGGTTGGAAGCCTGGAAAGCTCGCAGAGCCAGACCCCTGGGTCTCTCCCCAATCCTTTGCCCACGTAGAGGGACAAGCTCCAGCACTTGGGACTCTCCTCCAACACAACATGCAGCTCCCCCAGCAGACCAGACACCAGACACCTTCCAGCTCAGGGGTTCATACAATCACAGAATGGGTTCGGTTGGAAGGGACCTTACAGATCATCCGGTTCCAACCCCCCTGCCACACTTCCCACTAAAGCATTCGAGGTTCAAGGGAACGGAGATACTTGGGGTCCAGGGTGAGAGCTCTCTGTCACTCTGTGCTCACTTCCATCCCTGGGGCCATGGTTGATAAACAGCCTTAAAAGCTCTTGCAAGAGGGGAAGTTAATTTTCCTTACGCAAGCGAAGCTACAGGAAGGGAGGGAAACGGACAGCAAAAATCCTGGGGATCTCCTGCCTTGTAGCCCAGATCCCCTCCTTGGGCTGCAGCAATGGAATCACAGAACAACCTGAGCTGGAAGGGACCCACAAGGATAATCAAGTCCAACTCCTGCCCCTGCACAGGACAACTCCAGCATTCACACGCATTCACACTGTGTGTCTGAGGGCGTTGTCCACATCCTTCTTGAATATTGACAGGCTTGGTGTGACTGCTCCCTTGAGGAGCTGTTCCAGTGCTCCACCACCCTCTAGGTGAAGAACCTTGTCCTAGTGTCCAACCTAATCCCCCCTTGGCACATCTTCCTGCCATTCCCTCAGGTCCTGTCACTAGTCACCAGAGAGAAGAGATCAGCGCCTGCTGCTGCTCCTCCTCCTCCCCTTGTGAGGAAACAGTAAACAGCTATGAGGTCCCCTCTCAGTCCCCTCTTCTCCAGGCTGAACAGACCAAGTGACTTCCCCGTGACTGCCAGGGTGATCAGCCACCACGACGGGCAGCGCAGGGTCCAGACACGTTGGACGTTGCACCCTTGGGATTAACAGAGCCTGACGCCGAGACCTTTGAGATGAGGGCTCAGCCTCCTGAAGCCTCTACAGGACGGTGGGAGGGCTTTTTCGTCCAGCCCTGTCAACCTCTAACAAGATAACAGCTTTCCTAGAGGCTCACGAACTGCAAAGAGGGTGGGAAGTTATTTCATATCCTCCCATGCCAAAACAACATGGCCTGGATCAGCTCGCGGTGAACTCTGCGTCAATGCTGGTTTGAATTAGGCCTGAAGAATTCGAGGCCTAGAGGGGAAACCATATGATGACAGGCTGAACTCTCTTGGTCTGTTCAGCCTGGAGGAGATTGAGAGGGGACCTCATAGTCATTTGCTGCTTCCTCACAAGGGGAGGAGGAGGAGTAGGCGCTGAACTCTTCTCTCTGGGCACCAATGACATAAGAACCCAAGGAAATGGCAGGAAGATGTGCTGGGGAGGGTTAAGTTGGACATTAGGACAAGGTTCTTCACCCAGAGGGTGGTGGAGCACTGGAACAGCTCCCCAGGGAAGCAGTCACAGCACCAAGCCTGACAATATTCCAGAAGCACTTGGCCAACGCCCTCAGACACACAGTGTGAATGTTGGGGTTGTCCTGTGCAGGGTCAGAAGTTGGACTTGATGATCCTTACAGGTCCCTTCCAACTCAGGTCATTCTGTGATTCTATGAATTCTGATCCTGCTCCTCCAATGCCATCCGTTCTCGCAGCAGTAGTAATAAAAGCAAAATAAATGCCGGGGGGTGGGAACCACTCAGATGCTGACTCCAGGGTTTGTCATTCTTCCTCCGTGCCCACACTCCAGTGCAAGTAGGAAACTCCCCAGGCTGCAAATGAGCTGTATTTTTCCATAGGAAAAGTTTTTCCAACCCCTTTTCACGCTTATCATAGAATGGTTTGGTTGGAAAAAACCTTAAAGATCGAGTCCAACTGTACCTCTCCAGTACTAAACCAGATACCTCAACACTTCATCTACCGGTCTTTTAAACACCTCCTGGGCAGCCTCTGCCAGGGCCTGACAACCCTTTCAGAGAAGAAATTTTTCCTGATGTCTAATCTGAACCTGCCCTGGTGCAACTTGAGGCCATTTCCTCTTATCACATCACCTGTCACTTGGGAGAAGGGACCAACACCCACCTCACTACAACCTCCTTTCAGGGAGTTATAGACAGTGACAAGGTCTCTCCTCAGCCTCCTTTTCTCCAGGTTGAACAACCCCAGGTCCCTCAGCCACTCCCCAGAACCCCTGTGCTCCAGCCCCTTCCCCAGCTCTGTTCCCCTCTTCTGGACGCGCTCCAGGCCCTCAATGACCTTGTAGTGAAGGGCCCAAAAGTAAACACAAGATTTGAGGTGCAGCCTCACCAATGCTGAGCACAGGGGCACAATCCCTTCCTTGGTCCTGCTGGCCATGTTGTTTCTGATCCAAGCCAAGATGCCATTGGCCGCCTTGGCCACCTGGGCCACTGCTGGCTCATGTTCAGCCACTGTCAACCAACACCCTCAAGTCCTCCTCTGCCAGGCAGCTTTCCAGCCACTCTTCCCCAGGTCTGTAACGCTACACAGGGTTGTTGTGTCCAAAGTGCAGGACCCAACACTTGGCCTCTCTGAAGCTCCAGGAGCAAGGCTGTGCCATCTGCCAAGCCCCAAAGCTCCATCCATTGCCTCTCCAGCTGTGCCCGAAGTAGGAGGCCAAGGAGGCCCCTCTCCAAGCCTGCAATTTCAGGCAGTGAGCCAACTGAATTCCTCAGGTCCTGGGAGCCAGTGAGCAGCGAGGACGCTCCCAGCAGCCCAGTGAGGTCTGTGTGAAGCAAAGCTCAAAAATCTTCTTCCCTAAAGGAATTTCAGCCACATTCCTGCATTTCTCTGCCTGGCAAAAGCTCGCAAACACTTATTATTGTTTGAAACCCTTCCTGGAGAAGGAGGAAGAGCAGCAAATCCCACATCAGCAGGGATTTGTGCTGGAGGCGCTCACAGAATTATGGAACAGTTTGGGTTGGAAGGGACCTTAAAGCATATCTAGTTCCAACCACCCTGCCATGGGCAGGGACACCTCCCACTGGATAAGTTGGCTCAAAGCCCCATCCAACCTGGTCTTGAACACCTCCAGGGATGGGGCAGCCACAACTTCCCTGGGAAACCTGTGCCAGTGTCTCACCACCCTCATTGTGAAGAATTTCTTCCTAATATCTAATCTAAATCTTCCCCCTTCCAATTTAAAGCCATTCCCCCTCATCCTATCACTACAGACCCTTGGAAAAAGTTCCTCCCCAGCTTTCCTGTAGCCCCTTCAGGTACTCGAAGGCCGCGATAAATTCTCCAATGCAGGGATGAGGGTTGGTACTCGAAATTAGGGGACCCTTATGCAGCAGCTCCGTGACAAATCAGGTCACAACGACAACCCCACCAAGCTAGCGCAGGCTGCAAAGCCACCACAGCTGTCAGAAGGATAAACCTCCACGGGCATCTGTGCCACGGCTTCCCAGGAGGGACAGAAATCCAGGGAACCCTTCTGGGATGCAGAGGGACCTTGCAGCACTGTCCCCCAGGACCTCTTGCCCAGGAGGAAGAGGGATCCTCTGATGCCACAACTCCCTTCCTATGAGCAAAAGGATCCCAAGGGACCCCATCCTCCACAAGACACTTCCTGGAGCACACATGGCATCCTTTCCCCTATGATGTCCTTCCTGCAGCATCCATGGGTCTGTGATAGCCTGTATCCTGCAATGCCCTTCTTGGGTCATACAAAGACCCTGTGCCACACTTCCCAGGGTACCCATGGACAGGTATAGTCCCTATGATGGTGGATGACCTCCTGCAAAGCCCTTTCTGGTGCAGGCGTGGTCCCTGTGATGGTGGATGACCTCCTGCAAAGCCCTTCCTGGGGCAGGCATCATCCCCACAATTCCCTGTCCACAGAAACACCCTTCCTGGGGAATGCAGGGATCCTGTGACACCCTACCTCCTGCAAAGCCCCTTCCTCAGACATACACAGACCCCCTACCACCTTCAATGCCCTTCCTGGGACACGCAAGGATCCCAGGATGCCCACCCCAAAATACACAGGAAACATGACACTCATCCTGGGGCACACAGGGACCCATAACACCCATCCCAAGGCATGCAGGATCCCATGACGTCCATCCAGAGAACACACATAGACCCATGATGCCCATCCTGGGACACATAAAGACCCATAACACCCACCCAAGGACCACATGGACCCATGACACCCAACCAGGGAACACAGGGACTCCATGAGGTCCACCCCGGGGTTCACATAGACTCATGATGCTCATTCAGGGACCCATATGGACCCACAACACCCATCCCAGTGCTCCCAATGACCCATGCCCCCCATCCCAAAGCTCCCAGTGACCCATAATGCCTATCCTGAATCTCACACGGACCAATAACACCCATGGTAAGGCATGCAGGAGCCATGACACCCATCCCAGGGAACATAAGGACCTCATTAAGCCCATCTGTGGCTCCCAGGTTCCCATGAGGACCATCCCAAGCTACACAGGGATTCCATGATGCCCATCTTGGATCTCACAGACCCCCATGACACCCACCCTGGGCCTCACAGGGCCCTCATGACGCTCATCCAAAGAACAGAGGGACACATGACCCCGATCCTGGGGCTCACAGGGACCCATGAACCCCATCCCAAGGCATGCAGGAACCATGATGCCCATCCCAGAGTTCACATAGACCCGTGATGCCCATCCCAGGGCCCACACGGACCCGTGATGCCCATGCTCAAGACACACAGGGACCCATGATGTCCATCCAAGGGACCTCATGATGCTCATCACAGGGAAACACTGATGCCCATTCCAGGGAACCCATGATGCTCACTCGACGGAACCCATGATGTCCATCCCAGTGACCCATAACACTCATCTCAGTGACCCATAACGCTGATCCCAGTGTTCCCAGCGACCCATATTGCTCATCCCAGTGCTCCCAGCGAGCCATGCCCTCACCCCACACCCCCTCATCCCCAGACGGTCCCCACTCACCCCTCTTGGGGCACACGTCCCCGCTGCAGCCCGGGCTCCAGTGGCACCCGTGCCTGCCCCAGGAACCTGTCCATGCCCACCAGGGCCCGGTGCATCACGGTGAGCAGCAGGGCGGTGGGGCCGGGCTCGGGGGGCAGCTCGAAAGCGCACTCCTCCCTCCATTCAGGGTCGCCGGGGCTCTTCTCAGCCACCGAGGTGCTGTACTTCTCGCGGCCCAGCTGGATGATGGTGTAAGCGTCGCTGGTGCCGGGCTTCCCGCCGCCCTTGCAGCGCAGCCCGCGGGCCCGAACCACCGTCACCTGCACGTGCGTGGGCAGCCAGCCCGAGGGCGCCTCCATGGCGGGGGGAACCGGCCACAACCGGGGGGAACCGGGCCGGGCTGAGCCGCAGCGCCCGCCCCGCTGCCGCAGCCCCGGCTGCAGCGCGAGCGCCACCGGCTGCACCGCCCCGCGCAACAAGCAACGCCCCCGCTCACAGGGAACGCCCCCTGTCCTAAGCCACGCCCTCTACACGGGCTACTTGTATACCCTAAGCCACGCCCCCTGCCTAAACCACGCCCCCGCGCCGCAGCCCAGGCCGCAGAACAAGTGCTACCGGCTGCACCGCCTCGCGTCCAAGCCAAGCCCCCTGATCAGGCCACGCCCCTTGCACAGCACCGAGCCACGGCCCTGCCCCAAAGCCGCGCCCCTGCACAGGCCACGCCCCCACGGTCCACCGACCACACACTTCCCGAGCCAAGACCCCCACCCGGCTCTGGACACGCTCCCTGCCCCAAGCCACACCCCAGCACCGCCCGTAGCCACGCCTCTGTCCCAGTCACGCCCCTGTCCCAGTCACGCACCCTGCATAGGCTGCGCTCCCCGCACCGCCCACTGGCCACACAGTTCCGAGCCACGCCTCCCGCCCCTGACCTGGCCACGCACCCTGCCCAGGTCACGCCCCACACCGCGCCGCTTTCTCTGCACTAAGTCACGCCCCCTGGCCGCCCACTGGCCGCATCGTCCCAAGCCTCGCCCTCTGTCCCATTCTAGCCACCCCCCACGCCCCAAGCCACACCCCCTTCGCCGACAGGTAGGCGCACCTTTAGCCACTCCCCCACCCTAAGCCACGCCTCGCCGAGGTTGAAGGAGGCGGGGCGCGGGGGTTCGCGCGCGGCGAGGGCCAGCGGTCTGAGGGGACACGTGCAAGGGGGAGCGTAACACCGGGACGCGGGGTCTGGTGTGAACAAGAGTTTGTGTGTGCAAGCGTGAGCTTGTGTGTCCATGTGTGTGCAAGTGTGAGCTTGTGTGTCTGTGCGTGTGCAAGCATGTCCGTGTGTGTCCATGCCCCGTGCAAGTGTGATCTTGTGTATCTAAGTTGAAGTGTAAGCTTGTCCGTGCATGTGCAAATGTGTCCATGCATGTGCAATTATGTCCATACATGTGCAGGTGTTTCCATGTGTATCCCTGCGTGCACAAGCGGGTCCATGTGTGTCCATGCGTGTGCAAGCATGTCTCTGTGTGTGCAAGTGTAAGCTTATGTATCCATGCGTATGCAGTCGTGTCCATGTGTGTGCAAGTGTACCTATACATGTGCAAGTGTTTCCATGTGTGTGCAAGTGTGAACTTGTGTATCCATGTGTGTGGAAGCGTGAGCTTCTTTGTCCATGTGTGTGCAAGCATGTCCATTTGTCCACACATGTGAGTGCCTGTGTGTGCCCATGTATGTGCAAGCAGATCCATGTATGTGCAAGCATGACCATGTGTGTCCACACATGTGGATGTGTGTCCATATGTGTCGTGTGTGGAAACATGACCTTGTGTGTCCATGTGTGTGCAAGTTCATCCATGTGTGCCCATATATGTGAAAGCCTCACCATGTGTGTCTGTGTGCAGTCATGAGCTTGTGTGTCCGGGCTTGCGTGTCCATGTGTGTCCATGCCTGTGTGTTCATGCCTACATCTCCATTGTGTGTGTCCATGTCTGTGTGTCCATGTATGTGTCCCCAAGCCTGCATTTCCAAGCCTGATGTCCATGTCTGTGTGTCTATGGATGTGTCCATGCCTGAATGTCCATGCATGTGTCCATGTGTGGCTGCCCCCTCCCTGGAGGTGTTCAAGGCCAGGCTGGATGGGGCTTTGAGCAACCTTATCCAGTGGGAGGTGTCCCTGCCCGTGGCAGGGATGGTAGAACTGGATGATCTTTAAGTTCCCTTTCACCCCAACCATTCCATGATTTTTTGATGGTGCCACCAAGCCGGGCTCAACCTTTCCTCTCCCCAAGCTTCACTTTAAATACCTGGCACCATTTCCCACGCAGCAGCCAGACATGGGGACAGCAGCGTCCCCAACAGGGCCCCAGTCCTAATAAGCAATTAAAAACTTCTCCATTGACCCTAATTACTCGATTGTGCGACCAAACCCAATGTTTCCTGGCCCCTCAAGCAAGGTCATGTCACAAAGTCATGCTGGGGCGCACCGTACTCCATAGCGGCATTTTGGGTACTCACGGTTGGACCATGGTGGGGTGATCTGAGCCCCAGGGCTCTGATGTCGGTGAGATAAGGGGTGTTTGGGGCCTCCTGGGTTAATTGGCCAGGGCTGGGCTGCTCTGCTCTATCGCTCCCATCACCGGCATCAAACCAGCCGTAATGCCTTTAGCTTCCTTCTTGCCTGGTGTCCCCTCCCTGGGGGCTGGGGTCGTCCGTTCCGCTCGGCTGCGGGGACACGGGTTGGCCTGATGGGGTTGCGGTGCGTTGTGTGGGTGTGATGACCCTTTGGTGTTGTTGTGTCCTCTTTGGGGTCACTGTATCCCTTTTGGGGCTGCTGTGTCCTCTTTGGGATTTGCTGTGTCCCTTTGGGGTTTCAGTGTCCCTTTCAGGGTTGCTGTATCCCCTTTGGAGTCACTGTGTCCCTTTTGGGGCCACTGTGCCTCTTTGGGGTTTCTACATCCCCGTGGGGTTGCTGTGTCCCCTTGGGATTGCTGTGTCCCTTTAGGGTCACTCTGTCCCTTTGGGGTCACTACGTCCCCTCTGGGGTCAGTATGTCCTGTTTGGGGTTCCTATGTCCCTTTTGGGGTCACTGCATCCCCGTTAGGTTCACTGCATTCCCTTTAGGGTCACTATGTCCCTTCTAGGGTTGCTGTGTCCCCTCTGCCTGCTTTTGGCTGTTCTCACCACTCCTTCTCATCTCCAATGAATCTGAAGCTGCTGAGTGCCAGAATATCCACATTCTGCCCCCAAACACCTCCAAGCAATGCATAAACAGGAGAGAACAGGGAAAAAACCCTCAGCAATGGGCATTTTTCTGGGCGGGATGCGCTGCCCCAGCCAGATTCAAATCTCACATTCAAATCCACTTTGTAGAGGAATAAAAACCCACATGGGAATTTCTTATCACCCCCGAGACAAACCAAAATCCAATTATCCCTCCAGTCCAGTGCCAGCCCCGCTCCGCCGGCCGCCTCTTATCCCTCCCCAGCATCTGCTTTTGATTTTGCCTTCCTATATTGTTTTTCCTCTTATTTTTGCTGTCTGATTATCTCTCCTCTTGCTGCATCTCCGCCTCTCTGCTGTTTTCCATCCTTGCCATGGGAACCTTGGGGGTTTTCCAGCTTTCCTTTACCTTCCCTGCTCTGCGCTGCTCCCAAGCTCTTAGAGAATCATGGAATTATTTGGGTTGGAAGGGACCTTAAAGCCCATCCAGTTCCAACCCTCTGCCATAGGCAGGGACACCTCCCACTGGATCAGGTTGCTCAAAGCCCCATCCAGTCTGGCCTTGAACACCTCCAGGGATGGGACAGTCATGACTTTTCTGGGCAACCTGTGCCGGGGCCTCACCACCCTCACAGGGAAACATTTCTTCCTAAGATCTCATCTCAGTCTCCCCTCTTTCAGCTTAAAACCATTCCCCATCATCCTATTTATTCACCTCTTTGATTTTTACCGCTACCTTTGCTTCTTAGACATAAAGCAGGTTTTTAATTACCTCTGAATCAATAATTATACTTTTATTTATCTCCTGAATCGGAGGGAAAATAGAGAGATGCAGCAACACAGGGGCAGTGTCACTGCCTTACAGGCACCCTTTGCATCATCCTCAGCGAGCCTGGGCTGAGTTAAATCTTCCTTTAATGTTTGCTTTAACTTTAATTTTTGCTTTAACTTTTTTCACTTTAATCTCAATTTTTGCTTTAATTTTTTTGCTTTAACCTTAATTTTTTTTTAATTTTTGCTTTAACCTTGATTTCACCTTAGAACAGCCTTCCATTAATTAAAGGGACTACAGGAAAACTGGGGAGGGGCTGGGTGGGATGCTGATCAAGGTGGGATGCTGATCCAGATGGGACACTGAGCCACGTGGGATGCTGAGCTGGATTGGATGCTGATCAAGGTGGGATGCTGAGCCAGGTGGGATGGTGGTCCAGATGGGACACTGAGTCAGGTGGGATGCTGAGCAGGGCTTTGCTTTGGGGTAGCAGCAAGTGCTGGAGTCAACTCCCCTGGGGCTCCTTTGCTGTTTGTGTTCATTTTACGATGGGTGCTGAGACCCAGGGTAGGAGCAACCACACCATCACCTGCACAGACAGACCTGGGATTAAAGGGAAGGGATGAAGGATGAGCTGGAGCTGGGGATACATCACCCCAAATCTCCATGCTGGCAATGGACATCCTTGCAAATATTTATGCCACCATCAAAACAGCACCGAAACCTCCCCACTCTCCAATTTTTGGGGGACAAGCTCCAAAATACTCCCTGAAAACAGGTGGCAGAGGGCATGACAGGTCCACACTGGTGATTTCTCACTGAAAATCCCAGTTGGCAGCACAGAGATGCCCAGGAATGGAGGAGGGGGAGGACCTGGAGCCAAAGAAAATAAAGAGTTCAAATGGGAAATGATTAAAACTAAACTAAACTAAAATAAATCGAAAGCTGGGGAGATAAGACGCGGGCACCCGCGCTGCCTATTTAACATTCATTGGATTGAATAATCAGGCCTCATTATCTCAAATTGGTTGCATATTTGCCCTCAAAATGCTAATTTGAAAGTTGGCTGCGAGCGCCGTCTCCTATTTTGACTAAAATATGATTTTGCTTTATTGTGCGTTGTTCGTAGCTCCGGGGGCATTTTTTTTCCCTCGCAAACTGAAAGGGAAATAGGTAAAAAAAAAATAAAAGGCAAAAAATAAAAGAAAAAAACCCCACATTTATCAAAAGCGGCCGGGGAGGAGACTATCGCCCTGTTTTGCGTAGAAATGGCATTTTTTAGGCCTTCCAGTGAAAATTAGAGGCGTTATCAGTCTCTTTTGGGGATGGACAGTTTATCATTCATCTCAGGAAGGAAAATAGGAGAAATAATTTGCTTTTATTCTGATTGTTTGGCAGAGCGGGGAGGGACGGAGGCTGCTGCTCCTCGTGCATCCCCCCCTCCCCTTTCCCCATCTCCTTGCCCTCCATCACGTCTTCGTCCCCATCTCCACGTCAGGAGGCAAAATCAAAGCTCTTGGCTTTATCCGTTGGAACCTACATGTAAAATCCAAACCTCGGCTCCATTTGATCTCTGGGGCGCGATTCAGAGCATCAATCTATTTATGTTATTACCCTTTCTAAAAGTCAATCAATAGATAATAAGGTGGGAATAATGGCCAGGAGTTAAAAAAAAAAACATTCAAGGCAAAGGATTAGGGTTATTGAAGGGCAATTGCTTCGAAATCGTTTCAATCCGGCGTTAGCAATGCCGTGATTCACTCGCTGGCTTACTTGACTTATTTTGGCCACCCCCAAATGAGACATTTCTGATGCAAACCCCACTCTGCTCCCCCCCCAGTGCTGTTTGCACAGCAAACTGCAATTGTATTGGAGATTAACGGGGCTTTGCGGGCTTGGGGGGGAGGCCAGCGAGCCTTGTTGACAAATAAGGGTGGAAATCCGTTGCCATCAATTCTGCAGGTGCCTCTGGATTTGGCAATGACACTGCTTTTGACTTTCTCAGCTGGGCAGATGGATGGAGGGGTGGGGGCTGTTGACTCACTCCAAGATTTTGGGGGCACAAAAGGGGGGACCCACAGATGCTGATGGCCCCAGGGATGCTGCAAACCCCACCCCCACCCCCAGCGCATTCCAGCCTGGAGTAAATTGGAGGAGAGATCATAGAATGGTTCAAGAAGCATTTGGGCAATGCCCTCAGACACACCATGTGAATGTTGGGGTTGTCCTGTCCGGGGATAGGAGTTGGACTTGATGATCCTTGTGAGTCCCTTCCAACACAGGTCATTCTGTGATTCTGTGATTTGGATTGGAAGAGACCTCAAAGCCCACCCAGTTCCAACCTCTGCCATGGGCAGGGACACCTCCCACCAGATCAAGGTGCTCAAAGCCCATCCAACCCAGTCCTGGACACCTCCAGGGATGGGGCAGTCACGACTTCACTGGGAAACCTCTGTCAGTGCCTCACCATCCTCACAGTAACAAATTTCTTCCTAAAAAAATCTCATCTCAATCTCCCCTCTTTCAGTTTAAAACCGTCCCCCCTCATCCCTGCATCCCTGGTGCTGTTGTGACACATGTTTGGCTGCACTGCCCCTTAACCAGCATGCGGGGAAACACAGACCTCAACCTTACTATCACCTCCGCTTGATGCTCTCCTTGGAGGTGCCTTTTAGGGCCATTTTATGTGGGTTTGGGACTGGTTGGAGCCCACATGCTGACTGAGATCCAGGCTAACTGCGATACTCACTACCTGAGATGCTCACTCACTGAGGATGCCTGCCACTGGGGATGCTCACTAACTGAGATTTGCACTAACAGGGATGATCACTCATTGGGATGCTCACTCACCAGGATGCTCACCTACTGGGATGCCTGCTACTAGGGATGTGCACTAGCTGGGATGTCCACTACCTGGGATGCCTGTCACTAACTGGGATGCCCGCTAAGTAGGATGTTCACTAACTGCAATGCTTTCTAACTGGGAACCCTGTACTGGGGATGCTTACTAACTGGGATGCTCACTAAGTAGGATGCTCACAACCTGAGATCCCTGTTACTGGGGATGTCAGTTAACTGGGATGCGTGCTAACTGGGATGATCACTCACTGGGATGTGCACCAACTGAGATGCCTGCTACTGGAGATGCTCACTCACTGGGGTTCCCGCTAGTGTAGATGGTCACTAACTGGGATACCTGCTAACTGGAAACCCGGTAACTGGGCTGCCCACCAACTAGGATGCCCATTAACTCCATACTCACAAACAGTGGGGCTTGCTAACTGGGATCCCCACTAACTAGGATGCTCATGGGTCCATGGGGGTCGGAGATGCTCAGTGCTTCGGGTGTCTTTGGGAATTGGTCACAGATACTCTGCTTTGCTAGAAGCAGCTGTGTTGCCACCTCCAGCATCCAAAGAGCTCTGGGACAAAGCAGAACTAAAGCAGGGTGAACAGGATTTCTCCTGCCGTTTGCCATATTGATGTCCCCCTTTCTACTGTCCCACATTCCACTGTCCTATTCCGCTGTCCCCCATTCCACTGTCCCGCATCCCACTGTCCTGTCCCACTCTCCCTCACTCCACTGTTCCCCATCTCGGTGTCCCTCACCCACTGTCCCACCATGCTGTCCCCCACCCCGCTGTCCCTCCTCTTTCTGCCCCCCATCCTGATGTCCCCCACCCTGTTCTTCCCTCTCCTGCTGTCTCCCACCCCACTATCCTATCCTGCTGTCCCCCATCCTGCTGTACCCACTTCTGCTGTTCCACACCCCACTGTCCTCCATCTCGATGTCCTCAACACACTGTCCCTTCCTCTGTCCCCCATCCGACTGCCCCCGCCCCTGCTGTCCGCCCCCCCCCTCGCCCTCCCGCTGCCGCAGCCCCGGGCTCAGCGCGGTCGGACAGCGCCCTTTGGCGGCCATGAGGGGAACTGCAGCGCCGGGGGCCGACGGGGACGCCACTGGGATGCTACTGGGACCCGACTAGGACCTCGCTGGTGCCATGACTGAGACCCAAATGGGACCCCGCTGGGATCTGACTGGGACCCTGTCTTGGACCCCACTGGGACCTGATTGAGATGCTACTGGGACCCCATTGGGACCTGACTGAAATCACACCAGCACCCAACTCAGGCCCTCACTGGGACACAACTGGGACCCCGCCAGGACCCTGACTGAAAGCCGACTGGGACCCCACTGGGACACTGACAGGGACCGGACTGGGGCCCTGACTGAGACCCAACTGGGATCCAGCTGAGATCCGACTGTGAGCCTGACTGGGACGTGACAGGGGCCCCACTGGGACCTGGCTGAAACCCCACTGAGACTTAACTGAGACACGACTGGGACACAACTGGGACCCATCTGGAACTCCACTGGCACCCTAACTGTAACCTGACTGGGACTCCACGGGAATCCTAACTGGGACTCTGATGGGACTTGTCTGGGACCCCAACTGGGACCCTGCCCGCTGGGGTACCTTCCAGCTAGGATTCTCATTAACTGGGAGCCACGCACTGACTGGGATGCTTGCTAACTGGTATCCCCAATAACTGGGATCTCCTATGAGTAGCAATGCACTAAGCAGGATCTACACTAATTGGCTCCCCCACTAATTATAAACCTGCTGATTTGGATGTTTGGTAACGAGGATCCTCTTTAACTGGCTGCCTGCTGACTGGAATTACCCTAACTGAGATGCTTGTTAACTGGGATCCCTGCTAACTGGGATAGTTGCTAACTGGGGCCTCTGTTAATTTGCACACCTGCTAACTGGGACCCCCATTAATGAGCTCATTTCCTAACCAGCAGCCAGCTGACTGGGATCCCTGCTAACTGGGATACTGTTACCTGTGATCACAGTATCACAGTATCACAGTATGACAAGGTTGGAAAGGACCTCTGAGATCATCAAGTCCAACCTATAACCCAACACTAACACCAACCATCATCTAGACCATGGCACTCAGTGCCACATCCAATCTCCCCTTAAACACCTCCAGGGTCGGCGACTCCACCACCTCTCTGGGCAACGCATTCCAATGGCCAATCACCCTTTCAGTAAAGAACTTCTTCCTCACATCAAGCCTAAACTTTCCTTGATGATGCTTGCTAACTGGGACACACACCCCTGGGGATGTTCACTAACTGGTACAATCACTCACTGGGATGCCCACTCACTGGGGTCCCATCTCATGTCCAGGGGTGACCTGTTCCAGCCCCATGGGACCCATCCTAGCACTGGAGTGACCTAGCCCAGCCCTTGGGGACCCATTCCAGCTCCAGGGGAACCCAGCCCAGCCTCATGGGGACCTGTCCCAGCTCCAGGGAGGCCCAACCTAGCTTTGGGTAGTTCCATCCCAGCTTCAGGGGGACTTGTCCCAGCCCTGGAGTGACCCATCCCAGCACTAAGCCCCCCAGACCTCCTGTGCTTTGGGCACGGCACATCTTATCCCATATCACACAGCTATGGATGTTATCATCTGCAGAAACTCTTCTGCTGGAAGCTCTCAACCTCCAAAAGTTCCTGGCCAAGGAGTTCCAGAGCTCAATTTGAGGTGCTCAGAGATTTGGTTTAGTAGTGGACAGGTACAGTTGGACTCTATGATCTCAAAGGTCTTTTTCAACCAAAAAATTCAACCACTCTCAGGGTTCAAAAAAGGATATTTTTCTTTATTTTTCCTGCCTTGCTCCCACAAACGTGGTGACCTGTGCACGTTTGAGTCATGCTTGAGAAGATCTCCCCAGAGCTGGGTCAAGTCTATTGAGAGAAGCAGTGGAGCCGCATATCTTATGATGCTTAAGGGAAGCCTTCCAAATCCAGGTGGTGAGACCTTTACTAACAAGAAAGGAAGAGTGGATTTATTTGTGAGGGATCGGAGGTTCAGATAAAATGAACTGCAGGAGCGAGAGTCAAGCCTGGAGCCTCCTCAGCCACTTGATGGCAGCGGGGGTCTAAATATTTTACTTTTTTCCATTAATTTCAGAGGAATTGGTAGAAAATCCTCCTTTTCTCTGCAAATTATGGGTGTCTGGAGCCCTCCAACCCCCAGCATGACAAGCAGATGCAAAGGGATTTTGTGGGTGCAAGGGTCCCAGAGCTGGGATGGATGGAGGCGCAAAGGGATTTTATGTGTGAAAGGCTCCAAGAGGTGGAATGGACAAAAGGTGGAAAGGGGTTTTGTGAGTGCAAAACTCCCAAAACTGGGATAGATGGAGGTTCAAAGGGGTTTTGTGGGAGCAGGTGTCTTCAAGAGGTGGGAGGGACAGATGGACAATAGCCAAACAGAGGGATGCTGCCTGACACGGGATGGAGCAAGACCAAGTAGGGACTGTTTGGGGACAAGGGGTTGACCTTGGAGGTCCTTCTCCACAGACAGCCAATCCACACCTTGCCCAGACAGCCTGGCTGAGGGTTAATGAGCAGCATTGTTATTAATTAGCTCAGGAGATGAACCCTGGGGCAATTCTACTTCAAAATTAGGCAGGAGACATCCCTGGTTTCAGATCTCTGTCCTGAATCCAGACCTCCTGAAAGGATGCACTAGGTTGGTTGGCAGTGACCCCCAATTCCAGCCTTCCCATGATCCTTCCTTGCATGACATCACCCCCAGAATTATTAAACCCTCCCCCCATCTCTCCAGGACAGTGTTTTCCCACCTGGCTCTTCCAAAGAACCCACCTGGGTACCCGCATCCCCATTTTGGCCCAATATCATCTGGATCCCAAACACGATGGATGCTACCTGCACACCATCCTGCTCACGGTGCTGTGCACCCCTGGTCCTGGGGCCACTGTGTGGAGGTACCAGGGGTGGTGTTTGCTGAGCTCCATCAAACAGAGGGAGAGGAAAAAAGGGAAAGCACCTCCTGACCAAACATCCCGAGCCCTGGTGGGGCCTCCTGGCTTTTTGTCCCAAGGCTGTAATTAAGAACTAATAACACCAAATCTGCAGCCCTTTCATCTCTCCCCCCCCTCCCAGGGCTTTTATTTGCCCCCATCACAGTGGCTGTGGGGTGATGCCACGGGGATGGGGTGGGAAAAGTGGCATCATCACACACATGGTGCCCACTATGGAATTTTGAGGCCGTTTTGCTGTAAAGATGCCCCTGGGGAGTTTAGATGTGTCCTGGTCCCATGGATTTGGGGGGTCTCCATCCCCGTCCCTGTCCCGATCCTCACCACCATCCCTGTCCTCATCTACATCCCCAACTGCATCCCCATCCCCATCCCCAGCAGCTGCAGGGCAGAGGATGCTCCTCACCAGAGCAGAACCCCATAATGATACTCCCAGCACTGCAGTGATTACTTCTGGCAATTTCCCACCTTGGGGGCCAAATATTGAATCATTGGTTAGAAAAGACCTTTGAGATCATCAAGTCCAACCGTACCTGTCCACTGCTAAACCATTTCCCTGAGCACCTCATCCACCTGTCTCTTAAACACCTCCTGTGATGGTGAATCCACCACCTCCCTGGGCAGCCTCTGACAGAGCCTGACAACCCTTTTGGTGATGATTTTTTTCCTGATGTCTAATCTGAATCTGCCCTGGTGCAACTTGAGGCCATTTCCTCTCATTCTATCACATGTCACTTTGGAGAAGAAACCAACATCCACCTTGCTACAACCTCCTTTCAGGCAGTTGTAGACAGTGATGAGGTCTCCCCTCAAGCTCCTTTTCTCCAGGCTAAACAACCCCAGGTCCCTCAGCTGCCTCTCATAAGACTTGTTCTCCAGCCCCTTCTCTGGATGTGCTCCTGCCCCTCAATGTCCTCACGTGCCAGGTCCTGGGGATGTCATAGAAGCCGAGTGAGGGGGCTGCTGTGGTGCAGATGTGGTCTCCAGTCCCTCAACTCCCCTGTGCCCCACTTCCTCCTCAATAAACCCAGTGGAGTCCTTTGACCAGGGCTCACTCCCCCGTGGTATTGGACCCAAGGTGTGACTTTTCCCAGCTCATTAGGGGAAGCTGCTGGGATTTTAAGCATCTCAGACCCTAATGAGCACCTGAATCCCATCAGTGGGGAGGGGAGAGCTGCGGGGGAGGGCACAGGGACAGCCTCCCAACTCTGCCACCACCTCTCCAAGCATCCTTGGTCCTGTCCCATCACCTCGCTGGCCTAGGGTGGTGTTGTGTCCCCTCCCTGGTGAGATGATCTCAGAGTACCAAGGGAGTCCTCAAGCTCCCCTGGGGGCTTTGGTGGCCTTGGGGTGACACCAGCTGTCCCATGGGCACCTGGATTCTCCTGTCTGAGTGTTTCAGGACCAAAGCCACCTTGGGGGGCATATGGGGGTCTCCACTCCAGGGGCAGGAGGAAATAGGAGGGGACATTGATTGAGAGCAGGGGGACATGGGGGAGATATCCCCACTGAGAGAAGGGGGACAAGGCAGGGGACACCACACCAAGGACAGGGGTTATGGGGGTGAAATCCCAGTTGTGGGCAGGGGAACATGTCAGGAGGACATCCCAGTGGAGCGTAGGAGGACATGGGGGGGTGTCACTCTATTGAGGGCAAGGGGACACAAAGTGGGGAACATCCCCATCGAGGGCAGGAGAACATGAAGAGGACACCCCATGGAGGGCAAGGGGACATGGAGAGGGACACCTTGGTCAAGCGCAGGGGGATATGGGGGGGATCACCCCCATCAAAGGCAGGGCGACACGGGATGGGGACATCCCATGGAGGGCAGTGGGGACATGGAGGGCACACCCCATGGAGGGCAGGGGGACAAAGGATGAAGAAGACACCCCATGGAAAACAGGAGGACATGGTGGGGAACACCTCATGGAGGGCAGTGGGGACTTGGAGGGGACACCCCATGGAGGGCAGGGGGACTTGGAATGTGAACACCCCATGAAGGGCAGGGGGACATGGAGGGGTGATGCCCTTATGGAGGGTAGAGGGACATTGGGGGACACCCCATGGAGGGCAGGGGGACATGGGGGGTCCACCCCATTGAGGAGAGAGGGACATGGAGGGGGTCAATCTCATTTGAGGGCAAGCGGACATGACAGGGGAACCCCACTGAGGGTAGGGAGATCTTGGGGTGGGACATCCCCATTGAGGGTGGGTGGATGTGGGATGGGGCACCCCATCGAGGGCAGGTAGATGTGGGATGAGGACACCCCACGGAGAGCAAGGTGGACATGGGATGAAGACCCCCCCATGGAGGACAGGGGCAGGCAGCGGTGGCCCAGGACCCCTCCCCACCCCCCGCGCAGGACATCGGACACCGGTTGCTGCCACCAGTCCCCGCCCTCCTGTCCCCTCCTCTCCCGTCCCCTCTATAAAGGTTGGACGGGGACGGGTCCCGGAGCAGAGAAGGTCCCACCATGCCTACCCCGGCTCCACCACCCCCAGCCCGGCCTGGCCAGGCTTTCACCATCGCGGCTCTGCTCGCCCGTCCATCCCCACCGCCCCGGGTGCCACCACCGCTGCCACCACCGCCACCAGCACCGCTCTGCACCTCCTGCCGCGGGGAACCCCCCGCATGGGCTGCTCCTCTCGGGGCTACAGGTACCGCACCCCCACCCCACAACCTCCCATGGGGACTCCTCCCCCATGGGGACCTCCTTCCCGCTCCACAAGGGGGGACCGGTCTCCAGGAGACCCCTTCCACCTCCTCCCTGGGGACACCTCCACATGGGGACCTCCTTCCACCTCTCCAAATGGGGGGCCCCTATCAAGGGGACCTCTTCCAAAGGGAGGGGATGTCTACGAGGACCTGAATCCTCCTCTCCCACGGAGATGTCTCCAAATAAGGGTCTTTCACCTCTCCAAGGAGGGGGGGCCACGGCCGCCTCTCCTGGTGGACCCTTCCAGGCAGGATATCTTCCAGGGGGATCCATGCCCACCTCTCTTGAGACATCCTCAAAGGGGGACCTCATTTCATCTCTCCAAGGGAGCAGCCCTTGGCCACCTCTCCAAATGGGGGACTCCTCTTCTGAGGAGACTTTTTCCAGGGGGACAGCCTTATTCACATCTTACATTCAGACATCTCTCAATATGGAACCTTTTTCTGCCCTTCCAAATAGGTCCCTCTGACCTCTCTCAGGCTGATATCTCCAAATGGGGGAGTTCTTTCCACCTCACTCTCCATGGAGACTCCCTCCAAAGGGATTTTTTCTAAGAAAGACCTGTATTGACCACTCCAAAGAGGTGTTCTGTAAATGGAGGACCCTCTCCCACCTCTTCAAATAGGACCCTCCCTCCAAAGAGACCACTTTTACCTCTTTAAAGGGGATATCTCCAAAGATCCCTTCTGCTTCTCCAAGAAGGGACCTTCCAAATGGGGACCACACTCTAAAGGGACCCCCTCACAAGGGCTCATCTCCACCCTGACCTCTCCCTCTCTCCCACAGTTCCTGGCTTCCTGATCTCCAAGTGCTGCTTCCCTATCTTCAAAACCAAGACCGGCAAAGCCAAACGGGTCCGGACCATCTTCACCAGCGACCAACTGGCTCGGCTGGAGAAGGAGTTTGCGCGGCAGCAGTACATGGTGGGCACGGAGAGGTGCCTGCTCGCCTCTTCCCTGCACCTCACTGAAGAGCAGGTAAGCCCCACCGTGCTCCATCTCCACCAACCCTCACCAGCAGGTCCAGGGAGGGTCCCAAACTTGTGTGCCAATGGGTGGGACCTTGGCTGTGTCCCTCAGCTCAGGGCCATGTGGGCTAGTAATTTGCCCAGGGATGTGGTGGCTGCCCCCTCCCTGGAGGTGTTCAAGGCCAGGTTGGATGGGACCTTGAGCAACCTGGTCTGGTGGGAGATGTCCGTGCCCATGGCAGGGGGGTTGAAACTGGATGGGCTTGAAGATCCCTTCCAATCCAGACAATAAATTTGGATTAAAAGGGTGGAGAATCACAGATGGGGAAACTGAGGCACAAAGTGGCCCCATGGAGGAGTTGAAGTTGTGTCCAGCTTAACACTGGACCTTCTCTGACGCTGAAAGGTCTGAGTTCACCAGCACAGGCTCAGCTCCTGGGTTGCAGGGGACATTTTCCACCACGCTGGGGACACAGGGTGGTGGGACACCTCTGTCCTGACCAGCTGGAGGCTGTGGGCATCTAAAGGTTGTGTAGTGCCATGGGGATTTACCAGACCATGACTCCACGGTCCATCAAGAAGCTGGGTATGAAAGCCAAGCTTTGCCTCTTCCCAAGGTGAAAGTCTGGTTCCAAAACCGACGGATCAAGTGGAGGAAACAAAGCCTGGAACAGCAACAAGCCAAACTGGCCAAAATGGGCTTGGCCACCCCGCAGAGGAGCCCAGACTCGCAGAGCCACCACGGAGAGGAGGACAAGGACTTCCCAGCAGAGTCGGCAGATGGCCAAGAGGACATGGCCACCTCCATGGGCTCAGGGACAACGGCTGCACAGACAGTGGCAAAGAGCTGCTGACTCGCCCCTCTGGGCTGTGTTTCCCCGTGTATTATATGAGTGTATCATAGCTGCTAACAAGGGTATCTAATATATACAGGGCGTGCTTTATTTTTGCAGTCGAAAAATAAATTATTTATGCAAACCTTGTTCTCATCATTGCAGGAGAAGGAGGAGGAACACCACCACCACCACCACATGTTTGCAGTGGCTGCAAGTGTTCTGTGATGGCTTCTGGGTGTTCAAACACCTCCTCAGGCTGTAAAAGGGCTCCAGACCTTCACAGAGTCTGGGTTTTTGTAGAGTACCTCCATCTCATGGTTCACCTACCTCTATCTCACGGTCCATCCATCTCATAGAATAGAATCACAGAATTGCTTGGTTAGAAAAGACCTTTGAGATTAGAGTCCAACCGCACCGATCCACTGCTAAACCATTTCCCTGAGCACCTCATCTACCCATCTTTTAAACACCTTCAGGGATGGTGACTCCACCATCTCCCTGGGCAACCTCTGCCAGTGCCTGAGAACCCTTTCAGTGAAGAAATTTTTCCTGATGTCTAATCTGAACCTCCCCTGGTGCAACTTGAGGCCATTTCCTCTCATCCCATCACCTGTCACTTGGGAGAAGAGACCAACACCCACCTCCTACAACCTCTTTTCAGGGAGTTGTAGATAGTCATGAGGTCTCCCCTTAGCCTCCTCCTGGCTAAACAGCCCCAGGTCCCTCAACCACTGCTCTTAAGACTTGTTCTCATGGTTCACCCATCTCCATCTTCCTTCCTGCCAGCAGCATCTTCACCATAACACCCTACTCTGCTCACAGCTCACACAGCCCAACCTGGTGAGGGCATTGTGCTCTCCAGGGCTTCCAGAGCCAGGAAAGTTGGGAAAATGTACCTGGAGAGTAGAGCTGGTGGTGGCTTTGTAAGCTGGACACCTGCTTGGGGTTCCATCTCAGCTGGGCAAGTACTGGCCAGGTTTGAATCACTTAGCCCTGCTTAGGCAGGCATAGAGGTTTCAAATCCAGCAGGTCTGGGCTGGGGATGAGCCAAGGGTGGGCTCCATGGAGAGCTTGCAAGGGAGTAGCAACAGCCCTGTATCTCCTAGATAAGGGCAGCAATGGGGACATCTGCATCCTCACCTGGGCAACACCAGCGCCTCTAAACCTCATGTTCTTGGTGACTGCCATGGACTTGGGACTTCGGGAAGGCAGGACTAAGGTGGAGGGTTTATTTGGCCAGGAGTGAAATCTGATGCAAGGAGAGTGGGGACAATCAAGAAGGGGATGAAGCAAAGAGAAGGGGACAACGCGAGGAGAGGGCGAACAATTAAGACGGGGATGGTGCAAGAAGAGCGGACAACGCCAGAAGAGGGGGATAGTGCAAGGAAAATGGGATGATGCCAGGAAAAAGGATGACACCAGGAGAAGAGGGGGCAACACCAGCAGAAAGGAGTGTATGGAGTGGGCAATGGTGCCAGGAGAAGGGAATGGTGCCTAGAGAAGGGAACAATGCAAGGAGAAGGAGATGATGTCAGGAGAAAGGCTGACACTAGGAAAAAGGGATGGTGCATGGAGAGGGGGGACAATGCAAGGGGAATGAGACAAGCCAGGAGAGGAGGCAACATCAGGAGAAGGGGATGGTGCAAGGAGAGGGGCAATGATGCCTGGAGAGAGGGACGGTGTAAGGAAAAGCAGTCAACATAAGCAGAAGATACAAGAAGAAGGGGACAGTGCAAGGAGAGAGGGACAGTGCACGAGAGGATGGTGCCAGGAGAAGGATGAAGCTGCCCTTTGTCCCGGGTGTTTTCAGAGTCAGGATTAGCCGCCGAGTCTCAAAGAGCCCAAACTGTGCTGATGTTTTCACGTGTCTGTGCAGAGCCCAGGGTTCACCACTAATCCCGCCTCCGGTGCCGTTATTGCAATCATCCTCGAGACAACAGGGCTTACGGGGGGGGGGGGCGGGGGGGGGGGGATGGTTTTAATATCGCCCGGCCGGGGGTCGAGATGATTGTGAGGGTTAAGTTGTTCTCAGGACACCTTTAATCCCCTGGGTGCTGGGAGAACTAAGCCTCAGGCAGGATTGGACCTTTTGACTGTGGAGGCTCCTCCCGGATGTTCCTGCGGGGTCTGCCCAGATCAGACCCCTCTGTGGGCAGTGCCCAACCAGGTAACTGACTTTAATTAAAACTGCTGGGCTTGACTGAGTTTTACAAATGCTGAACTAAACCATGTCCATCCCTCTGGCACCTTGGGCTTTGGCCAGGAGCCTTTTCTCGTGGTGGGTGATGATCCGTGAGGGGGTGGCTGATCTCTGGGGGTGCACAGGGCTCAGGATGCATGTGTCCTCTTTCCTATCTGCCACGGGATAGATGGATTCTGGGGAAGACCATCCCCTGCCTTCCTCCCACCCAGTGATTGACCCATTTGCAGCTTCCTTGGGGTGGGGAAGGAAGCATATCTCCAGAACAAAGCATCAGATGATTACTGCTCCAGTGGGGATGAGGAGAACCAAACCCCAGGTCTGACCCTGATCATGGGATGGGGTTGATGGTTCTCAGAAAACTTGCATTCAACAGGGCCATTTCATGCCCTGCCAAGCTTCTGTTGGCACTGGCACCCTGGAAAGGGGTGGACATGCAGTTTATTCTCCCATTGGAGACATCTCCCTCCTTGAGTCTTGCAGCTCAGCCTAGCTCCTGGTAGCTTGACCAGGGTGCGTGGATTGGGATCAAACCTGGACACAGCAATTTGGCACCATGGAAAATAAAGGAGAATCATTGAATGGCTTGGTTGGAAAAGATCTTCGAGATCATCGAGACCAACCGTACCTGTCCACTACTAAACCACATCCCTCATCACCTCATCTCCCTGTCATTTAAACACCTCCAGGTATGGAGACTTCACCATCTCCCTGGGCAGCCTCTGGCAGTGCCTGTGAACCCTTTCAGTGAAGAAATGTTTCCTGTTATCTAATCTGAACCTGCCCTGATGCAACTTGAGGCCATTTCCTCTCATCCTATCACTTGTCACTTGGGAGAAGAGACCAACACCCACCTCGCTACAATCTCCTTTCAGGCAGTTGTAGACAGGGATGAGGTCTCCCCTCAGCCTCCTTTTCTCCAGGCTAAACAACCCCAGGTCCCTCAGCTGCTCCTCATAACTCTTGTTCTCCAGCCCCTTCCCCAGCTTTGTTCCCCTTCTCTGGACGCACTTCAGCCCCTCAATGTCCTTCTTGTAGTGAGGGAGCCCAAAACTGAACCCAGGATTCAAGGTGCAGCCTCACCAGTGCTGAGTACAGGGACACAATCACATCCCTGGTCCATCTCTCTAGAGAGAGATGCTCCAAGACGTTGGCAAGATCTTGGGCTGGATCAGCCCACCTGGGACAGAGCTCTGGCTCCCCTTGTGCCCCAGAAAAGTCTGTGTGTCCTTTTCTGAACCCCGCATGCATCCCAAAAACCCCACCAGTACCTTCCCACTCACATCCCTGCCTGAAAGAGCTGGTTTTCACCTGTCTGCAAAAAGATGAGTTGGCTTTCAATTACAGATAATTATAAGGAAGTGATAATTAAGCAGCCTTATTAAGAGGATAAGGGTTACCTGTTAAAAGGTGCAGTGCTGAGCTGCCCTCCCTAGCAAATCCCCTCTCTGCTGATAAGTAGGTGGCTATAGGAGGACTGGGAGGTGGGTAGGTGTATTAGGGTGGACTGTTTGCCCAGAGGAACAGCCTGTTCTGCATATGGATGGGTGGATGAGTGAAGGACCCTGATGAATAGGTGCAAATGGGTGGCTGGGTAAATGGAATGGGATGGGATGAGAGATGGATGGAGAGATAGGAGAAGGGATAACCAGGTGGAGCTGGAGCGTGTGGCTCCTCCGCGCCTGCCAGGATTATTCCTGCTGAGCACATGGCGAGGATTTGTTTGCTCAAAGTGCTATTTGTTCAGGATGATAGAAGTTTGCAGGATGGGGCATTTGGATGCTGGAGCAGCAGGACTCCTCCAGCTGCCCAAGCCCCCTTACCCAGCCACTTTCCCAAGTGTCTTTTGCATCCCTTCCCCATTCAGTGTGGCCAGCAGGGCCAGAGCGGTGATTGCACCCCTGGACTCGGCATTGGCGAGGCCACTCCTCGAATCCTGGGTTCACTTTTGGGCCCCTCACTACAAGAAAGACATTGATGGACTGGAGTGCATCTGGGGAAGGGAACAGGGCTGGGGAAGGGGCAGGAGAACAAGCCTTGTAAGGAATGGCTGAGGGAACTGGGGTTGTTTAGCCTTGAGAAGAAAAGGCTGAGGGGAGACCTCATCACTGTCTACAACTGCCTGAAAGCAGGTTGTAGCAAGGTGGGTGTTGGTCCCTTTTCCCAAGTGACAGGTGATGGGATGAGAGGAAATGGCCTCAAGTTGCACCAGGGCAGGTTCAGACTAGACATCAGGAAAAATTTCTTCATGGAAAGGGTTGTCAGGCCCTGGCAGAGGCTGCCCAGGGAGGTGATGGAGTCCCCTGGAGGTGTTTAAAAGATGAGTAGATGAAGCACTTCAGGATCTGGTTTAGTAGTGGACAGGTATGGTTTGACTTGGTGATCTCAAAGGTCTTTTCCAACCAAGTGATTCTACGATTCTCCATGTCCAATTGCTCCTTTCCACTCTTTTTTTGGGGGGGAGTGGGGTGGTAAATGGGATTATGGGGTGCCAAGGATAAGACGGGATGCCGTGGAGGACAACCTGCTGGGGACAGAGGTTCAAGGCAAACCCCAACCCAAGCCAGGACATGGGGCACCGGGTCGGCCACGCATATTTCCAAGCTCTATCTCATTGTGTAATCTCGTTAAGTGGTCAGGGAGCATTTCCCCCTGCTTCTCCCTCCCCTTTAATTCCTGATTGAAACATCAAATATGCTTCCCGAGGCTGCCGCGCAGCTCCAACAACTGCCTGCTTTCCGTGGAAATAAAAGACATCAATGAGCAATGGGAGGAAATCCCACGACATCCCAACTTTTGCAGTCTTTCTGGGATGAATTTGCCCCAAGTTGCCTTGCTCAAGCAGAAAGCAAAAGCACTGATTTTGGAAGTAGCTCCTGGATGCATGAAAGAAGGGTGAAACAGGGTGACCTGCCTGGAGATGCAGTGGGGAAACTGGGTGACTAAGGTGACCCATCCTATGGAGTGAGCACTGCAGAGGTCAAAATCTCTGGGTTTTTAAATCTTGGGTTTAAAAGGTGTTTATCTTGCAAGAAGGAACATAGGGCTGTGGAGCAGGACCACGCTGGTGTTCACCCCTCTGGCTCTCCAGCCCCCTGCTCTTGTAGAGAAGTCCTTGCCCAGAGAAGTCATTGATGACCCATCCCTGGAGGTCTTCAAGACCAGGTTGGATGGGGCATAAGAGAATCATATTCTAACTCCCAGGAGGAGGTTTTAGCAGAGCTGGGGAACACTTTATCTGACTGGGACAGAGTTCCACACTTCCCTTGTTCATCCCATACCATCAGCACTGACTTGATTTAATGATTTGGATACAAGAAGGAGTTACTATTACAAAAAGTGCAATATTTTGATTCAAGCTAAGTTAGACCTAATGTCGCATTGACAACATTTTTCCTTTTTCAAACAGTTTTTCCAGACACGGTTCAGAGAGAAATGATAACATGTTGTGATAAGTACGGTCTGTGCTCAGCAGAGATTTGGCTTTTGTCAAGTCCATAAGAACATTAAAATCGGTCCCTGGAAAGTAATAGAATATGCAAAAGATTTGTGGGGAAGATTTATAGTTATGCATGCATAAGTGGGAAATATATTCTATTCCCAGCTCTTGTCTTGTTACACAGGATTGATGGGGATCACTCCCTCATGCATCCAAAGGATGCTGCTTTCTCAAACTCCCAAACCAGTCTTAGAGAGTTTATTTGCTGCTATTTTCAGTATCAGGATCACTTAACTTGTGTTTACGCTGATCCCACTCAGCACCCCTGCCAAGAGCCAAGCCGGATCCGACCCTTGCTCTGCCCCATCCTTCCCCCCACTCCATCTCTCTTGATTTAATAAGATGGAGAGGAATTAGCGGGGCAGAAGCATTTGGATAATGAAAGATGAACAAAGGGGCAGCGCTAGCAAAGATGCTGCCAGCTTTTAATGATGAGGCCGGGCAGATCCCCTGCGAGCTGTCCTTTTGGAGTGGCGATTAAGAACATACTGTTATTGTTAAGTCAGAGAGATAAATCCCTGCACCGTTTCTGATGTGATCAGCCAGGGCTTCTCCCTACAATTTGTGATCCTATTGTGGACGATGTTTGCCCTGGGCAAGGAGAGTCTGGGAACCACTTATGAACCATCCTTTGGTCATTAGCCTCCTCATTAGGAGAGAACAATGTGGGAAAGGAAAAGATAATTGAAGGGAGCAGCCGGAGCTCATCCTGCGCTCAGGATTGCTCCAGGGCTGCCTCAATGCTTAGCTTGTTTATAATTCCTAAATAATTTTAAATGTATGGATTGTTTATAATTCCCAAATAATTTTAAATCTATAGTTTGCTTATAATTAAAAAAAAATTAAATGTATGATTTGTCTATAATTCCCAAATAATTTTCAGTGTACGGTTTGATTATAGTTCCCAATTAATTTTAAATATATGGTTTCTGGATGCTCTTAATACCCGCAGCGGCAACCCCTGTGAACATGGTGAAGTCAGTGGTCAGGTCTGAGGACCAAGGAGTATCCTGCAAGGCCTGGTGTGAGCATTTAGCTCATTTTTTGGGGTGTCATCCTGACTTGGATGCCAGCCCCATCATGGACTAGTCCATGGGGAAACCTGTTGCAGTTCTGGAGTCCGCAGCAGAGGAAGGACATGGATCTGTTGAAGCGAGTCTAGACAAGACCACAGAGATGATGCAAGGGCTGAAGAACATCTGCTATGAGGACAGGCTGAGAGAGTTGGGATTTTTCAGCCTGGAGAAGACTCTGGGGAGACCTTAGAGCAGCCTTCCAGTACTGAAAGGGGCTACAAGAAAGTTGGGGAGGGACTCTTGATCAGGGAGTGCAGGGATAGGATGAGGAGCAACATTTCTGAGCTGAAATGTTTTCCTGTGAGGGTGGTGAGGCACTGGCATAGGTTGCCCAGAGAAGCTGTGGATGTCCCATCCCTGGAGGTGTTCAAGGCCAGGTTGGATGGGGCTTTGAGAACCCCGATGCAGTGGAAGGCACCCCTGCCTACGGCAGTGAGGGGGTTGAAACTGGATGGGCTTTGAGGTCCCTTCCAACCCAAAACATTCTATGACTCTATGATCCCAGGGAGCCGGATGGCTCCCCAGCAGCCAGAGGAGGTGGTGGTGTGGTGGGATGCAGCAAGTCCCACTCCATCATTTAACATCTGGCTGAAATCCACTTGGGCCAGGGACAAAATCTCAGAAAGGCTGGACCAGGATCCAGCCCTGCTCAGCCTCATTGCACCATGGGCTTAATTCAGATCTTGCCTGGAAATATCAGCCTGGGCTGACAAATCACAGGAAAGCCCTGAAGGTATGGAGAGAGAGGCGCTTTGCCCCACAAGCTTGTGAATGGAGTAATAAGAGAAGCAGGTCCTGTCTCCATCTCCAAGGACACCTTGCCTTGGCTGGGTGCCCTGGGGAGGAGGGGAAAGACCCGTAATTCCTCAGGATGCTTGATATTATCAAGTGCTAATGAGACCTGGATGGGGCTGAGGTGCTTTGCAGGCCATTATCCCAAATTAACCTGACAATGAAGCCGGGGACAGTGTCTGAAGGGCGGCTGGAGTGTGTATTGGCTGTCTGGGGTTGGGAGTAGAGAAAGATGAAGGGTGCTGCCCTCTGCCTTCCTCTCCTGCACCAGCTCCCCTCTGCCCACAGTACTTCACCACGACCCAAAACTGCATCTAGGAATTCTCCTAAAGGATTTAACTTCCTAAGATTCATCCACAGGAAACCACGAAGCCTGGAATCTTATGCCCAGATCTTTCAAGAAACCCTGGCAGCCACCCTCCAGCTGAGTGGAGGTGGGACCACCCTGGCAAGGTGGCATCCAGCAGAGTGCTTAAACCAGTCACCTGCCCTGAGCAGAAAGAAGAGTCTTGCATTTTGAAGGGTCAGTTTTCCATTGCAGGAACATGTTGAGTCAGCTCCTCAAGAGGCTGGCCAAGCCAGAGCTGGAGTAAGATGACTGAGGTGGAGAGGACAGGGGAGCAGGGCTATCTCCTCCACACGCTGGTGTTTGGAATTTTATGTTTGGATTGGATGGGCCTGTGGTGATAGAACAGGGGGAATGGCTTTAAATTGAAAGGGGGAAAATTTGAATTAGACATTAAGAAGAAATCCTTCACAATGAGGGTGGTGAGGCCTTGGCACAGGTTGCCCAGAGAAGTTGGGACTGCCCCATCCCTGGAGGTGTTCAGGGCCAGATTGGATGGAGTTTTGAGCAGCCTGGTCTGGTGGAAGGTGTCCCTTCCCATGGCTGGGGGCTTGAAACTGGATGGGCTGGAGAGTCTCGCCACCCTCAGCAGGAAGAATTTCTTCCTAATATCTAATCTTAATCTTCCCCCTTCCAATTTAAAACCATTCTCCCTTGTCCTATCATTATATGTCCTTGTAAAAAGTTCCTTCCCAGCCTTCCTGTAGCCCCTTCAGACACTGGAATGCTGCTCTAAGGTCTCCCCAGAGCCTTCTCTTCTCCAGACTGAACAACCCCAACCCTCTCAGCCTGTACTCATAGTAGAGGTGCTCCAGCCCTGTGATCATCTTTGTGGCCTCCTCTGGATCCATTCCAACAGTTCCATATCCTTCTTATGTTGGGGATTCTAAACCTGGACACAGGAATCCAGGTGGGGTCTCACAAGAGCAGAGTAGAGGAGCAAAATCTCCTCCCTTTCCCTGCTGGCCGCACTGCTTCTGGTGCAGCCCAGGACACAGTTGGCCTTCTGGGCTGTGAGACCACATTGCTGGCTCATGTTGAGCTTCCAGTCTCCCAGAACTCCAGGTCCTTCTCCTCAGGGCTGCTCTCAGTCACGGCATCACCCAGCCTGTATTGATACTGGGGTTTGCCCAGACCCGGGTGTAGGACCTTGCACTTAGCTTTGTTGAACCTCATGAGGTTCACACAGACCCACTTCTCCAGCTTGTTCTTATTCCTATATATTATCACAGGAGAAATGGCTGAAAAAATCTGACAAAAAGCTAAAGTTATTGTTCATAATCCCATTTGTAAGCCAATTTTTTCCTTTTCTTAAGAGTAAAAGGTGTGAGGTCGTGATTTCAGGCTCCTTAGGCTGCTGGTGCTGGGCTAGTTATCCTAATGAGCCCAAGCACACGCCTGTCTAATCAGCAACAGGAGCCCTGAGATCCATCTTCTCCCTAATGGGATGCAGTTGAAAGGATGCCCCCGGTGGAGCAGATGTTTTCCCACTTGCAGAAGGCCTCACGCCCTGGATTACAGATGCACCAAATCCCCATCATGTTTTCGCATGTGCTTGCTGTTGGTATTTTAGGGGGGAGAAATTTCCGTCACTTGCCCCGCTGGAATGGTTTCGTGGTTGGGAGAGGGGTGGAAATGGAGCCAAACTCTCTTTCCACCTCTGGAAGCGAGGTGTGAAATTTCTCATGGGCAAACAAGTGAGAGCTGCGGGGTGCCCAGAAGAAAGGGGGGCAACGGACAGAAAAGATGAAGGGAGGAGGAGAAAAAGCACCCAGAGAGAGACAAAAATCCCCAAAGCAGAAATGTGGGTTTGTTTTCTATGAGGGATTGTAAAATGCACTCTCTCTTTCCCCTTGGCAGGGGGGAACAAGGGCCCCCACTCTATCTGATAGTCATTAGCATCAATTAGCCCCGTTTGAAGTAGGCAACATCTTTGTCTCTTTGCAAAAAAAGAGAAATAAAAAAACCCTTTCAGGCAGCCCATAATAACATCTGGAGCGAGGAGAGGCTGAGCTCAAGTTCCCCACTTTCATCTCTTGTCGAGGTACTTGGAATGTTAATGCAGCCTCATTCTTTAATGGAGTTATCAGGAAATGCTTTTCACCCCCTTCCCTTTGCTCCCGGAGGATGTTTACAAAGGGCTGGGGGCTTTTTGGTGTTGTTTTGTGTTGGGATTTTTTTTTGTACCCCCTCTTCAAGCAATTCCCCCTCCTCTTTTATTTTCTACAGCTCTTGAAAAACAAAATAAACTCAAAAAACCCCACCAAAATTCCATTGCCACCAAAAAAATAGAGAGGATGAGGGCCCAGACTTTCATCTTCCCCGCCCAGCTCCTGGGGAGCCAGAGTGGATGGGATGGGAATGGAGGTGGCGGTGGCCCCGCTCTGCCTTGTCCCCTGGGTGCTACATTTCCCAAGTCATTACCAGTGAGTGAAAATTTCCAGCTTTCCAACCGAAACGCATTAGCTGAGCACACAGGACTAATGGGAAACAGGACACGTCATTAGGCAGTGAATTTGGCCAAGTGGAGAGAAGCCAAAGGGAAATGTCAGGTTTCCATCCATCCATCCTTCCCACCAGCAGCATCCCCCTGTAACACTATAAATGAGATCTCGCAATCCCAACAGTTGTGATGTAGAGCTGCTCCTTGAATAACTTGAGCGTTAGGATGAAATTTTTCCATGAGATGAGGGTGGAGAGACACTGGCCCAGGTTGCCCAGGGAAGTTGTGGATGCCCCCTCCGCTGAGGTCACAGAATTACAGAATGATCTGAGATGTAAGGGATTCACAGAGTTGCTTGATTGGAAAAGACTTTGAGATCATCAAGTCCAACCGTACCTGTCCACTGCTAAACCAGATCCCTGAGCACCTCATCCACCCATCTTTTAAACACCTCCAGGGATGGTGACTCCACCACCTTCCTGGGCAGCCTCTGCCAGGGCCTGACAACCCTTTCAGTGAAGAAATTTTTCCTGATGTCTAATCTGAACCGGCCCTGGTGCAACTTGAGGCCATTTCCTTTCATCCTGTTACCTGTCACTTGGGAGACCCACAAAGATCATCTAGGAGTCCAACGCCAACACTCACTCCATGGGTCTGAGTGCATTGTCCAAATGCTTCTTGAATATTGTCAGTCTTGGTGCCCTGACTGCTTCCCTGGGGAGCTCCTCCAGCGTTCCACCACCCTCTGGGTGAAGAACCTTATCCCAATATCTAACCTAAACCTCCCCTGGTGCATCTTCCTGTTGATGCCAGGTTGGATGGTGCCTTGAGCAGCCTGGTCCAGTGGGAGGTGTCCCGGCCCATGGCAGGGGGTTGGAACTGAATGAGCTTTGAGGTCCCTTCCAACCCAAACCATTCTATGAATCTATAATTTTGTGATTCTATGATTCCATGATTGCATGATTCCATGTTTCTATGATCTCCAACATCTCTTTCCATGGGAATGAGACTGTCACTCACCACTTATAAATAATTAACAAGCTTTGAAACCCTCATATATTGACACCCGTGTTTCCAACCACACAACCCCAAGCAAATCCAGAAGCTGTGAACCTATCCGTAATTTTTCTCCTTGGTGGTGGCTTTTGTTTTTTGGGGGGGGGAAAGGCTTTGGCTCTTGACCAGCTTTGAATGTGTGATTTTAATTAGGCACATCGTTACGGGGTGGCAGGATTGGGGCTGGCTGTTTGGTTAAGGGGCAATAAAGCAGCAGCTGTATTTATCCACTTATTTTGAAGCTGCTGTAGAAGACAGGATGCTAAACGGCAGGGGAAAAGGGTTTTAAAGGCAAACTTGAGGGACTCTTTTGTCTCCCACAGGCATCTTCTTTCCCAAGGGTCCTGTAGCCACCACCAGGGTGCTTCCTCGGAGCAGGATAATTCTGCCTATGCATTCCCATCAATTCCATTTGCTTTGAAATGCTCAAAAATATTGAGGTGCTCATTCATAACAAGGTCTATTTCTAAGGCTTGGGTACTAAAAATAACATTTAAATGGCACAAATCCCTGATTTAAGGCAGGGTGGATTTAAGCACGTGGAGATGTTTAATGCTGATGGTTATTAAGCTGAGAGGGATTTTCACTCCATGTTTATTAATTTGGAGACTCCCATCTGGGAATTTCTCCATGTTTGCATGCATTGGAGTGAATTTTTGGTGTGAATTTGTTGGCTATGGAGATGTGAGTAGGAATATTTGCATGTGCAAGGCTGTAGTACAGTTGTCTTTGAGCTTGTGTGAGTCTCTGATGGGTTTTTCCTCTCCAATATATACAGACAGGTTCACACAGACTTGTCCACCTCAGTATGGCAGCAGAATAGCAGAATGGGCTCTCACAGCTGGTCCCGGGGTACATCCATGCCCATGAGCACCCGTGTAGGGGTGGGAAGGTCTGAGGAGCGTGGTCGGGGTGATGGTGTGGGTGTTGAGGGAGTTTTGGGTGTTTGTGGGAGAAGGTGAAGGTGTCCACATGGGAATCAGTGGGGCTGGGAATCTTAAGTGTCCATATGGGGGGAGGTGAAGGTGGTCCACATGGGTGTCGGTGGGGCTGGGAGATGTCGGTGTCCATGTGGGAGAAGGTGCCAGTGTCCTTATGGGTGTCAGTGGGGCTGAGAGCTGTAGGTGTCCATGTGAGGGAGGTAAAGATGTCCATGTGGATGTCAGTGGGGTTGGGAGGTGAACATGTCCATCATGTGCTCTGCTGCCATGTGAGGCCATCTCTTCTCCTAGAGCTGCCTTCATCCTTCCGGAATTTTGCTCTCCCTGCGCTCACTTGCAGGGAGAGTAGCAGAAACAGCATGGCCAGCAGGACCAAGGAAGGGATTGTACCTCTGTGCTCAGCATTGGTGAGGCCACACCTCGAGTGCTGGGTTCAGTTTTGGGCTCCTCACTACAAGAAGGACATTGAGGGGCTGGAGCACGCCCAGAGAAGAGGAAGGGGCTGAAGAACAAGTCTTGTGTGAGATGGCTGAGGGATCTGGGGTTGTTTAGCCTGGAGAAAAGAAGGCTGAGGGGAGACATTATCACTGTCTTCAACTCCCTGAAAGAAGATTGTAGCAAGGTGGGTGTTGGTCTCTTCTCCCAAGTAACAAGGGATAGGATGAGACAAAATGGCCTCAAGTTGTGCCAGGGAAGGTTTAGATTGGATATTAGGAAAAATGTCTTTACTGAAAGAGTGGTGAAGCTCTGGAAGAGGCTGCCCAGGGCAGTGGTGGAGTCACCATCCCTGGAGGGGCCATGGCACTTGGGGGCGTGATTTAGTAGGCACGGTGGTGTTGGGCTGATGATTGGACTTGGTCTTAGAAGTCTTTTCCAACCTCAATGATTCCATGTTTCTGGGGCACCCAGTGGTCTTGTCTGCCTGGAGTCTTTCTGGGAGGTGAGTCCCTGATCCAGTAGCTTTCAGCATTGAGGAAGAGGGGTTTGACGCTCCTTCCAATGCTTCACACTCAGATGTGCAAATTCTGTGTTAATGTTTCTGTGTGTGTGGTAACTCCAGAAACAGCATCTTGGATGCAGAGGTTTTTGGCCTTGAATGCTGCAGCCCCCTTTCCTCAGCCTTTGATGGCTGCCTCTCTGCTCTGCTCTCCTCCCGGCAGTGAGATCTGGCTCCTGTGAAGGTGCTTCAAGAGGATGCAGCTGGCTGGGATGAGCCCTGTGGCTCCCATGAGACGGTCAGGTGTAGTGATCACATGCTCCTGCCCATGGTAGGGGGGCTGGAACTGGATGATCTTTAAGGTCCCTTCCAACCCAAACCATTCAATGATTCTATGATTTTTGCATTCAGCAGCTCTGGACGGACTTCACTTTTCTGTTACAAAGATCCTGTACAGACTGAGGTCCAACCCTGCTCACCACATTGAGAGCTGACTTCTTTGGCTGCACCTCCAGGGCTGTCTTAGGTTGGTACCTGTGGGTAGAATCACAGAATAGGCTGCAAGGGACCTCAAAAGATCATCTGGCCCAACCTTTTGTGGGAAAGAGAGCCTAGAAGAGATAATGTAGGTAGGGACATCCAGACTTTTCTTTTTGGTGCTACTTTCTCCCACCCCCCTTTAAGTGCACGGAGCAGATGGATTTGGATTTCAGCTGCATCTGAAGCAAGCTGGGTTTGGCACATCAGCAGGGCTGGAGGAACCACCTCAAACATGCAGACCCCTTCAGTCGCTGCTTCTTGCTTGCGGGACCGGAGTTGTTTCACCGTGTAGGGACCAACTCACTGGGCCCTGCTGTGTCTTGGAGGTCTGGGGCCCCAGAGCAGCTGAAATAGCTGGAGCTGGAGTTCCTCAAGCAGCATTACATGGTGGGAACGGAGTGAGTAGACCTGGCTGCAACTCTGCATCTCATAGAGACTCAGGTAAGGACATGGATCTGTTGACGCAAGTCCAGAGGGGGAACTAAGATGACCCAAGGGCTGGAGCACCTCCCAGATGAGGACAGCCCACCCATCAAATCCGTCCCTCTCCAACTTAGACAGAAGGATGTTGTGGTACTTAAAGAAGTCTAGACATGATACCCATAATGCCTCCCTTGCCCACTGATGCAGTCACTCCACCGTAGACAGCATTGCTCCACCCGTGTCTGGGCCCTTGTAGACCACTGGGACAGCCACTGTATGTCAAAACAGTGTCCCTCACAGCCCGGTGCTGGCTTCATCGGGGCCAGACCCCAAAATACAGGTGGGAAGGTCTCCCAGGCAGTTTGTCTGTCAGTCATCACCAGCTGAGCAGCAGGGAGATATCCTGCTCTGGGACCAAGCACCTCCTGGGCATGAAGGTGGTAGGGTCCAGCCAGTACCTTTGTCACGAGCCAACACTGACATCTAGTGACTCCAAAACACCCCAAACTGCCCCAAATATGAAATTGTCCCATATTCCCAAACCCGCTGAGGCAGCTTGGTTGATGAAGAGCAGAACTGAGTCTGAAGAGGCATGAGCGTGAATTAGTAAATACACCTGAGCACGCATTTTTGTGGGTCTTAGGTGTTTTCAGACAGCAGGAGGCAGTGAGGGTGCAAAGGCCATGCTAGCATCTTATGAAGGGATTTTATGGAAATCTGGGCCAGATTTGGGTGTGCAGGGGCAGCCAGCAATGTCTCCGAGAACACGTCAAGAGAAGGGAAATGGAGCTCGTGAAGGGGCTGGAGAAAAGTCCTATGAGAGGCGGATGAGGGACCTGGGATTGTTTAGTCTGGAGAAGAGGACACTGAAGGGAGACCTTATCAGTGTCTACATCTCCCTGAAAGGAGGCTGTAGCAAGGTGGGTGCTGTTCTTTTCTCCCAAGTGACAGGTGATAGGATGAGAGGAAAAGGCCTCAAGTTGCACCAGGGCAGGTTCAGATTAGACATCAGGAAAAATTTCTTCACTGAAAGAGCAATGAAGGATTAGAAGTGGCTGTTCAGGAGGTGGTGGATCCACTATCCCTGGAGGTGTTTAAAAGACAGGTAGATGAGGTACTCAGGGATCTGGTTTAGTAGTGGACAGGTATGATTGGACTTTTCCAACCAAACAATTCTATGATTCTCCTCATCCTGTGAGGTAGTACTTTGTGTTTCTGCCTGACAGGGATATTAAGGTTCTTCCACCTAACTTGGTTAAAAAATAATTCATAGGGGAGAGGCAGCAAAATTCCTGTGTGTTTTTTTGTGTGGATGTGGAAGAGTCCAGCCCCATTTTGGGGCTTTTTGGCTCTGTTTTTGGAGGGTGCTGGGGAGGAACTGAGTTGGTTGATGGGGGGAGAAGGTGTCCCTGCCCATGGCAGGGGAGTTGGAACAGGATGGGGTTTGTGGTCCCTTCCAACCCAAACCATTCCATGATTCTATGATTCCATGACTCTCCTGGCTTCTTGAGGGGGGACCTTGCATTCCTGCCCGACAGTGATATGAACACAGAATATGATTCATATGAAGACTATTCTCCCCCATATGAAAAAAATAATTAATAGAGGAGAGGCACTAAAACTCCTGTGTGGGTTTTGCATCGCTGTGGGAGCACCCAGTTGTGTTTTGGGGCTTTTGGGCTCTGGTTTTGGAAGGTGGTTGTGGCGAGAAGGGAGACACAGGAAGAGGAGGAGGACGAGAAGGAGAAGGAGGGAGAAGGGAGAAGGGGGAGAGGGAGAAGCAGGAGGGAGAAGGGGGAGAAGGGGGAGAGGGAGAGAAGTAGGAGGAGGAGTAACGGGAGAAAGGGGAGGAAGAGGAGGAGGAAGAGGAGGAGGCTCCGCCCGAAGATGGCGGCGGCGGCGGCGGGTGACACGTTCGGGACTGGGGCTGCAGCAGAGGCGCGGTTCATCAGCAGCGCCAAGGTGAGCCCAGCCCTGCCATGGTCCCTCCCGTCCCTCCCGCTGCAGCAGAGACAGTTCTGGGGGGAAAAAATCGTAGAATCATAGAATGGTTTGGGTTGGAAAGGAATATAAAGCCCATCCAGTTCCATCCTCTGCCATGGGCAGGGACACATCCCACTAGACCAGGTTGCTCAAAGCCCCATCCAACCTGGTCTTGAACACTTTAAAAAAAATAATTAAGGAGATAAAAGGCGCCCAGCCTCCCCTCACGTTGGGGTGGTGTTTGGTACCTGCAGCCCCCGGGTGGGTTTCGAGTTCAGAGCATCCCTTGATCTGTGCTTCTCCATCTGCAGGGAAAGGGCTTGTTCGCCACCAGGAGCATACGCAAAGGTGAGACTGTCTTCGTGGAGAGGCCAGTGGTGGCTTCCCAGTTCCTCTGGAACGCCCTGTACAACTACAGAGGTGAGTAGCTGCTGGTGGTGGCTTGGATCCCTCACCCGTCCTGGCTCCGTCAGCATTCTTGATTCCGTCACTTGCCCCGTCCCTGTCACTAGCCCCTTCTCCATCACCTGCCTCATTCCTGTCACCAGCCTCATCTCTGTCACCAGACCTGGCTCTTGTCACCACTCCCAGCTCTGTCTCTAGCCCCGGCTCCGTCTCCAGCTCCAGCTCCATCACCTTTCCCATCTCCACCACCAGTCCTATCTACATCACCTACCCTGTCCCTGTCATCAGCCCCATCTCCGTCACTTGCCCTGTCCCCAGCCCCGGCTCCTTCCTTGGCCCCAGCTCCATCTCCATCCCTGTCACCTGCCTGGTCTCCATCACCACTCCCCATCTCCGTCACCACTCCCAGGTCCATCCCCAGCCTCGTCACCAGCTCTTGTTCTTTCACTCGCCCCAGCTCCATCACGTGCCCTGGCCTGGACACCAGCCCTGTCTCCGTCCCCAGCCCTGGCCCCCGCCACCAGCCCCATCTCTGTCACCTGCCTTTTCCCCATCACCGTCACCAGCCCCTGCTCTGTCACCACTCCCAGCTCCGTCACCAGCCACAGCTCCATTACCGGCTCCGGCTCCATCACCAACTCCAGCTCTGTCATCTGCGTCAGCTGTGTCACCTGCCCTGGCCCAGACACCACCCCCATCTCTGTCCCCAGTCTTCGTTCCATCCCCAGTCCCATCTCTGTCCCTAGTCCTGGTTCCATCACCAGCCCTGGCTTTGTCACCACTCCTACCTCTGTTACCAGCCTTGGCTCCATAACAAAACTCATCTCTGTCACCAGCCCCATTCCAGACACAAGTCCCACCTGGCTCTGTCACTCACCCCAGCCCCAGCACCATCTCCGTAACCAACCGCAGGCCCGTCACCAGTGTTATCTCCAGCCCCAGCCCTATCTCTGTCACCTGTCCCAACTCTATCACCAGACCCATGTCCGTCACCAATCCCAGCACCATCATCCACCCTGTCACCAGCCCAGGTCTTCATCACCAACCCCAGCTCCATCAACCACCCCAGTTCCATCACCAGCCCCAGTTCCCAGAGAAGCTGCCTGGGTTTCAAGGAAAGGCTTTGAGTTCCTCTTGGCACCACCAGGAAGGTGGCCCTGCTGCTGGTTCTGCCTCTGTGCTAAACAAACATGTCAAGTTGAGATCATTGGGATCATTTGAGGGCTGGGGACTCCCATCATTACCACGTGCTGCCATCAGCCACCAACCGTGTGGGAACACCCTTTTCTTTGTTGGTGTGGCTCCTATCCCAGTTTCACCGTAGTGTGCAAAGGTGCCAGTGCTCTCCAGAGGCACTGGACCACAAAACAAGTGTTGCAAGAGCTGGATTTTAAACCTACTTGTCCTACGTAGACCCTGTTGTCCACTGAGCTCCATCATGGGTCAGTAACATGGGGGTGTTTGGCATCGTACGGTGTTTAAATACTTCCCAGTGTTTCAGGGCAGCAGATGAGGAGTGGGGGGGTTAAACTGCAGCAGAAATGGTCCTATGGAGGGAGCAGAAAGAACTTGGTGCCTCCAGCTTGGAGATGGTGTTGGTAGCAGTCATGCTGACTGGCCAGCTGGCCCTGGCCCCTCTCCTCTATTCACTGTGGCGTCCGTCTGTCCCACAGCCTGTGACCACTGCCTGCGGGCTTTGGAGACGGCAGAGGAGAACGCCCAGCGGCTGCTGGGGAGGAGCTCCCTGGTGCTGCCTCACCCAGAGCAGTGCAGCATCCGGAAGGACCTGCACCAGCAGTGTCCCCGGTGCCAGGTAAGGGGCTGCTGGGAGCGACTGTGGTCTTGGTGGCCTTGCCAGCTCCTTTACCGTATCGAGCCACGAACTTGTGCTGCCTCTATAGGGTGTCTACCTTTCCCTTCAGCAGAGCTTGGTCAGGGAGGGGTCACAGATGGACCTAGGACCCCCTTTTCCTGCTGTCTGGAGAAGACAAGTCTCTGGGGAGACGTTAGGGGAGCCTTCCAGTACCTGAAGGCGGTCTACAAGAAAGCTGGGGGGAGACTTTTTTCAAGGTCCTGTAGTGATAGGATGAGGGGGAACGGCTTTAAATTGGAAGGGGGAGGGTTTAGATTAGACATTAGGAAGAAATTTTTCATGATGAGGTTGGTGAGACACTGGCACAGGTTGCCCAGGGAAGCTGTGGGTGCCCTGTATATGGAGATGTTCGAAGCCAGGTTAGATGAGGCTTTGAGCAACCTGATCCAGTGGGAGGTGTTTGGAACAAAGGGGCTTTGAGGTCCGTTCCAGCCCAACCCATTCCATGATTCCTCACTCTAGGTCACATACTGCAGTGCGGAATGTCGACAGGCCGCTTTGGAGCAGTACCACCAGGTCCTCTGTCTTGGCCCATCCCGTGATGATCCCACGCATCCCCTCAACAAGCTGCAGGAAGCATGGAGGTAGGAGACCAACCTGCCTGTCTCCAGCTTCACGCTGGCTTTCCTGGGCTGGGGGGACACTGCCTGGAACAATCCTTGCTTCACATCTCTGCATGGAGTGGCTGGAGGGTGGTGATGGCCTTGTGCTGGTGATGCCCAGCTCTACCTGTTGATTGGGCATCAAATGAATTTGTGGTGGCAGCTCAAGGGTTTGGACAAATGGCTGAGCAGTTCTTATTTATCTCTTGGTAAAAAGCTACATAGCACTGAGCTGCACATCCCTTGCTCCTGCAATTTCATGGTGCTTCTGGAGATCTCCAGCCTCTGGGAGATCCTCTTGCAGGATCATAAGTTGCTCCCCCTGCTTACAGATGACAAAATGGGGAGGAACGGCATCCCTGACTGAAAGCTTGGCATGAATCCCACCTCTCACTGCAGTCCTGGGCTTCATATGGGACCCAGACTCTAATTTAACATAATGGTAAGGGGTTATTTGTATGGTTAGAGCAGGCAGGTGGGTGCAGGCTTTGGTTCTCCACGCAGCCAGTGGCCATTTTGGGGTGACAGATGAGCTCAGGCCTGACCACATGGATGGCAGCTGCCTCTACCTCCATCCATCTTTTTTATTTCCATACCAGCACTGATTTGCTCATCTTTTTTCTTCATTCTTATCCCTCAGAAACATGCATTATCCACCGGAGACTTCCAGCATCATGTTGATGGCCCGGATGGTCGCAACCGTCAAACAGGTACAGTTTGGAGCCACAGCTGCCCATGTGTGGTTTCTTCATCCTGTTGTGGCTGTTATTCCCAAGGACTTATCTCTTCTCTGGCAACTGAGTGTCCCTGCCCATGGCAAGGGGGTTGGAACTGGGTGATCTTTAAGGTCCATTCCAACCCAAACCATTCTATGATTTTATGACTGTCAGGGTCCTGCTTGAATAGATTTCAACCTCTAGTGGTCCCCAGTCATGGAGACAGGAGGCACCAAAGGAAGTTCCTGTGTCCTGAGCCACAGTGGTCAGAACGGAACCTTTCCTTTGGCTGTGCTTCTTTGGCCTGGCTTCCTCAGCGTTTATCCTGACAATAAACTGCCACTGTGCAACTGCTTCTGGTGGTTCATGATAGGAGGCTGGATACCTCTGAGTTCCATGGGGTTCCTCCTCTCCTCCCTGTCTCCTGGTCGGGGATGAAAGCGGCGTTTGTGCAAAGCCTTTGCTTGATTCTGTTGTCAGGCTAAAGACAAGGAGTGGTGGATCAAGGTCTTCTCCCAGTTCTGCAATAAGACAGCAAATGAGGAGGAGGAGATTGTGCACAAACTTCTGGGGGACAAATTTAAGGTAAGAGCAAGGCAGCCCTTGGATGTGTTGAGTCTCTGAGCCTGCTCTTGCCCTGCTCACGCTCACGGGAACAGAGACCCCATCACAGCTGGGATGGAAATCCCAGGCTCAGAGTGGGGGCATAAAGTGCCCGCCTTTGGGGCTGGATGACCTGACAGAGAGGAAACAGGTTTCTCAGACAGCTTTGGGCTTGTGGTGCTTCAGTGGGCCGTGCTCCTGTGGTGGAGATGCTCCTGCTGTGGGATGGGGCAAGGTGATATTTAGCTGCTGCTTGGGTGGCTTTTGCTGCTCCGAGGGCAGCAGCTTCCAGCCTTGCAGGGAAGGGCGAGGAGCCTGACTCCCAAGCCTTCTGGCCCATGCTGGGCTTGGCCATCAGCCCACGTCTGACTCCCAGTGGCATCTCCTCACGATGACCCTGTTGCTGTGTCCTACCAGGGCCAGCTGGAGCTGCTGCGGTTGCTCTTCACTGAAGCCCTTTACGACGAACATCTCAGCAGGGTGAGTTGAACTACCTACCAGCCAAGGAGCATGGTGGGACTTCTGGTTAGTGTCACCTCCCTTGGGTCATGCGTGCCCCAAAGCCCAGGGCTTTCCCTGGGACTCTGCCCATTCCTTGCAACACCCAAAGCTCCCTGTGGGATTGGAGATGCTTGCAGAGTGTGGAGCTGCCACAGACTGGCTGGGGCTCAGCTGCTTTCTCATCTCCCTTCTGCAGTGGTTCACTCCAGAAGGCTTTCGATCCCTCTTTGCTCTCGTTGGGACCAATGGCCAAGGCATAGGAACAAGGTAACGGGGCTTTCTGGGTGCTCCTTGCAGGGCTGCAGAGATAGAATCATAGAATCATAGTATTGCTTGGTTGGAAAAGACCTTTGAGATCGAGTCCAACCATACCTCTACTAAGCCAGATCCCTGAGCACCTTATCGATCTATCTTAAACACTTCCAGGGATGGTGGCTCCACCACCTCCATGGTCAGCCTCTGCCAGTGGCCGAGAACCCTTTCAGTGAAGAAATTTTTCCTGATGTCCAATCTAAACTCCCCTGGTGCAACTTCAGGCCATTTCGTCTTGTCCTGTCTCTTGGGAGAAGAGACCAGCACCCATGTCACTACAACCTCCTTTCAGGCAGTTGTAGACAGTGATGAGATCTCCCCTCAACCTCTTTTTTCTCCAGGCTAAACAACCCCAGGTCCCTTAGTTGCTCCTCATAAGACTCGTAAGATGTGGCAGGGAGGGAATGGACCATCTGTAAACCATGCTGGCCTGGGTAATGGCCGGGTTCAGATGTAGGAGAGGCAAACTCAAAAGCATTTCTTCATCCTGACTGTGTCCAGCCCTTTCTTGTCCCTTTACCAGACCTTGGGCCACTCAGAGCCATTGTGTTAAACCCTTAGATCCCCCCTGTGAGGTCCCACCGTGTGCTGACAGCACTGTGGGGCTGTAACAGTGTCCCTCTGCTTCCTGGCAGCTCTCTGAGCCAGTGGGTGCACTCTTGCGATGCGCTGGATCTCCCCATGCTGCAGCGAGAGGAGCTGGACGCCTTCATCGACCAGCTCTACAAGGACATCGAGAAGGGTGAGGCTCTGCTGTGGCCGTGGGTGGTGTCAGGCAGTGCTGTTTGCAGGACATGGCAGGGTTCCTGCTGCCGGAGTCTCCTCTCAGCATTTGGGAATCAGGAGAGGTTCCTACTGGGGCCTGGGAGATCCCACTTGCCCTGATGTATGTGACCCATGTCTGCTGTCTTTGACTCACTACATGGATAGAGGAAGTCCAAGTTTGTGGGCAGGTTGGAATGGCTGGAGGGCTGGAAGAGTCCTGTGCAGAAAAATCCCATTTGATCATAAAACCATAGAATGGTTTGGGTTGGAAGAGACCTCAAAGCCCATCCAGTTCCAACCCCCCTGGATCCACACCTCCCATTGGATCAGGTTGCTCAAAGCCCCATCCAGCCTGGCCTTGAATGCCTCCAGGGATGGGGCATCCATGACTTCCCTGGGCCACCTGTGCCAAGGCCTCAGCACCCTCAGCGTGAAGAATTTCTTGCTAATGTCTCATCTAATTTAAAGCCATTCCCCCTCATCCTATCACTCCAGGCCCTTGTAAAATGTTCCTCTACAGCTTTCCTGTAGCCCCTTCAGGCACTGGAAGGCTGCTCTAAGGTCTCCCTGGAGCCTTATCTTCTCCAGGCTGAATAAGCCCAGCTTTCTCAGCTTATCCTCATAGCAGAGGTGCTCCAGCCCTCTGATGATCTTTGTAGCCTCCTCTGGAAGCAACAATTGCACATTCTTTTTATGTTGGGGATTCCAGAATTGGACACAGGACTCCAGGTGGGGTCTCACAAGAGCAGAGCACAGGGGCAGAATCCCCTCCCTTGCCCTGCTGGTCCCACTGCTTTGGATACAGCCCAGGACATGGTTGGTTTCTGGGCTGTGAGCGCACGTTGCTGGCTCATGTTGAGCTTCTCATCCATCAGCACCCCAAGTCCTTCTCCTCAGGGCTGCTCTCAATCACATCATCCCATCCTGTATTGAAACCGGGGGTTGCCCTGACTGAGGTGCAGGACCTTGCACTTGGCCTTGTTGAACTTCATGAGGTTCACACAGGCCCAATTCTCCAACTTTACACGGAACATTCAAAGACCTGTTCATCATTTCTATGTGTGAGGACAGGGACAGGCCAGGTAGCTGGAGGTGAACTGGGGGTGCAAAGCTTCGTGTCCTCCATCCCCTCCCAGTGAGGAGGGAACAGTGTTTTGGAAACCACCATTGCCTGGGTGCATTCAGTGTTGATGAATGCCCCTTTGTGCTCGTGCTGAGCTGCACATGTGAAGGAGCCAGAACAGCCTCTGTGAAGCTCTAACCCTCTCTCTGTGCTGCAGAGTCAGGAGAGTTTCTCAACTGCGAGGGATCGGGTCTCTACGTGCTCCAGAGCTGCTGTAAGTCACGCAGGGACTGGGAGGGAGTGAGGAGGGGGTTGTCCTGGGGATGGGCTGGCACACCTCTTCCTAAACGCTTCTGGAGAAAGGGCTTCACATCCGTGAGTGAGATGGGATGGGATGAGATAAGGATTGGGTGGGATGGAATGGGTGCTTCACGGGGTCCTGGCTGCTCTCTCAGAGCCTTCTGGCATCTCAAGTAGCTGTGAAGTGGTCGGTCTAGGCTTGAGTGGACTTGGTTGGGATGTGGGCTCCAGGAGCTGCCTGTGAAGTTAGACAAGAGTCCATCTCCATCCTTGTCTGAGCAAAACAGAGCAGAACAAACCATGAAGGGAAGGAACCTTTCTTCACTGGGCCATGGAGACATAGGAGAAGATGTCCCAGAGCCCAGAGCTGTTGTCTTTCACATCTGAGCACTAATGGCAGAATGAGGACAGGGCAGGATCTTGGGGACTGCTGGGAAACCTGGGAACTGGGGTCGAAGTTCAGCCCTGTGCAACCATCCTTCAGCTCCTGGAGGCAGGTGATAGTGCTGTGCATCCCTGGGATAGATCCAGGACAGCTCGTTCTCTTCAGGTGTTTTTTGTGGGTCTGAGGGAGAGCCCAGGCCCTGTACCCTGCTCTGCTTCACCCCATAGTCCCCAGTGTGAGTGGAGTGTTGTGCTGGTGTCCCTGAGGTCGATGGGAGTGGCTGCAGCATTGTGCTGCCTTATCCTTAGTCAGATCACAGCTCTCCCAGTTGGAGATCTGGGCGACAGAGAAGGGCAGGCACGAGTCCTGTGAGTTGTTTGGGGTCTCTGACCCTGCCTCTGCCTTCCCCTTCCTCTGGAGATGCCCTCACTGCTGTGTCCCATCTTCCCCATAGGTAACCACAGCTGCATCCCCAACGCCGAGACATCCTTCCCAGAGAACAATTTCCTCCTGCATCTCACAGCTCTGGAGGACATCGAAGCAGGAGAGGTGAGACAACGGGGCCTGGATGAACCTGGGGTGGTATCACACCTTGGCAGAAGATCCCTGTGTCTCTTATATCCCCCATGGACACCAGCCCTGTACCTCCTGCCTCTTGCATTGTCCTGGTGGAGGAATTCATGCCATGTTTCCATGCCGGTGCTGCCAGACCCCACATTTCTGCCTGTCTTGGAGGCAGAGCTGCTTTGAGGTTGTGGGGAGCAGCTCTCAGCCTGGCTTCTTTCTTTTTGCTCACAGGAAATCTGCATCAGTTACTTGGACTGCTGTCAGAGGGAGAGGAGCAGACACAGCCGCAACAAGATCCTCAGGTGGGGACTGCTCGGAGGGACACGAGGGAACCCAGCACTGCTCTGCAGTTGTCTGTCTTCGCCCACATTTTCCTTCTCTGTCCTTCAAGTGTAGTGGTTCCTGTTGATGGTCACCATCCCTGTGTCTCATCCCCTCTGCAGGGCTGAGAAATAAATGGCTTGGGTTGCAAAGGACCTTGAAGATCATCCAACTCCCCTACCATGGGCAGGGACACTTCCCACTGGATCAGGTTGCTCAAGGCCTCATCCCGCCTGGCCTTGAACACCTCCGGTGGGGGGGGTGTATCCACAGCTTCCCTGGACAACCTGTGCCAGTGCCTCACCACCTTTGTTGAGAAGAATTTCTTCCTAATGTCTTATCTAAATCTTCCCCCTTCCAATTTAAAGCCATTCCCTCTCATTCTATCACTCCAGGCCCTTGGAAAATGTCCCTCCCCAGCTTTCCTGTACCCCTTCAGGTACTGGAAGGCTGCTCTAAGGTCTCCCTGGAGCAACTCTCTCAGTCTGTCCTCATAGGAGGGAGGTACCAGCGACACAGTTCGCTGAGCTGTGGGAGCTGGGGCTTCAAGGGCAGGGATTGCCAAAGCCAGCTGTGACACAACCATGAGCAGGGACACCTTCCACTGGATCAGGTTGCTCAAATCTCATCCAACCTGGTCTTGAACACCTTCAGGAACAGGAATCTTATTTTTTTTTCCATGTTCAGGAAGGACGGGAGCTTGTTGGACCAAGTTTACAGTCTTGACCGCATGCTTCTCAGAGCAAGGAGAGCATCCTTCCATGCAGCCCTCTGAGACATCAACGCTGCTCCTTCCTGTGCCACTGGCCACCAGCCATGGGTTGTTCCTCCTTCCCTGCTCCCATTGCACACAACAAGGGGGACCTCATTGCAGTTTACTGCTTCCTCACAAGGGAAGGAGAAGGCGGTGATCTCTTCTCTGATGACCAGTGATAGCACCTGAGGGAATGGCAGGAAGATATGGGGAAGTTTTGGTTGGACATTAGGAAAAGGTTCTTTACCCAGAGGGTGGTGGAGCACTGCAACAGCTCCCCAGGGAAGCAGTCACAGTGCCAAGCCTGACAGTATTCCAGAAGCATTTGGCCAGTGCCCTCAGACACACGGTGTGAATGTTGGGGTTGTTCTGTGCAGGGAAAGGAGTTGGACTTGATTATCATTGTTGCTCCCTTCCAACTCGGGTCATTCTGTGATTCTTCCAGGGAGAACTACTTGTTTACCTGCTCATGTCCCAAGTGCCTGGCGCAAGCCGACGATGCCGACTTGACGTCGGACGAAGAGGAGGAGGGCGAAGGGGAGACAGATGATGCTGAGCTGGAGGATGAGATGACCGACGTTTGATCCTGGCCCCGGGCGAGAGAAAAGGAAGGGTTGGAGGGTTCTTCTGAGAGGCAGCAGCTTTAATACTAGAAACAGGATTGTGTTGTGGGGTTGGGTGGGAGGCCAGGTGCTGGTGGCCAGTGTGGAGGTCTGGTGGAGTGGGACAGTGGGGGAGCCGGAGGCAGGCCCTGCTCCCATCTGTCCTTGTGCTCTGAGTATTTGTGAGACCATCTCCATCCTTCCTGGGAGCTGGTGGCCACATCCCTGTCCCCTCTGGTGCTTGCAGGGAGGTGCTGGAGGAGAGCAGGATCTAGCCAGGGTAGGGGACATCACGGTGTGGTCACCTGCGAGGCTGCTCTGCCGTGTCTATGTGTGTCCTCTCCTGTCCCGCAGGGACGAGGGGAAGGCAAGGGGGTGTGTGCGGGTGTTTGTGCACGAGGGGTGGATTTATTGGCACTATTGACACCCAGCGGAGATGGGGCCCTTATGTAAACCCAATTCAATCTATGCCTTGGTGAGCAGCAAGGGGCAAAACAGTTCTGCAGGTGGGACAGAAACACGTGATGGGTGGCTCAGATGCAGGAAGAGTGGGACCAACCGTGGCAGGCACTTCTGTCCCACTTTGGCCTCATCCTTACATGATGCAAAGACTGTTTGAGGAGCAGGAGTGGCCAGGCTGTTGCAAGCACAGAACTGACACGGGCTACGGTGTTGGGCAAGCAAGGTCACCATCCAAAACCCAAAAGACGTTCTGTAGAGCAAGCTTTGGGAGGAGGATGTGCCCCAGCAGGAGCTGCTGTAGCCAGGGATGCAGCGTGGTGCTCTGTGCCCTCCTGCACCCAGCAGGATGCTCGACCCCATGTGGAGATGTCATCAGCTGAATGTTGTCATCCATCCCACCAATGAGGCCACAGCGATGTGTGCGGTGTCCCTTTCTCTGGCCCACGTGGCTGGAGGGAGAAGATGCTCCAAGCATGGGCAGTTTGGGAATGCGCCCTGGTTGTTTTCACCCCCTCTTGGATTTTGGGGAGCTGTTTCTGTGCCTGCAGCAGCTGGATTGTGGGATGAAGGGCAACACTGGGCACCTCTGACCCTACCATCACCGCATACCTCGCACCCTGCTGCTCATCCCCAGCCGTCCCAGTGCCATGTCCTCTTCCATGTTTGTAATAAACCAAGACTGGTGAGACGTGGGGCTGTTGTGTTTGTACTGGTAAACTGAAGGGTGCTGAGTGGGGAGATGAGGGCCGTGATCCAGGGGCTGGTCCCAGTGGGGACACAGGGGTCTCGGGGGGGGGGGGGGGGGGGCGCACTCAACCATTTATTGTTTCCTCACAATGGGAGGAAGAGGAGCAGGTGCTGATCTCTTCTCTGGTGACCAATGATAGGGCTTGAGGGAATGGCAGGAAGATGAGCCAGGGGAGGGTTAGGATGGGCATTAGGACAAGGTTCTTCACCCAGAGGGTAGTGGAGCACTGGAACAGCTCCCCAGGGAAGCAGTCATGGCACCAAGCCTGGCAATATTGCAGAAACATTTGGTCAATGCTCTCAGACCTACGGTGTCAATGTTGGAGTGACAGGTGATAGGACAAGAAGAAATGGCCTGAAGTTACACCGTGGCAGGTTCAGATCAGACATCAGGAAAAATTTCTTCACTGAAAGGGTTCTCAGGCCCTGGCAGAGGCTGCCCAGGGAGGTGGTGGAGTCACCATCCCTGGAGGTGTTTAAAAGATGGGTGGATGAGGTGCTCAGGGATCTGGTTTAGCAGAGGTACGGTTGGACTCAATGATCTCAAAGGTCTTTTCCAAGCAAGTGATTCTGTGATCCCGGCTGCACAGGCATCCAACGTGAGCCCTGCCTCGCCGGCAGGAGGCACCTGGAGAAATTTACTGGGAAAAACATCCTTAGGGGATGAGATTTGTTCCTTCATGCCCTGGCTGATGGAAAAAAAAGAGAAACTTCCCTTTCTCTAAAACTTGTTCAGACTTCATTAGCTCAGACAAAAATATACAGACGTTGGGCGAGCCCTGCAGTTCAGACCAAGCCTGTATCTCCCACCCTCCCATCCCTTTCCGACCATGTTGACACAATCTTTTATGCCTCTTAAATCAGCCACACAATTTACCACCGGCATCTTGTGCATCATTAAGGTGCACTTGTGCATCCTAGGGAAGTGCTGGCCTGTTCTGTGCCACCACTTCCCTTCCCGGAAAGTCACTACAAGAGATGCTCGGTTCTGGGCTCAAGGTTCCCACCACGGACGCTGGTATTTGCTCTTCAGCTTCCAGCGAGGCTGGGCAGTGGGATCTCTGGAGCATTTTGGGATCCATTCCTCAAGCCTGGTCCTTGGGGCCAGCTCCTGGGATCCACCAAGAAGTCCTCCATCCTCCGCAACCTTCCACTGCTACCAGAAGGTCCAGGGGGGCTGCATAATTTCGTACGTGGGGATGTTGGTGACGTTGACGGGAATGGAGATGACAGCCCAAGGGAGCCCATGCTGCTCCAGGGAGCGTCTGATCATGTACCTGGAAGGATAAAGAAGGGACAGGAGAGGGGAAGTGGAGCCCAGATGTGCGCATAAACCACAGACTACCTCAAAGAGATTAATTATGACTGTCGCTGGAGAAGTGGGCCTGGGTGAACCTCCTGAGATTTAACAAGGCCAAGTGGAAGGTCCTACAGCTGGGTCAGGCCAATCCCAATCCCAATACACTCTGGGTGGAGAATGGATTTGGAGCAGCCCTGAGGAGAAGAATTTCACTTGCTGATGGATGAGAAGCTCAACATGAGCCGGAAATGTGCGCTCAGAGCCCAGAAGGCCAACTGTGTCCTGGGCTGCATCCAAAGCAGTAGGACCAGCAGGGTGAGGGAGGGGATTCTGCTCCTCTACTCTGCTCTCGTGAGACCCTACCTGGAGTCCTGTGTCCAATTCTGGAATCCCCAACATAAGAAGGATATGGAACTGTTGGAATGGGTCCAGAGGAGGGCTAGAGAGATGATCAAAGGGCTGGATCACCTCTGCTATAAGGACAGGCTGAGAGAGTTGGGAGTTGTTCAGCCTGGAGAAGAGAAGTCTCCAGAGAGACTTCACAGTGGCCTTCCAGTACCTGAAGGGGCTCCAGAAAAGCTGTGAAGGGACTTTTTCCAAGGGCCAGTAGTGATGGAATGACTTCAAATTGGAAGAGGAAGATTTAGATTAGACATTAGGGAAAAATTCTTCACAATGAGGGTGGTGAGGCACTGGCACAGGTTGCCCAGGGAAGTTGTGGCTGTCCCATCCCTGGAGGTGTTCAGGGCCAGGTTGGATGCGGCCTTGAGATGCCTGGTTGGGTGGGAGGTGTCCCTGCTCATGGCAGGGGGTTTGGAACTGGATGGGCTTTAAGGTCAAACCAACCCAAACCATTCTCTGATTCTACCTACCCGTCCCTGCCCAGCAAGAAGAGTGCTGGGATGTCAGCTGTCCTCCTGCTGTTCTCCTGGATCATCTCGATGTAGAAGCTGTCGTTATCGTAGGCATTGTCTGCAATGATCACCGCCCGCCCGCCGTGCTCCTGGATCACACGCGTCTTCGATACAAACGAGCAGCCCCTGGGGCAGAGAGCGACAAATCTTCAGTGGCTGCAGGCAGCTCCCATCCTGCCAGAGGTTCCCCCTCAAAACCAGTCCCATTAAGCCAGACGTACCCCCTCTCCACCAAGGCAATCTGGTCCTGGATGAAGACACCATTATTCAGCTCTCCGCAGGCTTCAGGAGGATCCGCTGGGACCAGGTGGATCTGGTCATACCTTGTGTTCTCCAAGAAGGAGACAAGCAGGGGTGAGCAAGGGGTGATCAGGGCTTCTTCCCATCCTCACCAAGGCCGTCTCCGCTGTCCCATGCCCTGCTCATCCCTGAGCCAGGTCTGGTTTTGGGGAGATTTATGGCTCCCAGGTGCAGGGATAGTGGTTGCCCCTTGCCCGCCCCTACACAGCCATCCTGACCTCACTCAACGTCTTGCCTAGACCTTGCTGTCACTGCAAAGAGGGGAAACTGAGACACGACTCCATCTGTCCATAGAAGTGCTCCTGGGGAACACAGAACCATAGAATCACCTAGTTGGAAAAGACCTTCGAGATCATCAAGTCCAACTGTACCTGTCCACTACTCAGATCCCTGAGTACCTCATATACTTGTCTTTTAAACACCTCCAGGGATGGGCACTCAGTGTGGGGTCCAGTTCTGTTCAAGATCTTTATCAATAATCTGGACAAGGGGATTGAGTGCACCCTTAGTAACATCACAGATGACACCAAATTGGGCAGAAGTGTCGATCTGCTTGAGGGTAGGGAGGCTCTGCAGAGGGATCTGGACAGGCTGGATCCATGGGTGAGACCAATGGGATGAGGTTCAATAAGGCCAAGTGCTGGGTCCTGCACTTGGGACACAACCACCCCGTGCAGTGCTCCAGGCTTTGGGAAGAGCAACTGCAAAGCTGCCCAGTAGAAAAGGATCTGGGGGCGTTGGTTGACAGCAGTTGAACATGAGCCAGCAGTGGCCCAGGTAGCCAAGAAGGCCAAAACCATCTTGGCCTCTATCAGAAACAGCATGGCCAGCAGGAGCAGGGAAGTGATTTTCCCCCTGAACTCAGCATTGGTGAAGTCACACCTTGAGTACTGGGTTCAGTTTTGGGCCTCTCACTACAGGAAGGACATTGAGGGGCTGGAGCATGTCCAGTGAAGGGAAGAGGGCTGGGGAAGGGCCTGGAGCACAAATTTTATGAGAGGCGGCTGAGAGACCTGGGGTTGTTTAGCCTGGAGAAAAGGAAGCTGAGGAGAGACCTCATCACTGTCTACAACTCCCTGAAAGGAGGTTGTAGCAAAGTGGGTGTTGGTCTCTTCTCTCAAGTGACAGGTGATAGGATGAGAGGAAATGGCCTCAAGTTGCACCAGGGTAGGTTCAGATTAGACATCAGGAAAATATTCTTTACTGAAAGAGCGGTGAAGCATTGGCAGAGGCTTTCCAGGGAAGTGGTGAAGTCTCCATCCCTGGAGGGTTCAAGAAGCATGTAGATGTGGCTCTTGGTGACATGGTTCAGTAGGCACGGTGGTGTTGGGCTGACGGTTGGACTGGATGATCTTAGAGGTCTTTTCTAACCTTAATGAACCTATGATTCTGTGACCATGTGCCTCCTTCCTAAGGGAAGGCTCATGGAAGAGCAATTACCTCCACTTTCTTAAAAAGCTTTAAATCACTGGGCCTTGCATGTGAGAAACATTACGATGGGGGAAATCCAAGACAAATTCAGTTCTCAATACTTACAAAGACGCCCCCAAAATCCTTGGCCGGAGTGGCAGTAAAGATGTAGCGGATGTCACCAGGACTGAGCACTTGGAAATACAAGTATTCATGGACACGTAGACCTGGAGAGAGATTGGGGGGGGGGGAAGAAAGGGAAAATTCCTAGAAAAAGGGAGAATATCCAGCTACTGCTCCTGGACTGCACCCTTTGGGAATGAGTCCTTGGCAGAGCGGGTCCAGAGCAGGGCTACAAAGATGATCAAAGGTCTGGAACAACTCTATGAGAACAGGCTGAGAGAGTTGGGGTTGTTCAGCTTGGAGAGGAGAAGGCTCCAGAGGGAAATCATAGCGGCCTTCCAGTACCTGAAGGGGCTACAGGAAAGCTGGGGAGGGACTTTTTCCAAGGGCTTATATTGATAGGATGAGGGGGAACAGCTTTAAATTGGAAGGGGGAAGATTTAGGTTAGACATTACGAAGAAATTCTTCATGCTGAGGGTGGTGAGACACTGGCACAGATTGCCCAGGGAAACAGAGGATGCCCCATCCCTGGAGGCGTTCAAGGCCAGGTTAGATGGGGCTTTGAGCAGCCTCATCCAGTGCAAGCTGTTCCTGCCCATGGCAGGGGCGGTGGAATTGGATGGGCTTTAAGGTCCCTTCCAACACAACCCATTCCATGATTCTATGACCCAGAGTGCTGGGGTGGTGTGAGAGGAGATGGGAGAAAGGCACCAGGGCTGGAATGCACTGGGGGAAGGGGAAAACACAGACAGAGCGTGGAGAGAATAAATGTGACAGCACCTGGATTGAGGTGTGCAGGTGGGAAATGCGCTTGGATTGAGGAACCCTGGAAAGGAATGTGCCTGGATGGGGGTGCAGAAGGGTAAATGGAATGGGGCTGAGGTGTAGTGAATAGAAATGCATCTGGGATGTGGTGCATGGAGGGGAAATGCAATCGAGTTGGGGTACACGGAGGGGAAATGCAGCCAGATTGGTATGCAGGAATGGAAATGCAATGAGGCTAGGGTGTACTGAGGGTAAATGCATCTGAATCCAGGAGCACAGAGGGAAAATGCACCTGGATCACGGTCCATGGAGGAAAATGCACCCAGATTGGGTGCAGGAAGGAAAACAGATCTGGATCGAGATGTACCAAGGGGAAAGGCACCTGGTTGAGATGCAGTGATGGCAAATGGCACCCCGACTGGGATGCAGGAGGGGAAATGCAATGGAGACAGGTTCCACTCCGGGGAATGCACCTGGATTGGGATGCAGTGATGGGAAATGCAATGGAGACAGGGCAGCGAGGGGAAATGCACCTCAATCACAGCGCATGGAGAGAAAATGCACCCCGACTGGGGTGCAGGAGGGGAAATACATCCAGAAACAGGTGCTGGATGGGGAAATGAAATGAGGTTAGGGTGCATCGAGGGCAAATGCACCTGGACTGGGGCGCATGGATGGGAAATGCAACGGAGACAGAGAGCACCGAGGGGAAATGCACCTCAATCACAGCATGCGGAGGGAAAATGCACCTGGATTGGGATGCACGGGGGAAAACGCAACGGGACTGGGATGCAGTGATGGAAAACGCCCCCAGATTGGGATGCAGGAGGGGAAACGCAATGGGATTGGGGTGCAGGCATAGGAAATGCAATGGGATTGAGATACAGGGATGGGAAAAGCCCCGGATCGGGGTGCAGGGCGGGCAAAGGCAGCCGGGTGGGGTTCCGGAGGTACCGGGGCCGCTCACACTCACCGCGGGCCGGGCAAGAGCAGAGGCAGAGGCACAGCCACAGAGACCGCCGGAGCATGGCTGCGTGTGCCGCTCCCGCCCCCGCCGCCCTCGCGCCGAGCCCATTGGCTGCGCCCTCCAAATGCGCCTTGCTATTGGTTGTTTCTGACTTCAATCAGCGTGGG